>JAWUZG010000058.1:2412500-3012500 GCA_036785705.1 Acanthornis magna
ACAATTACCCCCTTGTTAATGAAAGCGAATGGTTCTAATAATTATGAAAGTTGGGCTGTGCTTTGTTTGGGTTGGCTTGGGTTGATTTGATTCAAATTCCTTGTTTACAGTTTGTTTTGAGAACAGCAGTTAATCGACCTGATTTCAGGTGTTGTGAAAAGAAAAGTACTTTATTTTTAAAATGTAGGTAAATATAATTATTGGTGAATATGGGACTCGAGACGCAAATCTTACACTCCCTTCCCCCTCTTACACCTCCCCAATTACTTGCCAGCTCCTGTTTGTGCATTGACAACATGTTGGGAAACAGGGTCATCCTGCTGGGATTGGGTAGGAGATTTTATTCAGCTCCTTTCCCTGCAACACAGGCAATTTTAGACGGAGTAATTGGGGAGGGTTGCTGCAGACTGTTTGAAGGGCACTTGTGTTTGGCCACTTTTCTTGTGCAGTGGCTGGGCACAAGGAGGTGTCCCTGGTGTAACTGCATGGCAGCTCTGGAAGGGAGTTAACAAGGTGGCAGAAGAGAAGGAGAGGTTTCAAAAGTTCTCATTTTATTTTGAGCTCATAAACCCATTGATGAGTAATGTCACTGGCATAAGACAGCTGTGAGAAAATTGCCAGAATCCGTGAAGGGAAGAAGTGGCCTGTCAGCTGTCTCTGCCTTACCCTGCCCTGCAGCCTTGCCAGGGCCCAGCAGCCGTCCAGCCCAGCAGAGAGCTCGGCTGCTCGGGGCTGCTGAGAGGTTGGGACACCCTCTTTTATTGGCCTCGATAGCAACTGTTTCTTCCTCCAGTAATGCCGTGGAAAGTTGGTGGGCTATAAACCAGCTGGAGCTTCCTTGGGCACAAGGTTTGTTTTCGGGTAATGCAGTGGTCGGGACACAGTGGGGCCAGGGAAATTTTCAGGTTCTGTCCTGAAATCCTGGAGCAAACCTTGTGTGGAGGAGAGGCCCTGCAAAGAGACACAGGGTGAGCACGAGCTGAATCCTCACATTTGCAGGCTGCAAGGACATGCCAGGGTGTGCGACAGGCCACCAACTTCTGCAGTGGGCTCAGCAGTCACTTGGAAGAAAACACCTTCTGAGCCTTGCTTGCATGCTTTTTAGCTGGAGAGTTGCCTTGGATACTAAGGTTACACTGAATTGGAAGTAATGGAAGCAGGAGAAAGAGATAGTAAAATACGGTGTATCTGGAGGTAGGATCTTGGCCTCCTTTGATTTTTGTTCAAGATAGGATAAACAATAATTTGATTTTTTAAAAATAATTTTTGTTCAGGAAATGCTTGAACCAAACTTTTTTGCAAATACCTTCTCAGATCCAGGGTGGATTTTCAGGTGGAGAGTCTGAAATATATCTCTGGACTCACCAGATAGGCCACAAGGATGTTTAGATGCCAAGACTTAGGGTGCAGGAACTTGAACTTGAGATTTCTGGTCTCAAGAGAAAGGCAGGGAGGCAAATATTTTAGGAAAAAAATACTATGTAGAAGTGGGATAATGTCCTAGTCTATCCTAGTCTGTCCCAGTCTACACTGAAAATGGGATCAAATGGCAAGAGTGTACAGTGCTACTACTGTATTGCTGGCCGTATTTTAGAGACGGAGAGAGGGAAGGAGAGAGCATCCTTCTCAGAGTAAATGTAAATAAATCCTGCTGCGAGCAGTACAATCCTTTGTGTCAAGTTGATCACAAATCCTGGTATTCATCTTCAGGGGAGTAGATGATGTATGTAACTGAACACCTGCAACCACAGAGCTTTTATTGTGGAAATTCTGCTTGCTGACCTTTCTTCCACTTTGGAGTTGAATTTAACGTGTGTTGTATTTCTGAAAGCAGTAGATCAAAGCAGCACACACTTACTCTGTGGACCTCTTCCCTGTATTCCAATCCTATTTGCTTACTTTAATGGCAGAGTTAAAGTTTTACTATTTTCTATTCCTGCTACGGAACCAATGCAACTATAAGAGAGTAATCAGGGTTTTATTCTGGTAATCAGGGTATTGTTTGTATGAATAGGAAACTAGTTTAAATTGAAAAACTAGTGACGGTCCTTGCTTACACCTCCTGTATTTCTGTGATGGTTTAAATGGTATGAAGGTAGAGGGGAGACCAACAACTGGACTGTTAACTTCTACTATGTGTGCTGAAGCACAGGGCAGAGGGAGCTCAGCCTGATTTGCAGGTTCTAAGCTGGATTTGCAGTGGCTACAAGAGGATGTTTTTAAAAGCTTGTAAACAGGTTTTATTTAATTTGTAAACCTCTGAGGCTCAATAAACCTGGGGCTGCACTATACTGGTTTATGATGCCACTTTTTAAAGCTGATCCACTTCATGAAGTTGAATGCTATCTTCAGTCTCCAATTTATATTTTAAAATGGCAGAAGATTTCTGCTTTAAAAACCTGGACCCCAATGTCTGTCTGCTGCCAAAATCTGGAGCCATGCAGGGCTGATGCAGTGCTGGGGAGCTCTGCAAGTCCCACAGAAGCCTGTGCTGTGCTGAGCTTGCAAGCTGCTCTCCCCTCTGGTGCCTCCCAGAGCACATTCCCTAGCAACAAATACCTACAAATTCAAAGGTATTTAAAGTACTTGGATTGCCTTGTGCATAATAGTACCCATTGCAGAAATATAACAGCTCTGTCAAAGATGTTGTTATCGCCACTAAGATTACCTCCCTCTCGAACTGAAGCTTCAGGAAGTAAAGCTGAGTTAACCTGGTTATTAATGTGATGAAGTATTCTCACCTGGAGGATAGCTTGATGTCTTCTTTTTCATTCTGTTCAATGAAGAGGAATTAGATGTACTACAAAAACTGAAGAAGGTAGAACCAAAGAGAAATACCCTTGGGAGGCCATTTTAACACAAATCTCAACTAGAGCTGAAATGCATGTGCCCTTTGCAACCATACCTAAACTGTGTTATGGAAGGAGACATTGCTTTGTATCTTTCCTTGACTTTCAGCCTCTCTGTGGAATAAAATGCACTCAGGTGCTTAGTAGCCATTTACCTCTGATGTATTGTCAAAATTCAAGTCTTTCTTGATGGTTTGCAAAGCCCAAGCATACCTATAACAGACTGTTATTTTACAGTCATTAAATAATGATGATACTCTCTGCCAGCTTTCTGCTGGCTATTCTTAGCAAAAGTCAGAGGAATTTTCTGGTAGAGAAACATTTAAGATGCAGTGCAGTATCAATAGCAGCTCCAGAGGTAGGTTATTTTCTTTGTGATGTCTCAGCTGGTTTCCTTTCCAGAAAAAAATAAAGGCAAGAGGGGACCACAAAGCTCAACAGATCTTCAGGTGCCACAGTTCCTCCCTGTGCATGGACAAGAGATGATTATACAAGAGATGATTTTATTATACTAATACAAAAGGCATTTGATGTCTTACAATAATGGTTTTAATTCTGAAATTCCAGTGAGCAAATTAATGCTGTGAGTGCAATAGGAGAAAAACCTTCTATTGTCAGGAGGAAATTTGTCTTGTTTGCCCCTGTTTCTCAGTGATGCTTGCAGACCAGGAATGCAGCACACAGGGATGCACATTCGCTCTGCAGTGGTGGGAGCGTGAGAGGCTGGGCACGCAGGGCCGTGTCCAGTGGTCTGCCCAGGAAGGAAGGACCGGTGAGCTATGTGCAACTTTCAACAAAACAAGAATCAAGATGCTGGAAAGAAGATTTCGGTAAAGATTACTTCATAAAATAGCGGCGTAAGATCTAAGGTCACAACACATTTACCTTTTTCACTTTGGTTTTCTTCTAAAACTGTCTTGTATTTGTCTTATCTTCACATCTCTGTAATGATGTACAGCTACAGGGCTAACATTCACATTTTGCTATGATTGTCTTCAGCAAATATGTCTGAAGAGGCTGCAGGGCTGAAAAGGACTTCTCAGCCAAAGTCGTTGTGACAAAGTAACATAAACGAGAAGAATCTTGCACACGTGACTGTACTTGGAAGACGCCTTACTTTGTCAAGCTGTAATGTGGCTTTGGCTGTCTGAGCTGACTGGGGAAACTTTCCATTTCCTTTTGCCTCCTGTATTTTCCCTTTTCCTTGAGTTGTCCAAGTTTCTCTCACTTTTGATTTCAGAATGATTCAGAAGCACCCTGGAGATGGTCTAGCTACTTGAGCTTCCAGCCATTGAGAGAGAAATTGTGCTTGCAGTGTGATGGAGATCACCCTCTGCAAACAGCTTTCCCACTTGCATTGCTGTGCTTCAGATCTAAGGCACAGCAGTGGGTGCTCTATTGTAGTCTTCTAAACTTCCTGTCATAGTCTATATTTTGCTCAATAGGTTTCTGAAGGAGTGTATTGATTTCACTCCAGAATGACGGTGACCTTTACATGCTGCTGTACTTTATCTCACATTGTGATAGCCTTGCTGAGTCCCTCTAGCCCTGACCCCACATCCAACCTGTGAATCAAGAGCTGCACATTTTGAAAAACTGCATGTTTACTCCAAGTGGGTTGGAGGGCTAAAGGGGATGACTCAAATATCTAAATATTCAGCAGCCTTCTACCATTTGCACTGCTCAAAGGTTCAGTATTGCAGAGATCCACCTGTGAGTCTTCCTTGGGACATGTGCAAATAGAATGCAGCTGTGAAGCCCTGTAAGGAGGTGTGAACAGGTTCTAGAAGTTTGCTGGTTTCAATGTTTACTCTTGGGAGCAAGCTGTCTGTCTGAAGATGGGTCACATGAAGTTCTTGTCTTGCCCTTGTGTGATTTTAGTCCTGCTCAGGATGAGTAGAAGTTAGTGCCTGAACACTGGTGCCAGTTTGGGCGTTTTCTTATTCTTGCTTCGGCCTGCTCCATCCCCTGGGCAAAGAGGATGTCACTAAAGATGGAGAAACCTTCATTCATGTAAAGTTACAGCTCAAGAGCAATGTATCAGTCCTGTGGATGCTGAAGGAACAGAGGAACCAGCAGCCACCCTTGTGACAAACCTTCATCAAGGTACACATGCTCTTTCAGTTTCCTCATTGATAAGTGCTGAGGGTCAGGTTTTTCACCTGATCACATAGTGTTTGATAATTTATGGCACTGGAAGCAGAGAGCCCCAGACAGCAGATAAATGCATTAGAACCATCTTGATTTTCAGATTCTGCTGGACACCAGTGCTCAGAAACATGGTCACAGCAATTTATTCCTGTCTGAAACCATCATCCTCTTTGTGTTGGCCTGAGACACCTCAGGAAGTTTGGTAATAAATAAGGACTTTCAATTTGAAACAGCACTCTGCAGAGTTTCAAGAGAAACTAGAGGGAGTTTCCTTTCCTCCTCTCTACCAGCTAAGAAATATGTATCTAAATACATATATAGATACATGCACTAAACCATATGGGAAAAAATGGAGATCATATTGAACAAATACATGATCAGTGAGAGAAAATCTATAATCATGGCATTAGCTCTGCAATACCAGCTCAACAGGTACTTCTAACATATTGCTTTTCCCCAGAAATTAAACAAGAAGAGGAGACCCATTCTATTTTACTGTGAGTTACTAAAGGTTAAAATTCGGAACTATCTCAAAGCCTACTAGATCAGAAATATTGACCTGTGGCTGATAGGTACTGAGTACCTTAAGGGTTTGGTATGGAGATGACTTGGGCATTTAGATATTTAACAGGTATATTAACTAATCTGAACACCGAAAAAAAAAAAAAGGCAGCATTAATACAAAAACAGGTGTAAGTGCTTTTCATGTAACAAAGTTCACCATTTTTCTCTCCATTGTGATCTGCCTAGAAATATATTTTTCCCAATTATTGTGGCTTAGAACTAGTCACTATTCCTTTCCTTGTTTGACTGTAACTAATTCTACCTATTGGTATCATCATAGTCTAAGAGAGCAAGTTAATTGCTTATTTATTGATTTATCTACAGTATAAAGTATGTGTTTTGAGAATTAGTGGGATATATTTAAAATCCTGCATCCGATGTAGCCTCTTACCCTAGAAATTTTGAGTAGTTTAGCACTAGTGAAATGCTAGTGTGGCACAGTGCATACCAATTCTGAGCTTAGTGAAAATGACCTGGGAATATCAGGGGCTGAATAACTGCTGACAAAACAACTGGATCTTCTGTTGAAGAACTGGCAAAGTCTGGCATTTCTCAGGGCCGATTTTGTTACCTGACATTCTGCCAAAAAGGAGCTACGAGTGACAAGGTTAAGGGCTCATTCGATGGCTGTGAAATCAGCATCAAACAAACAGCCACAGGGAGTGCCAGACCATGTTCAATCCTTTGCCTGGAGTCTCCTAATATTAGGATTATTCTTGACAGACAGAGCAAAGGCTTCCACTGGCCTAGGCAGGCAGAACGAGCAACACAAAACAACTTACTACAAAACACACAGAAGGTGACATAGTGGCAGAAGCTGCCGGTGAGTCTTTGCTACTTTTAAAGCCTCTATGTCTTAATGTACATTTGTCTGAATCCTTCTTCTTTCCTCTCATGAAGAAAAAAGAGTTAATGCATAGTCAAAAGTCTTTTCTGAACCCTGAGCAAAATGGCAGTTGGCTATTTTAATCTGGTATATAATAAGAATCTGACAACCACATAAACAGAACAAAATTTTCCAGTTGCATATTGAGTTTGTGACTCATAGGCTATGATAAAGAAATTTTTTACGTAATTGGAACGACTAGCCAAACAGGGATTTTAGCCATTTAATAAGGTTTCTTTTGCAGGTGACCACTTTGTTGATGGCCACGTTAATTTGATCACCCTTGTGAATTTACATCATGTTCCTTAAGAGGATGATGATAAGGCCTCCATAGTTGTAAGGATGGTCAGTATATAACTAGTACTTCATTCACCATTTATTCAACTTCAGGTGGTGAGCTGTGCTTCAACTGCATCTTCATGATTGCTCTAAGAGTGCTTATACTCTTTTCAGAAAGAAGAGTCTTTGCACACCTTCAGTTGTCCATATCCCCCACATGGACCAGCTGACATTGGCAAGGATGATGAGTTATAGGCAGACTGGATCCCAAGGCAAGTAACATCCCATGGAGCAGCAGAATATGTTATCAGAGTTATGTAGTTAAACAGAGTTATGTAGTTATCAGAGTTATGTAGTTAAACAGAGAAGCCATTATTTTTAAGGCAAAAGTTGGATTGTCATTTGACTGTGCAAACATAAGCACTCCTGACTCAGCAAAGTAGAAGAAGTTGGACTTAATTACTTATTTGCCCTGCAGAGGTGAGATACAATTGACAGGTGGATGTGCCTGGACTAGTTTTCATCTGTGAAGGAGTTGCAAGGAGAAACTCAGGGCTTGATGTTTGCTCTATAGGGGAGACTTATGTGGTCATGGCTTGTTCAGTGTGGGTCACTGGACAGAAGCTGTGTCAAGAGAGCCTGCAGACTGATGTTGCAACATAAACACCACACAGTTGGAACGTGGGTTTATCTGCTTGGTGTAGCACAGTTATCTCCATAAGGTCTGACACAGAGCGAGGATGGGCTGCAGGTTACTGGCGATGGTTTTGTAGTGGCTGCTCACAGTGCTTGCTTTTCTATATACGCGTGTAACTGTTCAAACTGTGCTGATGATTGTCTGATAGACACAGAATATGTTCTTTTCTTACCTGTCCAGTTCCCTCCAGATCACTTTATTGGAGCGAGGAGGTAAAGCAAGTGCTTACACACATACTGGCTGTCACAAAGTTGACACCTAAACAAGTCAGGTACAAACAACTGTACAGAAAAATTCCCTATAGGCTATAGCAAGCAGGACAATAATAGCCCCATTCTAGTCCATTTGTCCCCTAGAAGACAAAATTGAATGGACTTGAAAATTAAGTGAAAAGTAATGGGATGATGTAGTTTCCTCGGTCCGCTAAAACAAAATGCAACTTGTGTTGCAAGTGAAGAGTGAGACAACTTTGGGGTGATAGCTTGGTCTTTTTCAATTTGCTGAATCTCACACTGGCTTATGCATTCATAACATTCAGCATCTAACTTGAACTCTGTACACACAGAAGAATCTGCTGAGGACAGTGGGAAATAACATATGGATAGAGACAGGTAATAAATAAGGTATATATGTATTTATATATGGATCCATCCATCCTACCTACCCACATACCTAAAGGACATATTACTGCAGTAGCTTAGCATCATGTCTTATCCTTGGCATGTTCATGTTTATGTATTTCTTTTCTGAGAAAAAATGAGGCAAATTGCAGTGCATATTCCACATATGTTGTATGTTATTTATTCATCCTGTTTTGCTCTTACGTCTAAGAAGTATTTCAAATCATCTTGACATCTCATCTATACACAAAGCTAGGACATTTGGCATTTCTACCAGTTTTACAACCCAGTGAAAACCAATTCTTTATTTTATTTTATTTTTTTGGTCAGTGCATCATTGCAAATTTTTGTCATGAAAGTGTTTTTACCCATGAAATCTGAGGTTTTGCTTCATAGAACCAGGAGCTGCTCATATCCCGGTGGAGGTGGTTGCATAGGGTCAGAGGTTAAGTTCAGATTTTTCTGTGGCTGGTCCATCATAAAATTATTTTTCAGAATGATATTACCCAGTCTAGCCAGGAGGCTGGCCAAAGGGACAGCAGGAGGATTGACTGAGGGACAGGGACCATTTAGTTCAGACTGGAGGAGCAATTGGACAGACCACTGCCTGCATTGCACTCCTCTGAGGTTCAGAGGCTACCTCCTCCAGCTTCAGTGCAGAATGGGGTGGACCAGTGTCTATGGTTTTTATGATGCAGGATGGAGAAGAAGGTTTTAGAGCCCCTGGAAGAGGTACAGTAAAATCAGCATCTGAGCAATGCTTCTGGTTTTTTACCCTAACACAAAATTCAGCATTGTGTTTCTGAGACCATAAAAAGTGTACATGAGGGATGCTTTTCTCCCAGATCTCCACGTTTCACCACCTGTCCAAAGAATGTGATTGAAAAACTGATGTCCTTTGAATAGCTTATTTTGGGGGGTGATCGACATTTTGTGGCTTGATTTAGTTTTCCTCTCTGCCTTGCCCTGCCTGACATGCAGAGCAAAATGAATGTCTCCAGCACCAGTTTTATAAAAGTGTGATGGTTTGGGGCGATTTAGGTCAAATTAGGCAACCAACAGACTTCTTGAGTATCTGGTGCCCAAAGTAGAGCCTTGGGGTCACAGTCACTCTGACTGCTTGCTCCACACAGTGTGGGCATTAAAGGCCACTGAAGTCTGTGGGCAGTTTCAGGATGATTTTGAATGAGCTGTCAGGCCCCTGGAGAGCAGAGCTGTAGCCTTGTCCAGCTGGCTCCAGGTCAGGTTCTGAGTCGTCTGGTAGAGAGAAAAACATCACTACTCCGAGATGTGAGGAGAAGTGGAGGATGTGAAAGCAATGCTAATTCTTACTTCTGCCTCTAGTCAAGCAGGTGAGAAATGAAATCGAAAGGAGCTGCACAAGGAGCTGGAGAGTTTGTAGCTTAAAAAAAAAAGCAAAAGGAGAAAAAAAAAAAAAGCAGAGCAACAGATTCAAATTCTGGGTGTGATGGAGTTTTGGGGAGCTGAAATTTCTTAAGGCAGCTCATCTCTTCGCTGTTGAATTGTAGGATCTACTTTTTTAGAGGAAGGAATCAGGCTGTTCAGCACTGCAGGAAAGCTGGTACCTTGTCTGATGTCTCACAGTAAGACACAAGAAAGAATTCTGTGGAGGCTCCTTTTTCAGCTGATCACCAGTGAGAAGACAGGTAATTTCTAATTAATACTCATCAAATTAAACCAAGTTAATCTGACCAAGACGGGAGATATTATATCAGAAGCAGATCTGTCATTCAGGGTTTTAATTTTCTGGGCCAACTATAAGGCTCTCCTGTGTTCTGATATCCTTACCAGACTCTTAAATGCTTTAATAGAAAATGGGACTTTGCATACAAGTACACAGAATGCCCTGACTCCATGGTCTGCCTCTCTCTGAGGGTAACACTTCCTGGCCCAGTTCTTGGCATGGGCAGGTTCTACTCTGGAAATCCCTTCGTGGTGCTGTGCTTCCTATTTGTGCATATCGAGATGGGAAAGGCAAACACAATCCTTTATTCTGTAGGTGTAGGAAGGGCAATTTTAAATTTTGACTCTTTTGCAGTGAAAAAGTGGCAAGAGTTGGTAAATGAGATCACTGCATTTCAGATGTGAGACTGAAGAAGGCTGTGTATCCTCACTGTACTGTATCTCCTCTTTTTTTGTTTAGTGTTGTGTTAAATTTCTCTGATAGAAACTTTTAATAAGGTATTTTAAAAGGCTGGAGATTAGCAAATTGCACCTTTTTAAAAATGAACAGTAGTCTTGTTTTGATATACAACTCCATTATCAATTTACATCTTTAAACAGGTGAAGTCTCTCTCTGATGATTTCTTTATTTTTATTAGCTGAAAAGATTCAGTTTTACTTTGTCTGTATTGCACTTTCCTAATCACACTTAAAGCAAGCCAGTAACAAAAAGCAACCCAAATGTTTGAAGAACTGGAGTGTGATTCAGCTTATTGTAGCCTAGGCTGTCAGAGTTGGTAATTTTGCTGAAGAGTAGCCCTGCAGGTTATTAAAGAAAAAAAAATTAGTTTCTGAGAATATATCAACAAAAATTTCTTCATTCTTGACAGTAACATACCCATAACCTCCTTATTTACCAAACTGCCTTTGGGGAATAGTACAACCTTCAGCCTGCTATCGTACAGTGATCTGTGCCTGTTGGCAGAGCAATCTTGACTGATAATTCCCATCTTTCAGCCTGCCTTACCATATCTGTTCAAATGGACTTGTCCCAGCAATAGCACCCAAGGAGGCACCTTCTACTAGAAGGTCAAGTTGTGAGAGGTCAGCAACCTGGCATGTCTGGGAGGTCTGAGATGTATGGACTCTATACAGATTCATTGCAATGTAAATATCATAAATAGGGCCATGCTGTTAAACATATGCAAAGTATTCCCTTAGTTCAAAGATGCTTAAAACCTTTTTACAACATTGGTTTTTTTCTTCACTGTGAAAATGAAATCTTATCTTTATTTTCTTCCTATTTCATCACCCCATAAGTGCTTTAACTTGTTATCAGACAAAAAACAAGCGAGGAATAGTCATTTTATAGTTGTTTTTTTTTTCTCCACTCAATTCATAACAATTAACACATTGATGGTGAGGCTTACAAATTAGCTGAATTCTGTCTAGACTTCCACACAGGCTGACTGAGGTGTGGTGCATGCTGCAAGGCATTGTGGCAAGTCACAGCTTAACATCATCAGGGAGCCGTGCTTGCTCATCTCTCAAGAAGAAGGTGCTCTCTGGCATACAGGGAAGAAAATAAACCTGAAGATGGTAGTCTGTCTGCTCACAGTATAAGCCAAGGTTATGGAGAATAATTCTTGATAAGTCTGAACCAAACTTTGCTGAAATCACAAGGATTTCAGTGGCCTTTAGACCTCATGAGTAAAATCAGTTTTCACTTTTAAAGTTTTCTTGACTCTGAGTTGGTACCAGAGAGTATATGAAATTTGGCTTCTGTGGGTGGCAGAAATGGAACCCAAAGAAAAGAAAAAACATTAAACTATTGATAATTGACACTTCAGGTTGAGTATTTTATAATTTTAATGAGACATCTTCCCAATACATACATTAATGTCATACAAAGGAATATTCAGTAGGATATATTCATTGTCTTCTGCTGAACACATGTAATTTAAGTGTCAAACAATAGGACTTTTGCTCCTTTAAATGTAAAAGCCTTAATGCAAACTGAACTACAGAATGGTTGCTTGTCAAATTTGCTAGCAATTGATTATATGGGGAAAAGCATGGCACTGCATCTATCAACTCTTTGCATGGGGGAATAATTAGATTCTTTTGATCATTGATAGGGGTATATAAGTTCTCAAAATGAATCCACACCTCTAACTTTTAAAGAAGAGAACAGTCGGTCCTGACTGAACATTGATATGTATAGGAGGATCATAAATGTGAAATACAAGGCTGCAGAACAAAAATACTTGAAAAACCAAAATCTTGGACTTAGTCTTAGCTTGATTTATCCTTGTGCTGCAGGCAGAAGAGCTGTCCCCAGTGGCAATGTTCTTTAGTGGCTTACATGGCCTCCACACTGGTGAAAGTGTTGTCCTTGAAATCGCCAAGGAATATCTTTATTTCAATTTCAGCTTGAGGTCATCATTATAGTACATTTTAAAGATACGTTTAATTCCCAGTTCATATATGGAAGTCATACAAATTATTGATTTTTAGCCCAGATCATTAAGAATTTTAACACAGGCTGTGGCTACTCAGATAAAAGATGTTCTATTAAGAGCTTAACAAAGGTTAATTTTGGCATATAATTAACTCATCATCTAATGAGCTAAAGACAACTTTATCATTTAATTGTTACAACTGGTAAAAAGTTCAAAGAGGAAAAACAACAGCTTTCAACATCTAAGTGCTTAGAGTAGTAGCCGTGCTTATTCCCTCACCCCAAGGAAGGTTAAAATCCAGACCCTCTTACAAATCCCTTTTCTTTGTGTTTTTCATTTCTTTCTTCTAAGTCTACTTATGGGAACAATTCCTTCACCCTTGGCTTGCTGTATCCATTCATGTATGTTGCAGGGTAATATTTAAAATGCAGATGAGTGATGAAATTGTTAGCAAATTTCTGAAAGCATTCAAATGAAAGGGGTGTGGGTAACAGCCTGGTAGAAGATGATACTAGCCACTAGTTCCCTCCCTGTATTACCCCTTCAGTCCTCAACCTTATCATTCAGAAGCTCCTGGAGGAGCTTGGTAAAGGAAAGAGGAGACAGCATTTTAGTCAGGCAAGAGGAGTAGTTGCATTCCCAGCTGCTGTTATGAAGTAATGTATGTGTGACAGTCTTCCTCTTGTTAACAGTGTCAACCTACTAGGGGACTAATAATTAAATCTAGAAATTAAATTAGACTATTAAATTCTGGACATCAGGAGGAATTTCTTCATGGAGAAGGTTGTTGAACATTGGAATAGAGTGCCTAGGAGGGTGGTGGAGTCTCCATCCCTGGAGGTGTTTAAGAAATGACTGGACATGGTGCTTAGTGCCATAGTCTAGTTTACAAGGTGGTGTTCAGTCAAAGGTTGGACTCTGTGATCTCAGAGGGCCTTTCCAACCTAAATGATTCTGTGATTCTGTTAATGGACAAATATTTAGTGGGACAGCTGCTCAGCTTCTGTAACTTGCACAATTTGTCACCTGAGAGTCTGCCTTGTTGAATATGTGGGACCTTGTTTTGGACCTTGGGCAGAATAGTCTCTCAATAACAGCACTGGCTATCCTCATCTTTTGAGAGTTCCTGGGTTTGAGTTGCATTTTCCAGTCAATTTTCTACACAGCCCCTGTGGTCTGAACCTGGAGTTGCTCTTGGTTTTGAACAAGGCAGAGAAAAGAGTTTAATGGTGCTTTGGTGGAAGCTGGGATTAAAATAAGGTACAGCAAGGAAGGAAAAACTGTGCCTGAGTAAGTTGGAAAGCACCAAAGCATGAGACAAAACAGTTGTGGGGCTGAGAAGGTGAGGAATCAGCAGCTGAGGTCTGTCTGTCTCCATGGAAAGGTGAATATTTAAAGACAGAATGTCCAGGACGCAGTTTGTGATGGGGTTTGAAATTCAGTAGAAGGTCTTCTATCCTTATACCTTACACCTTCCTCACATGAAGAGACACTTTCCTGCAAACAAGCACTCTGACAATGACAAACCAAATCCTCATTAAAACAAAGAAAGGTTAAGGGGAAAAAATAACCTATTTAAAATGAGGTAACTCACCAGTCTTTGAGCTGTAAATTGACAATAGGATTTATATAAATCCATAATTGTATCTCTTTTACCTGCAGTTAGGCCAGTTAATGATGAAAAAAGTATACAGCCTATCGTGAGGTTTTAATGAGGATTCTTTTTGCCAAGTTAAAAAAATCCACCAAATTAAATTCTGCCAATTTACTCCATTGCAAATTGAGCGCCACCCTGTGCGCAAAAAAATCATCAAGTAGCTTAAATCAGTTACAGCTAAATGTGTAAGTCAGCGTGTGCTTTAGCCTTTAGTCATGAAGAATATATTAGATTTTAAAAATAAATGGCTTTCTGCTGAGTCTTCATTGCAATGGCTTTCTGACTTTTAATTAAATTTTCAGTACTTGTGGGTACTTCTTCATGTACTTGGTCCATAGAATTCACAGCATCTCTATCATTATATGCAGTGGAAAACCAGAAGCTTGTTCATTCCTTTGTTATTCACTGGTACAATACCTAGAGATTTTTTTCCTCTTGTAAGATAAGAGCAAAGCATTTATTCTACAATAATACTCTATAAGAATGAAGCAAGAATGCATAAACTGAACATGATTAGCAGTCGCTCGTAGCTCATTACAGTTTGCTCATTAGACACTTCTGGTCTCTTTCATTGGTGTTAAATGAACTTAATGTAAATTAATAAGTATGGGTTCACATCATTTGCGAGAAGCTCGTGAGGAAAAGGGAACAGTGGGTGTTGCTGGCCTCAGCGAGGCGAGCTGCTGCCTGCAGCTGTTGGAAGGAATGGCTGCTCCTCTGTGGGACAGCAGGAACCATCCCTGCGAGGCTGGGCATTGCCTTTTTCAGCTAGGGGACTTGTGGTTTGAGGGACAACTTCATACCATCAGCTGCAAATTGGGAGGGGGAAAAGAAGCCTAATGCTGGCTGGCTGCTTTCTGCTCCTCTGGCACCCTGGCAGCAGCCCCGGGAGTGGGGTGCTGGCCCTGCAGAGTGTGTGCTGGCTGTGCCCATCCCTGGGAGCAGCACGTGTGCTGACACACTGTGGCAGCCCTGTTGCCTCGGTGGCCAGAGCACCCTGAGCTGCTACACTCAAAACCGTGTACCTTGCCCGGCTTGTGGGCTGCCAGCCTTCCTAGCCACCCCCTCCTGCTGTGTCTGTGGGCTTTGAGATAAGCCCGAATGTGGAGTTTTGACATGGGTGGCACTGTGGAGGAGCAGCCATCTCCCACTGCTCATCAGCCTGGGATTTCATCTGCCACATCCTCTCACAGGTGTGGGTGAGGGCAGGCTGGGGCTACCCTCGCCCTTCACCCCTGAGAGCCCCCGGAGCTCCCTACCAGCTGGACACTGGGGGTGCCATCCTGCCATGCCTTGGGCCCCATCTCATTTGCTGTAGTAGGCTGCTGCAAGCAGCACGTGGTGCTGGTGTGAGGACATGGACACGGGCAGGCTGAGCTTTGTTGTCTTTTGCTGAGACTTGTGGGAACGCGAGCAGGGCCTGTGCCGCGAGCTCTGCCTGCAGCCACACGTCCGCAGAGGAGCAGTGTGGGTGACAGCCTGCATAAGGCAATTGTCTGTGTGTCTGGGAGGAAGATAGGGAGTCATGGAAATGTGACAGGAGAACGCAAAGGTTTAAGAAATATTCTTAACTCGCCCCTGCCCATCAGTGCTTATTGAGTGCAAGAAAAATGAATGTGGCTGGGCAGTAGGGGACCTATCATACACCTAATTTTAAGTGTCTCATCACCAATTATCCCCATGTGCATCTATTCTCTTTCCCTGATGGACTAAGATTGACTCTCAGACCTGGGCTCTTCCCCCTCTCCCAGTGTTGCTTTCAGCATGTCATTTTTTCATTTGCCACTTTAAAGGCTATGACCTGATCAGTTACTGCCTGTGTGGCTGTTTGTCTGCAGCCAGTGTCAGTCCTGGAGCTTGGCATCCCCTCCGCCCCTCCCAATTTGTTTATTATGGGGCAGCTAAGAGCCTCTTCCTGAAATTTGATGTAAATTCACTGTGAGCTAGGGCTGTATAGAGAAGACTTTAATGGGGACTTCAGAGGCATGTTGGGGGTGGAGAGAGTAATGGATATTTTCTTTTTTAAGTGTAGGAAAATTATGGTGTCCTTGCAGAGTGTCTCACATTAACTGCTCACATCTGCTGGAGCTGGCTGGAAAGTAGGAATTATAGTGGGGAGAGTGGTGAGAAAGAAGAAATTTGAGAAGTGTTTAGTTTTTATTTTGCATCAAAATGAACAGTGGAACTTTTTGAGGAGAAAAAAAGGAGACATTCAGGATCAGTCCTTCCTCCCTTTCTCCCACCTGTTGCTACGCACTGGAGGTAGTCAAGCCCTGTTCAAATCCCTACCTGGCTTCTTTCAGATCGAGAACTGGACCAGGATGTTCCAGGGGGAAGTAGCAGAAAGGTGACTGGCAGAGGTTTTGGGTGGCTCTGCACGGATAAGGGGTTGGAGGGGGTTTGCAGGGGTTTATGGACCTCAGGCTGTGCAGGCACGGTAACATGGCAGCCCTGATGCCCTGTCTACACCCATCTCTGCTGACATCTGTGGGACTTTTATCTCTCCTCTTTCTAGTGTTCTGCAGAAATGGGCTTCAGAGTGTATTTTCTATTAAAAACCTTTGCCTTTTTACTCTATTTTCTAATCAAAGCTGGTTTTTATTAAGAGATCTCAGCCCAGTTGTATCCAGAGATTGCTGCTCTAAGCCATTAACTATTCACTTCAAACATGGTGAAACTGCCACTTATTATGGTTATTATGGCACTTTGCTGAGACAGGGTGTTGGGTACCCTTCTGAGGAGAGGTGTAAAGGTAAAAATAGGGGGGAACAAAGACTCAGACATATTTTTTGTTCCTGTAAGACAGTTTGTGTGGAAAGTATCATTATTGCATTTATGTGCTGCGAGCAAAGTTGCTAGACACCTTAAACATTCTCCAGCAGATCCATGTGAGCTCTCATTTGTACAAATTCTGGTAAAACAAGTTTTCTGACCTAAATCAGCACCAGCCCAGTGCTAAGGAGCTGGGTTCTTTATTCGTCAAGGTATGCTCCCTGTCAAAATGCATTTACATAGAGCCCTGCAGCCTATGCACTAATAGCGCCTCCCCCTGCTTCTGCCTCCTAGTGGGCTGCTGAAGGAGGCTATACATATGTATTAAGTTATTAAGCAGTGGTGTGGGTTCTCACAAGTTCAAACGCAGAGCATGCTGTGCCTATGCTCAAACGTCTCCAGGAGGGCCTGGATTAATAGAAATGCAAATGGAGCATCTGCACAAGGCCATATGATTAGAGCCTTCCCCCTCACACCTCAAAGTCAAAAGCAGAAAAACACTGCATGTGAAATACAACCAAAAAAACCTGGTGATATAATATGCAAAGTCTGTTACCAATTTCAACAGCAGTCAGCAAAACATTGAGCCTCACCCCACTTTAAGCACCATTGGCCCTACCTTCTCAAAGGTAAGTGGTTTAATCAGAGTTGAACTGCTTGGGTCCTAGTGTCCATAGCGATACTTGCCTTTGCCTAGGATTCCAGGGAACTTCAGCTCAGCCCTGTCCAGCAAGAGCGTTGCTAACCTGAGCAGAAAAGATCCTCTTTTGTTCCAACCTATGCAGAATTCTTTCTGTACTGATGGGAGATTTAAATGTGGCTCATGCAAAAAAAAAGATCAGTCATTAATAAAATCAGCTAGGGCAGATACAGTCAGTCAAATTCTGCTTTAAGGGTCTAGTGTTGACGTGAGTCCACATGTAATCACTCTGAGTTTATTTCCTTCCACCTGAGAGTAGAATTTGACTCACTGGAGACAGGTATCCTGCCGTGTCAAGGTTTTGCATCCTTCTAGAGGCACCCATTAGGACATGGTATAGACTAGTGTGGCCTTATCGGATGTTAGATCCTGCTGCTACAAACGTGGAATAACCAGAAGGCAGTGAAGTTATCCTTTTGTGTCCTTGGTCCCAATCAGAGCCATGAGATGTAATGGAAGAGGGTTAAGTTATGGAAAAGGTTTTAAAATTTTTCTTTGTGCTTTGGTATCAGATCCCTTCAAGATAGTGAATGAGAATAACTCCTCTGTGGAGAGATCTAGATGTTTCCGCTGGAAATAGAGACTTGTGCCTGTTCAATACCCATAAAATCAGGTGTCTATTCTTGTCACTTCCTAGTGGTTTGTCTTCTCTGAAGGCAAATTTTCACTGGTTATTGCAGGCCTCGTCTGGCCAGGATCTTCTGAAGAGAAGAGAATCTCATTTCACCAAGAACTTTGCCAAGTAAAGTCTGTAGGGACAGAGGGACATATGCTCACCATTCTGTGCCTGCTTGCCAAGTTGTTTGCAGACTTGCAGGGGCATGGCAAAAAGAGAGATGCTCATGGGGAAGAAGTTTACCTTTATCTTCTACATATGAGACTTCCCACTGGATGCTGACACATCCAGAACCAGGTATGTGAAACAAATCTCTATTATATATAAGCCTTACCCTCATCCTGTACCATGGATGTATCTATGCAAACAAACATGATCCTTTACATTTTTGTAAGATTACATACTGTAAACCTTCTTCTGCTTCTATGCAGTTATTGTCTGCTTGAACAAGAAGACATCTTGGCTTTGGGAAAGTTTCTTGGAGTGAGATTACAGCTGGCATTCAAAATTTAAGTGACTATTCGTGATTCTCTCAGAATACGAAATCAGACTGATCTTTCAGACTTTGTGGAGATTTTATTTAGTTTATCCTTGACAATGACTCTCCTGATGGTAGAGACCATTCACAGATGCTGATACACTTACTGTCTTTGTGAATAAGAGAGCAAACACTTGAGCTCTTCCCTGCTTTAGAGTAAGGCTCATGAGCAGCTGTTGTCTGTACATTGGGTCTATTTAATATGTACGGGGTAAAAACACATCTAGCTCACTGCCTATGGTGTTCTGTATGGAAGTGTGGAAACTAACCTGAACATAATGTAACTTGGTTTATGAAGGACAGTCCCATATATCTGATTCAAATACCTCTCAGTTATATGATCCTTACAGAACAGCTGGTGATCATGCTTACTGCTTTGAGTGATTTAAGAGCTGAAATATTAATATTGCCCTACATGCACTGCAGTTATTTCTTCAGAATCAATTGCCATATTCTCTGGCTATTTCTGTGCTGCTTGTTATTATTGTCCATGTTTTGGTCACCTGCCTTGTATTCTGAGACGTACCTTCATACATCTGTTGCAATAAACTTGCTCTTCCAAGCTTCCCTTTGAATACTAGGAGAATTTTTCCTTGTTCCCCAACTTAGGCTTTTGAGCTGGAAAGCAAGCCAGAAAAAAGCTGTATGTAATACAATATGTTCTACTTTTGTCAAACAGAATAAGAAAAGCTGCAGAGTTTGGGGGATTTTGTTGGTGATGATATTTTGTTTGGGTTTGTTATTTTTTGGGTTGGGTTTGGGTTTGTTATTTTTTGCCTTCTTTTTTTTTAGGCAACTAGAAAGTAGCTTGACTTGTGAAGGAAGTAAAATTTTGTATATGTCTTAAGACAGTGTTCCTGAATTGTACTTTTTGTTTCTCTTTGTCTTTAAAATTCACAGAGCAAGCAAAACATTGGGCTAGATGGGGAATTGGGTATGATTCTTCTATTCAGAGTCAGAATAAGGTGACTGTGAGCTGTAGCTCACCTTCCTGGTTTGATAGGTGCTAGCATCCTGCTTCACAGTTTTTCAGCAGAACAGCAGCATGACTATATGGAGGCCTTGACTCTCCAAAGACATCACTGGATTTATTTGTGTGGTAGTTAATCAATTTTCTTATCTGTCCTAAAACCTTAGAACCAATGGTATATAAATTCCTAAATAACTGCGTGCACCAGGCCTGCACAGACCAAGATAGAGGAAGAATTAATAAAACATACATATGAGTCTCTGCTGATTTCTCCACACATTAAAGACTAGTGATTGCCCAGCAGTGAGCACGTTTGTATACATACTTCTCACATGCCATTAACAGAGCTGACCTCTTTCAGCAGCATACACAAACCCAAACTATAGCTACAGGAACCTTTTTATTTCTCTTAGACAGAATATATTATTGTGATGTTTGCAGTTTGGTGGGGAAATGAATAAAGGAAACAGTTCCCTCAGGCTAGATGAGACTCTGACTTCTAGCATATTATGGGAAGGATTAACATAATATCTAATGGGAAAAGGGCCATTCCTGTCCAACCAGTTGCTGCTGGTCCACAGGATAAAGAGTTGTAAATTTCTGGGAACCTATTTGCAACCTTGCTTGCAATTGCCATGGTTGATTCCATTAGAAGGGAAAGAGGAATGGAGAAAACAATAGTTTAAGACACAGCACAAAAGCACAGTAACAAGAAAAAATATTAATGGCTTTTAACATTTACAAAGCATTTTTATTTGTTCAGGATGTGATTCTGCTCTGAAAAATAGCACATCAGTTTGATATGGATGAATAGTTGAGTTTGCCCACTTTGATATCTAAAGCAGGTGTTTGCTATATAGAATTTATTTTGATTTAAGTAATAAAAGTAGCTGCCTAGGTGAAACTGTGGCTATTCTATCACATATATGACCTACAATAAAAACCTAAAGCACTCAGATAGTATTTCAAACAGGACCTTTGCCTTTCAGCTATCTAGAAAAAAATCTATTTAACTCCTATGCAGGGGGTAGTGCAGGGCAATTACAGGTGTAGGTACGACTGAGTAGCATAAGAACCTACTCCTTCTGGTTGACTACTGCCCCATAGCTGCAGCTTAATACAGCCTATAGATCAAATGCCAAATAAATCCTGTGTGAGCTCCTGGACTCCTTCAGGGCAATCTCACCCAGGTAAATTTAAATTCTATTAAAATGGTTTGGTCCACATAGAGGTACTTGCAACACTGTGGCAGCAGCTGAAATGGAAGCAAACTGCGGGGTTGGTAATTCTTAAACCATTTCAGCTAGGTCATTAGAGGAGGTCCTGGATGCATCCTATACTGGTCCTTGCTCTGATGTGCCAGAATGTAGCTCCCCAAAATGCTCAGCTCCTGCTTGCTACAGCAGCTGAGCTGTGGCATTTCAGAGGATGCTGCAGATCCCAGTGAGGTGCTTGCTTAGGGGAACATTGCTGAGGAGATCCCTTGGGACAGCTCTTTCAGCGCTGTAAAGCGTCTGAGCCCCAGTGAAGCTGTCAGTCAGTGCGTCGTGCTGCAGCTGCAACACTGTCGGTAATGCTGTGAAGTGAAGGGAGAGCCTGGCTGACGGTCAGATCTCACCTTGAGTCTTCAGGATGAAAGTTACATCTCTGGCACTCTTTGAGGTGTTTTTTAACCATATTTAATTAGGAATCTAGTAAGCCTCTCTGAACATGGAGCCCTTTGTTGCTGCTTTCATAATGTCACTTCTCAGAATAGCACAATACAGCAAATGTTATTTAGGAAGAAGATACTGCAAAAAAACTGTAACAAATTACTCCTTCAGGACGGCTTAGTGGTGAGATAGGTGCCCAAAATCTGGAGATAAAGAGATAATAATAACAGAGAATAATAAAGAGAAAATAATTCATGTGTCCAGGATGAGTGCAGCCTTTATAGGGATGAAGAATATTTGTTTGACCATGAACACCACTAGAAGGCAAAAAAAGTGTCTATTTTTCCTAAAACAAGCTGGATTTTCTCTAGCAGTGCTTAGATAGTATCTGCCTGTGCAATGATAGCTGGATTTTCTCTAGCAGTGCTTAGATAGTATCTGCCTGTGCAATGATCTAGAGGTGTACGCTGCTTTCTGGTTTTGATCCACATGTGTGTTCAGGCTCTCTGGTTCACAGCCCTGGCTGCATGTTTGGTGGTGGCAGGACGAAGGACCCCACTAGAGTGCAAAGGTCAGTCTGATTCTTAGTCTGTATCTATAGAGTGCAGCAATGTTCTTCACAATGAAGTCATGACTGGGACCTTCCTTCCTTCAGACTTACTCGACAGGTAAGAAATTAGGCAGATTCTTGCCAGGTCAGAGCTGTGATGCTTCACTCAGTTCCCAAAATGGATTTGCTTCAGCTCCATTGCTCGGAGGAGAGGACGTACATGAGGCACAGAGCTTAAATGGCTTATCAGAAAAATTACATCAGGTTTTAGCTTAACTGGGAATAAAATTGCCCAACCCCTTCAACTCACCTCTTTTCTCCTGACCTTTAGTATTAAATCCCTGTGGGTTTTTTCCCCTGTATCTACCAATTCATTGTAGATTGGCTGGTCTTTTTTGTTTATGAATTGGTGACACCATATGGGAGATATTGTTTGTCATTGGCCTGTACAAACTGAACAAGATGGGAAGCATGCTGTAACAAAATCATGCTTTTATTTAAGTGACAACCTTTAGGACAAGCTGAAGAGAGGCAAAGATAGCTTTACATCAGAGATTCCTTGATACAATATGTTCTGCAAAAAGGCAACTGTCTCCACACAGTAACTTTCTGACTTTTGTGTATACTGTGATTCTCTTTACAAGTGCTTCTGAGGACTGCAAGAAAGTACTCTTAGAGCAATATCATCCTGTTCAATAAGTCACCTCACATAATACCACCAAGGACAGGTTCAGGTTTCTAGGGAGCCAGTGAACTGAATCAGTGACGTCCTGTGGACACTACTATATGTCAATCCTTTAAAAAAATCTTTCTGTTGCTGTCTGGGAGTCTCCCAGCCAGCACAATCCTTCTCTCCGAAGTAACACGAGAAGCAGTGATCTCTGCATGTTTGGCTTCTCTTTGAAATGCTACAAGAACACTCTTTCTTGCTGTGTTTTAGTGCAATGCAAGAGGGTGCACTCATTGGACTCTCAGATCTGAAGGAAAAGCAGATTTT
The DNA here is from genome assembly GCA_036785705.1 of Acanthornis magna. Taxonomy (NCBI): domain Eukaryota; kingdom Metazoa; phylum Chordata; class Aves; order Passeriformes; family Acanthizidae; genus Acanthornis; species Acanthornis magna. The sequence continues at coordinate 2,435,144 of JAWUZG010000058.1, forward strand.
TTTTATGACTTTTTTTCCTTTTAGGTCCCATCCTTCTTTTGAAGAATGACTAGTTTTACAGGTATTGTGCTTCCAGCTGACACACACAAAATTAAAGTGAGATGTATATTTTTTGGCTACTAAGAAGTGCACGGTTAAAATTCTCTTCTTCTACAGAAATGGTCCTATTGTGATTGTTTTTTTAATCCTTCCAGTCTGGTCTGTATCCCCTCAAAACACAGCCAAAAACAATTGGAGTGTAGCCCCAGCAGAGGTAGCAATCTAACGCAAATGCCAGTGAGAGGTTGACTCTATAATGTTATATCTGACAGATGAGCAGATGAAGAAAAAAATCAGAATCGTGGCAGACTGAGAAGCAAGCCTAAAAATTGGAGGGCTAGTCCTCATCCAGCAGGTAGTACTGTAGTAGAAAATTTAACTGCAGTAAAGTTTAAATTAATCTCTACAGTAATTCAAGAGATGTCCAGAAACAATTGGAAAGGGCAGGATTAGATCTGTGGGTTCCTCTCTGCCTGGAATACAGCTTTCTAAGATGGTATCAGATGTTTGCAGACAAGTCATGGTGTTGGCAGTACTGTGAAAAATATCTTGGACTTTTAATGACCACAGTGTTTTGAAGGTAATTAAATATGTCTGCTACTCAACAGCATATACTGTGTTGGCCTAAGTTTTCAGAAATGGCAGTCTAAAATCTGTGGGGGGCTAAGTAGAGCATGCTGGATACTTGTCACTTTCCATAACCAGACTGGATGCTTACAGATCTCATACGCAGACAAGGGGCCCCTGTACTTGAGAATCTGGGTTACCCTATACACCCAGCTTCTGAGCAGCTTGTTCCTGCAGCAGCTGCGGCTGTCTTCACTTCTGTGCTTTACCAGTATTATGTCTTATCTTTTAATCTGCAGCTTTATACTTGAATTTTCTTCCTCTATGGACATGTTTCCTTCATTTCTCAGTCAATTCTCACTTTTGTTGCTGACACTTCTTTGCAGGGCTTTTTCCCCACTCATTGTAATTTCTCTTTCCTACCTCGCACTGACAACAGCCAGTGGTCTGGTTGGCCTTGGTGCATCATGTACTCGAGTGGGCAGCCTCATCCCTAGAGAGGGCAGCAGACCTTGGCTAGCACCTGTCTATTGCCTACACTAAACAAAATGCAAGTGTTTGTTATGGCTTCATTGGTAGTCAGAAAATCCTTTTAGTCCCAATGGGGAATTCCTTGTTAGATGCTGTATAAGATGTAGAAATACCGGTGGAGTTTCAAAGTTTGGGTAGATTCAGGGTTATTTTCCTGTTTAGAATCTTTGGAGGTACACAAGAATCCAGAATGAATGAGCTCTGGATCCTAGACACCAAACCTGTATCAACTCCAGCAATGAGAAGAAAAAATCGTTCCTGACTGACTGATCATAGCTAAAGGGCTTGTCTTGAACGCTATTCCAGGTCACTGTGCTATGGACTCTGGATGTACATTTGCCCCAGTGAGGTAACTTTTGTGACAGTATCTCAGTGGAGAAACAAGAGGTTCTAATTTGTTGCTCAAAGTTGAAAAATAAACGATGTTGCACTTCATAAATAGGGTGTTAATGATAGCAAGGAAATAATCGATTTCCACTCATTAAGTAACAAACAACACAAGCTGAAAAATTAACCAGTTTGTTTCACACAGTTGGATTAATGGAGAACCAAGCAGGTTTCTCTCACCAATGAATAATGGCCTAGAGAAACACAGTGCTAATCGAGACAACACTGCTGGTAGTAAACAAGTCAATCCTGTATTTATTAGAGCAGTAGAACATGCATAATACATTGAGCTCTAGTTATCAGCTGAAAGTTGCACAATGCTGGCAAAATAGTCTGTTGTATCTGTACTAGAAGGAGATTGTTTCCGTGACAGGAAATCCATATGTCTAGGAGGAGAGACATTAATTTAGTAGAAGGTGAGAAGAGGGCCACACATGGAGCGGGTGGCCTGCTCTTGACTGAATGGCCATTCAATAATTACTCTAAATGTATCACTAATACAGCAAAAAGCACCGTCAGTCATTCAAAACCCTGACTTTGTAAACTTCTTAATGATGCTTAGGTTTGACTAGAAGTTTAGAGGAAACCAGGGATAGTATCTAAAAAATGCAAAAAGTCAAAATATTGTACTAGGCAAGTCAGACTGGGGTTTTTTGTGCAGAGATTTCAGTGTCTGTGAAGTGAGCATATTGGAATGGGATTCAACTCCTTTGACTTCTTGTAGTGTACAATAGGTTTGGCCTAGAGAACAGCATGCTAAATTGGACTTTGGGAAGCCTGCTTTGCCTTTGACCTGCTAGATGTTCTTTGGCTTAAATGTGCCTTTTTCTGACACTTACAAGATAAGGATGATGATAGTGCCTACTGTAAAGCACTTAGAAAGCTAAAAAGTTCCATATGGAAGACATGTAAGGATCGCTAATTTCTTTCTTTTTGCTGTATGTATATTAACCTTGAATTTATTGGTTCTAGTGGAATTAGTCATGATGATCACATTGGAGGGGTTTTCTCACTGAGGTGAAGTTTTTTCTTATCTGCTATAGCTGACTGTTTGCCTACACTCAACTGATTATGCTGGTGCCAAGAAACAGCTTTATACATTCCTAGTGTAATAAAGAATAGATTTAGTGCTGAAAAAATTTAGAAGGTGGTCAGATAGAAAACTAAGACTAACAGTAACTGCTATCCAGTAAGCTTCAATTTAGGCTCACAGACCCAGTTAATTCCAAAGAGTTAACTGTCTTCCCTGAATACTCCTTGATTTTGTCTTTGTTTTAATTCAAGCAACAGTCTTTATAGCAATGTGATTTATCAGAACTAAGTGCTAGTTGATGGTGTTCCTCTTGCTAAGTGCAGGTCTTGGTCTTTGCAAAAGTCAAATTGATATTTTCAGTTTAAGATCAGCTCAATTTTCAGAAGCTATAGGTATCACCATTTTTTTCTTAACTGATCGTGTCATGGCACACAAGAAATGTGATTCTGCAGAACTGCAAAATCCAAAGATAATGAAAATTCATAAAGAATTGATAAAAAGAAGAGGAAGTATTAGGGATATTCCTGAAGAAGCTGCATCAGTAGGGGAGTTTCTATTACAGGTAACTAGAGTAAGTCCCTCAGGAGTCTTCTGTTTTCATCTATTTATTAAACAACTAAGAGAATAAGACAAACTATAAATTAATTATACTTGCCAGCAACATAAAGTCAAGGCAGTGGTGAACACAGATAATGCGATTCATAGACAACAGGGGGCCAAATTTTCTCCTTGCTTACACCTGTTCAATCTTACTGAAGTCAATGGGATTGGACAGGTGTAACTGAGGGGAGAATGTAGCCTCAGGCCTTTTCTACAAAGGGGTGGAGAGCTGGTGAAAGATGCTTAATGTTAATAAATATGAAGTCTTATCCATTAGTCTGAGATGCACAAAAGACAAAGAATGAAGTGAACAGAGAATGAGGTACACAAGTGCCCAAAGCATGGGCACTTTGCATACAGGAGCTCTGGTGATTTCAGGGGATGCTGTGAGATCTTGGCCCAACCCAAAGACAGGTGGCTTTTGTGGTAGCTCAGAGGAATTGCACCGATGAAGGATTTTGAGTGTTTAGTTCTGTGTACACAACCTGCAAGGCAGACTGGAGCATAGCACATAGCTGTCATTCTATTTATTGGTGACTTACATATACAGTAGTAATGACTACCTCTTATGAATTAAGTGTTGTCTCATAAACAGATTAAGTACCAGTACCTTTCAGCCCTGTGGTTCTCTCACTCAAACTGTTCACCAGACTCTTGTCTGATAAAAGGTATCCACAGCCTTATGTATTCATTCACAATCTAAATCTCAGGTTACCAAGGTAACAAGCAGGTTAATCAGCTCCACCACACTTTCCTTAATTGAGGGAGAGTACTTCATTCTCCACTTCAGTCAGCTAAGTACAATAGCCTTTTTTAGTTGGCTCTCATAGACTGTTTTTGTTCCACTTGACTCTGAGACTGTTCCCCTCTTCAACTATAGTGTACAGTACTATACACTAACAACAAACGTGATTGAATTCCTGAATTACACAACGTGCTTTCCAACTGTCTTATGCTACAATGTTCATCCATAATTTATGTTGGAATTGCATTAGGTTGTATCCTTTGCATGAGATTGGCTGGCTTGTAGCTTGTAACACCAGCCCTGTGATGGAGGTGGGGCAGAGCCATTCTGCACTAGCATGGCTTTGGGAGATTGGCCCATGACTGAAACAGTGCAGGTGCACATGGGACTGGGGAGCCTTTCCTTGCTCTGCCTGTCTGCCTGAGGTATGTTCCCTGTCTTAGTTCTCTGTCAGTAAAAACAGTTCCCCATCAGTACAAGAGACGCTAATTTCCTAGAGATGCATTGCAGATTTGGATTCAGATTATGCGTGAAGTGCTCCAAGGCAACCTGTGCTATTGCCTCATTTTTTCTGGGACCCCTTACCTATAAAATTTTAAAAGAAAGGAAACACCACACTGTATCAAGTGCTTTTGGTGAACATTCAGAGCTTAGCATTAGTCTCCCTCACCACCAGACTCTCAAAGCTCACAATGTTTCCTAAAAGGATTTCAAGAGGTCTGCCATACTTTTTGTAAACTGCTTAAGCAGGGAAGCATATAACTGTCACTGAAATGAAGCTGCTTGTGCAGTGTGACATGTATTTATCATACACAGAAATAGTATTCAGCAATTACAGGCGGAAAGTAAAACGCTTGTAACAACTTCAGGGGGATTCAAGTTGGAAGAATAAAATAGAGCTGCAGTATTAATAAAACTGATGCAGTGCATGGCAGGGAGTCTGGACTTTTATTTATATATTGTGGAGGGATCTCTAAGTTTATGTCTGTCTTGTGAGATGGGAGCCATAATAACACAATGCCTTCTAATGCCAGTCTGGAGAGTGAAGCAAGTAGCAAAACTTTGCCCTAGTTTGTGAGTGCAAGGTTTTCAATGACCTCTTCAGACACCCTCCCTAACCACCAAAGTAACCCTAAATCCACCTAAAGCCACTCAAGTACCCCTAAATTTGAAAGGAAAAAAAAAGTAAGGAAGTATTAAGAATTTTAAACCAGGGCATTCTTTTAGTGTTTGTTGCTGAGAACATGAAAGGTTGATTTGTGATGAGAATAGCTGGCTTCAAATTTTCACCAGTATGGGATTTCTAAATGCCTGCTACTAGCAGTGTGTTTTTATTTATTGTGGTGTGTGCCTCTCTTTAAGTTTGGGAATCATCAAAATAGGGTAGACTCAGCCTTTGTAATACAACCCTCTAGGAACAATTTTATTCAGTCAAAGTAATACTGAGACCTTGGAGAGGAGAATTGATCTAAAAAGCATATTTTTTTTTAAGAGTAGCCCTTGCACCAACCTTCTATTCTATATTATCATTAACAATTTCTGCTAACCCAGGAAGACACACTGCTTTCTAAAGTAAAGCTAAAGCTCACTCAGCTGTGTTAGAAGCAGATTTTTGAATCCCTTAGTTCCTCAAGTCTTTAATACTGCCTGTAAATCTTGACAAATTACATTTTTGGGCTTCAAACAATGTTTTTTTATGAACTTTTTCAACTGTCCCCTTGAGAAATATCTAAATGACCCAAGAACTACTTACATTTTTTGCACTGTGTAAACCAAAATTTCACAACTGCCTATAATTTGAAATATTGTATCCCTCTGTCTTGGAAGAAAAGGAAACAACCCACAACCCCAGGCTCACACAATCATGTTTGATTTTTCCTCTTGACTGCATATGACATAAAACCAGCTCCCTTATCTGGGGTCCCAAGTAACCAAGACAGAAATCTGTTATTTTTTAAATGAAAAAGACTCAAAAAAAGTAGAGGCTACTCTGCAAATGATAAAATGTATATTTTACTGACCAATGAGGAAGGATATACTAAATGTAACTTCTGCTGGAGAGAAGAGGGAAAGAGCAGGGATCCCCACAGTCTGAAAGCTTCACTGCATTTGTGCCCATACTTCTGGCTAAGAAGAGAAAACACATGTGTAGCATCAAATGCCCTCTCAGCATCACATGCTTACCACTTTTAAGAAACCACCTATTTCCTTCTCTTGAGTTAATTTGCTTGACATGCTAAATAAAGATACAAAGATGCACATTGGGAATCAAGAGAGCTATAATGGTAATTTAAAGAGAAACAAAAAGTAGAACTGAGAGTAAGACCAATACCATGAGGACAGTTACACTTGGTGAATTACTAGCAGAGAAAGTGAGCCAAAGAAATGCTCCTTCTGTATTTTCCTCTGGTACTTCCATGATGGTCATAGGAATTGTTACCTGATTTTAGTCACTTCAGTACCTTCTGTTATTCATATAAAGAATAAAAGATAATGCGGGTCTATTAATTTAGAATAAAATGGGTTTGCTGCTCATTTCTGTAGCATTTTTACTGTTAACCTTTTAAATTTTTGAGAAGAAAAAATGCTTGTTGTAATAAAGCACTCCCAATCATTTTACAATTTAAAAGGAAATCAGAAAAGAGAATTCTTCAGAAATGCATATAGTGATTTCAGCCCAGAGACTGTTCAGAAATTAACCAAAAAAGGCGCTCATTACAAAGCAGATGAAAGCAATTATTCTTTGTTAATTTGGAGGTTTATTTATCTCTTTTCTATATATGCACTTGAATGTATAGCAAAAATGGCTGTGTACTTCTGCAGAGTCTTCCAGTGTTCTAATTTAAAAAAAAAAGGCACAAAAAGACAAGCCAAACAAGTTTGAAATTTTAATAAAATAAAAATATATAAAATATTATCTTGGTGATATGGACCAAAAATACAATAATGAGTATTGATGGGATGTGAGATTTTTCCCACTTGTAAAAAACACCTCCATAATTCATTTGTGACTAAGGCAGTTTTGAATTATGGGATTTGCAGTTCACTCATGGGATAAATTACATACTCCTCTGATAACCATTATGTATCTGGCAATGTCTGTATCGTTCACAGCTCTGGGTAACAGCAAGAGACTGTGCTTTCCTATTGCTTTAGTGAGTGTACTCTTCAAACATTTATTGTACAATGGTTATTGCAGCAGATAAATAATGCATATGAGGGGACAAAATTTACATTATAAGTTGATTAAACTGCTTAACCGTTTTTAGCCACTCTCTAAATAAGGATTTTTAACCAGATTTAATCTATGCAGTGTTTCATGTCCAAAGAACTAGCATTTAATCTCTGTTTAACTGAAATTTAGTTAGCAATGTTGACACCTCTGCATTTTAACACTGGGATTTCTTTGTGAGACACAATCCCTTTCACTCAACTTAATATCCCATCTTGGTCTCTAAGGGAAAATAATTGAGTTTAGGCTAGTTCTAAATAGCGATAAGGACAGGGAACACAGATGGGTATTTCATTGATTAACACTAACACTGGCCTAAGGCCTTGGTGTCAGGCATTAGATTAGGACATTACTAAGAGAATGACAGAGTTTTGGCACTTTATTCCTCCTCAATAACATTCTTTCACATATTAAGTTTATCCCACCCTAGGTAGCTACTTTATCATGCAGAAGGCCTTAATCCACTGATGTGACTCTATCTGCTTTCACTTTGATGCTGCCTCTGTTTACAAGAGTAATGCAGCCTGTGTAAGACAAAGTACTCGTGACAAGAACAACTGAATAAGGCTTTTAGATGCACAGAGCTCTGACCTAAAAAAAAAGAAAAAAAACTTCAATAAACTTCAAAATACTCCAAAGCAAAAGAGAAGGGAAAAAATCAACAAAAAACAGAGGCTTTTTGAAATGAAGTTATGTTGTTTGCATCATGAAGAAACAGACATGAGTTTTCCATCAAGAAGATTCAACTTTACTGATCTTCTTGTACTGCACTTTATCTTTTCTTCACCTTTGACCTTCCTTTCAGTGTCTCCTCAAGGCATCATGAACGTAAGCCTTGTGGTGTTCTTTTAGAAGTAGGATTGCTGCTATCCCCTCTGGTGAATTTAAGCAGCTGTTGGAGTCAGTGACAAGGTTGGCTACAGATTTGGTATACTGGCTGGGAAAGAGATTATGGGTCAGTCCCCAGTGCTGGGAGACAAAAGATTCAAGTAGTTCAGGATTTTTTGGATATCCGAAAAAGATTTCATGAAATTTGTAAAGATCTAACAGTGTATTGCAGGTTTCATGTGGTCTAAACAGCTTATAGCAAGTGAAACTCTAGGTAGCCAGTAAGTGGTGTTTTCACAGCAATGCTGTTTTGCAGAGGTCTTGTGTAATATAATTCCACAAAATTGCATTGCTGAAGACAGAAAGTAGTGATTCTTAGCACTTGCAGGAACTGTGACTATTAGGTGGGCTGCCAATTTTATGAAACTCAAACTAGATTATTGGTGCATTTATTGTAGGAAAATAAGGTGCTGCTGAGGCCTTTTCTCTCTAGTTAATAGAAGATTTAATAGACTGGCTAATGTGAGTGGTATTTTTAATTTTTAAAAGCTTGTTTAAAGAGATGCTAGCAAATTTATCTGATTTTTTCTAAATCATGGGAAAATCTTTGAAACTTCTGAAAGACAATAGAGCTATGGGCAGTGAGACAAAGGTTTTGACCTTACTGGTTTGAATCTAATGAAGGTTTTCCTCCTACAAACACAGACCTATTTAATTATGTTTGGAGTGTCACTGTACCCGGATTCTGACTGAAGGTAGGAAAGGAAATTGCCTTCTTTCAAAGTTTCAGACAGCTTACAAGAATTGTTGTTCTAGAAGCATTGTAAGCCTGCTGTGAATGTTGGCAACAAGGAAATGTTATGTTATACTTTTATATTTGCATATAAAATAGTTCTGTTAAGACTGTTTAAAATTATCCACATGATACAGGGGTTATGTTAAATTGTTCTTGTTTACATGGATGGGAAATCTGGCCTTTGGTGTTTAGACAGAAACATGTATGTTCTTTTTTTTTCACTTAAACTGGCGCAGAATAGAAGTAACTCCATGTAAGTCAGTGGAGCTGAATAAGAACCAGAGAAAAAGATCCTATCTGATGGGTGTCATTTTTTTTACATTCACTGAGATATCACACTGGGATATTTCCCTTTTAGAAGAAGGAGTAAAAACTTACCATGTGACTTTTCCAGCCTTTTAATTTCATACGGTTGCTCCCATCTGTTTTATAGTTTGTACACTGTATGGACAGTTTGTTGTTCAATTTTTGCCACAAATTATATGATTTTTGCTTGAATTCCCCAGCCAAAATCTTTTCTGGAATTATATCTTTAGAATATTATGACTATTTTTATAACAATAGCAATTCTTAAGCGATTTATGTTACAGAGAATGCTAAAGTGGCTTCCAATTCTGCTTTTCAGATCATTAACTCTTTTTTGCACAGCAGCTTCAAAATGTAAAAAAATGTTTGTTCTCCTACTTTTCTCAGTCACAGCTTCTTTAGTTCAGCTCCTTTTCCCCAAATTTCTTTGTAAATGAGATGTTATTGGCAGTGCCTATGAAAAAGAAGGCTTGAAGGGCTAAACTGGAGCCTGACAAAGCATGACTAGATGCTGGAAAACTTCTTCACCTTTGCTTTATCCTGGCAGCCTAAGCCCAGGTTTTTAAAGGTCCTTTCTTGGCAGCCACTCTAAGCAAAAGAAGATAAAATAGCAAATTATAGTTTGATTTTTCAAGTATGGACAGGGATTGCCACCTAATGCCGGATTTCAGCTCAGGTTTCCCAAGAAGAAAGGTGAGCACAAGCATCCTATGACCTGCCTGTACTCTCCATAAAGAATTTGCATAATTCTTGACAGCCCTTGAGAACATAAAAGGTCCTAACAGTTCAAAGGGTGGTATTTTTAAAAAGTAGTAAGCTCTATTTGTTAGTTCTGAACCATTGAAGTGATATGAATGTAACTGTTTATGCTCACCTGTAAGATTTAAAAAATGCTCTCTTTTCAAACACTTGTTTTGCATCCTTTTTCTCTGTATGGTAGATAGAAACTTCTGTTTGGAGGAGAGCTGGGTGCAGTTGTGAGGCTTTTGAGTTCTTTATGTGCAGCAATGAACAAGCTGGTTTCAGATTTAAGAACATGGTGTTACTTCAGAACAGGAACACAAGTTTCTCTATAGCATTTACCCTTTGGTGCAGGACATCCTGACAGCCAAGGTTTTAAATCTTCATAGGGTTTTTCTTTTGTTTGCTTGTTTATTTGTTTGGGTTTTTTTGTTTGAAAAGGGATTATGCCTGTGCAGAAAAATGTAGAACATTTCCTTGAGACTTCCTGTCAGTGTATGAGTTTAATGCACATCTGAGACATTGGCAGCACTATAATAAGCCACAGTGGTAGTTACCATCTGTCATGTTGCCAAACTATCTCAAGGCACATTTGTCTTTCTCAGAGAGCGGAGAATATGTCAATGCACTTGAAAATGGAAAGAGAGGCTGTGCTTTTAGCCCACCCCGACCGCATAACCACATCTGGTGCTTCGGGACATATACAGAGGAGATTAACTCCATCTATCCAAATGATGCCCAGAAAGGCAATGGAGAAGTCCACTCACTCTCTGCAGCTTAGACCACTTCCAAGGCAGCTTCAATTGTAATATGTCACCAAAATACCACTGTTGTTTGTTGTTCATTGGATCACTGGTAGCCTTCCTACAAAGTCAAAAGTGGCAGGAGACAAAACTGAGTTAATGGAGCCTCAGTGCTTCTGGGGATTGCATGGATGGGCGAAAGCCTCTGAGGGACATTGCCTGCTTCTAGGTGTAGCTGCTGTGGCACTAAGCAAGCTCCTGAGCAGGGGCAAAGCAGCTGGGGAACCTTGCAAATATGTGCTTCTCTTGCTCCTTCTGTGTTCAAAAAAAAGGGGTGTGTGCACCTGGAGGCCAGGGCACCACCAGGACAAAGTCTGCTGGGGAAACAGACCAGGGAAAAAGTATACCCGGGGAAAAAAAACCTTGAAAACCCCACTCGTAATTAGATAAAATATGCATGAGGGAAAGCTGGTGAAAGCAAGTATTAATGCTGAAACACCACAATAATTTGTTGGTCTAACTTTTTAAGCATTCCACAGTTTCTGGAAATAAGGAAGAAAAGTGTCAGATTGGCTCTGTGTTGTTCAGAGGCAACTCCTGTGTCACTATTGGGATGCAATTCCCACTGACACTGGTATCAAATAGATTCTCAAACACCTGATTTTACGTTCAGTAAAAAAAAGTGGGATGATTCCTGAAGAGCAAAATTGCAGCTTCAGTGTTTTTTGTGTTCAGATTGACAAAAAATCCAACATGTCACACTTCTTTGATAAAACTGGACTATATTAGAATGAAGTTCTTCTTAAATGCAGACTTTTATCTAATTCCAGCTACCTCCTAAGATGACTGTGCATGTGAACATAATCTAGACAATAATGCAATGGCAGTTTAAATAAAACTGAAAGTCTTTAGGCCCCAACTCAGCATTAAAACTCTTAGAAATCTTGTCTAGTGTGTTGTTTATGCTGCCTGCTCCCATTCTTTGAAAAATGCAGGCTAGCCAAAAGTTTTTGATCCTTCTGCTATTAACAGATGGTATATGTAGCTAAGGATAAGCTGAGACTATCACTTAGGCTGCAAGCAAAGGGGTGAGGGATGCTCCCCTGTGGGTACCCTTAAAAGGCCATAAGCTTGAGTAGCAAAAATGAAAAGGTCTAGTGCTGGTGTTAATTACGCAGAAACCACACAGAAAGTGCTCGCTGTCACAGAGTTGAGAGGTTGTGCATCCCTTCCAAAGATAAAAGGCATGGTATGAAAACATTTTGCAGAGGACAATGAAGTGAAGATTAGCATAATCTTTTGCAGTATCCTCAGTAAGCTATCCATGAGTGAGCTGCTTTTTTCTCATTCCTTTTGCTCTAATGTCTGGATTTAAGGAATGGCAATGTAAGAATAGGCTTTGTCCTTGAAGCCTGACAGTTGTGTTTTCCCGCCTTCATGTGATCATCCTTGTTGCTAGTGTACTGCTCTTCTGGTAATCAGACAATGGAAGGAAAATGAAGTGTCAGTTCATTGACAGAACCTTAGCCTGCCTATGTTTTTGTCTTAATCCAGACTCATCAGTGCTCTCACACTCTTCATATTTCCTCATTTCTTCTGAATAAAAAATGTAAAATCTCCTCTATAAATATTTGGAATGTAAGTACAAGCAAATAACGCTGGAAAAATCCTAAAAATAGCTGCATGGAGCCTAAAAGCAATGTAATAGTATAATTCCTCTCTGCTTGGGAGGAGAGTGTCTGTGGTGGCTGCCTGTTTAGCATGTTAAATTGAGCATGCTTTCATACCTACCTCGGCAAAAATGGCTCTTTAGATGCACGTCCTCCAGAGCACAATGTTTAGTTTTAGCATGGAGACTTAGCCATATACATGTTTTGGTTTAACGTGACTGTCTCTAGGGCTGACACAGTGGCTAATACTCAAGTTTGTTAGCCACTTTGATCCTGAGTGCCCTGTTTTAAGTCTTGCTACTACTGGTTAAGCTAGCACTTTGTTACCGCAGGGATAACTGGAGGATTCGGAGTGTTGGGAGGCACTATCCCCAAGATCAAAATATAAAAATAGGTCTGAGGTCAGGGAACTGTACAGACCCCCAGAAGCTTTTCAGTTTTACAGCTGGAGATAGTCTCTTAAGTATATATAAATCGTCATTAGGATTCTGACAAAGAAATGCACGATGGGATTGCTGCAGGGCAGGCTCTTTGAATCTTATTCCTGATAAAAACCACTTCTGGCTGGCTGACAGGAGACAAGGCAAGTTCAAGGAAGGCATTAAAAACATCTTAAATCTATTGATGGCAGCAGAAGTGTTGGGATGAATAGTTTGGGATTAGGATGAAAATTTCTGAGTGCAGTCAGGGCAGAGAATTTGGCTCCAGCCGGCAGTTCTGGAGAAAAATATGTCTCTGACTATGGTGAGATTCAAGTAATAATGCACAGGATCCCTGTGAAACTTTCTGAGAGGGAATAGTTAATTTTTTCCCTTTCTTTTCCCCCCGTCCTCCCCAAGAAAAAGCTCTGATGGAAATATCACTTTGGCAGCAGGCAGGCTACCTATCAAAGAGCTCCCCAGCAAAGGCACCAGTGAGGCAGCAGGAGTGGATTTCAGGGCAGTGCTGGGCACCTCTGCCCTGCTAGGAGCAGCTGCTGTGAGACACAGCACCAGGAACTCCCCATGGCTGCTTCTCTTTAGCAGAGCAGAGGGGCAGTGTCTTCCCACTGCCTCACACACCCTGGGCAGCCTGGGATGATGGAGGGCAAGCTGCCTTTACCGCCCCGGGGCCAAAATTTCCTTTGTGCGCAAGGAAAGTGACACTGCCCATCTTTGCAAATCAACAAGAAATGCAGCTCCTTCCATGCAAGGGCCAAAGGGAGGCTGAGGCAGACATGGTATTTTCAGCCTTTTTCAGGATGTGGCTCCAACCCAAAGGCTTTGGGTGGCATGTACTTGTGTCATCATATTAGTGGCTGCACAGTTGACAGTGACATTTGATTTCTCAAATTATTCATCCCCCACAATGATGTGAACGTTAAGAGTTTTTTCACTAGAAGACCACTAATGTCTAACCCCTAAATTAGTAATTTCAACATAGCTATAGACCTACAGCTCTCAGTCAAGCAAGAATTTGTAGTTTATTTGTATGTGGATTTCGCATTGATATAAGAGCTCTGAATTGGTTAGAGTAAGTCACTTGCCACAGGTCTTCATGTATAAAACTCTATTGCCTTTGGCCCTCCTGTAAATATGCACTGTAACAGTGGACTATGGACATTGTGACTGCTACAGCACAGGCTGTTGGAAGCTCCTTCTGGCAGGCACAAGAAAATTCTAGTGGGATGGCTTTCCTAATAATACAATAGAAATTGTGTTAATTTTCTTCCTAACTGATGCTCAGTGGAGCAATGACTGAAAAACATGTGCTTTGTTTGAAAGACAGAGAACCTGGTAACTGAGCATCCCTGCAATGAAGCATCAGCTCAAACCTCCCCAGCACTGTCCAGAGCTGTGTGATTTGAAACTCCAGTAGCTTATTCCTCCTTCAGACTTTAGAGGTAATGTTTTTTTCCTATGATAGAGGACAGTGCATCAATATGATTGAAATCCAACCCAGCATTTTGCTGAGTTCAAATGAAAGTGTCTCTGTTAGAAGAGTTCTGTGAGAGGGTGACAAAAGGACCTAGTGGTCAGAGTTATCCGAAGTCCTGTGCTAGCAGTGAGAGTGATTATCAGCCTTTAGTTAAAGAAAAAATAAATTGCAGCTTTCCTATCCAACCTAGAAATCTGCCCTAGCCTAATGCAAGCAGACAGGTTCAGTGCTACCTAAAATTATTTTGCCTCGTCAGTGAACTGTGGTGTTTGCCTGTTCATAAATACTGTGGACACCTTATTGTCTGCTCCACTGCCATCTGACACACAAAATTGAATCAAATACTCACAATGTCCAACTTGTTGTCAGATATCAGATACAAAAATAAGCCTGCTTCCCTTTGTGTTTTAGATATCATGTTTTGTCATGTCAGACACTGGGATCATATTATGTTTGACTGGGTCTCCCTGAAAAAGAACCCAAGTGATCTGCAATTCATGCTGATTTGAGTGAGACAGCAGTTGGTGGCCAGCAGATAATTGAAAGTTTGCAAGGCATTATACCTAGCTGTCAGCACAGCTCTGGATTTGCATAATTGTTCAAAACATCAATGAGAATTGTTACATTTAATTACATCTTATTTACAGGGGACTTGCTGCAATATTTGATTTATTGTCAAGCAATGGAACAGACTGCCCAGGGAAACAGTTGGGTCACCATCACTGGAGGTATTTAAAAGATATGTAGGCGAGGCACTTGGGGACATGGTTTAGTGATGAACTTAGCAGTGTTGGATTAATGGTTGGACTTAAAGATCTCGAAGGTCTTTTCAAATTTAAACTCTTCTATGATTCTATATTTGAAAGACCCTAACTGAGGTACAAAACCCCTGAACCTATAGATGAACAGGAAGCAGCACACAAGAAAGCTCATTTTAAATTGGCTAATAATTATTTTCTTCTTTCAGAAATACCTCATAAGATATCTTTAAAGCATTAGAAGTGATGAGCATGTAAGCTTCCCACAAGTGTATGGCAACAGGAATCACAAATTATGAAGAGAACAGAAGTATGAACGCAAATATCTCACAGCTTTCTTGATCACTACATAAGAAGCCAGGTGAGATTTTATTTCTGTTAAAGTACCTTGGAAGTACAAGGGCTTCTGTGCAGAGCTAGCACAAGAACCTGTTGGATATTTAGGATGGCAAAATTTAAAACATACAGGCCAGGAAGCCGAATGACACAACAGGCTTCCTATAATGGCTGTCATTTAAAAAATGCAGTCCACAGTGCTTTCCAGTGCATGGCATTTGTGCTACCACCTTTTCCTGGGAACATAATTCATAAGGTACTATAGCCAAGCAGCATTCTTATCCCTGCATTCCCATAGTCTGTATTCACATACGGTATATCCTGCTTTATTCCCTATTATGAATATTTGCATCAGTATTTGGATTTTTTCACACAAATGTTTGTGAAAGTGCTGTGTTATTCAAATGAAACCTCTTTATGTGGAAAAAATAAAAGGACTTTAACAAGAATATTAATCTTTTGCTACTCAGCAGTTTTCTCTTGGCGAGCTGTCATTCATTAGGTGCAGACCCAATATTGCGTGACTCAAGCAAATGATTGTTCCTTAAAAAACTACCCAGGGAAGCATGCTGTTCACCAACTCTGCATAGGCTCACCTGCAGCTCACTGAGAAAATTGATGGAGTTCAATGGCATTATGGGGAATATGAAAAGCTAAATGTGTGTCTAAGTGTTGTCAGGATCAGGGCTGATGCACACATCCACCACGATCAGCAGCAGTTTGTGAATTATTAATGATAAGAAAAATTGCCTAAATTAATTGGATAATTTATTTGTAATGAATAATTCGAGTAGCTCTATTCCTGAATGTCTTTCTGCCCTTGAATAAAGCAGTTTGGAGGTGCTGCCTGCCTCTTGTTTCGAATGTAGTTAAAGCTTCAATTAGGCTTGCCTACATTGAAACTTGACATACCAGTTTCTTTCACGTATTTGTACAGACAGAGAAGCAAGTCTGTGTTTGGGTTGTATTTTTTCAGGGTTTGAAGTCTTGTTCAAAGATCTTGAAAAATTGAATGACTGAGGACATAGACTGGAATTCTGCCCTTCAGTTTATGTGCAAAATCAAAAACATGCAAAGTTTGGTAGTATCTGAGCTTCATCTGATAAGGCATACATTAAAGTATAAAAAGAAAGCCCAGAAATAGGAGACTTGTCAGTTTGAATGTTAGTTAAATAAGTACATAAGATAAACAGTTCAGTGAGGGTTATGTAGCTGAATTTTCAATCAGGATGCACAAAAGGCTGTTGCAACAGCATCTTCCATTACCAAAAACATGTAGGATTTGTTGCACAACATAGCAGACATAGTTTACAGAGGAAAGTCTACCAGTTTTAACAAATCTTTCTTTTCAAATTAAATATTATTAACCAATTCAGAGCACCAAAAATCCCCTTAACCCCAAGCTTTTTAAAAAAATCCAGTATGCAGCGGGTTTTGATTGTACATTTGTCCCTTATTCAGCCCTGAAAAGTCTTTCTTTCAAAACTGTTTATTTCATACCTGCAAACAGGTACTACATGCTACTGGATTTAGTTAAATGCATACCTCTTTTTAGTTTTAATCTTAAAATAATTTACTGTCGCCATTCTGTTGAATATAATTGGATGAATAGCTGCAAGCTTGTGATACTATCACTTAATTTCCGCATGGTACAATACACTGTTAAACTATTTTGCTTCATTATACTATTAAATTTGAAATAATTGGGCCAGAAATTCTGGCAAACTAAGCTTTTAAAAAAAGGAAATAAACAATTGATATTTAGCTGGACCAAAGTTCTCACCACCTGTATCTCTGCTGAAGAAAGCTGCTTCCACTGCTGGCAAAAGGTGTACCAGGGACACAGGCAATAGGGCAGGAGCCAAACGCAGTGCCACTGTCTGAGGACAAACCAGTGACTGCCTGGAAGAATCACCCTGTAGAGTGAGACAGAGTAAAGGTGGAGTTCTGACCTAATCAGGGAACAGAATTAAAAGATTTCTGGGAGGGAAGAGTTGGCTTTGGGCAAGAGAGAAGTGGAAGAGAAAGAATAGCTTTTAATATAACTTGGAGTGTGTATATGTATACATGTATGTATATATACATAAAATACTTACATATAAAAGCATTTACATGAATTTGAACATTCTGGAGTTTGTAAGGTGCAGCACTGCACGGCATAGACATTTTGTACTTCACCTTTGTTTCTTGAGTGTGGCATTGGAAGGAGCTGACAAACCAGGACAAGTGATGTGGAGAGCATGGTGATCACATGCAGTTTGAGAGCCGTGTGTAAATCTTGGGTCAGCCAGCTGCTAAAGTTCTGTTACTTTCTATGGTGACACGGGAATACTGCTTTGCTCACTACATTGTTACACATGGTATGAAAAGGGAGGACATGGCATGCTGCTTCCTCTTCCAAAAAATGGCATGTTTTACAAATCAGTGACCAGGAACAATGGTGAACACAGGAGACATGGAGCTCTGAAAGGTCACAGCTTAGAGCTGGGTGGAGGTGCACCTTCATGGAGACCATCAGTGAAGAACCCTCTGTGCTGACAGCCCTGCTCTGTGGTGCACTAAGGACTCTTGTGATACATAATCTTAGCTACAAAAAATTGTCACAAATTAAAGTTTCATCTTAAGGTTTTTAGGGCCTTCCACAGGACCCATGTTTCTGTTACAAAAGAAGAGTCTCCTTTCATATCTACAGATATTATATATGAAATTTAAGCACTACTGTTTATTGTGTTTTTTCACATGTGTAATTTATCTGGATTCTGCAGGTATACTTTTTTTACATTTGTCCTTTGGTGTTAATGTATTTTTTGTAGAATATGTGTAAATAGATATGAGCAAACTGTGTAAAAGTTATTCAGCTACCCAGTGAACCATGTAATCTGTTGATTCATAGAGACAACAGATAATAGAGTGAGATATTTGCTTTACACTGTCTGTATAGTATCTAGGCACAGAGTCAATTTGTGTCCTGTCGGGGCATGTTGTACCACACTATATTATCACTTTGAGGATAGGCAATTTGGGTAATGAATATGTGAGCTGGTGGGGGTGGAGAAGTATATCTGATATTATCTGTAGAGTGGAAATGTTGAACCAAGGTTTTGGCTTCATCCTGGTTAACACAAAGCACTACCATCACAGACAAGCTCTGTTGTTATCTTGGAAACAGTATTGTTAATTAGCTTCTATCTTTGTCCTTATTTCATAAAAATTGAAACAAGGCACTAAACATTGACATTTTTGTTGTACAGCAGGTATAAGTAAAAATGCCATCCCTTTGAGAAAACACAAAATTAAATGGAAGTAAATGAGCATTTTGAGGGCAGTTGAAAGAAAATAGTTCCTGTTTGTTATGCTTGATCCAAGGATCCATTTGTCCAGGCTGTGCTTATGCTCAACTACTGCAACAGCCCATCGCTGTACTGCCGTTCCAGCCGCTCCCAACAGCCCTGGGGCTGACAGCTGTGCAAATGAGCCGGAGGTGCAGAGTAATGACAAATAGGCCACCCTCTGTCCACTCCCCAGAATATGCTTCACAGCATCAGATTTTTGTTTTCTTGTTAATCCTTCTCTTAACAGATGATCTTGCAAGCTGTTGACTTTTGCATGGCTTTTCTAGGAAAGTATCCCCAGATTCCTGACAGGTATTTACAAAAGAGAATTTGTGAAAGAGAGATATTCCAGGGCTGAACTCCTTCCTCTACTCCAAACATCTTCCTTGATATGTTGATGGTATATTTTGCAATGAAGGAAAATCTGGACCTAAGTTCTATGTCAAATGTCAGAATGGGCTTAACTGTGTTACTCCAGATCTCTGCCCTGAATAATTTTCCCTTTTAATACAGAAATATAGGTTAATAGAGTTAAATTGCTTCTCTCTGGTACCGGTACAACTGAGCTGGGTTCAAGATGACTTCAGTACTTCTTGGCAGTCAGGGTAACAGGTGAGTCTCACAGTCAAATATACAGGTGATCCAAATTAGCCCACTAAAGTGTATCCTATGTAATGAGAGTACCTAGAATCTGTCAAGATGAAATTAGCTCCATCCGCTTAGCTCTTCCCCATTTTCTGATCCTGCCATCATCACCTGGAGTCACTGCTGAGATTTGAAGCCTGCAGAGGGGAGTGGGAACGAGCTATCCACCCACACTGCGGGTGACTGTCACATCAAGGAAATCTCCATACATCAGATATGAAGCCAAACAGCAAAGCCTTAAAAATGGAAAAGCTGGGTGAAACATGAAAATCTTTTTTTCTTTCCTCACTAATGGTTGCTGATTTGTCCATAAGCAATCATTTCACTCACATCTCACTCAGACCTCCTGATAAGGCCTGCTTCTGACATCTTGATTGGCTTCACTTTGACAAAATTCCACTAGACTTAAATACAAATTTTGCTTGAATGAATAAAGACTGTGGGTAGTTCCAGGACCTCTCTCCTCTTCATCCTCACACCTTCTACCACATGCACCTGGGCTACTTTAGCATCTCTTACTTTTCAGGTAATGGCCAGCCTGCCCCTATGTCCCAGCCAGAGAGCCTCTGAGTGTAGCTGGGCTGGCCCAAACAAGCACTCCTCTCCTTCTACATATCTGCCAAGTGTCACAGCCACCTGGGCCACAATGGGCAGTCACAGAAAAAGGAAGCCATGTGGTAAAAGCAATGCTCAGTCATGATTCCTGTAGAGGTACAGAAGTGGATTTCTTTTCCTCTACATAATGCTATTTATTGTCTGTGCTGAGAAGCCCTGGTGAAGGAAAAGGTCAGCATTTTGATATATATTGTACAAACACAAGAAAAAAACAGGCTGTATCTGCATAGGGGCCAGTTAGTGTTTGTGACACTCGGTGGAGTTTTTTCCAAGACATCTCTCAGCCATGGGTGCCAGGTGAGTTCAGCCTCTTTTCTGCCTTAGACTAGAATACACCTTGGAGCAGACCACGTAAGGAGGCAGCTTTTGATTGCATTGGGAACATTAATTCCCAATTTTAACTGCTTATAAAGCATGTTTCTTCAGCAATACCTCATGCTCTTAGTTATTGCTAAAACATCTCTGGGAATGGCTTGGAGATGCATTTTTTCTCAGCTCCTGGTAATCTGTTGTAGTTTGATAATGTACCTCCATCTCCAAGCATGAGGAGGCAACTTGTTTCTTACCTATGAGCCACACAGCTTAATGCAAGCAGGGTCAGGGAGAGCTTTTAATGGGACTGGATCACCTCCCTGATGGGAACCAGTCTTTTGCTACTCAGCTGTTGTTTCCCATCTCCAACAATCTCAGCAGCTGCAGTGGATGTGCTGTACCTAGTTGTCCTGTGTGCTGCTTGGGTTGGGGCTATTGTGTTCAAATATTGTGCATGGAATAAATGAAATGGACGAGGGAAAATGTGTCACTCTTTCTTAGGCTCATCCCTTTCTCTTGAAAGCCAAAGATACCTATGCAGGAGATGAAGGACTGTGTGTCTCATTTTTAATTGCACAAATTTTACTATTGGGGTGACTGCCCTGACGATAGAGGACCTTAATCTGATGGGGATTGGAACAGAACCCATTGTGCTCTCAGTTTCCTGTCTGGAAAGCTGTTGCTGCTTTACACGGCTTAGCTATTCCAGAAAAGCCTAACAGAATGGTGAATTCCCCTGCCATCCCAGTACACAGATCTCGTGTGTATGGTATACACAAGAACACTCTGAAAGAGAAGTTAGAAAATGTCATGTGTACTGTGTACTATAAAAATTTCAGTTTATCTTGCATGTATTTTTAATGGCAGCCACTTTCCAACTTCCTTTTGTTCGATACAAACAGCAGACTTGTTCTTGAAGTAAACACTGTTTTAGTCTTCTAGTTTTTCCCTTTTATTTCATTTCAGTTTAGTTTAGTTTAGAGCTTCTGCCTGAGCAGCCAGGGAATATATATAATAGGGCATGAATACATTCTTATAAGTATTAGAACAAGTATGGAAACACAGAGCCCTTAGTGACCTTGCTAGTCCTCTGCTGATCACTTGTGTTTGTTGTTGTAGGAAGGCAAACATAAGTATAGAAGTGTTATTGAACAGAAAACCCTTCAAAAATTTCACCAGTCTTTTGTATTCAAGTCGCAGAGCAATAGGGGGCCGCCCTGCTCAGAAAGCATACTTATGTGAGTATTAAGAACTGGCTGAGATAAGAAGTAAAGCTTAAGAGACCTTCATCATTAGCTGCTAGTGGTGGAGATTAGTGATCCTACTACAGGATTACAGATGGAAAGAGTGCTAGTGTTGGTTAATTGTTCATTAATGCTTGTAAAATAAGATAGCAGTAGTAAAACTTGCTATTGTCTGCTCTCTCAAAGTAAAGCAAAATTGGATCTGGTTGTCAATAGCTGTATTGATGGTAACAGGAACATGTTTAACAGATCATTTTACAGTGTAAACTACTATCCAGCTCTTTCAACATTTAGTTAGACACTATTATCCTAATAAGAAATAATTTATGTTTTAAATAATCTGTTCTCTATGCGTGCACGTTTTATCCTTTTAATTAGCAATGTCTTCACCAGGGTGCTTTTAATATTTCAGTGTTTGCATATGAGTCTCAGGTGGAACATCACCTCCCTCTAGCCTCATCGATTTATTTTATTTACAATACCCTTAGAATTGCTGTACTTTCCCACCAGTGCTTTTTTGTGCTATCAGGGGATGGCAGCCACGGTCCAGGTAACAGAAGCCCTCTCTCAGGTGCAGCTCGGGATTATGCAAACTTCTGCTAGCAAAAACCTGTGAGCAGGATGTGCATGAAGGAGAATGAACCATGACTTAGACTCCTCGCCTCCTTAGGGACTGCCTTGCCATGTCAAGCAGAGCTGTGAGCTCACACTTGCCCCGTGTCCTGGTGGAGTGCTTTGTCCAGGCTGCAAACTAGAGCTCCTTAGGCTTCCACCCGAAGAGCAGCAGTGCTGTGCTGGCCGTGTCTCATTGCAGACACGCCTGTTCTGCTGCCAGCCAGCCACTGCTGGGCCGTGACACTTCCAGCAGGGAAGGAGTGCAGGCAGCCCCTCTGCCCCAGCAGCTCTCTGCTGATCCTGCCACGCTGCCCCAAGCACTGCTCTGCAGCAGAGGCTGGCGCTGCGTGCCCAGCGTGGGCACCTGCGGGACACGTGTGCTGGACTGGCCAGAGTGGGACTGCTGCTCCTGGGAGCCAGGAGCTTTTCCTGTCACGGCCAACTGGGTCTGCAAGGATTCTGCAAAGCGCACTGTGACAAAAAATGGGCTTTTGACAAGGATATACTTGAAAAGAAAAATGAGATCCTCCCTTTCTATAAATACAAAGTAAATTTCAAATGAAATACTAATCCTGGAAACAGAAAAAAAAATATTTTCAATGTGATGCATGTGAAGCATTACTGTTTTCACAAAAAAAAAAAGAAAAAGAAAAAGAAAAAGAAAAAGAAAAAGAAAAAGAAAAAGAAAAAGAAAAAGAAAAAAAAACCACAGCAAGAAATCTCAGTTGTTCAGGAAATAAAAGTATATGTTTTGAAGGCATGTGTTTTAAAGGCAGAAGAAAACTCTGCACCTTACAGGTTACTTCCCTGTAGGTTCTTAAGCATGGATATAGAAGTTTCTGTGTCTTCATAGCAGACACACCCTGGGAGACTTCATCACACCCTCACCAGATTTTCCTCTGTGTATCCTTGGTTGAAGATAATGGTTAAAATCATTGTTGAAGATGATTTGCTCTGCCCTGATCTTGGCTGCTTTATTGGTCCCTTGGCAGCAGCCAGAGGAGCCTGAAGGGTGGCTTTAGCCTGAGCCAGATGCCACTGGCCCTGAGGGACTGCTGCAGCATCCGCACACTGACAGGGCACTGAGAAGTCCTGGCTGGGTCCCTGTGCAGGCAGCAGGAGAGGTGCTTGGTGGTGTGAAAAGCTGCCATGCTCTGGTAACTGGTCTGAGAGGGACTGCATGTGTGGCAGAATAAGAGCAAACACTTCTGCTGAGTGCCACTAACCTATCTGCCCCAAAATGTCATCAGCTGATGGCAGAGACCACATAAACCAGCACACTGGGGCTCTGGTGGAGGGGTCATTTATAGCTTCCCATTGCCCATCCCCTGCAGCCTTGTCTTCCAGGGCAAACAAGCAGGAACTGAACTCCAGACACATGTCTTGCCCTGTGGAGAAATTTGAAAGCAACAATATCTCTGTCAGTGGATAAGAAGTGATACCGCTGGTTAATTGCCTCAAAAGTGTTAACCAACAGCTCATTAGTCTTAAAGATACAAACTTGATAACCCTTTTTATGTGGCATGGAATGAGACGTGCATAAATAATTGCATGCTGAGACCTGCCACTGAGAGACATAAGATGTTGGTTTAAGACAAAGAAAAATAAAACCTGGCTGAAATATTTGGGAAGATGAGAAAGATACAAGTCACAACCTCAGTTTGCAACACAAACCCAAGCCCAGCCTTTCTGTAATGATTGTTTTCATAGGAGTAACAAATAAAAGCTAACTTGTCTGTGCCGAGCGTTAACTCCAGTACAGAAAACCACCCTGCTCTTAATTTAGTAACTAAAGAGAGAGTGATTGTAAAAAACGTTGGAGCTTTCCTTACTGTTCATTGAGTTTACTACAGTTTAAGGGTGCTTCTTCAATCACTGTAGCTGCAAATTACCTTCTTAGCCAATTGCCTTCGATCTGATTTGTCCAGAAGCTCTGGGTCTGGCAGCAACTTCTGTTAAGACCATTCAGCAGTAGCATGACAGGGAAAGAAAAATAAATCATTATTGTGGCTTTGTTACATTGATGGAAAGCTATGGATTTGGAGCACATCCCTCCTGTGACATTAAGGGATGGGTAAATAGGTTACACCACTGCATGGTAGCTGTGGCTTAAAATCAAAGCATAAACAGCTGGACAAATGTGCCTTGTAGCCAGATAATTTAGGGAAAGCAGAGTGCTGCATAAACATGTCCCGCTTGGGAACATGGCAAGGTATTTTCATTTGAATTTGAAGTGTACATTAAAATGTCATTATATGCAAGCACTGGGACTACAGCCCTTACATGGAAGCACTGGGATTACAAATGATTAGAAGGGAGGAGAAAAAAATTAATTCCTGGTAGAAATTCTCCAAACAGCTACAGCTAACATATAAAATAGGTGCTAGAGTAACTGTGTGATGCTCGTAGAGACCTTCAGGAAGAAACTCTTCGTCTATACCAAAAATAAGTGAACAACGAAGCCCCTCTGTGGCTAGATGAGAGAAAGCGTCTGAAGAGGGGTCTTGCCATTCATTCTACCTCATTACAGGTGTCTGACTGATAGCAAAGCTGCATCTCAGTGCAGCAGCTCATTAGTAAGAGAAGACTCTGACATTAGTTCAGATGTTGATCGATGTCACTGGTAGTGTGAAGTCTGGATTTTGTTGTCAGATGAAGCTTTATCATCTGCATTGCAGCCTGGTGGCTTATAGGGGAGAATCAGTATAGGAGGAGTGTGTTAAACTGTTTGGAGGTTTAATACCTCCCCAGCCACTGTCTTATGTCGTGGCTTCCTTTACCTACTATGTCATAACAGGCCAGGTGAAAAGATCATGAAAAGGCAAAGCACATTTTCAGAGCTGCCTCCTAGAGCCCAGGGCCTGCTCAAAGCCATGTGTTGTGTGACATGAGAGAGACAGAAAATTAGATCATGGCACTGCCTGAAGTGCCAAAAACATGCCCACATGTCCGTGCAGCCTGTGTCAGCCCAGCTCTCTGGTGGGACTAATAGTGCTCTTATTATCCACTCTTTTGACCTAATGCCGCATGACAGAATGCAAAAGTCTTGTGTATCTGTGTTTTATTGGAGCATTAATGGCAATTTGCAATTGTTTAGCATTAAAAGCTTATCAAGCATGATGTGGCCTTCCAGAGGGCTTTGTCCTTAGCGTGCTCTGGATCGCCCTGCCCGCAAGCA
Organism: Acanthornis magna; assembly: GCA_036785705.1. Classification (NCBI taxonomy): domain Eukaryota; kingdom Metazoa; phylum Chordata; class Aves; order Passeriformes; family Acanthizidae; genus Acanthornis; species Acanthornis magna. Next base: position 2,460,314 of record JAWUZG010000058.1, read on the forward strand.
GCTCTGCTCCCCCGCTGCTCACAGTGCTCTCCATGGCTGCTCTGGGGGAACATGCCAGCTGACTTCGTGCAAAGTTTTCCTTGAAAAGATCTTCTCCAGCTCGCCTGTTCTAAACAGTTGATGGTTTCCTGCAACCCTTTGGACCTGCACTTCAGTTTATTGTACGCTACAATCAAGCTCCCACTTCTTAACTTGTTATGAGCTAGCACATGATGGGTGAGCCCCCAGCATGCCTTGAGGAACATCAAGAGCAATGGAGAAGTAAAGAGAGCAGATCTACTTCAGCAAATTAGCAGCAAAAGCAGGCTCTCTTGAGGAAGATCTTTTGAATGCCATCATATTAACTGTTCACTATGGAGTAGCTCTTAAATGGCATTTATATTTAAGTCACTTTATTATATTATTCCAGCCATGCGAAGATGTACTACAAATTTACCAGCTCAGGCACAAAATCTATTCACCCACCCTTTTCCAAGGTGATGATAATGGACCCCCTCCTTTTTCCTCTATCTTCTCTCAAATTATTATATTTTGCTTGCCCATCAAAACAAATCACTCATCTTGGGTAAATAAAATTTTGCAAGGCTGCAGTATGCAGAATGACACAGTTGTTGTTTTGGGGTTTTTTTTACATTTTCATGCCATTGTTCTCTGCAGAATATTTCACACTCTTAATTGCTTAATTTTTGTGTGGTAACCATCTTACTGAATTTTGACATGTGTCACTTTGATGCAACTCTGTCAATGCAACACCACTTTTCTTTTATGGAGAAGACTTTTGACATTATTTTCTGATTTTTTAAAAATTAAATCAAAAAAGTAAACAAAAGGTATGCTTTAGATAATTTTTTTTTTCTTTTTTCTTTTTTCTTTTTTTTTTGTGCCTGTAGTTTCAAAGTTCTTCCTCTGGTTTTTGAACTCTGGAAGAATTTTAACCGAACAAAGCTGTTCCAAATGGTGTTTCATGGTGGTATTTGCACACAGACCAGCATGTCGGTGCTGGGCAGTGATGGGTGCCTGGGTCAAAAGGACCAAACCCTGCCTGATAGAAAAGACTGATGGCAGCTGGACAGGATACATTCTGCTCCTGGTCTCCTCAGGCCTTTAGGCACCTCAGGATCAACAAAAAGTATTCAACCATTGTCCACTCGTGCTGCAGCATGCGAGGGGCTCTGGATGTGCTCTCTCTCACGTTTCAAAAGAAGCAGCACGAAACCTTAGTTACTGCCAGCATTTCTGGGTGCCCTGTGAGCCACCCACCCTACAGCTTTTCCTGCAGGGGGAATTTTTCTCCCCTTTGAGAAGCAGCTCGCCACAATAGACCTTTTTCAAATATTTGCCCCAAAGTAAGGACTCAGTTGTGCAGTTTGCAAATGTGTTGTTTTGGGGACCTTACCTGCTTTCTTTTCCATTCAAAAATCAATATGGCACTTACAAAGCAGCTCTTTTCCCCACCTCCTTGCCACCTGCCTTGTCAGACAAGCTGAAAATCAAAAATAAGGTAATCAGTTACTTTAAGCCAAAACTTAAAAGGGTATTAATTCAATGGGATAAACTGCAGTTAAGTAACTTTTATCAAGCAGGCTGGGTTAGGTGGTTAAAAGAAAGAAAAAAAACCTCTAGAAAACATACAGTAGGTAGCAGTTTATGTGTCAAGAAAACTGAGAGAAATTTTGACACTCTGATGTCTAGCAGATAGCACTTAAATCATTTTTCTCCAAACTTCAGTCATAAAACTTCAAAGAGTTTTAGCCATAATACAAATTTTTAGACTAAGAAGCGGTGTTTGAAGTTATTTTATAGGATTTTGCTGTAAGGGTTCCAATTGATTTGTAGTAAGATAAAAGAAGAAAACTTTATTTTCGAAGCTTTGTCGGAAAAAGCTTAGCTTCCATTGGCCGTTTTGCCAATATGCCTTGAGGGGATGATGATGTCGACACGGATATTATATGCCTATACGAACTGAACTGAGTTTACACCTCCTGCTGTTTGTGTTATGGTTAAAATCTGTCACAAAACTGGCAGTGATTTATTAAATGTTTAATGAAGTAAGACAAAAACTTCAAGAACTACAAACAGAAAAGTAGAACATCACATTAAAGTATAATAATATAGGTTACACTTCTGATTTTTTCATATTTCTTTTGCTAAAAATGTGAAAAACACAATTAGAAATCAAGGCAGTATCAAAAGATTATGGGGTGTCACAGATCAGTCTACCAAAGGTTGTGCTTCGCTTGTTCACTTTTTTCTTTCTAAACAGAGGAATGAAAAAAAGAATATGAAATAACAGTATGCTCACAAAAAAAACAACAAACCAACACAAAGCATAACTCGAGCTGGCATTATAGAGTACCAAGTCTCAGACACAGAAAATTTTCCCTGTTGAGTTTTCAGAAGAGCAATAACAAATGTGACTCAGTGCTATTTCACTACTGCTTCATGTCCCAGTTAGAAGAATATTCTGCTCAACACCGCACATTTTAATGATGTTTTTCTAATTAACTGTTTTTAATTTTAACTAATGAACTCAATTGAAATTACTGTTTATGTAAAAAAGTAATTGCTGAATGCAGGAATTTCTGTTATTTTCCAATAGCTTTCAGAAATTATCATTACTCCTGATACAGCTTTATGTTTTCCACATTATAATAAAAGACAATATTTGTATAAGCCTCCCGTCTGTCAGTGAGTGTGACTGTTAAAGCTCTGTAAGTGTACTCCTGCACTTTTTGGCAGAGGTTATTTACATTTCTTTGTATAACGGAGACAAAGTCTATACTTTAGGTTTAATTATTTTTCATCGTAAAATGTAATTCCTGTTATTTGACTTGCTTGATTATTTATGTACATCTTGAACTAAAAATTCATTAAACACAGCAGGAGGTGGTTTTAAGAGTACAAATTCATGTTTATTCTGTTATTTAGCTCAGAGGACATCAGCCATCAATGCATCCATACCAACACAGTAATTCACTGAGAGATTTATGGTGAACCTTGTGGGGCTGTACGCCTCGTGAGAGGGTTAGAGTTGTTCCATAGGCTTTCTCCTCCTGGTTCTCCCTTTTCTTCAGTGATATTTTTGAATCCAACATTTTCTGTCTCTGGGAAAGCCAGCAGGGCAGCAGAAAGCAGAACTTTCCAAGTCCACCTTGTGGTCTGCTTTCCTGAAGTGTTTGTCCTGGTCTGTTCCAGTTTCCCTCTTTCAGACTTCCAGGGCACCGGTGTAACCCCTGGCCAGCTCTGATCCCTTGCTCCACATTTCTGTGCACCACAGAGGGGAACATTAATTTGTTAAATAAAGGTTTTCACACAGTGTAGATAAGCACAACAGCCAATGTCATTGACAGACCCTTCCTATCATGAGTGACTCGACCTTTTTTCCCTTCCCACCCTTTGCAGCAGCCCAGGGTTCAGCTCTGTTCACAGGGATTTTGGCTCTGCTGCCAAAGGTTTATTGAAGGCCCCAGGTTTTAAACTGCATTTTTTGTCTCCTTTGGGATATGGGTAAAACAAATTAACAGCAACAAACCCAGAAAGTTCCCCTTAAAAAATGAGAATCGTAATAATAACAATAATAACAACAACAGTAACAATAACAAAATAACAACAACAACAACAACAACAATAATAATAGTAATAATAATAATAATAATAATAACACCCCCAAAATAAAACCCAATAGGCAATCCTTTAATTCTTCTGCTGCTGCTGCTTGTTCCCTGCTCATCAGGTGAAGGGCTTGGTGGCTTTTTGCCTACAAGTGCTCAGCAGCCTGAGGGTGATCACAGAGGAGAACCATGTTTTGAGCTACTTATCAGGTAAATTTAGATGTGGGGAAAAAAGTTTGTAGTTGCTCATTTTTGCCCTCACTACTGGATGTCACTGCCTATGGCTAGGGCAGAAATATTCAAGGTTGCCATAATGCAGCACACTAAAAAAAAAGGTGAATGACATTGGAGATATCCTTAATCCCTGGCCTTATATAAACTAATCTGCCTGGATTTTTAAACAGGTTCATTCTTTCAGCTAGTTTTTAATCAAGTGAGTCTCATATTCCCTGTAATATATAAATGATCACAAAATAACTCTTACTTCCTTTTTTTTTTTCTTAAAGAGCAAGACAAAAATAATAGCTGCATATTTTTTGCTATCAAGTCTGATTTTTTTCAGCCAGTTATGTATTGTCAGAGGTTTTCCAGCACATAAAACAAGTCTGTGGCAATTGGCTCCAGGTGACTATTCTTTCTATTATTTTTTTTTTCACACAAATAATATTAACTTGCTTGTTTCCCCACTTCCAGTCCCATATTTCTGGCAAGCAAGCTACACCTGTCTCTCTGGGACTCTCCTTAAGGGGCCCTGGAAAGAAGAGCAGTCTTTTAGACTTTATTTCCATAATTTAAATGGATTTTTAAAAATACTGATAAATGCTTCCTTTGCTTCCCTTGGTCTAAACATTTGAAAAAATATATGTGTTTGTCAACGTTAAAGAACATCATTATGAAAGAGGATGTCCAGACGCCTCATGTGCAGCAGGGATTTGCAGAAGGTAATGCCAACTTCATGATTCTGAGCTTTTGGGCTGTCCATTTTGTAACCCTGGACATCTCCAGACTACAATAGAAAATAAAAACTATCTTCAATTTGTCTTCAGTCTCCTAGAAATCAGCATGGAGAGTCTTATGTTCCTCTTGTAAAAGAAAAATGCGACACCTGCTTCTATTTAAAATGTACATCCTTAGGGGAAAAAAAAAATTAAAGGACAAGCTTGACCCCAGGGGCAGGCAGTGCTGTGTGCTGAGGGGTGACGGAAACCTTAACCCCAGCCTGGTCTGACAGCAGGAGTGCTGTGTGTACGGCCGTGCCTTAAAATCCGGGCTTGAAATGAGGCTGAGCAGGCTCCTCAGAGCTGTTTCGCAAAGCAAAGGGTGCTCGCAGCACAGCACAGCCCAGCACAGCCCAGCACAGCACAGCCCAGCCCAGCCCAGCCCAGTCCAGCCCAGCCCAGCACAGCCCAGCCCAGCACAGCCCAGCCCAGCACAGCACAGCCCAGCACAGCACAGCACAGCACAGCCCAGCACAGCACAGCCCAGCACAGCACAGCCCAGCACAGCACAGCACAGCACAGCCCAGCACAGCACAGCCCAGCACAGCACAGCCCAGCACAGCACAGCCCAGCACAGCCCAGCACAGCACAGCCCAGCCCAGCCCAGCCCAGTCCAGCCCAGCCCAGCACAGCCCAGCCCAGCACAGCCCAGCCCAGCACAGCACAGCACAGCACAGCCCAGCACAGCCCAGCCCAGCACAGCCCAGCCCAGCACAGCACAGCCCAGCACAGCACAGCCCAGCCCAGCCCAGCCCAGCCCAGCCCAGCACAGCCCAGCCCAGCACAGCCCAGCCCAGCACAGCCCAGCCCAGCACAGCACAGCCCAGCCCAGCCCAGCCCAGCCCAGCCCAGCCCAGCCCAGCACAGCCCAGCCCAGCACAGCCCAGCCCAGCACAGCACAGCCCAGCCCAGCACAGTACAGCACAGCACAGCCCAGCCCAGCACAGCCCAGCCCAGCACAGTACAGCACAGCACAGCTCAGAACAGCCCAGCACAGCCCAGCACAGCTCAGAACAGCACAGCCCAGCCCAGCACAGTACAGCACAGCACAGCCCAGCCCAGCACAGCACAGCCCAGCCCAGCACAGTACAGCACAGTACAGCACAGCACAGCCCAGCACAGCCCAGCACAGCTCAGAACAGCACAGCCCAGCCCAGCCCAAGCACAGCACAGCACAGCACAGCCCAGCACAGCACAGCACAGCCCAGCCCAGCCCAAGCACAGCACAGCCCAGCCCAGCCCAGCCCAGCCCAGCTCAGGGGTGCTGCAGCCGCTTCCAGCGCTGCTCCCCACTCGCAGCGAGCGGGCAAAGCCTCCCGGCGCGGCTGGCGGGGCAGCGCACGGTCCGCCGGTGCTTCCCCGCGGTTAATCCATGGGACATCTAGCGGTGGGCTCCCAAACAGCACCGGGACCCCGCGGGATGCGCCCGGCCTGGGGCAGGGCTCGGGGACCGCTCCGGGCACGGGGGATCGACCCTCAGCATCTGCCAGGATGCACTCCTCGGCATTGCTCTCCTGCTCCTCACACGGGAGCGGGGCTGGATTCACAGGTCATCGAAATAATGCAAATCAGCATCTCGTCTGCCCAGGCACCCCAAAATTACTGAGGATGAAGACATGCAACATGTTGCAAGGTGGAAAATAACATCAGGAACATCTGAAAGAACACTAAAAGTATATGTGATGTTTTTTAAAAGGGTCATTAGGGGATTTGGACTTTAACCTGAGCATTTTGTTCTGGAGAATTTGTTCAGAGAGCAGTTATTTTACTGGGCCCTTTATGGAAAGCAAGCTCCACCACTAATGTATGTGGAGAGTCACAGACACTTTGATAGTATCCTATCTGGCCTATTAGTGACTTCAGCCCTGCTTTTATAGCCTATGCTTCACGTATTTATTTTTAAGGAACATAAAATTATAATGGTACAGGAGATACAGCTTTCCTATCCATGTAACCCTGTAGAAATTTCAAATAGGAGTGTACTTACCTAACCTGTTCAAGGAGGACCTCCACTGCTCTAATCTGTGTTTCTTGTGGATCTCCACCTCCTAGACACTCTGATGTTTAGATGTGCAAGGTGTTCAGTCCCAGCCCATCTTTGTAAAATAACAGCAAACTCACCGCTTGGCATTTAGCTTTCCTCAAAATCTAGTTCCTAAAAAGAGCTCCTGCTTATTAAAAATAGTTTTCTGAAATCTACAGAATCACATTTCTCCCTTTGATTTTTGTATAATTATAGAGAAGAGAGCCCTGTTGGTTGGAGCGCGCTGCTGACAACACCAATGTTATGGGTTTGATTCCTGTATGGGCCATTCAGAAGGGTTGGACTTGATGGTCCTTCTGGGTTCCTTCCAACTCAGATTATTCTGTGATTCTGTGTCCATTAGCAGGTTAGTGAGGTAGCAACAATTGAGATTCCAAAGGTTAGAATAGATTTGTTTCAGCATGATATGTAGCTGAGTGTTAAAACCTGATCTCTCTGTGCCAGGATACCCAAGTGCACCACGCTAATTATTGCTAAAAGAGCTGGTCTGTGTCTCTTGATTAACAAACAGCCAATTCCTCCAACAGAACAGCTTTCCTCTGGGAGTTGTTGGGGCACACTGGCCACATGCAGCCCCAAAAGCTGAGCTCAGTAGAGGCAGACCCAGAGGCAGACCTGGCTCGGCTCTGGGGTACCAGAGCTGACTCCTCTGAAATGGATGCTCATTTGGGAAGAGGCACAATTCATGCCTTTTAAATGAAAAGATTCGGAGTACTCTTTCCTTCAGGAGAAATGTAGGACATTTGCTGTCATGCCTGGTAAGAGGTGTAGCTTTACTTTTTATTTTACTTTTAAAGTAAAATTTTACTTTTAAAGAGATTTTACTTATTTTTTATTATTTTACTTTTAAAGTAAAATTACTTTTTAATATTATTTTACTTTTTAAGTAATTAAAAAGTCAAATAATATTTTAATTTTTAAGAGATTTTTCATAGAAATTGCCCTTTTGGTCTGTTAAAGAGTTACACCTCCATGTGGTATTATACCATGACCTCAAGAGGAAACTACTGAAGGGTGTACTGACAGGAAGAAGAGGATGGGCTTGGAAAAGACATCATGTGGCTTCCAGGACTACAGAAAAGGCATTAATATTGTGCAGAGGCTGTCATCTACAGGATTTGCTTGCGAACCTCCCTCTGTTATCTCCCTGGCTGTCACTGCACCCTGCTCTGCAGAGCACTCACTTCTGCACAGGTACCTGCACTCTCCTGGGCTGCCATCACCCTCGAGGCCCTTCGCTGCTGTCTGTGGCTTGAAGAGCTTCGTAGCGCTCCTTGCCTGAGCCACAGGTGGAAAGGTGCATCCCTTTCCCCACATCAGTCCTGGCAAACTGTTTGCACCCAGAAAGCTCTGGACTGGCACAAGAAAATAGGGTTTTTATATAAATTAGCATCCACTACCAGAAAGATTTGCCTTATGTCAAATGTTCTAAGTGTGTGCGCATACTGTAAATTATTGTCATACTGTGAGTGTAAATACTTACATTCACATCCTTCTTCTGCCCCTGCTGGAAAAGCCCCCTAAGCCTTCCATGAGCTAAGGGAGGACTGGCAATGGCAGCAACCAGTTTCAAAACTATGCAAAAACACTTCGTGTGTCAGATCTCTGTGACCTTCCCATCACCATCCAGGTGGCACTCAGAGTCAGCACACTCTACGCAGGCACATGCTGGACCACAGCACTGCTCCACTTCTGGCAAGGCACATCCATCCACCCCAAAATGTGTTAGGGCGACTCCATCAGTTTCATTAAACTTTAGTTAATTCAATAACACAGAAGGGTTCATTCCTCTGCAGATTATTTACAGATATTGATAACAAATTCTGAAACCTCAAATGCGTCTACAGTGCATAACTGTCTATTTCCAGCCAGCTGTTGTTACAATCCTGGTAACAATGTCAGAGCCACAGGCAGAAAGCATTGACTGATGATTTAAGTCAATATACATGACATTAATGAAGGTATTGGATAGGTTTTTCTAAGGGAAACAGTGAATTTTTCACATTTTTAGGGTTCTGGTTAATCCTATGTTTTCCCCGAATTCAGGGGCATCAGTTTGAAATGCCATAACTTGTAATAAACATATTCTACAGCGTCTCAAAAACTTACACAAGATGCACATTTCTATGAGGAGTATTTTGTTCCTCCCGTAGGGCTTTTATCTGGCTAAATCTGCTCAATATATTAATTAAATATAAACTTCAAAGCTGATCTTGCAGTGTTCATCGACCGATAATAGCTGATGCTCAAGTATCCTCTCTTAAATGCATTGTTCTGCTTCCTTTGTAGCACAACACACAACCAAAAGGGATTTGTAATTAATCTTCTCAATATTATCTCTAATACATTTGTGCTTAATTAATTCATCTATTTATAATTTGTCTGTTTCAAACAGTTGATGTTTAAAATCGCAACTTGTGTACAACTTTCCCCCCATGAAATCCAGCTGGAAACATTCTTCCTTGGGGCGTTGCATAGTCCAAGACTGCATTTCTCCCTTTTTATTGCGAAGGTCATTGCTCACTGTCTCCATAAGCTGCTGTAACTGCACTATGTTTCAGAGGTAAAGTTAATTTTGTATCAACAGCTCATTCAAATCAGCCCAGAGCACCCATGCAGCCAGCCCTCGTTCCCACATCGTGATGGAACTGCCCCATCCACTCATGGTTGTCTTTGATGTCCCTCCACTATCACCAGGAAGAGAGAGCTGCCTCAGGGCAGATCCTTCAGGAGCTGGACACAGGCTGCCGGGGAGAGGACATGGACAGCAGGGCACAGCAGGTCCAGTGCTGCGTGTGCCAGGCAGATTGCAGGTTAATCACAAAGTGGGGAACTGCACAGGGGAATTGCACAGGGGAACTGAACTGCACAGGGGAACTGAACTGCACAGGGGAATGTGCCACCTCTGGGAAGGACTGCACATGTGATGGAGCAAGGGAGGTTGACTGCATGCAGGCAGCCGGAATGCCCACGACTTCCTAAAGACCTGTGGCCAGAAGGGATGAAAACTCCACCAGGACAGGTGGGAGGGACTTGGAGGGGTCTCTCTGTCTCCATTGACTATCGGGGGAACCTTAATTGCTATTTTAGACCAAGTGTTTCAAGTGAAATGAATTCTGCCCCATGTCATGAGCAAGTGAACTCATTACAAGGGTGGCAGCTAGCAGGGATCCAGCTCATTTGCAGGAATTGCCTGCATCCCTGCTCAAGCCCTCAGTAAATGCAGAGTACCTTACTCCTCAGAGAAAGTTCACCTTGCATGTACCACAGCAAGAACTTGTACACATGCAATTACTGCCACTGCACTGTAGAATTATCCCCTAGCTGTCTCTTGGTATCTTATTCAGGTGCCCATACCTTTAATCTTGGTGTCTCCTGGCTCCCAGTTTTGCTAATACACTGCCTCTTTTGCCTGCCACAGTTCACTGAGGCTGTGTACAGGTGTTAGATCCACCTGCATGAACAGCCTGAGGCTTTGGTCTTATCAAGTACAGAAAAACCTGATCCCTGCCTGTGCAATCCTCCACTCTAAATTCCTGCTGACAGTCACCTGGTCTCTTAACTTCCAGTTACAGGTTGGAACTAAAGCCTGCTGATGCTGTGGGAGTCCTTCCATTGATTTCCACAAGCTCTGGATCACTATTTCCTGTCAGCCACATATGTAGACAAATATCTGAACACCTTGACCTAAGTAGTTCAGATAATCAGAGTACTGTTGCATTTATATATGCATGAAAAAGAAAGACATTGAGAGAGATTATTTATTCTAATTCACGATTAAAAATAAACCAATGCCATGTATGCGATTAGAAAGAGCTCAGAAGATATCTGTTTACCAATTTCCTCCTGGTAACATCACCTCCACAGAAATAACGAAATCACCTTCACATTCCTCTCAGTGAAACCATTAAGCCTAGAAACATGCTGGTTTGGGCAATACAGAAATCAAAGCGGTAGCACAGCAGAGAGGATCTGTGTTAAAGAACAAAAATCCACAGGCTGCTTCAAATATCAACAAGGAACCCTGAAATTTTCTATCAATTTCTTTTCATGGCCTTGTGACATTTTCAACTAAAAACTATATTGCTTAACATCAAGGCACTTTGAGAGAGCTTCAGTTGGAAAAGGTAATTTTTGAGTGAGACTCAGCAGAAAAAGGTAATTTTTCAGAGAGGTTCACTGGAAAAAGGTAATTTCAGAACCAATTGCTGCATTCTTTTGCTGTTATTTTGTCTCTTTTCTAAGTAGCCCTAATGTCATTCATGGGCACACTATGTCAATACATCAGTACTGGCTAAGTCGTTTGTGCAAAGTAAGTTTACAGAAACTGTAGCTTTAGGCTATGTTTTTCCAGGACTGTGAAGATCAAACAATGCAATTTCACTTGGAAGTTTCATCAATTTTGCATCAATGTTGATGCCAGAGCAGGAGACCTGCTCACAGAATCATAATTTCATCCTGCTAAAACTTTTGTTTTTGATAGAGAATCTAATTTCATATGATAGGTTATGCAGTAATACCATGTATTCATAATATCATTCTACCAGAGACGTATTGCTTTGCTATAAATTGAGGCGAAGGTAGAGAGGAATTTTTAATAGCTGATCTGAACCACATCAATTTATACTGTTTTGGGCTATGAAGGGCAAACCCCCCAGTTTTTGAATGCAGGTGTTATTATGTGTTATTTGTACAAGTGGAAGAACAAGAACAACAGAAAGCCCAGAGCTTTCATCTGCTTATTTTCTGAAAGCTTTGGAAAGGGAGTAATGTATTTCAGCTTTAATGGCTTGAAACAAAAATCTCTGAAAATTATTAGGCCCCTCATACATGCATCCTTTGATTGTAGCTCTACAGAGAAACGAAGTCTTGCAATGAGAGACACAAAAGTTGACGTGCGCATGAGGAAATATTACAAAGCCTCACATTTTAAAGTAAAATAGCAAGAATGACAGTCAAAGAGTTAATTCCACCCTATCTGTTATGCCTGCATATATGTTGAATATCATGTTTTCATTCATTTCCTCTTTGCTGCTGAATATTCAGAAGAGAGTATCCAGTGCTCAGCATGCAGACCGGGCACTGTGCAGGGATCCTGCACACAACATCCACCTTTGGCACCTCTGTGGTGAGATCTGCTGTGGCAGGAACATGCTAACCCAAAGGACAGGAACTGTCTTCAGCTTTAAACTGCTCAGCTCTCCAAACCTCTGTGTTGGCTTCCTGCAGAAACAGGCTCAGCTCAGCAGCCCCACAGGACAGTAAACCACTCATTCCTTGCTAAGGAGCTTTTCAGAACTGGAGTGAGAGGGATAAATCCACTCCAAGGTCTCACACATCATTTAGAAATTATTGGTTCTATATCTCCTGCTATTAGGTTCATATACAGCTGTCACAGTGGTTTCCTGGAAGCACACAAACACAGGCTCCCTTACACAGGAAGCTATCAGGATACAGTATTGTAGTAGTTCAAACCCACTTTTGGAAGTTCAGCCTAGCTAAAGGCCATATTCATTAAAAAGTTATGTAGCATTTATAGATTTCTTTTTTTTTTTTTAACTACCCAGAAACATGTGGATGAACTTTTCAAAGTAAAGTATATGCTTTTCCAATCCATTACACTTCTTTTTTCCCCTGAGCGCCAGCAGCTACCTTTCTGCCACGCTCCCAAGGATACACAGGGCAAAAAGGGGGCAGGTGCAATCTCAAAATCTATTCCCTCCATCAAACACATGAGCTGTTGTACAATTATTAAAAGCAAACCTGAAAAGACGAGTCCATAGTGTAGCTGGCACAGGTGCCTCGCAGGTCGTGCTCTGGGCACTTCCAGTACCTGAGCATGGTGCAACTCCTCCCCCCTGCTGCTCTGGAAAGAGAAACAGATGCCCATGTGCCCTGCATTATCCTGTCACCAAACACACAGAGCAAAACTCAGGCTGGAAAGGGAAACAAGTGCCCAAAACTCTGGCAGAGTTGCTTAGGCAGAGGCCTCTCCCATAAGCATCGATACAGGCTGGACCTAAACAATTTTGGGCAGCATTTTCTTTTGTAGGGCTTGCTCCTATCTGTGCAAACAGCTGTGATTCTGGAGTTCTCAGCATACAGTCTCTTCCTTCTACCCTCACTTCTACTGTCCTCACATCAGAGCTTCAAGGGAAAGATTGGGATTGCTTAATTCCTCCTGGATTGTTGATATGTCAAAATGGGCTGCACTCCCAGCTGTTGGCTGATTCAGACTGCATACCTTTCCACATTTACTTTTAATTTGAAGGATGAATATTCCTATCAGATCAGAAGGGGAAAAAAAAATCAACACAAAAAAATCATTCCAAGGTAGAATTGAAAAATGCCTGTTCAGAGTTTCAAGTGTGGTGGTAACCTCACTTAAAAATTTGCTTTAAGACAGTTTGTGGGATAGAATATCTGGCCTTAAGATGTAAGAATGTCCTGTGACTCGCTGCTGAGCATGCTCGGCTCCTGATGAGCATGGTGGGTGACAACCCTGCCCAAAGTCCACTGAATAAACCCCATCAGTAATATGGGTTTATCAACAGAACCTAACACAGCAGGGAGAGGTGCCAACAGAGAGGCATGTGGAGCACCCCCACAGCTCCTGCTGCTCTCCATCTCCACTCCCCTTGCTAAGGACAGCTTCTGCAGAGAAACATTTCACTGTGAAACAAAAAAATCGAGTTAAAGGAACAAGGGTCTCAAAGTTTCCCAAATCTTAGGAGGATGAGTCCTCTGAGCAGTGCCCTTGTTTGCTGTGTGTATGGAGGAGCTGCAGGTGTCTCACTGTGGCTCTCTCCTGCAATGGGCCAGGGCTCTGCTGTGTATTTGGGTGCTTGCTGCTCTCTGCACAGCCCATCCCACATGCCAGTCACTGGGAAGAGAGAACGAACACCAGGAGGACAATTGATTAGTGAGGGAGGGCAAAAGTCTGCTGCACAGACTTAAGGCATTTTATTTTTGCTTTCTGCTTTCTTTTTATCTCCTCTTTCTCATGTGGCTGGCTGGGCTCCCTTTATTCTGCAGCTGTGGTGCTGAATGCTGATGACAGTGTGGCATTCATTTTAGGGGCAGTACATGCAGGCTGCGAATGCCTGACCTTTAGGAGGGGAAATGAGTGGAGAATGTGGTTTTATGGCTGAGAGATAATAATGCTTTACCTCTTGACACTTATTTGGGTGAGGCATGTCGATATACACCTAGTCCTTATGTGTATATTTGAGCAGCACAAAGCAGGTGTCGAAAGGAGCAGTAGCACATGTAATTGATAGCTCCTTTGTGTTTTAATGTTGCCCTATTTTTATGGGTTTTTCTTCAAATCCTGTTGCTAGTTCTAGGCTGCTGATGGCTTGATACTACTCAATCTCAGATGTGATGCTATCAATATGATCCCAAGTTGGGGTTGATCATGGGACCAGAACTTCAGGTATCAGTGGAAAGTACCTGTCAAAGGTATGTGCTGAAAGCACCTTCCAAGTGCCCAGCACTGGAGGGCCTCACCCCTTGGGTCCCAGGGGGAGTCCCAGGCTTGGTTGCTCCCAAGGACATGCCATGTTGAATCACACAACAGGTTTCATATCATCTCAGCACAAAGGCAGCCTCCAGGGACACCAGCTAGTAATTCCTAATCAAAATGCATGCAAAAAACGCAGAGCAAGACTTTCAACAGTGGCAGTGCTGGGCCCACCTAGGTCAGTATATACTCTTTGAGAGTCATTAACAGAGGAAACTTAAAGGAAGCCAACATGCCAACATCAACGTGCCCCAAAAGGCTGATTTTGTGCTAAGCAGGGAGATGTGGAACACCCAAACATGCCTCTCGCTTTTGAAACCTTAAAGATAAAAAAGTTGCAGTTTATGTCAAATTTAGAGGAGATTAACCACTTACTGGAATTTAAAACAATACATTATTTGCAACTACCTTTATTATAAATAATGGATGGGTGCATAAACATGTATACATACGCACCCACACATTTACATGTGTATGTATATGAATGTGTATATATATATACACACATAAATGTATACATTTATATACATACAAACACAATCTCAATAAATCCCACCAATTACAGGGGTTTATTAACAGAGCTTAATGCAGAGCACGGAAAGATCCTACAATATGTATATATAACATATATATGTATTTTTATATACATGTTAAATATATATGTATGTTGGGGAGGGAGGAAGAGCGAGAGAAAGAGAATCAAAGAGAGGTGATATTGGAAATGCAAACAGACCACCAGCCCAGGGGGTGAGAGATGTTCCCATTACTTATCTGGAATATGTTGATGGCCTCAGCCCAAGTCCTGACAGACATGTCTGCCACGTCACTTCAGTGGCAAGGCTTGTCACAAATTGAGGGCACATTTGCTTGCAGACAGCAAATAAAGCCAAAGATTGAATGGCTAGGGAAGCATTCTTACCCTGGCTATTAATTTAGGGTTTCTGGTATGTCCCGGGTCCACTGGCGGTGAGGACTATCGAACTAGCATCTGTCAAACCACACACTAATTGCACTGAGACAAATGGAAAAATATAATTTGCAGGTTTTGACACGTGGCAAAGTACAGTACGATGACCTGGCTGAGAAATACTTGCCTTTGGTCTCTGCTTCCCATGGAAAGCACATTCTATTAACATTTATGTTTATAATTATCCTGCAATTTTATTTAGGTTCAGTTGAACAGAGGCAAAACATGGCACTTTTCTCACAGATCCGAGCAGCTGATGGGCAAAGGTTAATTTGTCAGTACATGGACACATTAGCTTGTCACATCTGTTATTAATTGCAAACAGATATATTAGTCTAATTAAACATTGCAAAGGACTGACCTAAATTGTTCAATGGTCTGTAGCTACATATATTCTGCTATTAACACACTTCATGTTTCATGTTTAGCTTTTGCATACTGATGAGAAGTAGCACTCTTAATTGTAAAGCTAGTTATGTGTCTCACAGTCACCACTTACTGCTGGTACAGTTAATGTGCTCCAAATGTAAAAATAAAACACATGTGACACAGCCATGTGAATTTTCTGTCAAATAGCAGCCATTCCTCCTCTGCCGTCTCCATTGCTCGCCTTCCTAAATGATTATTTTCCTTGGCAGCTGTCTAAGTGGCTTGTCGCAGTCTAATTTCAAACCTCATTATTAGGACAAACAGTTGCGGCGCATCAATAGCCCATCAGGATTAATTAAACTGGGAATCAGCAGCTGACTGTTAATCAGATCATTTGCAGTTGATCAGTGTAGGGACTATCATCAAGATATTACTGTAGTCATTTTTTATTATGTGTCCACAGCTCGTAACAAACCCAGTAATGGCTTGATACAAAATATTTGCCTTGCAAACAGCAGCTTCTTAGCAAGTGTTGGGCAGCGCAATTACTGCTTCAAATAAGATAACCTCCAAACTGTACATTTATGACCTGATTCACTTTGTCCTGCTGGCTTTAGATGCTCCACTGCATGGGAATAAGCAAACCTCTCCTTTGGAGGGGTCTCATCTGGTCCTAAGGCACAGGGTGCCCAGCACATCACATCCTCTACTCTTGGTCTCACCTTTCTAAAGCACAGTTTCCTGAAAATACACAGAAGGATTTAAAAAAAAATTTATTTTAACACTCCTTTTTCTATTGTAATTCTCTAGAAGAAAATATATTTAAATTGCTAAAGGCCTGTATCTGCACATATCATTTGTGGTCAATATAATTGGTTACAATGACATGCAAGACCTAGGGAATCTGAAAATCACTATTGAAAAAAAGGTGACAGAGAGAAAGATGGTTCAATTCACAGCACAGAATCTTGCTTCAAAAACGAAATTAGAAGATATGTGTCCTAAGGACATATCTTGCCTAAGTACTTCCCAGGCAAGTAACTAATTTTTAACTTACTATGGCAATAATTTTAAAAAGTTCATTGCTTTATAAAAAGACTACAGTCTGGCATGATTCGAAAACTACCTTTAGCTTGTAGAGTGGCTTTTCACAAAGAGAGCTTGTGCTTCTGGGAACGGCTCCCTATTTACTCTTTGAAGCAAACTCAAACACAAGTGGGAAGTTAGCAAAGGGCAGGCATACAGGGAAGTTTATTCCTGATGGAAATGTCAAAGTAGAAGGTTTCTGTATTGTATTTTTCTGTTGTGTGGACAGACAGAGAGGCGACCACGGCAACTATTGAAAGATCATCTGAAGGAGTAAAGAAAGAAAGAATATAATTCAAAGCATGTCCCTATCTCAGAGGGTATAAAACAGAAGGATGGAAAATCTCAACTTCATCATTACATAAATAGAGTCGGAGTCAGAGTGGAAGTGATATATTTGCTCCTCTTTGCACTCGGGGGAGGCAAGAAACAACTATATATTTATCTAATATACATATGGTTATTTACAACAAACAGTAACAAAATTATAATCTATGGGATTTGTGTGAGTCCATAGAAAAAGAAACACTATCAAGGTGAATTTCCTGAGGAAAGACAGTACCTGAGATACGGCAGGAGGAGATATCCTTTTTGGTGCATGTCTACATGAAAACAAAGAGGTTCGAAAAGCTGCATATTGTGCACTATCGTCAAATGGTTTTCAAATAAGCCGTGTATCAGTCAGCAAGTTTTCTTGTTCTTATCTCTGCAGTCCTCATGGAATTGATGAGATATGAAAATTCCTCTGCTTATTATTTTTGGTGATCAGTGGCAACTCTGAAGTAAGGCCCTTGTTCCCTCTAAGTCCTTGAGGGTTCCAAATCGTTCCTTGGACTTTGCTTTGGGCCATGCTTACACTAAGGTCAGTTGCCCAAGAAAAAGAACAAACCTCTGCCACTAACAAGTTTGCTAACACTGAACACAGAGTGTGACAGGACCCGCAGACCTCTTCCTCCTCCCTGCCAGCTGGTGGCCCGCTGCCTCCAGGGCCCCAGTGGTCCTTCCTAGGCTGTGCCTCTCTGAGGTGGCCATCAACAGCACCTCACCAGGTTTCATTCCTTGTAGTAGCCAAGATGAGAGAACAGCCAAAAAACAACAGTCAAGATTCCCCCCAGGGCCTTGAGGAGAAAGGCAAGGTGTGCTTTCCCCAGAAAATGGTGCTATTTGAGCTTGTTTTAAAGGCTGTGACCATTTCCTATAAATTATTTCTGCAATTTAATGAACATTTTTCCAAACAAAGGCAGGGGAGAAGTCTATCCAGGACCCTGTCTACTCACAGTAGCAATGATAATTTTAATATGTGCCTGGTGGCTTCATTATCTGAGATTACAAAGATGGTTAAGTAAAATGACATACTCTATGTTGTTTAGCCAACAGAAAATACCCCTTGGTGTGAGGAGTGTAAGGAAAGTGTCATTCCTCAGTACATTATGGTGGAAAAAAGAAGCTGGTATTAGAAGAGGAAAAATCCCAGTTCTGCTGTTTCTTGCCACCCTATCAGCCTCGCTGCCCTAGGCAGGAGCTGTGTTTGCTCACACTGGAGGGCTGCCCCCAGACAAAGTACACACACGTGGCTGATAACACATGTGCCCCAGGCACTGTGGTTTAGGTGACAATGAGGTCAACTCTTTACATTACAGATTTATATAAGGCTCAATTTCTGACTTATCCTGCCATACTAGAGGTGTTTGCTATTAGGAAACATACCAGGAAATGTGTGTCTGCCTTTAAAGTGTGTGACAGGCCTCTTCTCCTTGATGATAATCGCTGGAGGAGCTGTGGAGGCCATGGTGACTAATGCTATGCCCATATGTTCTGGATGCAGCCAGTAGCACAATAATTTTTTTGTGAGCAATCTTTGATCAGCTTCTGACACTGATGAGATGGAAATTAAATTTTACATGCTCTAATGACACTGTCTGGAGAGAGCGTAGCGGAATTACAAAAAGAGACCCAGCGCAAGGAAACATACAGAAACTGCCTTTCTGCAGCCAGCTAGAGCTCACTGGCTGGTAAAATGCTTGTAGGGTGGAAAGGACAAACTTCTGCCCCTATTCCAGTCAAGTACTTTGAATGTATTCTAGACACTGGCATATGAGAGAAATTCACCATAAAAAAAGAGAGATGGCCATATGGTTTACCTTTAATGATTGGCCATGTAAGTAATGTCCATCTGGATATGGAAAGCCATCAAATGCAGGATGGTTTATGTTGTTTAGGAAATAGCCATGCATTTTAGACTACCTCTGGATCTGTGGGCATGCTTCAGCAACCTGTGTGTCTCATAGTGCTGCTACGAGACAAGAACACCCTTGTACAGCAGCACTTTTGCATGGAAAACTGTGTGGCGCTGCCTTTCTTTGAGACAGAGTAAGGTGTCTCTTCGTCTGCAGACAGCCAATCAAAGTCTGCTCTGAGAAGAAAACTCTGGTCTATGCAAACTCTCAGGCTACAACACTGTCTGCAGCATTTCTTCTGGATCTTACCGTCCTTTTCCTCTTGGGGCCCCAAGTGGACAGGAATCAGAGCACAGTAGCTTCATGTTGTCCCTGCAGTGGTGCTGCTGCAAACAAAATGCCTGGCTAGCAGCTAGCAGAAACCCACCTGCTCATCACTGGATGGCAGCCCTCCTTCTCACTCAGAAACTGCGCGACGTGGTTGTGTGAGGAAGAGAAAATGATGTCAAGTCCTAAAAATGCAAGGAAAAAAACCAGTAAGGAAATGTTAGGTAAGAAAATGTAAAGAAAAGTAGACAATCTTCTCTAAATTTTTGCATTAAGACAGGATCTGGTATACTTAGATGATCTCTCAAGGCTATCTTTCTGTTTGGTGGCTCTGTTTAAGTTGTGGTTTGCCTTTAGTGAACATCTACATTTTGGGGAAGAGTCAGGGACAGTCAGGCCTCAGAGTAGGCCAAAGACTCAGCATCTTCCCCCAAAATAGAATGCAAATCCTGCCATAGTCTGCTGCCATGTCTCACCATGATGGAGAATCCTATTATCCAGGTAATTTAGTTGGTAGGCTTGAAAAATGGTGCTGGCTCCCTGGGTATCAAATCTTTTGATTTCAGATTCAGGAATAAAAATGACTTATCTGAGAAAGGCACACCTGTACTAACAATGACACCTTCCTGAAATCCAAAAAAGAGCTACCCAGCCAAATCTGAGGGACATTATCAGCGAGGTTATCATCTGCCTTCCAGCCCAGCAGGGACTAACCCACCACTGGCAGTGTCCTGCGGGACAGAGCACCCTGCTCGGGGTGTGGGATGCCTGGTCCTGGTCTTCCCTGTGCTGGAAGTAGATCACATTGCAAATG
This sequence comes from Acanthornis magna, assembly GCA_036785705.1. Lineage (NCBI taxonomy): Eukaryota > Metazoa > Chordata > Aves > Passeriformes > Acanthizidae > Acanthornis > Acanthornis magna. The sequence goes on from JAWUZG010000058.1 coordinate 2,480,229, forward strand.
CTCCTCCATGCTGCTCCTCTCCCTTTCACCCCCTTTTCCCAGAGGAGATCCATGTTTCTACTGCGCAGATCAAGGTTTTTGTAATCCCACCGAGTTATATAGTATAGGGAAACCTTTTTTCCTACTAATTCAGCTGTACCCATCTTATCTCCAATGAGCAGCTAATAGACACCTTAAACACATTCACTTGTAAGAAATGTAGATATTGGCCTAAGCTCTATAATTGCAAGCATTTCTGAAAAGTAATTTTTGAGATCTTCGCTGGAGAGATGCAGCTTTTTAGGAGAAAATGTTTATGAATGAATAATTGCAGCCCAACAGGCTCTTCAGTAGAGGTACGCTTTCCTCTCTGGGGACTGGCAGCACCTTGTAGTTTCTGGATATCCTGGAATTACCTGGTTTTCATGCCCCTTGGGAGTCTCCACCAGACACCTGATATCACACTCATAAGGCCTTGTAGAGTCATGGGGCCCTGCCAGGTCCTCAGCAGTAACATGCCACAGCAAAACCCTGAGAGCCATGCCAGATGTCCTCGGGGAAGGTTTTCACACAATGCCTAACATCAAATGAAAACCTTAGGCGACTCTAATGTAGAAAAAAAAAACTAGCAAAAGTAATGGAACTGCAAAACTCCTCCTTTTAGGCTATTTTCGGTCTGGTTCCCCACAATTTCCCCACTCCCAGCTGAAACGGTAACAAGGTTGGGGTGGGGATGGGGATTACTGCAGATCTGCAATCCAGAAAAGGACCGCGCTTCCAAGAGAGAAGACTATGCGTGGAGAACAAATACAAATGGCCTCACAGCTGAAAGGGAGCAAAAGCAAATCAAACATCAAACATTCAGAGATCAATGGCGAGAGAAGCCGGACAGCTGGTAAATCTGCTCACCCCTGTGGGGTTATTGCTTCTGAATCAGCTGTGGGGCTTGGCTTTAAATGATCAGGCAAGGTTTACCCCAGAGCTGTGTGCAGGGGGTACTGCGCTGGGGCTCGTAGGGGAAGCTCGGGGGCTGCTGGCTGAGCAGTAGGCAATGCCAGCAATGCTTGGCCATGCTCTTGTGACTACATGGTAAGGCCTTGCCCGGATGATGGCACTGCCCAAGGGGAAGCTCAGAGAGGTGATGCCAACCCAGATAAATGTTTTGCCTTGCCTGGGTGTGGGTAATTGAAGTTAAAGCGTAAAACCTGGTCTATTACTGACCTTTTTAAATGTCTCCTTCCTTCCACCACAGTAGGCTGGTACCCTCTTATTGCAGAAGCCACATTTTTGTGACAGCATAACAGTGTTGTTATGATCAGGCAAATAACTGGAAATTAAAAAAAAAAGAAAAGAGGTACCTATTTACCTGTCCGTCTCCAACTCCTATGTACCTCAAATTATTTGTTAGTTGTGAGTGTTTAAGGGGAGGTGATGGAGGACTTAATGCTAAGCTGTGTACTGTGAGCCTATACAGCAGAGCAGCACAGTTGTGTTTTCCCTTATGCAGTGTCGATACGAGGCTGAGATGTTTCTGATTCTGAATATTTATAGCTGTTAATGAATAGCATGCAAAGCTGAAAGAGCAGAGTGTGATTTGCAGTTAACAGGGTGAGTAGGTGTTGCTGGCACCCAGAAAAAACAAAGGTGAGACTTGCACACTGGACCAGCATCCTAGGGAAGGCAGAGGTGGGCACCAATTACAGGAGCAGATGAAGTCATTTCTACAGAGGGGCTTCCCTAATTACACCTATGCTTCACGCCTGAATAGCCCAGCCAAAATGCAAGTACAGATCTCGGTCATCGTATTGTCCTAACAGAGTTTTGGACTAGGTCACATTTTTAAAGAGGGAGAGAAATCTTTCTGTCATCACACATAACGGAGTTACATTCGTGAACAGATTAAACTCTTGACTGCGAGTCCAAAAATACGCAAGATACAGTCCCTCTTTTATGCCCTCTCAAATGAAACGTGCTAATAACAGACATTAACAACTGAAGCCTTTTAAGATGAAAAGGACTCTGTATTTGTTCTCTTCATGCTTGTTAAATGTTTTATGGTGACGCTTATTTACTGTCAAGAAAATATTTCCAGTGGAGGCAACGTACATAATGATAAAAATAAGCAAGCACTAAAACTATTTTTTTACTGACCAGAGCACCTTCCAGCACTTCCCCCTGGATTCTTTCACACAAAGAACATATTGTCATTGGGGCCATTATAGGGCTGCGCTGCTTTGCTAGACTCGGCAGGACTCAAGGGAAACGGCTATAGATTGCAGCAAAAAAGTCCATCAGACAGATCGCATCTGACCCCACTGTTTCTAGGAAAGAATGCACCAGAACACTCCGGCTGAATAGACAGATTTTCCAAATGTTTTAAATCAGTTTTGAGACAAAAAGGGAAGATGCTAAGGAATGGATTTGGCCTATAAACATTAAGCGATGTGATGCCCATTTCTCTAGGAAGCTGACATTAGGGGCTTTCTTGTTGATGGTGGACCTGAAGGAAAAAACCCACAACAATTAAGCAGCAATTGAAGAAAAGCAGGCAAGAAAAGATGGTTATGTATTAGTACAATAGCTCAGAGGCTTTTCATTTTAGGATACAAAGAGGGAGTAGAGAATGCTGTTTTCTTTTTAAAAACCTTTTAAAAATGGTAACTGCATCCTGCTCTTGTAGATGTATTACTTATGACATCCCAGTTTTCATCCGTTCATGATTTTACATTAGAGTTAAATCTCTGCAGCTTGAATCTCACGGCTGAGTTAGCCAGAGCCCATAAAATATTGAAACCTTTAGAGCAGCAGCCAGCCAGGTTGAGAGAAGTTCATGTCCAAAGCTGAGCTTTAGATTCTGAGACATCCCAATTGGAGTGTAGTACAGAAAAAAGCACTGATAAAATTTTCATAAAAATGAGCTAAGGATATTGCTAGCATGCTTCCCAGCATCTATATGAAAACTTAATCTGAGCTAATGGAAAGGATATGAAAGCCTTTCTCAATTCAAACACAGTCAGTGCATAATTCATAAATTATTGTCAGAGAAGTGATTCTGCTCTGAGATTTATTCTCTTTTGGATAGAAGCAACTGGAGGAAAAACTGGGTCTTTTTGACCTTTAATGCCAGCAAATTTTACAGTAGAGCTGTCAATATAACCAAGTAAACCGGTCATTTCTCCAAACAGCAACAAAGTGCCAGTATGTGCTCACTGCAGGCTAATATTAACACAGCCCTTTAGGTTACTTGCAAACCATTCAAAGCAACTGAACCTAAAACATTTAAGTGAAGATAGTTACAGAGAAGAGAATGAAATTTCCATGTTTTCCATGACAGACACAAAAAGGTTCATTATGTTAAGAAGAAAAATCACGCAAAAATATGCTTCACTTCCTAACTCTAGTCTTCAGCTATGATTACCTTTAAAAGCCTATTTTCCAATTAAAAACCTATGCAACATTCCAATAGAAAATGCATACTGACAGATTTTTTGTTCCTTATATATGCCTCACTTCTAAACAACATAGCATAAAGTATGAAAACATTTATCCACGGGTAGTGATTAAATATTTCAGCTCTGAGTGAGGTTGTTGCACAGTCAATGCACACAATCTGTAGTGAGTTAAAAGCAAATCTGACAGAAATAGTTGGAAATCTGAGGAAATTGTAAATGCAATTAAGTGCTATCAGTAGAAAAGGCAGCAGCTGGCTGATACATGGCAAGATTTCTCTTTCATTCAGTTCTGGAATTGCTATTACTTTTTTTTCCAACGTAGCAGGCACTTAAAAGAAATCAAGAATCAGAGACATTTACAAGTTGTGAATCCTGGAGTGTTCTGAAGCTGTAAAAATGTATTACTGATTGGAGACAAAAGCACCACTAAAAATGACCAACATAATTCCCCCCAAGAAAAACAAAAGCAACAATCCAACAAATCAGTCTGAGAGAAATATGAGGAATATTTCACCAGGAAGGAAGTGCATTGGAGTCCAAAAATTATAACATACAGGAAAACAGCCTGATACAATGCCATGATCTGTGTCTTTTAAATTCTGTTTAAAAGTGATTACCTGGTGTATGGGTTTAGGGTGGAATTAATTGCTTACAAGTGGGTGCTTTAAACACAGAGGTGCCAACAAAGTGACAGAAATAAAGGTTGGTTTGGGGCACTTTTTTGTGAGATAATGACATCAGAAAACAAAGAGGCAGAGAGATACATGGAAAAGTTGCTGGTAGTACAAGGTAAAAGGGAGAAAAGGAGCTGTGAGTGATTTAAGACCAATTCTTAGGACATCTACTCCGAATTCTGACTATGATTGTTGCCATTCCCCATGTGGAGTATCAGGTAGTATGTGATCATATCCCTCTCACTTCTTCCTCCTTAGAGTCTCCAGATATGCTCATTAGTCTATAGGCTCTAATGCTGGAGAGCTCATAAAGCCAAGCCCTGCTGTAGGAGGGAGGTGCTCAGATTAAGGAGCTGATCTCGCGCCCCTTGCTCCAGGAAAGCTCCTACAGGGGGATGGACTTACATGCAGAGCCCTCATCCTGCACCCAAAGTCCTGCTGTCCTTTGCATTCCTGCTTCACCTTTTGGGAGAGGACACTGCTGTGCCTGTTGCCAAAGGATTTAGCTGCAGTTATGGATCCTGCCTTCAGCCCAAGCAAACATGGAATTCCTGTCCTTCGGCGGCTTCATCCAGCCTCTCACACTGCCGTGCTTCACACTGATAATAAAGCCATATTTTTAAAACCCTGTCATGTCCTTCCCCAAACAAATTTATTTGAAATGTTGAAGGAATGATGCTGGTACATGAACCTTGCAACTGATTTCCAGGCCACAATATTAGGTTTATAATAGTAATATTTTTGAGCAAGTCATCTTCATTGAGTGCTTTAGCTCACAGTTGAAAGCAGAATCAATGATTCACAATGCCGGAGAACATGGAAACAGAAAACGTTTCCTTTTCTTGTATCTGACTGGTGTTATTTATGGTAGTTGAGTAAAAATGTGACTGACTGGGAAAGTACAACATTTTAAATGGACCCGTCCACACCAGAGAAGAAAGCCAGAATAACACCTTCCAAACAGAGTAAGCTACAGGTACTGCTCCTGTATACATAATATATTATCAGAATCCTACTTTCTGCAATACCCACCACCATCTTTACCAATATTCCTTTTTTCAGTTTATAGAAGGCTTTTTTTATTTCTGAAGGAGAGATAAATGCAACGCAAGTTTTGCACATAAAAAATATAAAAGGTGATAATTTTAGTGTCTCCAAAGTGATCTTGGAACACAAGAATCACAGTCAATCCAATTGATCACCAATAGATTGCAGACAAATAGGAGGTAAGAGGTCAAATTTTAAAAAGGACTTATTTTTTTTAGTAAGAATGAACACCAGAAGAGTCCAAAGTAACTAAGTACTGTAATGCAGTAATTGCTCCTATGTTTCAGCGTAAAGCTCTGGTGTGACGTGAGCAGGCTGGTATCACCCACACAGACACCGCTGGCTGTTCTGACAGATTTGGGTCCTGTTAGTTCCCCAACATAACACACTGTGTTGGGTCCTATTGCTGAGCAAAGCCTCAGGAGCAGGGCTGAGTCCTCAGTGCACAAATCCCCCTCCAACTCAAATACATACAGTTAATGTGTTTGTTCATATACTAAAATATTTTCATTATTAAGACATGAGACTGACACTGTAATTTTGCCTGTAAACCCTATATTCAAATTCTATGTGATTGATGAATACACATTACATGATCTCATAAATTGAATAAATAAATGAAACTGCCTAAAAATAGTCTTCTTTTCTTCCAGAGAGTTTGACGGTGTTTAGCCTCAGCCTGTATTAGTCACTGAGAACTACAAAGCACAACTGTAGTCAGATATCTTTGGAAGGCAAACTGATTTTCTTCTTTCCCCTACCAGTTTATAGAAACAGACATATCTAAATAACATCTATTGGGTAACACAGAGCTTTTTTAAGCTTCTTGCTCTTGCCTGTTGTTATTTAGCTTTTGTGTAGCTGTAGCCCTGAGAACAATTCAAGTTTGATTTTATACAACCTGATCTTCACCTCTTTCTTTGACTGCATTTAACTGTTGTGGAAATACGGAGAGAAGGATGCCTATTGCAGCTGGAGAAGTTAACATACCTAAATGGCACTTCTTTTATAAAGGGAAGGTTGTAATAAGTCATGTGATTTAGAGTAAAGGCAGCAGTGTGCAATGGGAGCAATTTTCTGCCCCTCAAACAGCACTTCAGGTGATGTTGTTCATCTTTGTGTGACTCGCTGTGTCAAAGCATGCCCAGAGCAGAGGTGTTCAGGGACCCGACAAGCTGTAAGTGTCCAGTTGAAAAACCTGGGAGATATCCCAGGGCTCAAAGAATTCACTTTTTCAGTTGCTCTGATTTACTTCAGAATGCACCTTTAGGGAATTTATGTCTTCCATGCCTTTAGTTTCCCATTTCCTTTCTTGTCATCTTTAAAAATCCATTAAAGATCACAGAGACAGTTTCTCCGAGCTTCCATTTCTGAGGGGCTGTGGAGCTCCACAAAGCGTGCAGTTCCAGAGGTGAGCTGACTCTTTTACTCTCTGCACCTTGATGTTGTTAGGACGACATTTTAATTATAGGTGATGGTTACAGGCTGAGAAAACATGCTGAATTCTACAGGGAAACAAACAGTTTTCACTCATAAGGACTTAATGACAACTAGCTAACCAGTCCCCTTCTGTCTGTACAGCAGAACATTAAAATGCAAGATAAAATGGAGGGGTTGATTTCTCAAGGTGCTTGTTTGAGAGATTTAAAATTATAGTAGTCCTGTGTTTGCCAAAAGCAATCATTACACTTTTCAGGTGTTGCTAAAATAAAAATTTTTAAAACATTCTCTTAAAAATAGGCAGCTGCAGGAGTCCAGCTTGCATGTGCATTTTCTAGAAAAAATATTTTGTTAGTCACATATCATGACTGGTATTTCACCTATTTTACAATATTGTTACAAGTTTCTGTACAGCAAGTTTACATTAAAATGCCACACCACCTTTGCAATGATTAATTTAGATTTGTCTATCACCATGCATGCTTGCTGATTTGCCCTGGGTATTATAATAACTATAGCCTGCTTGTCATTTCCCGCTAACATTGCCTCACCTATAAAACTGCAGTAGATCTATTTCAGCTTCCCCAGTTTCTGCCATTGCCTTACCTATTACAGCAGAATAAAAGAACATTTCTCGGGTGCATGCATAGATATTTTCATCATATTTCAAATGCATTTGGACAATTGCTGCATATTGGCACCAAAAAAAATGAAATAATTCCCCACATCTCTTCACGTATAAAATGTTTCCTTCCCTGTTTGAATGATAGCCAGCCTCTAGTTATCCAGAGCTGGAAGGCAATGTTCCCACATACATGCAGAGCTATTTGGTTTGTTGATATATGCATCAAATCTTATGCCTGTGCCTTAATATGCCTGTGTTCATACGTGTTCATCTTTTTAAAAATAAGAAACACTTCATTAGAAAACCTATAGTTTAAAGTGCAAAATTTAAAAAGAAATGGCAGGTCAGGTCATTTTGGATACGGACTTATTTTAAGGTAGGAGAGGCGATATGTCATTAACACAAGACGTTAACTACGCACACTGCCTGTGACTGCACCAATTAGCTGGGCCAGAGCAGTCAGACCAGCACGCTGCCTGGGAAAGTGGCCGCGTGAACAGACCAGCCGTGGGGCACAGTCTCTGCATCTTTTGGGGCTGTCAAGCGTTGCTGTCCTGTTATTTTGGGAAGAAAAAAATCCTCCTGAAACATTTTTGTTTCTAGAAACCTGCACGAGCAGATGCTGCAGTCAGAGCAATTTTATTCCCATAAAAAGTCCGTTCCCAATAAATGTAGCAGGGTGCTGAGAGAGGCTCACATCCTTCCCTGGCTCTGAGCAGAGCCTCACCAGTGCGTTTCATGCCTGTTCCTACCAGAGAGAGTTTGGCAATCCAATCTAGGAGAAGATGCAGTAAGTGAATTTATTAACCCACGGGCAGTGGGGAACCAGCGATGAAAACAATAAAAAGCCTATGTGTTAACCTATGTGCATGCCTCAATAGCTGCAGGTTTAGTCGGATGTGCTAAATTAGACCATTAAACACTGTAAAGCAAATGGTTACTGAAATGCTCCCACAGCCTTGTAATTTATACTATGTTACACAGGGTAGAGTAAGTTGCTCATAGTAAATAAGGTCTCATTGGATGACTTGTCTCTAACAGTACATTTTCACATAATTAAAGTGGACACAGCTTAGAAAAATTAAAAGGCTAGAATATAAAGCTCAGCTGCAAATAATATTAAATGGCATTATCAATAACAGAGATCCCAGGGTTTGCATATTAATTGTAAGAAGGTGCTAATTTGAGTGTTTTAAGCTTGCATTCACAAGCTTGTTTACATGCTTTGTTCCACCTGGACCTGTTTGGAGGTTTGTCAAAAACCTAACAAGCAGAAAAAGATTGCATTTGAAAATACACATACATGTTTAATTAAGCCAGGGCCACCGAACATTCCTCAATATATTTAGCTGTTGAGATTTAAGCACCACCAGAGCATCAGGCATTATCACCTTTTGAAGTACTGCAGAATCTTTAATATTTAAAGCACAAAGCAGACTTTAATATAAAATTCTAGCAGACCACAGAAGATTAAAGACGCATTATAAATGTGACAGTTTGTAAATGGAACACCAGTATTAAAGGGAACCCCCCTGATATTTTATAGCATATTTTTCAGGTGTATACTAAATTATAAATACAATTAAATAGCAGTAATTATTCTCTGGAAGGGGATGGCAGTTTAACTGTTCTAGAAAATAGTGATTAACAATAATGTAGGAAAGTGGTAATATGTGTTTTACCAGACTGTTCTTGCAGTCAAACTTCATGCAGGAGTCTTCAGCTAATTTAAAGCCACCCTGGGGCCCTACATCCATGGGCATGATGTCTTTCCTTCCATGAGGCAGGGAGTGGAAGGGCTGCTTTCTTGGTGTCCAAAACTCTTGGCTTTTGCTTAAACTACACAGCTGATCTCCATTACTGTAGATGCTTCTGCTGCTGCTGCTTCGAATTGCAAGGGAGGGAGGGCAGCAGAGACACCCCAGAGGAGTTAAAATGGTACCTCTCGAAGAATTTTAATCCTGAATTTAAGATGGACCAATGCTGTCTCTTCACAGTCATGCGGAGAATTTTGATAGCTAACCTTACTGTATACCAAATTAATTTGGCAATCATGTGTCTCTAGACCAACAATACTCATTTAACATCTTGTACCAACCCTTTAATTTAGTAAACAAAGCCCGTGGGACCAGAATTTCCCCACTCCGTTTCTTCAGCTCTGTTTTTCTAGACAGGGTAAGTACCTGTGAGAGCAGTAGCAACTATTAGAAGAGGGGAGGGACTCTCAAGGACAAGATTTGGGGCAGACTTTCTGCTTGCCACCTCTTGTGGGGAATTGAGACCGACCCCCCAAAACCAGAGGCAGTCTCTCCTGAAGGATGCAGGCTGATGGCAGTGGGCAGCACAGGGACCTGTCCCCTCCATAGCAGCCAGGATTTTAGTGCAGGCTGGCGGGAGGCCTCTCAAGGAATACGTCTGTCACAACTGAGACTTGGTGACATTTTTCTGTCCTTGTCTTTCTGCATTGACCCTTGACTCACTTCCCTTCAAGAAAGGAACTGATGGAGACAGCTCTTTTTATTTTTTCCCCAAAATACATTGGGATTTTTTTAGGAGACTCTTAGACTATGATTAATAATAATTAGCAACTTGCATCTTTGAAGAGGAGTTTTTGTTTTGAAGGCCATATGCATGCAGACTCTCAACCTCATTGTGGAGAAAATCCCTGAACACTGGACATTTTGGGAAGCTCTCCACAGCTTGAGAGAGGGGCTCAACAACACTATCAAGGGGCATGCTTGCAAAAGCCATGGTTTCTGGATCACATCTCTCTAGCAAGAAAATCTCTTACTCACCCCTTCCCTACCTGGGGTTTTGCCTATTCCAGGTTGCAGCATTCAGGTCCGTGCCCAGTCGTCATTTAAACTGTTGCAAAAAGAGCAGTTCTGATGTTGACAACAACAGCTTTAAGGGGGGCAAAATCTGAATAGGATCGAAGAGGAGAAGAAATTTAAAACAAGATTTTAAAAGCATAGAAATCCAACAATTTAGCATGAATATTCAGGTCTTTGGTGCTGGGCCATGCAACTCCAAGGTCTCAGTGCACAGCTAAAGCAGTTCTCAAATCTCAGGAGTGCCAGGCACATCACTGCATTAAGGGCATTTTAATATGCATTGCAGTACAAAAGCTTAGCATATTATTTTCACTTTTGTTATCAAAAAAAGGAAAATATAGTGAATGTTATCCAACAGAGTGCTTTAAAACAGAATTTTCAAATAAAAAGTATAAAGAGATCTTAGTTATATTATTCATTGCAGAAATAAAAAATAAATTATACATATTCTCCTAATAGAGATTAAAATGGATAAATAATGAAAAGATTACAATAGCTATATTTCTCAGGGTCTAGTTTATATTATTAACCTAAGTACTGTACACTATACATGATTAGGCACACTGCTTATATGAAAAATGCATCTGCTATTCACAAAAGCAGTACCCGGGCCATGTTTTCCATGAGACTTTGCTGGATTGCTCACATTCTGTGCTGGCATAGGCACACCAGACTGTGCCTCACGTCTACATGGGATCTTTTTTCATGCAAGAATGGCAAAGAAACTTTGGTTTTCCTAAATTACTTATTTTTCCATGCACCATACACTCTTATCAACATCTCCGTTTCACTGCAGGTTGCAGTTTCTCGGAAAACAAGGATGCCTCTATTGCTTCCAGAAGATTTTAAAGAATTAAAATAAATTAAATATTTTCATTCGGCCTAAACACAAGATTTTAGAAACTTAACAAAATAAAGAAACCCACAGGGCAAAACCCCAGCTGCACAACAGCCAGCAGCTCCACACTGTCTATAAGGGATGCTGAGGATCCCAGAAGAATTCTCTCCACTGGCATAATTGCCATCTTTCACTTCAGCTCAGGAACTGAAACCTGGGAAAAGAGGCAGCTTCACTCAAATTCGACATTCATTCCAAAGAATAACTAGGTTAAGCAAATGGGTGTTTTGTAAAGAAAACTGGCTTAGTTTTAGAAGATATTAAAATTCTACACATGCCCAGCTTTGCCTCCTGTTGTGCTGGGGCTAAGTGGATGAGGAGCAGCCCTGTGCCCCAAGCCAGGGCAAGATTCCCGACTAGACCAGCTGAGGGGTTCCCTTATCAGTCTCCAGACCCTCCAATCCGTGGATTCCCAGGGCAATTTTGCTTATCTGAGCAATCATGCCAGCCTCCCACTGACTCAGCGTCCCAGCCTCATTGTGTCCCTCCATGAGCTTGTGCAGGGTTTCAAAACCACTGAACAAAACCAGCACCAGAGTAGATGCTACTGAGTGTGCTCATGAAGAAAAGGCTTTCCCAGTGAACATTTTTGTCCTTAGTGATGGAAATTATGATCTTAATCTGTTTGCTAAACCTGGATTTAAATGGCAAGAAAGTGTTTCATATTCTCCAGTGCAAGGGCCTAAATCTGTTGATATTACAAGTGTTGTCAACATTCAGCAGCATGGCAGCTGTCACCAGGCAGTTCAGAAAGGCTGATTTAATTGATACTTTCCATTTCAAATACAATTTGCAGTCGGCATGTGGTGAGAAATGCATCTCACCATGCAGATTTTCATGATGCTAGAGCACAAAAAAAAAGGATGTTGCTTTTCTTTTGAGAAAAAGCTTGAAATGTAGTCTAGGAAGGAAATATTCAACGCTATATGTGAAAGTTGTTCATTTAAATGAACTAAATCATAGTAAATCCCAGATTATTTATTTCTGTATATGAAACAGTATATGTGGCAAAACGTAGAAAGTAGCATACTATTTTTGGAAATGGGAAAGGAGGCCCTGTTTAGCTATGGGGTTTAAACTAGGGTCTGCAATTCAAGCTTGAGCCCAGAATCTAATTCAGGTTAGACGGCTTCAAAATTCTCCAAGCTTTTATAAGGAGTTTCTTCTCTTTTTATTTTTTTTCTCTCTAAAATAACACAAATCTCACAAGAATAGCTGATCTTACCATTGAAGGTCAAGAGATTTTAGCAAACCCAACTCCTACGACACTTCTATATAGTTTAATTAATCAAACCTAAGGGTAGGCAGAACCATTTGACCATCTGAACTGACATCTGCATCTCAGCCCATCACACCGTACCCAACTGCCCTGCACCGAGCCCCATAACTGGTGTTTGGCTGAGCCAGAACACTTATTTTCTTTCCTGTAAGAGACCTTTTCTCTGAACTGCACCTTTTTGTTTCTAAGGACTGTGCCTGCCTGCAGGGGCAAGTGCCACATCGCAAGACAGGGCTTTGAATACAAACACAGAGGCACAAGTGCACACTGTTCATCTTACTGATGTGACTTTTTCTTGGTTTGTTCTCTTTTTTAATCTATGCTAAAGAAAAAAAGCCTTTCAGATTTTAAAATATGAAGCTAATTCTTTTGCCTGAGGAGGCATTATAGCCAGAGTTGCACCATTTCAGCGCTATTTCCCTCAAGAACAGCTCATGGATGCCAGCGACACAGCCTTAGCCGTGGCTGTGGTGAGATCCCAAGCTGCACACAGCCTCCTCAGCCTCTGCTCAGATCTCATCCGAGAGGGAACTCCTCCAGGGATTGTCCTTGAGCCTACTCAGCCTTAGGCCAGAGGGCAGGTAGCCCACCAAGGGCACGATCTATCATGGTCTGTGCCCATGGCGCAGGAGTGTGTTCCCTGGGGGAATCAGTGGGACTTCACACCCTTGAGCCTGGCTGTGAATCCACCCTTGTTTTACACCTCCTTTTCAGGGAGATTTAGAGCAAGAGCTTAGACTGGAAACTCCTTTGACATCTTTTAATGCATCTCATTCAGAACTGCTCCATCCAGCTGTTCCCATCCCCGTTTTAGCAGACAAAGCAGCGGCTGAAATCCTTTTTAATTCAAACATCGCTCAACGGTTCTTCTCAAGACACGACAGAGTGCTCCTGGCCCCCTCCCCCTCCCTGTATCTTGGGTGAGCACATACTTAGATCCCCCAAGCACAGTGATAATTTCTCCTTACCAGCAGAGCCAGTCATTATTTATTATATCACTCTCTCACTTCTTCAGTCTCTCCTAGTGGGAACATTGCAGTGGCTGCTGGCTAGAAAATTAGCCAAGGGAACTTCTTCTGTTGGTCTCTTTCCTCATTATACTAGTAAAAAAAATTTAACTGTGACATTCTCTCTCTCTCTGTATATATATATCAACGCAGGTTGGAAGCACACTGTAGGGGCTAATAGTGAGTAATTTAACTGTGGCTCTCTCACACGTTTTACCCTCATTCTTTCTCCAGAGTAGCAGCAGAAGAACAGTATGTTCATGTATTGTTGCTCCATATTACAAGCAGAGCTTGCAAGTTTATGTCTAATCTCACTCTTTCCACTCGGTTGTTTTTTTTCATGGGGATGTGATGCAATTTCTTCCAGTGTCAAGGCGCTGCCATAAATTACAGAGAGATTCAGGTAATCCTTAAAGAAAAGTTTCTATTTTTCCACCTTAAAAAGTGCCTTTAAAAAAAAGCAACAGAGGAACATCTGACTGGAACAAAGTTCTGCATATACACGCATTCTGCTAAGGGCCATCATATTGATATGTGCCCAGAGAGGTCATTCTCTTAAGCTAGGAACATCTCCTCTACAGAGGTATCCCTGGGCAGAACTGGTGTTGCTCACTGGTCAGACAGGAGCCCTGTGAAGCATAAAGCAGAGGAACGCTATTCCTGGCTCCACTCAGGTGCTGCACAGCACAGCCTAGGCCAGTGATGGGATCTGGTTTCAGTTCAAGAAAATTAGCAGAAGGGGAGCCCAGCTGCTCAAAAGAGCTCTGTGCATGCCCAGGTCACTGTTTTTATGTGCTGGGACATGTCTGTGCTGAGTGCATGACTGTAGCTCCATGGGGAGAATATCCTCACTACCTGGGGAATAAAGAAAATGGACTGAGTAATTTTGAGAAACAATGATATGTTTGGGAATGGTCACAATAAATCATATTACTCACTTCAGAATCTCTTCTTGAAACAAACACAAAGGGGAGCTGCAAATGGCAGCATCACAAAAGCCCAAATGTCTTGAAGACTCAGGATTTTGATATCCCTGATTTTGACCCAGATCCATTACAAAAAATATACACCCTGCTAGGAATATAGACAAAGTACAATTTTGTGACTTATGGTAAGGTTTATAAAAAGCCAATCCCACTTAAATATTTTGTAGGAAGTGCAAAACATGAGGTTAGGGGTAAAAAAAGCATGGAAACACATTCACATTTTCCTTTCACCCCAACTGGTTTTGGGTAGCGAAGCACTGCTGATCACAGGTGTGCAACTCTTTGTCTGGAACACGAGTCTTCAAATCTTCATTTCCTAAATCAGCCCACCAGTGTTGAGAAGAGCCCATCAGCAGCAGGGAGCAGCCCCTGCACCCTGCACTGGCCAGTGACCCTGCGTGTCCCCAGATGGCACTAGGGCCCCTGGTTTTGGCTGGCCCTGTCCTGCGTGTCCCCGGCTCGTCCCCAGCGCAGCGGCTGGCGCAGCAGCGGTGTGTAATTGGCTGTAACTCCATGTACCTAGCAACGCAGATGTCACACGCTGGCTCTTGCCCAAAGGGAAGGAGGACGAGGACAGTAAACAAAGACCTCGGTGTCCTCCATTTTGGAGCGCCTGCTGCAAGTTTGACTCTCTTCACTTTGAATTATAGTGGCAGTGCTTTGAGCAACTACATCTGAAGTACTCCAGCAACATCACACTCTTGTTCCACCACCACTCTGATGACCACCAGTATAATTCAAAGAGAAAGAGTAAAAACTCACCTCTAGGTATAAAAAAAGAGAGAGAGTTTATTCCCTGCCAGAAGAAACAATATGACCAGAATTATAGCAGTTTCTACCCTGAACTGTAAAAGTAATGCTTTCTGTTAGCCAATGAATAAAACTGTCCTTTTTCAGGAAAACCATCTTTCACACTTATAATATTATCTTTCCAATAGATGTGAACACTGGTTTATTATATCTAGCTTGCTTTTTTTTCCTCTTTTTTTTTTTTTTTTTATGAAGGAAAAGGTACCAGAGAGGAAAATGTAATGCTTTTGAGAAAGGAGGAAAGGAGAAGAAATCTTTCTATATTTGCATTGCTTATGAAAAAGGAGGAAAGGAGAAGAAATCTTTCTATATTTGCATTGCTAATTAGCAGAACGCACACAGATAATACAGTGATCAGTACTGTACACACGTTTGAGAGATGAACAAACATTGCACTGTATTTGAATATGCAAGTGTACCATTTGTGTAGTTTATGTTGCATCCAGGCTTTTCCACAGGGCTCCACAAAGGACACACTGAAAACTCCCGATGGCGGACTGGGGGGGATGTTGGGGTATGATTTGTTTACCCTGGAAAGGGCAATGCAGGGGCACAGCTTGCTTTTCAATGTCATTTTGGTGTTTCTTCACCCCCAAACAAATTTGCCAGCTGGGTTGATTGAGGAAAAGGATTTTAAGAGACTTGTCCAAGGTCACCCTAAGGAATGAGCAAGTCAAGCCACTTACTCAAGGGCACTGAGTGCTTCTGTGGCCCAACCTACCTCCCTCTTGCTTCAGGTTGTTTGTGCCAACCTCTGCCCCCCTCATCGCACAGCCTTCCCCACACAAGCAGCACAGTGTAAAGCTCACAGCAAATCCAGTGAAGTGCCCTGCACCATCCATCTTCTTCATGAGATAAGAATAGTTCCTTAAACCTTTGTTCATGGCAGATGTTTTCCTGGTTTGATTTTTTTTTCCAAGTGTCACTGTCTATCCACAAACTATATCTTGATGTACATCCCCTTGCCTAGATATATGAATAGCTTTACAAAATGAACACAGCTTGAAAAACTGAGGTCAAACCTGAAGAAGGTTGAAAAAGCTGGGGTAGAGCAAGACATTATATAGCTTGAAATAAACACTGCCTCATCTCACAGAGGTCATTTCATTAGGAGAATGCAGTAACTCTTGGAAAACACCAGCCACGTTATCAGGCTCGACATAAGCTTAGCTTCTGCTCCTTCACATATGTGGTCTCAACAACAGCAAATATGTCATCTGCAAGTACTCTTTCTTTAAGGGTCAGTCCATTAAATCAACTGCACAGTGGTCTCTTTTCTCTCTAATTCCCTTATTCTTACCTGAACACAAAAAGTATACATTCAGCAGTATTTTTTGAGAATTTAAACTGACAAACCCATTGTTCTGCCCTAAACACCACTTCATTTGCCTGGCAAGTGATATGTTGAGTATCTATATGAGAACAGAGTACCTATTTACATGGCATCATCTAGAGGGTTTTGAAACCCAGATTGACTAGTTCAAACTGTCAGGGACTCTCTCTTCACTCCTCCCCTTCCCTGGCTAGGCAGGGTGTTATTCTGGAGGTCAAGCCAACACAAAACCATTTCCATGCAGGCAAAGCTCTTTGAGTACATGACACCAGCTCTGCTGCCACCCAGGTTTAGCTCGATCTTTCAGTGAGCTGACTCTGGTCTTCTGCTCAGCTGGACTCACTCATCAGCATGGCAAGAACTACACACATGCATGGGGGAAAGTGCCCCAGCCCTTGTCTGGATCCATGTATATGGGAAGTCATACCCCTATGCACACCCCTCAATCCTCACCTACTGATTTCAGCTAGGATAGCTGAATGATTTACCCATGATTTACCCATAAGAATCAGAAGATTATTTTTATCCATTCCTCTTTATCCCCCCAAGTGTGGCTGTAGAGCTGTCTTTAAATCTGGACTCTGACGCTTCACTGCATAAGTCTTACTTATACTGGAGACACAACAACTGAGTTCTGCTGTTGGCAGGTCTGCTCTCACCCTGTCACCTTGCACCCACATGGGCACTGTTTGAGGGCAGGTCATTGTACTTCATAAGGTCCCAACCACCCCTATGCAAGCGAAGCACACAGCAACAAAACCCCTGCAGCAACCCTTGCGCCTGGGTGCAGATCTTGCCTGCATCCCAAGAGTTCGGTTTACAGCCCTGAGCCCTCTGCTGAGAGCTGGGGATGCTGCACATGTCCTTGGAAGTCTAGTGGCCAGCTTCAGTCAACTCTCAGACTCTCATCTCAGTTTCATTAATGGCAGGTGATGAGAAAGCTACTTAGGAGCAGTAGTGTAATTTACAGACCTAAATAATGTATTTTTAGTAAAGTGAAGGCATTTCTAAATAGTGTCAGATCCCAGTATGAAAAGACAGTTTCAATATTTTCTTTTATAAATCTATTTTCTAATTCTAATCAGATTCTTCTCACCAAGGCTCCCTGTCTGCTGAGGACAACAGAGGACAACCTGTCATCTGAAGCCATTTCAAATACAGTCACAAACAAATACTTGTATTAATATTAAACATGTAGCAGTTTCAAGAGCATGTATTTTTTTGTATAGAGATCACACTATTCTTTTGAAGAGCCAATAGGGCTTTTGTTCCAGCTCCTTTTAAACAATCTGGATATTAACTTTTCTACAACCGCAAGCCTCTGAGCAACTTCCCGCAATATTCTCCAGACAGGTGTTTGCATAAACTGTGTCTTACAAAGACCTTGGGCAGACAGCTAAGGAGTTTTACCTTGTGCATATTAGCAGCCCAAGTGCTCGAATGCCACGTAGGGCCCTAGAGATCCCATGACCGGCTCCCTGGTGCTGCTGAGCCTGTTACTTTATTGGTAGTATGAACCAGAGAAATGTTATGTGTTGTTCAGAGAAAGAGTTATGTGCTTTGTGCGAGTGAACGTGAGAAGAATGGTGAACAGCAAACCAGCCCACCCCAGCTCCCCACTTTCCCCTCGGTGTCTCTGTGGTTGCAGACCTCCCTCTTGTACAAGTTTCTTCTAGTCCCCATGAGAATGGAGAGACAGACTTTAGCAATTAGCCCAGGGAGGGAGAGGCTAATTGTACCAATTAGCACTGGAGCACCAGGTGGGGAGACTTAGAGGCCAGTCAAGAGGGGACTAATAAAATGACTGTCAGGGTCAGTGAGGCAGCACCATTTGGGGAGAGGAAGGAGAGATGGAACTGCTGATTGCATCTAATTAGGCCTTTTGTTTCCACTTTGAAACAGTCTTTCCAATGCACTTAGAGAATGGGAGGATCAGTCAGATCTGTGGCTTGTGCTGTCCTCACAGGGGCAGCAGGGGAAGGAAAAGCCCAGGTACAGCCATCAACACCAGCATCACCATCTTCCCTCGCAGCTTGTGCGGCTCAGAGCAGCCTTGTTCTCCCCTAGTCCCCAGTGAAGCCTCTGTAGAGAGGCCCAGAGCTGCTGTGTGGCCACACTTGCAATGTTCTCCCACATTTTAAGCACTATGAGGTCCTCACGGGGTCTTGCTCAGAGTATAATATCTTGCCTAGCTCAGGCTTTCCTCCCTGTAGCTCAGGGTTCCTACATGGAAACAACTGTAAATGGAGGGCACCTCAATCCCCTTGTGCCCTGGATTCAAACTGTATTACAGTGACACGTGCTCAAGTGACAGAATAACACACCTGATCGCAGTAGATCACATTATAACAAGGTTGTTGCAAAACACTCATCAGCCTCGTTTTTGCAACAGTCATTGGTCTCTCCGGGTTTCAGTGCAGTGCTGAAACCAGACTCCAGGACGTTTTGAAGTGAGGCACACAGCTCCATGCTTCAGGACAAAGCCTGGCCCTCTCTATGAGTTACTCTTTCACTACTTTGCGTCCATGATCTGAATTTTTACTCCAAAAGCACACTGTAAGCACCTGCTAGTGCAACAACAGCAGCCCCAAGCAACCATACAGACACTGAACAATTAAAACTATAAAAGCAGTGAGCCATACAAAATACAAATATGCATAATGCCACAGCTTAACTACTCAGCTACTTACTAAGACTTGTTGGGTGGTGCTTTGTACCGGATCATCTTGCTGAGTGCTGGACCTGCGAGCCTGTCCCCTCTCCAGCTTGTGGGCAGACCTCTGCCCTTCTGCAAACCATAAGCTGTCCAGAGCAGGGCTGTGCTGAAGGCACATCTGATTCTTTCCACCAAAGCCACTCGATTTTCTAGAAGGGAAGACAAAGTTTGATTTACCAGATGCTGGGACTATGCCCACTGCAGCTGCTGTTTTTCCCACTTACCTAAAGGGAGGACATGTCCTACAGTCCCAGCTCCACGGCTGTCACCAAACCAGTGCTTCACGTGAACAGCACAGACAATGCCTGCAGCAGGAAGCAGAACTGAGGGGTGACAACTTCAGCGTCCCCAAAAAGGCAAGAGTTAGGCTACTCCTTGTTTTCCAGCTTCCTCTCTTGGTGAGTGCTCAAAGGCACCACTTCTTGCACAGGGAGCACCAGTAGGAACCTCAGGGCTTGGGACTGGGCTGATGAGGGCATTACAATGGCAAGACACTTGTACCTAAGAGATTGTCCTAGTTTCTGCATAGGCTGAGCCTTGTCCCTGCAATCAGTGGGCTCAAGCAGCCTGAGCCGCCCTTTCTCACAGAAACAGAAAGTGGTTACTCGGCCAAATGCTCACTTTCTGGAGCATAAACTTTTTTAAAACAAACAAACCAAAAAACCCCTTGAGGCTCAAAAAAGACCAGTGAACCATAAAGACCTAGTGAGACAGTCCAGGTCCAAATTAGCGGCGCTGAATAGTGGGTCAACAGAGCAAAACCTTTCAGCTTTTTGCTACCAGTATCAGAAGAAAACCAGGGTGCATTTAAACTCCAGCACCTTTCCACAGTTTAACAGTAAATGGCCTATATTGAATAGCTGGCAACACATGCACTCTCCTTGTTTTCCTTCCTTGTTAAATGTTTCCTGGCATGGTGACAGGTAAAGCATAATACAGCTTGGCAATATGGCTTTTACATGGTGAAACAGCTCCTCCGTGCTACGCTAGAATACATATTACTGTGACAAGGGGCTTTATTCTGAATTATCTGCACATACTAAAAGCCAGTGGGAAATTGGAGGAGAGTTTAGTGAAAACTACATAAGATTTTGTTACCGCTGAGCGGAAAATTTTGGATGGAAATCACGGAGTGCGGGGCTTAATCACAGCTCCTTCTGCTCGGCACACTATGCAAGGCAGCCCCAGCCATTAAAAATTCACTTGGGAAAGGTGGATGGTTATCCAGCATTAAGCATGTTTCTGTGGCACTGAATTCTTCAGATCGCTTGGGGAGGTAAGTCATCCACTTTTTAACCTGACAGTGCTTGTTGATAAAAACAGTACAGAGAACTGGATGGAGCACTTACACAAAGCTGATAGATGAGATAGATGGAGAGGATTTATCCTGTGGCAGGGGATCTGGTTAGGAATAAAGCTGTGCTGACTTCTAAGCATGGAGATGATCAGGTTATGCAATAATTTCTTAACATATATGTGAGTGATGGAGAGCAGAAACCCATGCAAACCTGGCTCTGTGCTGCTCTTCCTTGGAGACAATCTTCTCCAGAGCCACTGTTGTGCCTCACACAGGCATCTTCACTTGGCAGCTCTCTGAAATGTAGGAGCCATTTTGCATTTCAAATTTATGAGGTATTTTGTATCAGGAAGCTGCTATTAAATAAAGGTCTTACTGGCTCTGTGAGCTGGAGATAAAATGCTAAAGACATTCTGGCTGATAGAAGTTGTTGTTGAGAGTTTGAGCTGAAGAAAATGACCAAGAGGAGAACGGAGAAAATTCTGAGTCAGCAGATTGCTCTGTTTCTCTCTCATGGACTTATTTTCATATTCAAAATTTTCTTATTGCTGCTTTGCCCAGCCTATGAGAGGTTTCATGCAATAGTCATCACTGGGGTGTTGGATGGGGTTTTTTTTCCCCTTGAAGATTGTTTCTATTTAATATCAAAATGATGCTCACTTCATATTCTCAGATTTTTTAAACTGATTTGGAAAAATTTAGACTCAGGTCATTTTCACTATCCCACACCCACCAGAGGCCTCAGACAATAACCTGACAGAGAGCTTGAAGACCAAGAGAATGTAAGTGTCTGACTGAATAGAGCTTAAGGTAAAAAAAAGTCTGTGCTGGTGTACACCATTTTATTAAATGAGAAGATTGTTGTCTTTACTGTCTTGGTTATCTCAGTCACCATGAAATCTCACAGGAAGACAAAACTGTCTCTGGTGTCCTCTGCAGAACAGTGTTGGAAGCACTGCCAGAAATATTGAGGAAACAAGAGATTATAGTCTTCTTCAGATGTTGCCTGCAATTGACCAAGCAGGGCATCCACCATGCAGGGCAGCCAGGTAAGCTGGATAAACAGAAGTTAGTATTGGACAGCAAGGATGAATAAAGGCAAGAAAAGCTCTTTGCCATTATTGTTACATGAATCCTGGAGATTTGCATTAATGGAGACATTCTGGAATAAATGTAACTGTGCCAAAAAAATACAAGAGGCAATGAGAGACCTGTGGTTACCTCAGCCATTTCTGCTGGATGCTTCTTAAGACCTCCAAGTGACTAACACAGTTCTCACCAGTTGAATCTGAGCCCTGCAGCCTTCATCCGTGCTCCGTGCTGTATGACAGGGAACTGACCATACTTTGAAGTCAGGAGACATATTTCATAAGTAGTCTGTCAGCAGAATTATTTCTGAGGCCCTTGATTAATAATGTAGGACATCAGTGATCTCGGAAAACTTTAACATCAGCACTGTACTTGGCTGAACAGAACAGCTGTTGACATCCTTGTTGCTGTTTCTTGGCTGAAGACAGATGTTTGTGAGGTTAGATGGAAAAGGCAAGAGTGTATGAACATACTGGAGACAGTGGAAAGCACTCACCGCTTCCTTACACTCATGTGGTGACTCAATCTGTATTCTGGGAGCTCTATTAGATTATAATTGCTCCATGTGTGGAACCAATGGCATCTCTTAGGAGCTGAGACACTCCTGATTCTTGTATGATGATGTCTGAATAGTCCTCACATGGCAGAGAAAATACAAGTGCATTAGGGAAGAACAATAAATACCATCAACTGCTCTACTGGATTGAATTTTTGAAGGGTGCTCTGGTCTCAGATGTTAATGGAGTAGCTTAATTTTCCTTGAAATGGTCATCATAAACTCAGGAAAATGTAATTCAGGGATGAGGCATGGTATCTGGTCTTGAAAAAAGGCTGGGTGTTCTTAATGGCTAAAAAAGATTGTTCAGCAACAGATCAGCCGTGTAAAAATGTGACCTCTCTAATGCTCCCAAGTTCAAAATGATTTGCTGGGTAAGTGTCATTTGAACAACTTAAAGCTTCACAGTTTACTAAAGGATGTGTTTTGTATTCTGGTCCAAGTATGACTACAGCAGAAAATGCTTTCCCTGCATCATCTGAAATACCAAATGTAAGGCTAAATTTTGCTTCAAACTTCCATGAAGAGCTAAAGCCTCTCCACCCACAGTAATATACAAACTACATAGTAAATCATCCTTCCGAAAACATTTCATCCACTTTGTATTTTCAGTCCAACGATTAAGGGCTTCTGTAAGTAAATCTCTTATTTCTCTAAGGGAGCAAACTGCCCTGAGTTCACAGACACTTTCACCTTGAGGATCCCATAAGAAAACTATTCTGGGGATGGAGAGGTAAGAACATGCCTCAGGAGGTCCTGGAGCCCCGCTGTTCTCAGAGCTGTCCCCTCAGACAGTCCCACAGAGAAAAACATCAAAGCAGGAAGCAAGTTTCATCCTGCAGAGGGAAGACCTGTGCCAGAGGCGTGCTCAGGAATGGTCAGACTATTTACAGGTATAGAGAATTTGCTGGGATCAGTCTTCATTCACCTTTCTTCTTTCCAGCTTTTTTTCTCAGGCTGTGAACTTCTCTGCCTGCACAGGAGCTGCTTCTATAGCCCCTAGAGAAGTCACTGGGAGCTTTCTCTGGTCATGCTGTGGAAGTAGAGACTTCAGCCACGCTGCCCCAGGTACATGGACAGGTGAACTCCGGATTTTGAGCATTCATGTGATGAAGTTGAGAAGTGGGGCTAGCAAGAGGTTTGGTAAGGGTGGTCATGATATGCTGAAGATCTTGAGGTGAGAGATGGCATGAACTTGGAAAGAAGCCAGGACAAGTAAGCTCACCATGGCTCTTGTGTTGAGAAATAACCCTGAGCAGCAAACAGATCACTGTCCCGACTCCTGTGGCTCTTATATTGAAACCAGCACCACTATAGCCAGAAAGGAGGTTAGCAACCAACTCACTTCTCTGAGCCAGTAGACACAAGGCAGAAACCAGCTGGAGGGTGCCCAGAGCTGCTCCTAGGCTACTGCCACAAAGAAAAAAAAAATCAACTTGTTCTGCTGCTGCAGATATGAGAGAGGTTTGAAGAGGTTCACTGCTGTAGGACTAACAGGTTTTAAGCTCTGATTAGCTGATATAGGATTAAGCATGTATTATCCAGCCCATGCCATCTGATGCATTTTCAGAAAAAAAGCACCCCACCAGAGGTGCTGTCTAAACACCAGGTTTGTTATTATGTAGGTGTTACTAAATGATTTGGGAATTAAAGCATTTTTAAATTTAAATGTAAATTATTAGGGAGAATTAATAGACAGGTTTTTTTCAAAGTTCAGTAATTTCTATTATTAAACCTGCTTTTGTGTTTTGCAGCATTGAACCAATAATTACCTTCCAGATATACCATATAACATAACCAACAAAATAGGGTCCATCAGACTGTATCATCTACCATTATTTATCTATGTTTGTGCCACAATTTCATCACTTGATCAAATAATAGCAGATTCCACAATATGTCATTCACGTACCCCCAGTTTATCTATAATGATTTTCCTCTTGTCAGCTCATTTCTTGAACCTTTGCTGAATCTGGTTTCAATAGTACTATAAACAATCATCATTGCATTGTAAAACTGGAAACTCTCCACTAAAATAGTGTTTTGATCTGGGTTGCCATAGTAATAAGTCTGTGCTCCCCTCTTTGGAGGCCTTGTTATATGAAGTATCTGTGATTTGCTCAGAATGGCCCCAGTTCATCTGTCAAAGTAGGTTTTTCCTTTTTTAAAATAATGATCTAGAAAATCCCACAGTGGCAACAAATATTTTACAACCATAACGAGAAACATTGTATCACTCAAGCTTTGTAAATCTATGCCATTATTGCATTAGAATAAATCACTTTCCTTAGGTATATTACTTAGAAATATGCAATTCTAATTTTAGAGCGTGTATTCAATAGGGGGTATTTATTTTTTATGTAAAGAGAATTATTAACTTTGACTTCAAAAATACATCACATGTCAGATTGTGTTTAGAGGCCCTGCAGCAAAAAGAAAAAAACCCGAAATTCTTTCTTATTTCTATCAAAATATCACAAATATCCAGTCAGTTTCAGATTTAGTTACTCTAGTCCATTCTTAAGTGCTGATTTTTATAACGAGAGCAGATATTACCACAGATTTTACAACTGCTCACTTAGATAAATGATATTCAGATTATATACTTGTAAAATTTAGAAGTCCTGAAAATACATCAACGACACTATGAAAATATATCACGATACATTATTTTAAATAGAAATGTTCCAGTCAGTTACAGTAATTTGATACATGAACTATGATATTTTCTCCTGCAGGAATGAGAGTAAACAAACACTACATCAACACGCCAGTGACAGACTCCATGGAAAAAAGTGAGGACAGGGATCATATTTTACCTAAGACAAATGGTTAAGTTGGTTACTTTATGTAAGTCGCTACCAGCTACAGGATTACTTCATGTAACTCACTGTCAGCTACTGCCTCATAATACCTGAGAGAGGAATATTAAAATCATCAGTGGGAGAAAGTATGGAAGGTATCTATCTCTTATTCAAGGACTTCTAATTAAAAAGTAATTACCTTTCGATGAGGACTCTGCCAGCCTCAGGCCCCTCCTCACACATAACGTTAGCTGACTCCTTGGCAAACAGAGGGAGAGCAGCTGAGGTGCATATGCATATTTCCTTACATTTTGCCATTCACTTAGTTCTAAGTAGTGCCAGATCATGGGAAGTCTTCGAAAATAGTTTTATATCATTTTGCCAAGTGGATCCCCAGAAGACGCTGTGGGGGCAGAGGTGCTACACATCTTCTGTTATAATTGACCTGGGCTTTGAGATTTCTCTGTCATGATGTATCCCAGAAAGGTGCATGATGGGAAGAAACTTGTTATTCCTCCAGCAGTGCCAAATGGACAAGATCAAGTAGGCCTGGGACTTGAAAAAAAAGGAAGAAATATTGACAGATAAGTAACCACTCCAGTAAATGACAGGCAGGCACAAGAAGCTTGATTTCCTTGGGGTTCAGAGGTAATATATTAACCTTAAAACATTTCAGTGTAAATTTAATAGTTTTTTTAAAATACAAAAATATAAAATGTTTAATTGAAATCATTAGGTCTGGTTTGGTTTCTTTTACCTCTTCCAATTTAGCAGAGTAGGAACAAAAATCTACCCACAACTAAAAAAAGCTAAATCCAGACTTAATTCAACCTAAAACATTTATTCATTAGATTACCAAAACTGTATCTGTAATATAGTTCAAGAACATTAAAGGTGTCCTCTGAGTAGCTGTCATTTTTATGGCACTGTGACTGGCATTGAAACATTCATTTTGCAATTCTTTGGATAGTAGCTCATCAGCAGCCACGGAAATGCTAGGGCAAATTGACGTCAGTAAGGTGGGCCAGACTAATTAAGAGCAGAATTTGTCTCTTGAGACTTCTGTCTCCTTGAGTGAACTCAGTGGCAGCCCAGACCATCCTGATGCATGTCGTGGGGCCCAGGAGCAGCAGAATTCTCCTGGGTGCTGTGCCCACACACAGCTGGACCCACAGCCGACACCCAGGATGAAGTGCTAGCTCTCCATGCTGCCACGATCCAGAACAGAAAGGATACAAGCACTCAGGATTTAGGCTCCATTATAGAGGATTTCTGTAATTTTCACTTTGAGATGTTCTCATCTTCCCTCTGTTTGCAGCTGGGAATTCTCTTGCACTGAGAGGTATCCTCTTGGCCAGAAGCAGCTTTGCTGCCTTACCCGAAATTCTGTTGACATTTGGCTGAGGTTCCAGTTTAAAAAATCATTCCTGCTCTCCCCTGTGTGTCTCCCTGCTGAATTCTTGTATCCTGCAAGGCTCTCTGGGTCAGCCACATCCAGGCTCATGGCACAGCAGCAGCAATGTTGTACATTGCCTCAGGCCCTGCTAAAAAGGTTGCTGGAACAGAGAGGGAAGTGGATGAGGAGGCCAAATTCCCTCCACCTTGCAACTCTCTGGACAGCCTATATTCCTCCTGCAACCCATTCACATCTTCTGGTGCAGGACCAGCATGAGGAAAAAGCTTTAAAACAATGGAACACAAAAGGAAACGGGATGAATCGCCTCGGCCTCGCCATGCAGTCTACCTCCAAGCATTCTTAATTGACATCTTCCTCGCTACAGTTTAAATGGATTACACTTTGATCTATCTACCCTTGAGAACAGATTATTTATATGAATTGAAAATACACCACAATAATTCCCTCCTTTCTTCCCATACATTTTTGCATATTTGTTGGAGTCTGTTACACCCCCTTAGTTACTCTCTCTGGGTTAAATTACACCACTCATTCAATCTTCCCAAGTAGATTATGTTTTCCAGACCACTGGCTGTTTCTGTTCTTATCCTCTGGACAGTTTCTCACTAATCAGCTACTTCTGGAGATTTGTCTCTTGTTCTGCTGTCACAACAAGCCAAATAAAGTAATAGTTGGTCCTGGAAATGAGCTACGTTGATGAAACAGAGGTTGGGTGCTCACTGAGGTTGGTAGAGGCTCACAGGAAATACAGATTTGGTCTCACAGATCCATTTTACCAAGGAGGGGGTTTAATTCTGGGTGGATCAATACTTTCTGGCAAGACCCCAACATATGCTCACCGTGAAGTACATGAGTAATTCATTAAAGTTAAGGAGACACAATGTATAGATTCAAACTTATGCCTGCATCTTTACAGAAATAGGAACTACCTACAATATACCTACAAAAAAATCCCCAAAATACTGCTTAATATTTCCAATATTTTAAAGTTTTAATTTTTTTCCTAGTTCTATTTATACATTAATAAAATTAAATTATATTCCCTTTTGAGATCTTCTCTTTTTAAATTACATGACACCCAGTTCTCATTTATACCAGGCTGCTTTGGCTTGCTCTTGATAATAGCATGTAAATTAGATACAATAAAATATATTTCCACCTAAATGTCCCTCTGCTCTGTCATAGTGATATAACTTAGCATTAGCGTAAATGAATCCTGGACCTCAACTTTGTAGATCCATTTTGATTTTTTAAGTTTGAGGTCTTAGCATGATGCAAAAGCAGATAAAGTTGTATTTCCAGTAAAGTGTTATTATATTCAAAATGCCATAATATACATTTTCAAAAAATAGTAATGTAGGTTTTTCAGTGCATAATATGGTGGTTTTGGGAATATTTGAAGAGGGAATGTGTTGGATCTGAATTCTGGAATATACCTTAGTATCTACTTGTTAATTATTGTTGGGCCATCTGGAACTCTCTGCAGTCACTTTATGAGAGTCCTCTCCTGACCCATCTCACACTTTTCATCAGCTCAGTATGGACACGGCATTATTCAGTTTTCTCACACTGTGAGGGGTTAGGAGAGGTAAAGGCTCACACAACAGAGTCTTATCCTACCTCCTAATTCTTTTTTTGTCCACCTGAAGTCTCCTAATTGTAACAGTGAAGAACATAATGGGAAAAGCGTATCGACTTGTTTAATTTCAAACAGGCTATGTGAACTATCTTTACAATAACTACGTGTTTCAATAATTTATAACTATGATGCTATACCTGACAAAATGATTCAGATAACTAGAGCAATGTGCACTTTAAGTTTAAAGTCAAGGTCTTCCTTGCTCATTTTAATGACTTCTCTTGTGCACAAGATATTAATATTCCTGTGAGCAAACATAGCACTGACTCATTAATCAATAGGGGCTGGCTCCTCTACATAATAACAATAGCCGTACTAGATAATTAACTTTTGTTCCATTTGCTTTAGTTTGTACATAATTTCCAGTGGCTGACACTGGATAATAAAAAGCTTTGCAGATGACAGACACCTTTTAAAATCCTTTTTACGAGTTTTGGAAAATGATCCACACCTACTGATATAAGTAAAATACAATGTAGGTGTCTGTGTGTGTCCGTGCCATATTTAAAAGGAGGCAACTGACAATAAATAAAAGATCTAATAAATATTGTAAGGCTTCAGTGAGTCCTGCTGTTAAATTGTAGCATAGTGAAGGATTTGCATTTTCCTGTCATGTAGTTATAAGGCAGACTAGAGATAAAGGTATGTCTACAATTAAATGAGTATTCTAGGCAACTGGCAGATTTCTTTAGTCCAGACTGGGATAAGAAACACAGATGTTTCTGCACCAGCATTTTTCCTCAAACACATTTTAAATATTAGGGCAAGTTCAGCAACAGTGGCAACAGCAGAAACTCTACTGCAGCCCTGAGAGATTTCCGTGGGGTGAGGTATAGCATTGTCTGTGCCAGAACACACACAACAAAAAGGTAACTTTAAATGCAATCCTTTTGGTTACTCATTTTGCAGGAGGGCTCCACAGACAGCTGCAGTGGCACCTTCCAGGAGCCCATGGCCTGTGGCACAGGGACAGGCACACACAGCATGGAAGCAGAACCCCCAGGGCACGGTCACTCACAGGGAACCACTGTGAGGGAGGGATGCCTCTTTGCCCAGATCATCATTTTCTTTGCTTCCATTGTTAAGGATTTTTAGTCATTAGAGATGTTACTTATGCCTTCTTCCTTAAAACAAACAACCCAAAATACACAGGGAGCCAACTTGATGTCAATAGCAGAGCAGGCTGGAGAGGGAGAAATCTGTTGTATGCTGGACTTGGAGGGCTCAACATCTACTTTTCTTCCAAAATGAAAGTAAATTTTTCTTTGAAAGAAATCTCAAATCACTTAATGCCTTCTTTTGACATTTTACATGTTTAAATTGTTTTGTCATCTAGAATATAACATGGTATTAAATAAACCACACATGAGTACTTTGAAAAGCAAAAAATTGAAATACTATATTTCATAGATATCAATCTGTCTGACAAATAATGAGTTTCTGCCACCTCTATATTTCTTTCTGACTGATATGGGTTGTTGGGGAAGTCAGCCTGGCATTCTGCAGAGTGTCAGAGATCAGGGAAGTGCATTTTCTGAAGAGAATAATGTCCCACTGACTTTTCTTTAGCTGGATACTTACCTGTAGACATTAGTTCTGAAATCAAATGTGCTTATAATCTACTATAGAATAAGAAAGTTCAGTATAACACATGTATCACTGTTCTCAGCTGTGGCTGTAGTTTCCTTTGTGACACCGAGTGCTGCAGGGCCAGACATTCAACTGCGTAAATCACTGCAGCTCAGTGGCACCACCTGAGCTGCCATGATTTGCCCAGATGAAGATCATCCCTTCGATCTGATGTTGATAAAGCATCCTCACACACGTGAGCGTGAGCCATTTGTGAAATTTTTCTGCTTTCAGGTTCAAAGATGAAGATAGCTATCTCCGTTATTCATACAAAACACCCCATGCGGAGAATGCCTTGATTAAGCCTTAAATCAAAAGCTAAAGCATGTGAAACAAAGGAGCCTCATACACCTGTTCAGGGAAAAATGAAGCGAGTACCTATTTGCATTATACAGTATGTTCTCCAGCAGGAATAAAATATACTGCAAGTCAATGGTCCGTCAGCTTCTATATAGAAGGGAAAACATTCTTGTGTTCAAAATTGTGGAAATATCAATATTTCAAAAGGTAGTTTTACGGTTCATTCAAGCACTGATAAGAAATCATTACACTTTTTAAAAATATTGATGATTACGGAGAGGCATTTAATGGAGGGAAAGCCTTCTTTTGCAGTTCGTTAGTTTGTGCATGTCTAATTGACTCTTCAAGACTCTTTTGCATGAAACACTTAACACAGTTTTAACAGATTATTTTTATATCAGTTATAAGCAAACATCTCCACCATATAGAAATTTCCTTCCTATGTCTCCTCAATGAGTAGTCAAGTTCTAGACAGAGTTCAATGCAGGAAACACATGAAAAATCAGCACTCAAATCACCTATTTTTTTCCTACAGCAATAGGCTACCCAAGGAGCTGATTTAGGAGATTAGACATTAGTTTTGGAATATGTAGCCTCCTGGACAAAGTGAGTTCACCTCTTTGTCTATCAAGATAGGTCATGAGGATTGTTTCTGTGGCAGCTGTTAGATTCTACTTGAGTTATCTGAGCACTGGGAGTGGGAAAAAAAGGGTGAAAAACAATGTGTAAAAGCTACCAGCTCAAGTGGCACAAAGCAATGCAAAAGTACCCGTGACCTGCCTGAAAGATCCCAATCTCCTGTGGGGTTGTGTGGACACTCCCTCCTGAGGCTTCTCCCACTTAGCAGGCTATGGGCTATCTAGGGCAAGAAGAGGATTATGGTACAGCTGAAAGCACAGGGATAGCTGTGCATGTGGAAGGCACTGGCTGGGCTCTGCGAAACAGTGTCATTAAACATGACCTCCGAGGCTATTGCAAACTTCTGTGGTATACAATCAACTATTAAGTCAATGAAATCATTTGTATCAAAGACATCGTGACACTGTCTGAACATGGGAATGGAAAATAAAAAGACAGCCCTGCATGTACATATGGTCATGGTCCAGTGCAGTGAGTGTTACTGTTTGGTTTGCTGAAGCATAGTGGACAAGCTTTAGAGCTTGTTATTTTTGCGAGAGTGGGGGAAATATCTGATGCATATTTCAGAAAAAAATACAAACAGAACCAAGACAAATGTAAGGCAAATGTTTTGCAGTTTCTGCGTCAAAAAGGACACTCTATGCAAAGCTCCTGTGATTACAGAGTAATGTCTCCCCCTGTGAATATTTCCCATTTTTATTCCCCTTGGTTCTTGCTGCTGCCCCAGAAGATCTGAAGCAGAATTATGGGTCTCTGTGGAGAGATTTTATTCTCACAACATTTCTAGGCCCCATTTGCTGAACCAGCAGATGTGGATCATTGGGATGACTCTGACAAGGACTAGAACTTTTAGTTGCTTAGTGGCATCCAGAGCCTTTGGGGATGTACTCAACATCAGTGAGACAAGTTGTGCCAGCCTTATCAGCTGCGTGCATTTGTCCTCTTTGCTCCCAACCGGATCTGGAAGGCACTGCTCACCCTGCTCCTCATGGGCCATAGTGCACAGCCAGGCAGAGGCAGCAGGGCACTGCTCACAGCTGCCTCTGCCTCCTTGCCAGCTTCCATGCGGACACGAATGCATGGCCATCCCCCGCTGGTGGAGACCTGGCTGCAGAGTCCATGGGGCTTGCTGCCACCTGGGGTAAACCACATGGGACCCTACAGGCCATCAGGCATTTTTCAGAAAGATCCTGGAGCCCAAAACTAGCATGACTCCATAGCCTGCCTATGCTGAGCTTTTGTCATGCTTGGTTTTTTTTTAATTCCTTATTATAACAATATTATGTGAGATTGGATAATAGCACCAGGCATTTGGCCCCACATTTAGCTTGAATGAGTGCACTAAGGGAAAAGAACACAGAACTGTACTTGTTAATTTTTTTTGTACTCTCTGAACCCTTTTAAATTTAAACAGAAGCATTAATACCACTGTGCCCCCCTGCCCCCCCCCGAAAAACCCAATAAACCCCTACCCCAACTAAACAAATCATAAATACCAAGAGAATTACTCCATCTGTGGTATTATTACTCACTCTCTGGTTTCTACCAGGTGGTAGGTCAGGCTGCAGAAAGGTTCTCTGTAAACAGCAGTAAAGTTACTTTACTGATCTTCAAATTCCTCTTTAAAAAACTCTACTTGGCCTAATACAAAAAAAGAGAGAGAGAGATGTTTAGAGAGCTGGAATGCTTAAGACTGCAGGCTTTGGGGCTTTCTCTTGTCCCATCAGAGCTGAGCATGTTTCCTTGTCCCCTTGCCCCCCTCATGGGCTAGCAGACAGCCATCTGTTCTTTGGGGCTCAGAGTTTCGTGGTCAGTGCCCAGCACAAGTTGGTCCCTGTCCATAAACGGGACATGCGTGCTACCTTAATATGAAGAGTGACTGGAAAGGTTTGGTGAACCAAATGTGGGATCCTTGTCCCTTCCAGTGCAAACTCATGACAGTGACACCAGACACTGGTCAGAGCCTTCCTGAACCAGGAAAGGAGTTGGGCCCATGTTTTCCAATGTTTGCATCCCATACACCACCCCACAGCTGCCAACTCGGCAGCTGCCACAGGCTGACTTTAAATATCAAAGCCTGAAGAAGATGAACTCCTTTGCATTGCTACTTAAAGCATCTCTGGGATTGCTCAGACCTGGTGAGGCAGCATTCTACTGTTTTATGCAGTGGAAGTCCCAGACCAAGGCAAAAGACCATTAACAGAGAAAACTAGATCTCTGTTAATGTGCTGCATGGGTTCTCAAGGTACCTCTTTACCTACAGATGAGGAGTATCCCTTTCTTCTGAAAAGCCACATAGAGGTGTGTATGTGCTGGGGGTGATGAGGGTTTGCAGCCAGATTGCCTGCCCTCCTGGCTGGCTTTAGACATATTTAGTTAGATTCCTACTCTGATTCACACACACACAAAAATATCTCTTTCTCACATGATTGCTGATAATTAAAAAAAAAAAAAAATAGCCTCTTACCTTTTGAAATGTAAGTTGGTGTCTCCAGAAGTGTCCATGTAAAGGTCGGTGTTACCTACCACCAGCTGCAGAAATGATAAATGAAGATGAATCTCTACTTCATGTATCTGTAGCTGCATTAGAATGTGTTGGTTGTTAAGAAAATGCAGTGCCCGCATCAGGGGGTTTAATACCACTTAAAATTGTACCCAGATAATGCACGTCAGGATTAGTGACACTGTGAATTAAGGATTTGGCAGCAATGAATATGGGTTAGCCTCATAAAGGACCATTATGAGAGAATGATCCCTAGACCTGCACCTCTGCCACAACTGCATTAAAAATGTCCTGCTGACAGTGTTGTGCAAAGGAGCCGATTCTTTCACACTCAAAAAAAAGTTCCAGCCTTAAGACATTCTTATAGGAACTGTTGTGGGATATTGAGGCTATGTAAATCCATCAAGGGTTTTTCTTATCCTGCAGATATTCACTGTCAGGAAATGCATGACACACGGTGTTGGATGTCGATTGGGAAAAGCCCTTTTAGAGACATTCATCAGGGAACTGAAACAGGTAAGTAGAAGATTACTGCCTCGTTCTGACTCAGTCAGTCCTGGAGACAATGTTGTATTTTAGGAACATGACCCTAGCATTATGTTGTGAATTTTGGAGGAAAGGATTGTCTGTGTGATTGTCTGTCTTTACCTCCTTTGTCCCAGAAGAGTTGTCCATACAAAAACAGGTTAAATATATTTACTCCCTCAATCACCAATTCTTCATCTGCTGCTCTGAAGGCTGTTCTGCAGGCTTCAGACATCTCGTGCAAAGAGGGAGCACAGCACCATGTTTGCACAGTGCCAATATGCACGGGAGCCCATTTCAAAGCTAGGCACTCTGGAGGACACGAAGTGGGGTGGGCACATATCTCCTATGACTCCCTATGCAATAGCTTGGAATTGACCATTCCCTGCTCTGAAGTGAAGCATTATTTTATTCCTGACACCTTAAAGCCTGTAGAAGGTGCAAGTTTTATGCAGAATATGCTGAATCTGAGAAAAGCAGGCATATTTGAGTTTTACTCTGGCTAGTTCAGCTAATCCCTGCAAAACAGGACTACTGCCAACATTAATTTTTCATCCAGCTAACTCATATTGGACATATCATCACTAGTTACTTAAAATTGAATCTATTTTTAATAGAAAAATTGATACTGGAATATGAAACATGAAGTAACACAGCATTGTTCTGCAAAAGACTAAGCTTTTAAAGATAGCGTTGTAGTCTGGAAACAGGTAAAAGGTTATTTCCAACATTAAAAAGTAATCTACATGTTCACCAAAGCAGATCATCTCAAAGCAGTAATTATTCACTGACTGCAGATAGTCTTATTTTGATATGTGCTGTATGTTTATTATTCATCACAGCAGATTATCACAGGATTACTGCAACAAATTTTTCCTTTCAGTAAAATCTTGTTTTCAGGTAATCTGGACATTTTTTTGTCCCCCTTCATAAAATCTGCTTTCATCAGCCTCCAAGCCTGACTAATAGCCAGTTACTTCAGTTTCCACATTATTATCCCTTCTTGCATTTTATATAGAGATATCTAAAACTCTTTCTTTTCTGAAGTGCAAAGCATACTTTTAAAATTCATAACCACCAAATATGTGTGCATGGAAGCAAGAACGGCTGCTTCTCTTTCATACTACAGGGCAAACAGCCAGACTTTAAAGGCTTCATAATTAGGGACTTTACCAGATTGTAACAGAAGATGTATTTGCTTATTTTTGCTGTAAAGTCAATTATAAATATGCAAAATTCAAAGTGTGAGTGACCAGGCCACACTTAGCAGGAATAATAAGACTGCAGCCAATTAAAACAGAAAAAGGTTGAGTTCTCAGTTTTCTGCCCAGTGTGTTTCTGATGATGACACAACAACAGCTGTGAACTGCCAAAGTCATCCCAGAGAGGTGGCTCGGTCTAGCCCCTGCCAAAATGAAGGATTTGCCCTAAAAGCCAGACGTGCTTGCCACAATTTCCCACATAGAACTGACAAAATGGTTGCTCAGCATATGTGAATCCTTATACCACACAATAATTTCTTTGTAAGAATATCAGTCCATTGAAGATGCAGCTTGCACAGACAGGAGGACAAACAACTTTACAGCATTAAAATCCTGAAATTTGTGCTTTTTTTCTTTCTAACAGGACTATCTGTGTGTCTTTTTGTTAATTGAACACTTGAAAGCTGTAATTGAAACAGTATAAACATTGTTTTTATTCTTCTTCTCATAATATAATCATTACGTGAGAAACACTAAACTAGACATTTGACTTTATTGATCTTTTCATGGACTAACAGTACAGGGAGTCATTTTCTGCCTTGGCTAATTAATTGATAGACTAATTCATTGATCAGGTTCTCCATAGCATAGTTGGTATTGACAAACACTGAATCTTTTTCCATCAGTTGTATTAGTTTGCACCAATTACTTTGTCTGTTTCACTTAAGCAATTACAATAGCTCAAAAGCAACAATCAGATTCTCAGCTGGTGTAAATCAGCTCTCTTTCCTGAAGTCAGAGCACTGTGCAGTTTTACTCACTTATTTTTCTGTCTTTTAACAGTGAGCTTTAAAACATCCAAAACAAGAATATCTGAGGCAAACCCCCTCATGTTAGCTTAAACATGTTCATCATAGCGATGACTAGTAAACATGTTAAAGGCTTGTGTACAGATGCATGACTTCGCTCATAATTTATACGCAGCCTCAGATTGCTATCAGGTGCAAAGTAACGTACCTGTAGGCACAAATAATCATTTGAAGTGACATAAAAGTTAGATGCTCAATAGACTCACGTTTTCCATACCTAGGTTATCTGTAAACCAGGTCCTAAGAACATCCTGCTTCCAAGCAGCCACTGCCTTCTGGATATATGGAACATAGCCATTTCATTATATGTGGAATCTCTGTTTAGACACCTGTGGTTTTTTTTAAATATTCAACTTGCTGAAGGATTTTAGGAGAATATAGCGATTTGTGCAGGGCTTTCTCACTTCTGGATCACTATTGAAAGAATGTCTGGATACAGACACCGCTGCTTCATCTGCTGAGCAGAGCCAACAAAGACACAGGATAACCAACATACCAACAGCAAAAGAAAAAGAACCGTATGGGAATTTAGTAACTTCTGTGAATTTTCAAAATAAAGACTAAGTACAAATAAGTAAATTGAACTGATTGTTCTCTGCATAGGTTTTCCTTAACAAATTATTTTTCAGGTAACCCAGGGAGTAACCACAGCACATGGACGTTACACAAGAAGGAGACACAGCGACGATTTTTCAGCTAATGATGAAGAAATTAATTTCTTTTCAGAAACAGGCCATCTCTGTCAAGCTGGCCAGTGCTGAAAAATGTGAGTCAATTAAACTTTCCTTTAATCTCTGGCCTTCTTCTCCTAGAGTATTTATGGAAAAAATGGGCCCGTGCAGGAAGTAGTCTTTGTGCTTTGGATTTACCTCCCAGCTCTCAATAACTGAGAATTCATTGAATGCAGGCATTAGCAGTTAGTCCCTTCCTTTAAAATCTCCAATCACTTTTTCTCATCTTTGCATGCAAGAATAAAAAATTATATACTCTCCAGAGACACCAGCAATAGCAAGAAGAAGTCATCAAGACTAAGAAAATTTTGCTGAGGCAGTTTCCACACACTGCTCTAAACCCAATTACTTCCTGTGCTTGACACGCTCATGGAGGCTTCCTCTTTGATGCATGGTATAGGGTAAAATAAAGTGCACGTTCTTCATTAAAATGAGTGTTACTCCCCGGCATGATTAAAAAGAAACTCCTATGTGTACCCTGTCAACGATATTTCCATTTGCCTCAAACCCATGTAGATGCCAACGTACAGGTCATATTTGTAATGTTTTTGCTTAAGAAAGGGTGACCAGAGTACCACACCACTCTGTGTATGAACTCCATGGGGAGAAGAGGCATGTGCAGGCAAAAGTGCATATGGAGAATAGTCAGGGGAGAGTAGGATCCTCCTAAAAGAATGCTTTGCGCCCTTCACACAGCCAGAGCAAGTGAGTTGCAGCACACAATTCAATGACATGTAATTAAAATCAATAGAAAATTGACATTACAAACCCAAAACAAATTAAAGCACAAATTTAATTGCTTGTTTCTCATTCTGGCATTTGAAATGGAGGATATGCTATGAAGATATACTGTAAATAGGCTGATACATGTACAGGGTATGTCTTAAGCAATCCTCCTTTTTGTTGTACAATTACTCCTTACCTGTGAAAAGAAATGATCTACTATCTTCTTGGCTGACTTGCAGTATAGAATAACCTGGCCTGACTCTGATCACATGCCACTTTTACACAGATACCTTTACTTTATCATAGTGGAA
Source organism: Acanthornis magna (assembly GCA_036785705.1). Lineage (NCBI taxonomy): Eukaryota > Metazoa > Chordata > Aves > Passeriformes > Acanthizidae > Acanthornis > Acanthornis magna. Next base: position 2,517,546 of record JAWUZG010000058.1, read on the forward strand.
TTTTATTTTTAGCGTCCTAACAATTGAACAACAAACAGTATAATTTCATGCAAGATCAGGTCCTGTGGATCTGATGCCTCAGAACTTTGCAGTTTTCCATTTTAAATGTTCTGGTTTTTTATAAAGAGTTGTAGAATATGCAAAAGCAGAATAAATCTATCTATTCTCATATTTTTCTACTTTTTATATACTAGTATCTGTAGTAGTTATATATGCTGCAGGGCAAACAAATTATTTTAAATGTTATTAAACTACATTTTCCTTACCTAAACTCATGTTGTCATGCCTCTTAATGCAATATTGTCAAACCTCTAAAACTGCAGAACATCCAGAGAAAAGCCATGCTAATGGTAGAGTTTTTTCCTGCTGGAAATGTCGTCAGCTCACGACTTCGTTTGACCCAGTTGCACACTGCTCTTGTTTACACATGAGATCAAGGGCCTTCCATTTATTACCAGTTCATTTTTTGCACAGTCGAGGACCTAAAACATATGAGGCTCATACAGCCTTCAGCAGCCAGTGCTGGGTTCTCCAGTGGGGTCAGGATAGGTACACTGCCCTTGGCAGCGTCAGCACCAATAGAACTGATCTCCGGTTCAACTCCCTGAATTCTTCCAGACCAACGTTCCATTGCTGCTCATCCTGGATGCAGTGAAGTCTTGTAGAGCTTCTAGCATTTTCAAACTGTTCCCTTGCACTTCGAGAACTACTGAAAATGGAACCTTCATAGACAGAGAGTAAAGTCTGCTTAATGTCACATACAGCATCCTGCAAATGTGGCATTATTACCAATAAGCATATCTGTGCATTTTGAGTCAATCAACTGTGGTCTTTCAGATACTACTTAAAAATTAAACAAAAATGAAACAAAACCAGATTTTAAGTTTTTGAAATCATTCCACAGCTGACAGCTGATGGGGTCCAAAGCAACTTGATCTAGTGGGGCAGGAGTTTTGGAACTAGTTGATCTTTAAGGTCCCTCCCTACCCAAGTCATGCTATGGCTTAGTATCTTCAAATTATAGACTGTTATTTCCCGCTCCAATCAGTTTTCTTACAAACCAATAAATTACCTATAGAACCTGACACGAAATTTCCAACTTGTTAATTTCCAATTCCTGATTACAAAGATTTTACTACCAGTTGTTTCAGCAGAAATCACAGGCCACCAAAACCACCAAATGTGTCAATCAATTATATCTCAACACATTAAAGTCCTCATGCTTCAAAACTATGCTCAGAACCTGCCAGAAATGCAACATCATTTGAATGTTTTATTTACTATAGCAGTTTTCACCACAAAACTTCAGAGTGACAGTAAGAAACAATTACTGAAAAAGGTACACATTTCTCTAATTTAGTTTTCAAAAGTTCGTGAATGGAACAGGAAGTGTTGACCACACTAGGTCACAGAAAAGTCATTTTGGTAGACTTCTGCTCCCCTCTGACAAGTAATACAGGGGACAAAGATGGTCCTACACAATGTCTGCTCATGCAAAAGCCTGGTTTCTTATTATTGTTGAACACAGCAGAAATCTGCTGCCTCAGTCTGAGCAACTGTTTCTCAATCAATAATTAAGTAACTTTAAGGTCTAGATCTATACAAAGATATTGATATTTTCACTGAAAATGAATCAATATGAACAGGGTAAAGCATCTGAGTAAGCCTTTTTAATGGCAGTGTTTTGGCTGTGAGAAGTAAATTAATTGATTAAATGAATGACAAATATTGGACAACCAAAGTAAATCTTTTCACACTTTCACAAACCTTTTAAGTAACTCATTTAAATTCTTTTCTTTGTTTCCATTTTTTTTTTCCACTTTGTGTTTTTTAATAGAATTTACAGGCCTTCCTGTGAGTATGTAATGCAAGTTATGTACTTTTAAATTTTATCTTTATAAGTAGAGGTCAGGTGAATTGTAGCAAAGGAGAAGAGCAAGCTGAGACTCATGGAAGGAAGAGCACTTTCTGGGTGATAGACTGTAAGGGATTGTGCTGAAAAGGCTACAATGAAAGAAAGATCTACTGGAAGATTGTAATGGAAAAATCTAGAGAGATGTGGGAAATGGTAAGGGACAGGAAAATACATTCTCACCTTTGGGGGACAAGAAATAGTTCTGGATAGGACTTTTCTACCGTCTCCTTAAAAACATATTTGCAGCAAGTCCAAAGCCGTAGAACTGGACACAAGGGTGAAACTTTCTAGCAGTTTTCAGAGAGATGCCTCTGCTTACAAACCCCTCAGCTCACTCCCACAGGCACCCTGACATGACCAGAGCAGGGATTTGTGCAAATGCTGTGCTCTTGTGTGAAACCAGAAGTGCCCTGTCTTCTGTGGGTGAATTTGCCGCAGTTTGCCGCAGGTTTGGCCTTAAGGCTCAGGCCATGAAGGCCTGATTCTCTCCCAAGCTCTGATGCCTTTACAGCTCTCTCTAGAAACAGCAGCAGAAGCTAACAAATTCAGTTCAAGGCAATGTTATTTTAATTGGTGGAAACAGGTACAGTATAGCCTCATCCAGGGCCATCCCAAGAATGAGAAGGGAATAGACACCAAAGTTAGGGAACCACTCTTTGGGTATGTTTGCTGTGCAAAGACAGGGGAGAAAGGCACATGGGTAAGTGGGACAGCAGAAATGTCTTCACCTGTCCAGACACCTTTCTAGTGACAGTAAAGTGAGCTTCCCTCATTTCCCTAGCCTTTCTTTTCCCGTCTTTGCTCTCTTTTACCCTTTTCTTTGATTTGAGTTCTTAATTTTTTACCATTACACGATGATTTATTTCATTGTAAAGCAGCAAGTAAGAGAAACCTAAGCCTTGCACTGGCCCATTGCCTGTATGCAGCTGGCAAGTGGCAGCTTGATTCTCAGGCCACTACTTTTGTTGCTGGTCATAGAATAATTCTTCACTGCCCCATAGATCCTGCAAGCTATTGTTGGGACTTCAATTTTCTGAAAATATTTTTGAATTAGCTGTCTTTTTTATTATTGTTAAATGGACAAACATTCTCATCTGTAAAGGCTGAAACTCCACTTTTTCCTTCTGTCTCTGCCCTTTTTGAAATTGCATGTTCCCTGTGGTGTGCAGCTCATAAATGTTCACTTATGTACTGGTAAGAAAAAAACCCCAAGAAATGTAAAGAATGAATGTGTGACAAAATGGAAAATATTGAACTACAATAATTATCTCTAAACTGCACAAAGAAGTTGCATGATACAGGCAGACCCCACTCATAAATAAATATTAATCTGCCTTGCATTTAAAATTGAAAATTAATGTTGGAGAGGGCACACAATCCACTTTTCAGTGTAAAAATGTTTTCCCGTTTCTTTTTTTAATCAACACTCAGCACTTTGAAATCACATGTCCCATTTTAAGCACTTAAGATGTGACTGGTTTGGTTATTTTTAAGAAAATCCTATTTAATATTTATGCAACAAAATCTGATGATTCTTGATGTGTTTCAATTTTAATCAGAATCTAGTATCATAATTCTAGTAAAAATGTCTGCCTTTGTAGCTGTTCAACATGGCACAAAAAGTGTCTAACAGAGCAGATAGATATGACTTCCCCATCCCCAAAATGAAAATAGTCACATTGCCTGACACTGATAAAACTTTGTTATTCTTAGAGCACAACCCATGAACTAATTAGCCAACATTTACAGCTCCCCAGACTGGCTGGAATATTATTTCACACACATCCAAATCTACAAGAGCAGTAGGAAAAGAAAATAAAAATCAAAGCAGAAAGCAGAGGGAGAAAATCTAGATGAAACATGAGATATTACTTCTTAATTTGGGGTGGGGACTTTTTGTCTTGCATGAGGTCTGTTCCCACCCTACGCATGCATCTACATAGGACAAGCGTGAGACCCTTTCTACCGCTTCCTAACAGAGCCTCAGCCTCCAGCTGCACTGCTGAATTCAGAAGGGAGGCATTCTCAGTGCAGCCTAGGTCCCCTTGCATTTTGACTTCGCTAAATCTATTTACGCTCCCTCAGTAATATATGGCATTAAGGGATTCTCTGCTGTGCAGCTGCCGTGCCTGAGAGCTGCGCTGCACCTTTGCTCTGCCGCCTGGGCAGTCCCCATCTCTGTTCAGCTGCTGCTGAGGGCCAATGCACATTGGCAAATCTCTGCACTGCAGCGGTCTGGAAATGCAGAAATCATTCCCTCTCATTCTCCACAGCTGGGCCAAGCAGCTGAAGTACTTGGGGCAGCTGAAAGCACAGAGGCAGTTTGCTGAGTACTTGCAACAGTAGTGGCTATCACCAGTAGAAATGGTACTGGGGACACATCTTGGTGTCTTGGAATGAGCAAAATGTGGAACTCCTCCAAGCACATCATCGCAGCTCAGGAGGCCATAGATGTTGCAGGAAGCCCTTCTAAGATGTCCCACTTTGGTGGGACAGCCCTGGCATCCCTGCTGAACCCTAAGGGCAGCCTGAGCCCAACCTGAGCTAGGAGAATTTGAACATCCCATCTCCTCTCTGCAGCAGGAAACAACTGCACCCTCCTAGGGACCATCTCTGGCCTCCTTCAGGTTTGACCCTGGCACTTCAGCAGCAGCTAAAATTCCAGAGGGAGGCTGCCCAGCAAAACATGTGCTGGGTGGTGTTCCAACAAGAGGTTGGCTTCTAAGCAGGGCAATCTGTGACACGACATGAGATAGTGGGTGAAGAGCAGTTGGATCTCCTGTCATAAATCAGCAAGAAAGAAGGAGTAGATAAAAAAACACACTGAAGGGCATGAAAGAAAAAGTACTGCCCTGAGTTCTATCTGTATGTTCACAGACTTGCCTCCATGGGAGATTTCTGGTCATCTCAGTTCTGGCCTTCTCGGCTATATGCAGATCTTTCTCACCACCTGTCCCCCATCCTGTGTGTGAACTGTATCAGTGATGACAGATGAATTATCTCATCATTTTTTCTGTTTTTCTTTGTGGAGAAAAGAAAATAACACAGTATGAGTGAAAAAACAATTTTTATAGTTGCTATAAATTCATTAAAACAATGCTCCTTCATTGTACTTCAAACATCATTCTCAGAGTTTATAAACAGCTTTTGTTTTTAGTCTAATGAAATTCTGTGCAGCAATACTTTAACTCTCTTTTGCCAGATTATCAGTTATTTCAAGCAAGTGTTAAAATCTCCATCACTGACAAAATGAATTATGTTTTGTTTGTCAAACGTGCATCAACATGCCCATCAAGCTGAGCTGGAAAAGACTCTTTAACAGTACAGCATAGGTGCTGCTGTTTGTGATTGCAAATGCACCTGAATCTAAATTTAGCAGCTATAGGGATCTCTTGCTCTGCGAGAAGTTTTTATTTTCAGGCAGACTTTCAGAATAGCTTGCTACATTACAGTATATTTTTAGTCCTTTCTTCTAAGTTCTGTTGATTAGTAAGCCTGATTCTCCCAGACATTACTTCTATTTCATTTGATAAATGTGAATCATCAATTTTTTTTGTCTACTCTCATTTACATGGCTTTCAAAATACTCAGTCAATTACAGCTACATAATAAAGGCTGGAATACAATAAGTAGAGTTCATCCTGTTTGGGGGAAGTAAGGTGGTTTAGATTATCCCTTCAGGTTGCTTTGGGCCTCATTCTGATAAGAACAAGTTTTCTCTATCATTTGTCAATATGCAATGAGACACTGACAAAAAGTCCTGACACATTAATAATTTCACAAAGTATTTGGGAGAACTACAGTGACCACTCACATACATTTTCCACTTTGTAAGCAATGCAGGCTCATTCCTTCATAGGCTGTAGCTGTTGCTCCAGGTGTGGGAAGAGTATTCTAGAAAGATAGTTCTGCCTATAAATGAGAAAGAGCAAATTTCAATACGATCACTTACACAGATTGCTGTAAGAATGTACTTACTTTCAGTAGTCTGTAACAGGGGAAAGAAAGGTGGCATTAATATGTCTCATATATGAGAGACATCAAAATCTGCCCAGTTCATTTCTGTCTAACCTAAAGAAATAGACAAGATAATACATCACATAAATTTTACTGATGAATATCAGGACTTTGATGCAATGCAAACCCATACAAAGCACTGTAAACAACATCAATGTTTCTAAAGGGAACACTGAGACAAAAATATTATTACCATATCCAAGGATGGAGACAGCATATCTGCTTAATAACACAGAAGAGCCACCCCAACACAATTTTAGTGGGGAATCAAAACTTTCTTAACCACCTTTTTTGTTGTGAGGGTCTCCAAAGGAAACAAATTCATCATTTACTCACCCAAATAGTATTTGGTGAGAGAGAGTGTGTGGTTAGAGATTTCCCGAGATTCGCAGAAGCTGGCAGAGAAAGCAGGCAGATGAACCCAAGATGGTGAAAGGAGAACTTTATTTACAAAAACCTCTTTATATATCCATTAATAATCTGGCAACTATTGGTCAGCAGGGAATCCACCTCCTAAAACCATTGGTCACAGCTGTACAACACCTAATACCAAACACAGAGATTAAAAAAGTACAAGAATGCAGCTTATCTCTATTGTCCCTGAGAAAGAAGAGAAAGATTTCTAAAACAGTGCAACTACAAGAGTGTACTGGCAAACTGGAGAAAAGGGAAGACAGTTTGGCATGGCAGCTGACCTGCGAGGGAGCTGCACATGGCCAGTGCCTCTCAGCGCAAAAACACCTCAGCCATACCCAGGGCAAAATCTCCACCGCACCACCAGTGGCAAACTTCGTATTCTCCATTCTCTTTTGTCTCGTGGCTCTTACTTATAAAAAACCCACCAGTTAAGAACACCTAGCAATGCCTCATTTCTGCTTAGTTATTCAAGTAGTAACCAACAAATCCAATCAGGCAGAGACACTGTTCTTGAAATCATGGGTGACTCTCCCCAATACCTAATTTAAACCTACTCTTTTTCTGTTTAAAAACATTCCTCCTGGTCCTGTCACTACATGCTCTTGCAAAAAGTCCCTCTCCATCTTTCCTGTAGGCCTCCCTCATGTACTGGAAAGCTGGAATTGGTCACCCCAAAGCCGCCTCTTTTCCCAATTGTCTCAGCCTTTCCTTGCAGGGGAGGTGCTCTGGCCCTCCAACCACCTTGGTGTCCTCCTCTGGACTCGCTCCAACAGGTCGATGCCCCTCGCTGTGCTGACCCCAGAGCTGCACGTGGTGCTCCAGGTGGGTCTCAGCAGGGCTGAAGGGCAGCATCCCCACCTCACCTGCTGCCCACGCTGCTCCACACGCAGCCCAGGGCACGGTGGTTTCTGGGCTGCCAGTGCACATTCCCAGCCCGTGTCCAGCCTCTCATCCCCCAGAACCCTGGAGTCCATCTCAGCAGGGCTGCTCTCGCTGTTTGTCCCCCATCCTGTGCTGACACCAGAGGCTGGTGCAGCACCTTGCACTTGGTCTTGTTGAACAACGTGAGATTCCCATGGACCCATCTCTCAAGCTTGTCCAGGTCCCTCTGGATGTCACCCCATGCTTCAGGTGTGTCATCAGCACCACTCAGCTTGGTGTCATGTGTGAACTCCCTGAGGGTCGATCCCTCTGTCTACGTCATTAGTGAAGATATTAACACTGGTCCCAGTACTGACCCCTGAGGGACACCACTTGTCACTGATGTCCATCAGGACTCTGAGCTGTTGACCACAACTCTCTGCATGAGACCATACTACTCTCTAGAAATTTGCTTACAAATAACTGTTGAAGAGTCTTGGACCTAAATGCCTTTTAAAAAGTAGCCTGTGAAATGTAAAGAAATATGAACATTAAAGTCAGAGAACAAATGTTATGTTGTCTGTGAGAATACACTGAGGTGGAAATACCAGACTGCCATTAAATTATTTCTGTAATCATTTTTGATCTTATTTATAAGATCATATAGCATGGCCCAGACATAAAATCATTTCCCCTTTTCAAGTAAATGAAGGACACATCCCACCGTGGTAGACCTTAACAGGGGTTTTATTTCATCTAGCTTACCTGGTACCTCTTTGCTTTTTCCACGTGTGAAACCACCCCCAATGTGGAATATGGAATAACAAAGTGATTTACTTGGGGAAATATAAGACAAGAATTTACCAGAAGTTTTGAAATAAACCAAGTTCCTCCTCTAGAAGATGGAACACAGAACACAGCTGTGTATTTGCAAGAGTAAAGTAAGGAGCATTAAAAAACTTTCCCCTTATTTTAAGATTGCAGGCAGTTTTGTGTATATAGACTGTAGATAGTCTCCAGATGTTCTAAGAGACTTTGTTTTGCTTTTCCCATCTGTGTGGGCTCCAGTCTTGATATCTTTTGGAGAGAAGGGCAAAACTTTTTCTGTATTTTAGCAGAGCAGAATTAGTGCACGCCCTTTACACCCTTTCTGAGATAAAGCCTCTACTAAACTTCTACACCTGCGAGCAAGAAATTGTTCTTTTCAAATGTATTAAATCCAGCTCTCAGTTTGTGGCACAGATTTGAGACTAACATGCTGTTTGATTTCTCTTAACATGACTAGACCCATGAAGTGTGCATGCGTGTCCGTGTGTCCCCTCTTGTACCCATTTCTATTGCATTTCACATTTCTGTCAATATAGACTCCAATATTTGAATCCACTGATAGAACAGATGCAGTAATTGCAAACAGCTGTAAAGTATTACTCATCTTGCTAATCAAAATGACTTTCTGCTAAATAAACCATGAAAAAAGCTTTTCCACCATCAGTGAAGTGGAGTGGAAATGATACAGACTGTAAAGAGTCCACCATGGAAGTAAAATCAACAGATCAAGTGTTCCTACAACAATGATTGTACGTGTTAATGCACATTTCCAAAATTGTTATAGAAATTTCTCTGTGTTTAGGAAAATGAATTTGTGTAACAGCACAAATGTTCCTCCAGGTATTTTACATGATACCTCCAGATACACAGAGCCTTGAAGAACTGCTTTATGCTTTCTCAAGATTCATAATCCAAGGGGAGATAATTACCCCATATGGTTTCGCTAGATGTTCGTTACATGCTATACTATCTTATTCCAAAAAACCCCAAAACTCAAAGTACTATATATCCACATCAAACATAACAAAGGGACTGTTTCTGGGCTTAAGGGAAGCATGGAAGAGGCTAGTTTGGGGAAATAAAGTCATTCCTAAGTAAAACTCACGGCTGAGAACTTTAGTCTTTCATTAGTCTGTCCCCTAATGAAAAAGCTCCTTTTCTAGCTCATTGTGCTTCAGTTATCCTATTTTCTAAGTCATATTCTTTAATTCTTAAAAATGCTATTAGAAAAGATATCATCTCTGGTTATATACTCTTCCTCTATTCCCTTATGCCACTTAAGCACTTATTGCTGTGGGCCACTCCAGTATAAAACACTCCAGAGGAAACAACTTAGCCCTGAGTTATTTCTCTCACTTCTTTGGGTCACACTGAATTAGGAAGTAAGCAATCTTCTCCCACAGCTTTCTGGTACCATAAATGATTTGCTGGGAACCTCAGCTCTTCTATTATGAAATGTAACTAGAAGTTAAAAGGCATATAAATTACAGATGTGCTAATTTTGTGAAGCATGATGAACTTCCTACTATCAAGTTTATATATCTGCAGAGAGGGGAAGAAGAGGGAAGAGTAAATGAGATACATATCTGATAATAACACAGGAACAAAAAGAGTAAATCTACTTTCTCTCGGAAACACTTTATGTTCTCCAACATTGGATGCAGTCTCCACCAAAAGAACTCAGCAAGTTCTCTAGATCAATTGCCTTTCTGCCCCAGTTTTTGCTGGTTTTCCTTCCTTGCATCTTTTTCTTCGCCTTCAATCTTTTCTACTCTCACAGTCGTCTATGCACATTCAGTGCCATGGCTGCAGCAGTGTGACCTGGTCACATCCAAAAACCCCAAGAGAAGCTCTGCACAACTACAAACCACAGCATCTCTGCCACAGACAAAAGAGACCACAACAAGGGAGCCTGAGGTCACTGTCTAGGCTAACATGGTCTACAGGGTGACATTTTCCTCTCTATTAAAAGGGTCATTGTAAGACTACGATAGAATAAAGTGATTTCTTCCATGACAATCCACTTCTTGAGGATGAGAGGAAGCATCAGAAGAGCTGCTTAGAAAGTCTTGACCAAATCACTCTGATACATTAATTTATCCCTCTTGCTCTGCCCACTTTCCACACAGCTCTGATTTTTGAGCAAGGAACAAAAATGGAGAAACAGGCACCCCGTTATTAAAAGCTGCACCCTTCTGATAAAGCACACAGTGTACAGAGGACATTAAGGTATGCCAGAAGCAGTGAACAAGGCTCAGACACCTTCACACCAACTCCTCTCCAGCCCTTGGCAGCAGCATGCACAGTTTTCACTTACCCATCCACGTTTCCATCCTCCTTGCAGTTGCACCAGTTGCAGTTTTCAGAGCTAACGAGTGCATCTTCCCACAGTTCCTGGCAGTAGCAGTGTGCCTGTTTCACCAACAAACAGAAGGCTACAAAGACCTTTCTGGGTGAGTGAACTGCATTGTAGTCATCACACAATCCCTCTCAAAGAATTGAAGCTGCACCTTAATAACTGTGCTTGCCCTTGATACCCCAACTGGAGGCTGTCCCAGAGACAACGTTACTGCTCTGTCAGGTGCATTCTTCCCGTTCCAAGACTACAATTATCCATGCTTTCTTTAGTCTAAGGCAACAAGATTTAGAATCATATGGCTTATTTTTGCAGGCAGCAATGCAGCAGAGCCAGACCAGAATCTCAGCCTCTCAAGAAGCAGCAGGTTTCAGAGCTTTTTATCATCTGCCCTCGTGTAGGTTTTCAAGAAAACCACACACAACTCTCAAATGTCAGCACACAGTTTCTAAGTCAGTGTGCAGCAGTGTGGAGGAGACAATTTCTTTTTACCAATATCTCTCCAATTCTCAAAACAGGCATGATGGTCCTTTTCTCTGCTCATTAAATCACACATCTTTCACTCTGCAGCCTATAAGCAGAGTCCTATTGTTCTGAAAAAAATTTGGAAATTCCATTTCTCATACCTTACAGCTCCTTTCATGGTAATATCCCCATCATAGGCCAAATCCAGCAATTTCCTCCCTCAGAGTTTGAGTTCTTCTACTAGAAGTTTCCAAGATGTAACATCCATCTTAAAATGTGAGAACTGAATGAATGGACTCAGACCATGGAGAAGTGTGAGATGATACTTCTAAGACAGGCTAAAGAGAAGGAGTGGCACTTGTTCCTGAGACAGGAAAGGTGAGCAGGAAAAGGAAAGGGATTTCTGGGGAATTATTTCCTTTGGGAAATAGAACCCAAAAGCTATAACACATTTCAAAGTACTTTTGTCTCCTCTTACTGTCTTACTCTTTTGTCTCCCTCTTATTGAGAGTCCAAAAGAGAGTGCAAGAAATCCAGGGACAGTCAGAGTAAGATTGTGGTGGTCTTCATTCAGAAAGAGCTTCCCTACCATGGAAAAAAAACAAACTGAGAACTTCCCTGAAGAAGCAGCAAACCCTACACATTGCCAGCTTGGCACCCAAGAAAAAAAGATTACACAATATGCCCTTGACAGTCCATTAGCAATATTTGTGCTCATTACCAGTGAGATGTATTTCACGTGAAAGAGCCACTTGGGCAGAAGGGGCACTTGAGGTAATTAAGAATGTATTTACATTTTATAGAGCCATTGATGCCCTTATGTCCAAGGAACACATATTAAAAGTGTGCTCAGGGTATTTGTGCTCAGGGTATTTTCCTATCAATAAATATTAAAATGGTTAATCTGCACTTGGTCTGCTAGCTGCCTGCCATGGCTGCAAGCTGTTAGCAAGCAGTAAAAAGCAGACAAAAGAATGTGTCAGACAAGAATCCAATCTTCCAATCTATTTCTTTTTTCTGAGTAAGTCTCCATTTATTATGTTGTACATTCTATTTTCACGAATGAAATACAGAATAAAAAAAATGGAAAAAGTGTCAGAACTCTAAGAAATAAAATGACCTCTTGATTTAAATCCACTCTTAATAAAAAAAATTAGCTTGGAGTGATTCACTCAGTTCTCAAACATTTCCCTATCCTTCTGAAATCATCTTTAAGTGTAAAACAGATTCAGTCTTATGTGTCCATTTATTTAAGTTCTGCTGGTGCCTATTCTTACTGCTGTCCCAGAGTGTTCTTGCTAGACACAAGCCCAGGAACAATAAACAGCAATCTAAACTCATCACTAAATCACCTTAAGAAATGCAGAAAGTAACAGGAATTAATCAGCTGAACAGGCAGTCTTCCATTGCAACCCTTGTTATTTAGACAAGTGCAGCTAATATACATAATGTAGCCATAAATAATTAAGTAAAATAAATTACAGCCCAACAAAGTCCACATTAAACAAGACAGGCCTCTCTGAAAGTCATGTGGGACTTACTATGTGAAGATCAGAGTAAAAAATGAAAGAGCATGGCTCACATGATCTGTCTGTTGCTCTAATTTTTAAAGATGATACCTAATCATTGTAGAAACTCTTGCCTAAGAGAGCTGGACCATGATAGAGCTGATCTGAGTCATAAAAGAGCATGAAAATGAAAAATGATAAAGAAATGAGCATGTACATTTTGCATCATGCTCATGTGGCAACTCTTACTGTCATGACTCGCAAACCCAACAGAAAGAAGAAACTCCACCTAGAGCTGTAAATTCTGGTCAGCTCAATTATTTCACATGTTGCAGCCTGACTTAAGTTATTCAGAGCACAGAAAGACAGATCCCTGATGCACCCTTCCGTAGTGCTGGACAGGGTGAAAATAATAAATTGGTCATAGGGAAACGCTGGATGTTTCCTGGATAAGAAACAGCATATTTCATATTCTTCTCTCATAGCTGCCTCTTGATGGCAGTAAATGGTTTTACCACAGCTGTCATACCTCAGCAGAGAAGTCCTGCAAGCAAAGCAGAGTCTATTTCCACTCCTTTAACATCACCTTTCTTGATGGTGGCTGATGTCCCACACCCTCCTAGCTCACAGCTCTGTAATTTCTCCGTTTCTAAAGACTACTGGGAGCCTTTTGCTGAAAACCATCAGGCCACATTGACCCAGACCTACTGGCAAGTCAATAGTTAGGAAATTACTCTGTTTTCCCCAGATAATTACACTGGGTCCCAGGAGTGGAGATGAGGCATTTCTAGTACATCAGAGTGCCTTTCAGGAGAATCACATCAGGTTTTGATGTTGCTGACTGTCTGCTTCTCCCCTAAGCACTTGATAATCTTAAAAAAAAAAGAAAAAAAAAAAAGGTACCTTTTGATGTTCCCACTTCTATTAAAAGAACTCAGCAACATCTCGATTTCCCTATCCAGAATAGGCTTTGTGGCCAATGGGGTGGAGGAGTCAATGTTAGAGGCCCTCTCTTTTTTCACAGAAAGATCTGATTCTCACATCCTACAGGTTTGGGTTTTTTCCTTTTGATCAGTCCGTTGTAAAGAGCCTGTGGCTTGATCCCCAGAAGTGCAGCTCTTGCTGAGGTCAGGGCCTCTGAACATGTGAGCCTTGATATCTCAGCCTTGAAAAGGACCTGCATGCAGGGAGAAAAGGAATAATGATTAACAAACTGCCTTCTAAATGTAGAAACTATCACCCAAAAGTGGAGTTATGGTGCCTGCTTGGACTGCTGCCCAGGTTTTTTCCTGGCTGGTTGGAGAGAACAACACAATTTGCACAATGAACATGGTGCTCTGGGAAGATTTTCAGTCCAAGTAAATGATCTTGCATAAGTAATAAATGTCTGTCTGATGATAATTCAGGACTGCATTGGGGCCAGTAGCTGAAGCTAACAGTGAGAGGCAATTTGGAGCTAACTCACCCCTAGCCAGAGGATGGAAAAACATTTCTGAATACGCATTCAGCACTACCCATTTTGGACAGATGCAGAGACAATTTTCTTTATGTATCTATCAGTGCTGCTGGTCAGCAAGGTTGCATGGATGCACTGGAACCTTCCTTCCTCTAGTAAGAATCCTGGCACCTTCCAAAGCCCCTGAAGGGCCACTCACTCTGTGGCAATGGGTAGTAGGAAAGCATTCCATATCACACACATACACTGTGTGCATCAAGAGCCCTGCACTTGGGATTGAATGAGGAGTTTCCCCTAAGTTTAACTGCAGGACCCCTTCAGGACTCTGGATCCACTGCTTGTACCAGGCATGGCTGGATCAATACCCTGTCCAGAGCTTTACAGGTCATGACAGTGGATATTGCAAATTGCTAACAAAAGAACAGTTATTCTGAAGGCTGGAGACTAATTATTTGTAAAGGGGTAGTGAATAGGAGCTGAAGGTATTAAATAAAATGAATCAGACTGGGAGAGGACTAGGGGGTGAGGGACCCATTTTTTGTCAGGGTATCTCAAAACAAGAATAACTCTTTCTATAGATTCTGAAACCTGTTTTTATTCTATCTAATAATTCATATAATGGCATGGGTGAAGATTCTTACAGAATGTATTTTTCTAGGTACAGTAAAACTGCCAGGCTATCTGCCAGAATTTATTTCTGATTTGTTTTGAGGTTCAAGAAAACCTACCAGCCAAAGATTCAAGACATAGCTCTGTCAGAAGAGATTTACATTACCCGTAAGCATTTCAATTATACACATCAGGCAGAACTGTAAATTGTAAGATATGCATAGATAAATCAGATAATATGTGGCAAATAAGGCGTATAGCAGCAACATTAGCTTGCATATCAGAATCTTAAAAAGCAGACACAATTAAGAGACAAGACAAAGAAATAAATATCTTGTGAACCTTTCAAAAGGCCAACCACATTATTTTAATATTGTTTAACAGTAACACTTAATAAAGGGAACACCATGATTGTGTGAACTAAATTTTCAGTCATAATGAATGCTACAAACTTAACCTCCCAAGTTTAAATAGGGTACAATGCCTTGGGAGAGATGCAAGAGAAATTATTTGATAAAGGTGATGGTTTTTCACACCTGAAAATAATGTTTTTCTTCCAGGCTCTCTTGATCAACAGTCTGTAGCCACACATTAAAGATAAAATCTCAAGACTTACAGTGTATACTTGTCACTACTTGCATAACTTAGTAGGGAGAGAGGATCACAGAGATTTTGAACATAATTTCCTACACTACAGGAGATTAAATAGACTACATTTGAAGAAGGCAAGAAGAAACTCTGGCCCCTGGATAGTAGAAAGTAAACTTCAACCAGTTTCTCCATCATTTATTCAAGAAGTATAGTCTTGTCTCCTACAAAATTTAGGCATAAGCATCCTGTGCAGCAAGGATGTGTATTTGATTTAAACAATTAATTGCACAGGAGTGGATTTCTGTTACGGCTTTCCTGGCACAAACTAAAATCATTACATAAATCAGCTGGAGAGTGGCAATTTTACCTTTATAAAGATTGATTGAACATTCACAGCTAGAGTTTGTTCTGTTCCCCATACTCATCAATATAGAAGCAGCTGTGATCTGAAAGCTTTTCTGGGGTAAAAGGCAACACTAAAGAGCATGCTGGAAGAAAACAATCACCATATCAGAGCTATTCCCCAGATCATTGTCCTGTGCTACAGCTCCTTCTTCATCTATCATGCTTTCTCTGGTTGCTATTCATTTCCTTATTTAATGAATATTGTAATGAATACAACACACTTAAAGATGCACTGATATTATTTTTAAAAGGTATGTTTACCACTATATATCCTGAGAGGGAATATTAGCAGCTCTGTTAAGTGATGATCTCTTGTTGCCATGATAAATGTGTATTCAGTGATAGATTTAATGTGAAACCCAGTGTATATAACTCACCAACAAACCTAAATCATTTATCATCTATTTGAAGACTGTCACCTTTTTCTAAGAGCTAGGAAGTATTGTCCCAGTGTCTGTTGCTTATTACATTCTGCTCATCAGAGGGACTATGACGTGCCAGCATTTCCTATAACAAAAGAAAAATACACAGTCATATCCAAAATTTAACCAAAGAGGGAATATCTTTGTTGACTTCAGTGCTCACTAATGAAGACACTCAGACTGTACAAAACCAAACTATTTGTCACCTTTTAATGATTGAACTGTTTTCTTTTCTTATTATATACACGTATTCTTATGTTAAAGCCCGGAATCCTATGCTGGTAGGTACAGGATCAAGGGCGCTAGTCCTACTGTAAGTGGCATGTAAGGACTTGTTTTGAACAGTCAGTGGTATTTAGAAATTGTCTGGTTTCTATCCTGAAAAAAGCCCCCCATAATACTGAAGGAATGGACAAGAAGTTTTATCCAGACCAAGAAATTTTTGTTTGGATTATATAGAACAGTTATTTCTGATATGGCTCTTTTGTTTTCTTTTGTTTTCAGTGGTTGTTGGTTTTTTAAATTCAGGTTTTTTTAAGCCTGTATTTGAAAATTTGCATAAGAAAAGCTTTCCACCACTGGAATATTTAGCTCCAAGAATACTGAAGCAAAAATATTTTATTATTACCCCTACTCAGGTTGAATACTCATCCACATTTTTTCTTTCCCATTTCTTTTTCCAGATTTTTATCTGGCTGCTGTTTTTCAAATAAATAGTATGGGGGAAAAAATGTGCCCTGATTTAGCATAGACCTTAGCATGCCATTGGACCCTTTTCCAAAGAGGCTGTCTTCCTTAAAGGAACAGAAACTGGGACACTGGGGATTCTCCTGCCTATTTCCCTGATAAAGCACAGGTGATATATTTACACTAAGATCTGGATCCCTCTCATAAGGTCATTTAAACCCCCTGACAAGCTTGTTCACTGGAGGTACAAAAAACATGAACTGTCTGAAGCTGACCTGGAATATAGGTTGATTCAGGGGTCTTTCTTTTGTTGCTGAACATCTGCTCATGAGCTCCATACAGCTCCCACAGCCACACTGAAGCTTGAAACACAGTAATTCCTGGGAGTAACCAATTATGGAGTAGTACTGTGCTACAGGTACCTGCCATAGCAGCCCTACACCCTACTCTTTGTCTCCCTCTGCACTGTAGGAGACAGTGTAGAACACCCACTGCCTCTCCGGTCTAGCAGCAGTGTGGAAGAAGGGCTGAAAATGGATCTCTACAAGTTAGGGATTCAACTCCTTCTGCCCACTGAGTTGCTGGGGTCATGCTGTTCTGTGCATGGGCGGTCTGGGGGTCTTTGGAGAGATGTGTGTGAGGGAGGGAATTGGGCTGGTTGGTGCTTCTGTTCGCAGACAGAAGATGAGAGGCAGATGATTGCCTTCCCCAAACAACTAGCATTAGGAAGAGGCTCCTTGGCATGCACAGAGGGACACCCCAACTCCATTAAGTTCACTCCTAGTGAACCTAAAAAGAGAGGAAATAATGAGAGAGATTACAGTGTTGAGCTTTTATATTCAGTCTTCAGTACTTCCTCTCCCAGTGCCTCTACATATCAGACCCACAGCCCTGCCCCATAAATGTGTCAATAGGGCCTGTCCAAGACAGTCAATGCTAGATATGCTCCCAAATTAGTCCAAGACGTAGATTACCAAGACATTTAATTTCCTTCTATAAATGATAGTTCTTTTGGTCATTTTTAGCTCTTCAAGTGAAAGAAATAATGAGCCTAGGAATGGGTTCTATGTCTAGTTCTGCAGGCTTGACTCCAGCAGAGCTCCCGCTGTCCTCGATGGCTGGAGGGCTGCTGTGCATATTAGACCTTCAGAATCTGGATCAGTACACTCAAGAATGTGCAGAACTGGTACAGCATGCCAGTTGATCACAAGAGCTATTTTCATCATTAAGGGACGGGAGCTGCCCTATTTTAATGCTTGTTATAAGCGCTATTTTTACATCTCAGTGTCTGGATAAGACATGTCTGAAAAACATGATTTTCAATCAGTGTGAAACACCTCCTTAAAATTCCTTATGTTGGTGATGCACACCCTCCAGGCACCTTTGCAAATGTTGGGGAGAAATTTGCCTCTATTGAAGTCAGTGAGAATTTTACTACTAAGCTCAATAGTACTGCATCTTGCAGCCATCTACTGACTTCAGACATTCTGACTTCTCTGGTTGGCTGGTTTATTTAAAAGGTGTGGGAGGAAAAAGACTGTCTAAAAACAATTTTTCCACCAACAAGATGACTATTGGCTTATTCTCCATTTAAACCATTTAAGCAAAAGCATCACAACTCCATAAAAGGAGTGTGTCAATACATTATTCCTAACAGTCTTCATATTTATAATATATACAACAGAGCAGGTTGGTAATTTGCTTTTTCTCTGTTATTCTAATTATTTTATCTCATTAAGGGGAAATTATAAATAGAATCAAAGATGATAAATAGAATAAAAATATCTTTTTATAGGAAGGTGCCTGGAATAGTCTACCCTAACAGTCCAAATCACCATTCCTTGTAGCAGCAGCACTACTGTGTCTAGGTTATCTCTGCTGCTGAACAAAGAGCTGTATATGTGGTTTACATTTTCTTCTGGCTTCACTGAACATTTCTACAAGATTCATTTTAATACATTGAGAAATGGTTGTTCCTTAAATGTTTATCATTAATGTACCAAATGCACTAACTATAAAATAAGTAAACGAAACAATATTTTGTAGCATGACAGTCAATCAAGCCCTGAAATGCTGACAAATAAGAGACCTAGTGACCACAAGTCTTTTTGACTCTGTCACACAAAATAATTGGTAAGTGTTATGCCTTCATGCTTGTAGAGGAAATAATATGAGGGGGGAAAAACCCAACAGGTACAGGGTCAGTAATAGCAACCTCACAGAAATACTGAAACACTGCTGGCATTAATAATTAAATGTACAAGAAATCTCAATAAATATTAAGTTATTTGCTAAAGAAATCTATGCCAATGTCTTTTTGCATATGTGTGAAGACAAACTGATTTGTATCAAAGAAATGGGGAATCTGTTTTAGTCAATCTTGCTTTTTTTTCTACTCAGAGCTGTAGAATTATAAAGCACAAATCTGCTTAAGTTAGGCTTTTTTACATTTATAAAGGGCCACACTTGATTTAGCAATACTATTTTTATGTGTAATGACATGGAATCATTTATTATACATTCTGCTAATCTTCAGACTTACATTTTGACAGGATTAGGAATTTATACAATATGTAGACTTTAGGATGCACATTAAGACCAAGGCACTTCAATATATTTGGTTTTTTTGCAAGCTGAGACTGTGTATGTGAAACAATCATTTTGTGTTTCCTGCTCTCTGAACAACAAACCACAGTAATCCTTCTGATGGTAATCATATTATTTTCTCTTTAAGATTACATTTTGTTTGTACATTTATAGTGTCACTTAAAACAAAATCCAGCAGGTTTTCTTTTTAGGTATCTTTTAAGAGAAGTGAATATTTTAAGAAAATGACATAGAAACCGAGTTTTCTAAAAGGTACATACCTCCCAGTATGTATTTTATAAATATTTAAGTGAAAGATGATCAGAAATGTATAAATAATTGTGTTAACACTTTAGGAATTGTTACAGTGTTCTACAGCTCAGTAATAACTAGATTTCCATACTGAGGGGATTAAAGGACCTAGATTTGGTGAATGCAGAAACTGATTGTTTTTTTCTTTTTCCTATACAGCAAGCTGCATCACTGGTTTTGATACACAGACTAGTTAAATATAATATTCCCATCTATGGAAGGTATATAATGATAATTGACAACATTATTTACTTTAAAAATTAATGCAGAAATTTACAACAGAATATTTTCAGTCCTAGAGAAACTTACTATTCATTTGCATGAGAATGGCAATTCAGTGTGGCAATAGAAAGCTTCAACTGCATCCCTGCACTTTATTGCCTTAGGTTTGCAAACTGCTTTAACAGCCATCAGCCAAGAAATGTACATGTCATCTGCAAATCACAAATCACAGATCTTGACTCGAGTGATTGCACAGGGAGAAGTGCTGAAGGGTTCATAGTGGCCAGAACAAGACTTAAAAGTGATGTGAAATAGGGAGCAAAAAGGGCTGCAATTGCCTTGGAGCCTAAAATAGACTGAGCTTCAATGCCATGGAAAAAATCACCAGCTTCTCCATCATTTCTTTAAAGGTCAGAATTTTTGTAGGTGGATTGGGAGCGCAGTGGATTGCAGATGCGTTTAACAGCAGGGTATTTTCCGCTGCCATGACCAGTTAAGGAAGATTTTCAAAAACACATCTGCTGGTAAACAGTTTGGCCCTACTCTGGGTCATCTGCCTTATCTGTGCTCATTGCTGCATGAATTCTTACCTGGATGAAGTCCCAAACCTCACATCAGTCAAAGTTAGGCTTTCAGTACAGTCCATTACATTTTTTAGAGAGGTAACTCCGTGGCTTTCTGTTGGTTTTATGATGCAGGTCTGCTCCTTCACAAATGTATGAAGCACACTGGCAGTAGAGACAAAGCCTGCTCCTTCCCACTTCCTGTTCTCATTTCACTCGTCAGCAGGCAGAGCACATCATGAAAGAATAAATGAAGGGAAAACAGATGACTTAAAGAATAACAAGGATTCAGGGAGAGAATTTCTCTGTGCTGCAAAAGGAGGCTGAATTCCAATACCATTTTGCATCATTTCAGACAACTAATATTATGCAGAAATTGATTTAAGAGGAATTCAAACACAAATTGCCTACAAACTGATGTGGAAGGCAGTAAATCTATTTTTCTCTTCAATCTCTCTCACTCTGCAGGTGACTAAATGCCCCTGGTTTAAGATTTCTCTTTCTCCAGTCTGTTGTAAAAGAATCTGAAGTTCTTTTTGGAACTGGAGAGGTTAAAAAATAATCCTCATTATTAAATGGATGAACTAAAATGCAATTAAATAGACAAAGATCTTTGCTGGTTGGGTTTTATGTTGGAGAGTGTCTACACTTTACACATATTTGTATGATACTTAAATACCTCTAAGTAATTTAACTTTTCTAAATGTTTATTAGTCCATGGTGAGCGCACTGGATCCTCTTCTGGGATCAAGATATGAATTTATAAGAAGTGTAAAGTATTTAGATAGTTTCAACATATTTCAGAGCACTTGTAACATCTGGGGAATGAATTCTACTTGGCTATTCTACTGTTAACTTCAGAGAGAAATGCAGGCAGTTTAACCAGCCGAGATTCTTTGTACCAGTGATAGCTGAGCCTGTTGCCTAATGGTTATTATGAAGAGGGTGTTGTTTCCTAGGAGTGCCTTCCCTCCCAGCTCGACCTCTGCCACCCAAATCACACCAGACAGAAATAAGCCTCTAAATTTCTGTACAATAA
This sequence comes from Acanthornis magna, assembly GCA_036785705.1. Lineage (NCBI taxonomy): Eukaryota > Metazoa > Chordata > Aves > Passeriformes > Acanthizidae > Acanthornis > Acanthornis magna. Next base: position 2,538,805 of record JAWUZG010000058.1, read on the forward strand.
AGGGAAAAGCTCCACCAAAAGTACATGCCATGGGAAGAACTGAAAATTCTTAATGACATACTTTCCTGCGAGCTGAGACATTGGAAGAGCCTCAGAAAGCAAAATTAAGTAGGCAGTGAAAAGATAACAGCACTCTTAATGAAATCCTCAGCCTTGGTCATGAAAAGACATTTTGCTGGGGCAGCCTACATCTGTGCAATCACTACATTGAACTCAAGAGGCTTGCAGTTATGTCTTCCAAAATAGCTCTCATAGTGCATCTGGAAGATTTGTCTGCACATTTGTTATTTGAAGGTTATGCTGTTCACACCTTGGACTTGAATTTGCAGTTTAAAAAGAACAATGCCATATTTTTGTTCAGTTTTTATCTCACCTTGTGTTCACCTCCAGTGGCAACTGCTTTTTCTACTGCAGCCCATCATGAGGTGGCTTGTAACACCAATCAAAGTCAATGGGTACCTCAGAGGACCAAGGATTAGCTGTTAAAACAAGCAGGAAGCACTGGAGAGAAAGTAGAGGAAAGGAAGAAGGTGAAGAAACCAGAGCCCACAGCCGCTGGTACTTCAGCATTTAATAGCAAACTATACCAGACTTTCAGAGTTTCTTGCCAGTTTTAAGTGTCCTGCATTTTTTAACAGATGCTGCTGCCACACTGAGGAAGAGCTGTGATTGTACATTATTATGTTCCCTCCTTTGTTTTCACTTCCCCAGCCTAAACAGATTTTATTCCTCTTTTTCAAACTCTTTTGATTTCCAGTCTTCTTAACAGAAAAGTACAAGATTGTGTTGCTTCTGCTTTTGTATTAAAGCTTTTTGTGAGGGTCATAAACCCATAAGCCAAGGATGGCTTTCTCACCTCACTCTTACGAAGGCAAATCTCCTTTGCTTTATCTGGCCACGCTCAACAGCTCTTCTCCACTGAGCTGTCATGAGTCCTGAGGGGAGCACACAGGACATTTGGGGAGGAGGGAAAAGAACTAATGTTCTCCTTGTAGAGGCAGTTATCCTCACGCTCTGGTTGTGATATGGGCCTCTGCTGCACAGAAAGTTCTCTGCACCTGTACAGGGAAGCAGGAGCAGAGAACAGAGAACTGCATGAGCTGAAAACACTGAAAGAGATGATCAAAAATGCCACAGACATGGCGTAAGACATAGAGGTAGCGGTGACTGCTTCCCAAAAAATGAATGGGACAGATGAGCCCACAATGACATAGGAAGGTGGGAATACCATGGTTTCAACCAGCAGTCAGTGACTGACCATAGCCTGGTCACTGTGAAGATTTCCTGAAACTTTTAGAGTTCATAGTATTTTCACATGTATTTTCCAATTCAGTCAAATGGCTTTTTGAGGAGAGAATAACACAGTGTGAAATCAGTCCCACCGCAATTCAGATCTGATTGCATTTCTGAACCTTCGTTTCTCTTCTCCCTCTTTTTCTCAGTATCCTCCTGGCCCAATCAGACAATTTCCCCTCAACATTTGCTAACAAGGGAAGGCAGTTCATTCCATTATTTCTTGTTCCATCTTGTTAGATGGTTCCAAAGGGGTAATAGTATCAATACCATTATCAATTGGTGACTCCTCTGTGCTTGAAGAAGGATAGAAGTGAGAGGGCAACCCAGAAGCAGGTCTGTCATTACTGGGGAAAACGGATGAAATATCTGAGTTTGTCGCTCTTTGCTTCTTTCCCTTCCAACAATTATCTAAGGCAGCTACTGAGACCTAACTACTAAGGATCCATGCAAATATCTACTGTGCTTGTCTGATCAATGATTCAATAGGCAAAGAGGGGCCTTTTTTCCATGCTCATCTTTGATTTCTGCACAGAACTATGCTAAGCTTGTGTTTCTCAGATGAAAGCAAGTGGTACAGTTTATGCTAAAATGACAAAACAATTTGAAAGCGAATGTGTATAACGGAGAGAAGAACTTAAGCGCATGGTTGACATTATTACGTTTATTTCTCAGTGAGACCTGTCTTTTCATGACACTAATCAAAAAACTGGGTCACCTCACAATGGTAATTTCCTAGGAATCTTGAAATTCATGAGTCAATTTGATCCCTTTTTAGCTGAACATTCACTAAGCACAGTGAGGCTGGTGGAGCTCAGCTAGCTCATCAGACTTGTCATCGACTATATGTGAAGAGTTTATATCCTTAATGGGATCAAAGGTTTTATCAGTGATCCTTCGTAAATGTAAACAGATGAAATATTTTTCTATCAGCATTGATTCCACACCTGACATTTCTTCTGTTGATCAGTTAATGGTTATTGTCCGTTATAAAATCAGAGACAAGGAAGGTTTATTACTTCCTTAACAACCAAGAACCATGCCAAAGAACACCCCCTACCCTCCCCCTGTTTGAATCTATCTTGCTACAACTGAATATTAATAACATCATTTGCCATTGCCAAGGACAGATTTAATGCAATGCTAGTCTGGACATCATGAGGAACTTTTCAAAATATTGCACGGTGTTTTAAAATGCAGATCTCCCTTTAAAGTCAAATAGAAGTCAGTCAGCTAAAATCCTAGTCATCCTTCAGAAATTTAGAACTAAAAAGGTCTTCAGACAAGGATTTGTGAAATTAAAGCATCGGCAGGGAGTGCCGTGCACTTAGCCTTTTTTTGTCAACACAAAATTATGCTCTTCTTTAGCGTCTTTTAGTGTTAACTCTGAATATCCCCCTGCAGATCTATGTAACTGAGAACATTCCTGGGAATATGACACAATTCTGAAACATGCTACAGCTATCAATGAATTAAGGCTCATCAGATTCTTCAGCTGTGCAATATTACCCTTGTTTGGCATAAGGAGGAACAAAGTGATGAAAGTGACTTGTCTATAGTATTACAAAATTATAGCAATGCAGAAAACCAACCTCATTTCAGTGAATTATTTTTAGGGGAGGGTGAAGCTTACAAAAAGAACCAGTTCTAGAAAGAAATTATACTGTAATAGGATACAGTTAAATTACAGTCAAAAGGAAAAAATGTTTCAAACCCTATAAAAACAAAGGAAAAATATCTTGGTTTATGTCACACAGAATTTTTCATTCAACCTCAAGTGAAGGGTTTTCTTAGGAAATTTTGACTCACCAAAAATAAAAAATACATCGCTCTGAACTGCATAAATTACCTGATGCAAGAGTGACCAAACCTGGAAACATGGCAAACAATATCAATTTAAAAAGAAGAAAGGACATTTCAACCTAGATAGAATCAGACCAGTTTCTCCAGGCAGAGCATGAGTAACTCAGTCAGGTTCACGCGAGTCAGTCATAGCCACAAATGTAGAAGTGAGCCTCTGGGCTTAATATGCAATATGGAGTTGATCCCTTGTCCCTAAATCAGCATCAGCATTGACAGCTGGATTACCAGGAGTATGTCTGCACAGCACAGCGTGGGCTGTACAGAGATACTGCAAGAGCACTGACCCAGGACTGGGACAGTACCGGCTAAATTTCTCAGCTGACCAGGGCAGCCTCATGGAGCTGGGCAGAGCAAGAGCTATCCAGAGACTCTGGACCTGCAGCAGAGCCTTCCAGAGACTCTGGACCTGCAGCAGAGCCTTCCAGAGACTCCAGACCTGCAGCAGAGCTATCCAGAGACTCTGGACCTGCAGCAGAGCCTTCCAGAGACTCTGGACCTGCAGCAGAGCCATCCAGAGCTAGCTGGTGGCTCTCTGTGCAGGAGGATGTCTGGATGTCCAGAGCTTTCCTGCAGTAATTACCAGCAATCCTGTGGATTGTATTCTACAATTTGTGAGTCCTGTCATCAGTGGGCTGAGGTACAGAAGAGAAAAATAAAACATAAATCAAAATGAGGCTGAGATCAATATATTATTAGAGATCAAACTATCATTGTTAAATTTGAATTCAGAGGAAGTTAACACTCATCTCACAGAGCCAATGCAAAGAAAGTAGCTCTCCCCGAAATCTCCAGTAAAGATTCACCACGATGGTCTGACTGTACAAACACTTACTGCATGCACTGATGACTAATACCTCTGACACAGGGAGTATTTCCTCATTTGATGAATAAACATGGGCTATTGAAGGAATGGGTCTCAGCACTGAAAACCCCTCAGAGCAGACTCTGCCTTCTTCCTCAGGCACAGTGAGTCCTGATGGTTTTATGCATTAATGAGAATAAACAAGGAGAAAGATTTCATGCTTCATCTTACCAGGTTGTTAACTGAACATATGTATCAACATTTCATCATTAACAAGTGTCCTTCTGATTCAATGTTTTGGCACTAAAAGCCATAACCCAAAAAGCCTAAATCAACAAAGTTTTTCTCACTTCTGCCTTGCAGAAAATAACATAAAATAAATAAATAATAATATAAAACTGTGCACAGATAATCTAGGTCTTCTGATCAACTTTGTGTTCACTGTGCTTTCAGACTGCAGTTGCTCTTTGCACAGATTGGCTGCAATGGCTGTTTTTTCTGGGAAAGGGACAGACCACATTGTCACCCCTTGTGACCAGACGGATTGGTCATTACAGCTCTGTCTCAGGATCAGTCGTTCTCTCAGGTACGATAAGTCAAGGCATTGCTGGGCACCAAAAAATTCTGCAGACACTTTTGAGTAGAAAGTCTCAGCACTAGAGCATGAGATGAGGGTGACACTATCTATTCACCTCACAGAGATGTTTGAAAATAAATCAATGCTTATGATTACTCAGACACTAAGTTATTCAAGGATTCATTTTCCTGATTTAAGTTGTTTAATGAGACACAATAAATTACTGAATCCAAGAAAAATAGGCAAAATTCCACACTGAGTAATAAAGGACTGAAGTTTCATCTGCAGAAGTTCATTTCTACACATCTTTTTCTCAGTCCTGCCTTCTCCTTGACTTTATTCTTCCACTTTAATCCTTTCCCAAGCTAGGATGAAGCTGTTCTTACATGAGTCAGGAGCCATGGAGAGCATTCACGTTTATGCAGCAATGAAACTCCCAGTCAAACCGAGGGTTCACCATTAATAGGAATGCCTTGACAAAGCAGCACTGGCAGCATGGATTTAGCAACCACCACATCAGAAGAGCTAATGGTCACAGCCATCAGCTATGAGCCACTGCTCTGAGCGACAGCAAGCACAACATACTTTTCATCTCACAACCCTTGTTCCACACAGTCGCCTCCCAAAGACCTGCATTTTGGGATGCAGTAACACTGAACAGGAACTAGGGCTACCCTGGGTGGGCTACTCAGCAGCTGGAGGTGAGGGTCACCTCTTGCAATGGCCAACATGTCCATGCAAACACAGCCACTTTCACAGGAACACTGCAGATCACTGCCTCACTATGGGACTGAACATTTTTGTAATGCTCTAGGGAGTTCCCAGACAAATTCTTCCTCAGTCTGTGGTGGCTGGAGAACTGTTAGCTCTGAAGCGTCGGTTCCCTCAAGTGGTAAAGCTGCACTGGGGAGTTGAGAGCAGAGCAGTGCAAGGCTGCACACACACAGTGCTCACTGACACCGCAGAGCTGATTCCAACAGAGGAGAAATGACAGAAAGACTGATATGAGCTCGAGAAGAAGTGCAGAAACTTCACAGTATCTAATAATGAGACTTGCAACCTTGGGCACTGTGAAGGGAGTGGGAGGGAAGTTGTCTACAAGGCTAAGACTGCTGCAAATGAGAGAAGGTGCACCGTTAACAAAGTGATACCAGAACATCTGAGTTTTGTAATGTAAGCTTTGAGTTCTAGTGGCTTTCTATGGCAGTCTCACTTGTAGCGCCCATGTCCAAAAAAAAAATCAATCTTGGGGGAAAGTTCAGGAAGAGGACTTCTGCTATTTCAGTTTTTTCCTCTCTCAGCTTTGTTTCCTCAATTTTTAAATTTTGTAATACCCAGTGAGATCAGGAGGTAAATGTGCACATCAAGAAAAGAATGTGTCAAGGGCAAAAATTTTGATTAATTGCCTGGTTACATACACTGAAGACTGCTAAATGAGGGAAGAAGTAAGATTAACAGTGTCCTAATGAAAAGAAAGATAAAGAGCACATATAACATCCAGAAAAGAGTGACAGTAATTTCATTAGAGCACTGGAAAAAATATACTGAAAAATCAGTAGACTACTCAACCTACTCTATCAATTTCACATCAGTACTGACCTCAAGAAATTCTTGCAACTCAACATGATGTTTCTTTTGTGAATTATAGCCATCACCTCCAGACCTTTTACTTAATGAACTTATTCTTTGAGTAGATAAAAAGCTACAAAAATGTGCTTTCAAAAAGGCAAAATAAACACATTGCCAAATTGAGCACTGGAGGCTTGATTGCTTCCTAGCTTAGTGCAGGGAAAGAACGTGATTTACCAGGAAGTCAATATCTCCAGAAATAAACTCCCAGAGAAAACCTTTTTTTAAAAAAAGAAGAAAAGCATATGCAAATAGACATGTCTATATTGGCACAGCAGTCCAATTCAGTTCAGACCAACATCTGACAGCAAGCAAAATAGTCTTACCCATAGCTCTCTGCTTTGAATATTGAGCTGCAAATCACTGAAGAACATTTTCCTTCCATCTTTCTGTCATAAGATTTCTAATTCTTTGATTGACCTGGGCAAAAAATAATGCCAAACAGGACTCCCCACCTCCACTTCCTTTCTTTTTCTATTTTCTCTTTCCCTTTTCAGCTCAAATCGCATGGTGTGGATATCGCAAAAAACAAAACCAAACAAACAAACAAAAAAACCCAAACAAAACAAAACAAAAACAAAAAAACCCCAAAAAACCAAAAAAACCCAAAAAAACCCCAAACCAAACCAAAACCAAAACAAACAAAAAAACCACAAAAAACCAACCAACCAAGTAGGAATCATCAACAATTTCTTAAAAACTAAACTCCAGTTTCTCCAGCCAGCAAGTGGATTGGAATTTGGTTTATATTCTGAGTGTAAGCCCAATGTTATGCAACTTTATCTGTCCCTATTTAACCAAAGTTTTAGAAAACTTTCCATGATTAAATATGCCACTTCAGCAATACACAGGAGCTTGGTACTGCCTAAGAAACCGACGGGTAAGTGCAGCACTGGAGCCAGTTTGGTCTCATAATGATGCTGACTTTTCTCTGAATTCATTTGTGTCTCACATCATCAATATTTGGCTTACTAGCCCATAGTGTAGACAAGGAGTCTCAGAATTGCTACAGAAACACAAAACTGAGGCATTTTGCTTATTTTACCAAGGGAAAACATCTGCGCAATTAGCAGACACACATACAACACTCACAGATGTGTGACCTGCAGATCTTCTGTCAGCTCACTTTCCATAGCTCAGTCGTGGCTGTATGTCCAGGATAAAACCCACACTTTCACACGGGGCATATGCCAGCTCTGCATGTTTTGGCCACCACTGGTGCAACCCACAGAGTAGACGGGCCCAGAAGAAGCATTCCCTGGAACTTCAGAGGCATAAAGGTGTTTGGAAAGCAACTGTCAGATTTTGCATGTGCGTGGGATGTCAGGAAAAACTGGGTTGGTGTCAGTCAAATTATCTTGTTCATCAGTCTTTTAGGAAATATACTGAGAAGCCTAAAACAAGATGTTGAAAGAGATGGTGTTACTTCTTCTGTGAAATGAGGGGTTGTTTTATGTAGCAAGTCTGACAATGAATTTCCAACATGAAAGAATCTGCTTACTACATCTTAGCTACTTTACTTGATCCAAGGTTTTAGAATAACCTGAGAGTGTCAGTCAGGAAGAAAACAATATGAAAAGACCTGATAAAAACTCCGAAGTTCTATCAGGCAAAGTCAAATGAAAACAACTAGAAGGATCAACACATCAAGTTGGCTTTTTCTTTCTTCTCCCATCACCTGTTGCAGGTTTTCCTCAAAACTGGTGCCTCTAATTTGACAAGGAAAAAAAAATTCACGGTTGACTCTCAGCTCGGATTTGCAGTGACGCACCAGTCCACGTGCATCCACCACTTATTCACATTCAGAAACCAATTAAGTGAAAAAAGAGCTTTAGAAAAGTAACTTCCTTTTCTTGGACCAAGTAGGAGGGAGGTAGGGATGGGTATTTACTCTTTCAGCATCAAGCGTCACACTTGCCAACCCAACATCTACTTCCCTCTATTGAGAATGCTCCTAATAGAGTCATCCAGCCAAGATATCAACAGTGAAGAGGTGTATCACTCCTCTGCACTAAGCAGTTTCATTGGTATGACATTTAAATCTTCTCCTCCTTGTGTCAGCTGGTATCATAATTGCAGTGCAGGTACAAATGATGCTTACAGCCAATGAGAGACCCTAAAGATGGAAAACGAAAAATAACTGACAGTTTTCACAGACAAAAATAGAGAACTTCCACATAGGATATGATGAAGCTGCTGGAGATATTGATATAGTGGCACTTAAAATAATGACAGCAGTCTCAATTTGAAGCTAAAAGGCCTAACAAAATATGAGCATGAATCTCAAGATGTCCTGCTCTTGTTTAAATGCCCTGTCCTGCAGCATGTCAGATGACAGAATAAAAGGCTGACCACAGCAAGCCTATTGCCCAGTAGTTCTACCAAGCTCCTTAACCACCACGAACAACCTCTCAATTTCCCACTTAAAAAGTGGAAGTGATAACCAATATTTAGGCCCTTCCTCATTTCACCAAAAGACTTTGGAGTTTATAAATATTTCCTGTCACCACCTAATTAGATTTTGTGCTCAAAAAACTAGTTTCATCTGTATCAGTATAGAAAGAACATTTTAGGACAGCTTTGTTCCTGTGCATTTTCTCTTGGGTTGCGGAAAGAAGCAAACTTTGTCATCACGTACTGATCTTACGGTTCCAAAAAATATTTTCACACGAGGACAGAGAGGTACCTGGGGAAACTTGGTGAAATGAGACCACTTTTCAATTCTTGTAGTGTACTTCACCCACCAGTACAAGGGAAACAGTAATAAATACTCATCAAAGAATGCTCATCTGTGTTCACATCAACAAATAAAAAATAGCAGTTGCTTTTAACTACTACAGATCCCTGGATGACTCTTCAGTTTATTTACAATCTCTCATGACTGCACTTTCCTTGTATGTCTTGCATCCCAAACTTCGAGCATGATATGAAAAAATAAAGACAAATGTGCTCTTCCTGCTGGGTTTAGTATCCCCCTCTTCACGTCAAACCTCACCAGCAATTGCCAAGCGACTTTCAGAGTGAGGTGCTATTCAGCACAAGTTGGGGTTGCTGGACCTCTAGTAGGGTGGGAGCTCTCCTGAATTGCTGCTGGCAGCAATCAGGAAAGAGGCAAGACCTTACTGGTGAGTTTAAACAGCTGGAATTAAGATATATTGTGATAGAATACTGAGAGGCTCCCTGGCTGCAGTTTCCTTGTAACAAATATAACTGAAAATAATGTTTGGGTTTTGGGTTTTTTTCAAATATAGTAGTTCTACTACTTTTACAAAACACTTAAACTTTGTTTCTTGAGGCCAAAGATTAAACTCTCTTCCAAGCTTTCCTTTATATTTGTTATCTTTAGGAATGTAAAGCAAATGGCAATAAAGAACACTTGCTCAATTCACTGCTTCAGCCAGCAGGCCTTGGTCAATCTGAGTAAAGCCTTAACTAAGTTAACAGTAAAATCTTGGATCAGGGGCTTATACACCTGCTCATATTCTTAAACGGTATGTTTAATTTGCAACTTTCCTGTAATCTTCAGAATTATCTTAAATTGCCTATTAGAAAGGTTAATGTTTCAAAATTAAAATAAGTATTAAATTCAAAAATCCACCAAAAAAATCCTTCATCTTTCATTGGATAATAATTTTAACAAGTAATTAACCCACCATAATGCCACCAGTTATTCCATAAGTCTTCTCTTGTATTATTCAGCCTACATTCATCTTTCAGTCCTTTTGTGCTAGTTAATGGCAACACAGTCTGACATTCCCCTCATCTAATCCTTTTTTAATCTTTTTTTTTTCACTTATATCTTAACTTTGAAATTAAAGTATTAAAAGAAAGAACTATTTAGTCTACTAACACAAGCACAGCCTTTTTCCTCTGAAAATTGCACCATTTGTATCTGCATACCTTGCAGAAAACCTGAAGAAAACCTTAAGTTTGAGAATACAGGTTTCCCAAGACCACAACATACCATTGGTTAAAAAAATCAGATAAATTCCTCTGAGTACACTAACAGCTGTGCCCACTTGCCAATGCATTTGAGGTTATTCACAAAGAGAAACAAACCCATGCTCTTTCACTTTACCACAACCTTAGAATTTAGCTTTAAATGATTTCTGAGGAAAGGCTTCCTGCAGACTTTTCACTTAAGTAGTTGTAACTACAACTGCAAAACACTGTTGACTGGTGGACTCCAGAGACTTGTTCATTACCTGTCATTAAATGTTTTAAAGTTTGCATAATTGATCCAGCCAATAAGTCATCATTGATTTATAGGGGTCTGTGCTGAAGAGTTGCTCATTAAAAATTCATAACACTGGTATGTGTCTTTACAATCCATTAGCTGTTTACGTACCCACAGTCCTAAGATTGATTGACCTTGGACTGAGATTCTCATGGACTCTGCTTTTTTTTTAAAAAAACCCCTTTTTTTCCATATTTTTACACAAGCCCACAGTATAGAAAAGCAATACTTCAGTCTTCTCCCTTGACAGCTATACTTTGATTTTTTTTCCTCTCCATCAAAACTGAAACTTTACTTGAAATAATGAATAAATAAAGCATACTCCATAAACAGCTTTCCACTATTATTTAAGCTTGCGAGCTGTGCTCTGTTAGTCTCCTTTCCCCACCATCAGATTCAAGTGTGTAAATGTTCTAAAAGGCTTTGAATGTTTTATGATGATTTCAGGGAATGATGGAGTAATAGCTGAAGAGCGAAGCTATTAGTTTTAATATTTATATTGAGTGCTCTGAAACATTAATGTGACAGGATGTAAGATCAGAGCAGCGGGACATATTTACTTCACAACCACTGCCACGTGGCAAAAATATTTATTTTCTGAAGCTCCGAGGCCAATTTTTTTTTTTTTCCAAAAAAATATAAAGTTCAGATTATATCAGCTTTTCATGAACTTTGTATTTATTTTTTAGGAGCTAAAAAAATTGATTACTTTTTTGAATATAACTTACTTCATTTAGGTAGAACCCAAGCATAACGATGTTGGTGTTGGCGGTACACCTCGGTCACTGTACAAAAGTTTTCTAAAGCTGATAGCAGCTTACAAATTCATCTCTTCCTGTCTGCTCTGCCTGCTTCCCATAGAGCACCTTAGAGAAAAGAAAAACAGTCATTTGTTAATAAAGAAATGGGATGGGCTCAAGAGCAGAATCATCGTTAAAAGGTTGTTTCATATTGTCTTCCAATATTTCATGCATGAAGTAAACCAACCCTGTAAATGTCCTAAGTCATTGTGCTTGGTTCTTCTGTTCAAACTAGCAAACATATTAAGGTAAGTGATCTTAATTACCAAGGGTCAAACAGTGCTCACCCCACTTGTGTGGTTCTCATGGTCTTCAGTGAACAAGTAAAGGAAGTAGGATGAGATCCCCAGGGAGAAATCTTCCTATCAGATTTGCAGAGTGGATCCGATATAAGTGGAACAAATGACGACTTATTGCTGCTACATTATGAAAATGTGATTTCTCCAGATGCTTCCATGCTCTGTGTAAGGACTTCGTGGGCTTACAACACTGCCAGGAAGCAGCTCACAGACCTCCAGCAGGAGAAACACTTGGGTCTTCTGGGTACATTTTAGCCAGATGTAAGGAATGTTGTCTGGAACTACATCAAGCAGGTTTCCAGGAACAGCAGTGCTGGGCATGCTCCTCAGTGAGGCATAAATAGGGGATTATCTGAAAAAATGAGGTTACCAGGACACTTTTACATTGTTCTCCAGAGTCCTCCTTATGCACCCTTCTATACAGTCATGGTGCACAGGGGCCTTAGGGGACAGGAGAGCTGGGGTTGAGGGGTGGGGCAGAAACACAGGAACACCCTACTGCAAAGCTGACTGGAATGGTCTGTCATGTGCTTTCCCAACCCTGCCTTTCCAGGACAAAGAAAGATCTTCGTTATCTCTCACATATTTCATTAGCCTAAATAACTTCTGACTAAATCCTTCGAGTCCAAGACGAAGTTCTTTCCCAGCTACCTTCCAAACCATCCTCACAACAGAAACAGCCAACAAAAATGTTTATCAGAGCATTCTTCATTCAGCTCCAACAGGTGAGAACATTCAGAATTTTCTTCTGGATGTGTATTTCACTGTCCTTCATGTCTAATTATACAGAAGTGTCAGTTTGTCCCCCACCATTATTTTGAATATTCCACTAATTGCATCAATTCCCTATGTTTTAGACACATCCATAGCTACAAGCTAGCATTATTTGTCTTTCCCACATCTGCCTCTGTTCTTAATTTGCTTATATTGTTTAGGAGGCATTTCTAAATACAATTCTTTTAATAATTAACTGAATCATACAATGCATAAATTAATAGACTAGAATTTTAAATGCACTTACAGGGATAAACAAACATGCTACCTTCATCTGTGTGCACAGCTACTTTACAATTTCTTGGCCCTCTCTCTATCCATCAGAGAAAATAATTTACAAGTACCTGCTTCCACTTCTCTGCTCAGAAACAGTTTTCCTTGAGTGTTAGGCAAGACTTTCTATAAGGAAAAAAAGTAGAAATGAACATAGCAAGAAAAGGGAGAATGGTTTACCTCACTGAATATGTGGGAGTCACATTCTGACCCGTGGCTGCTACAGCTTTTTACAAAGGTGGAAGGAAAATGATGAAGTTGAGGGTTTTGCTGCCTATCAGGACCTCCCCCCTTGCCCCCCTCCATTAAAACACATTGTCCATCAAGGCAATTCTTCACCTTGTAACAGAGTAGATATCATCACACTGCAGAAAAGGGTATAGAAAAGACCAGGAGCTGCTGTTTTTTTTAGCACTGAGAGCAAAGCAGAAGGCAAGTGATGAAATCAAAACCCTGTCTTCTACTGGGGATGTCCTCAGGACCAGAGTTTGGCAGGGCACAGTCTGTAGCAGCAGCACTCAGACTCAGTCTTCCCAAAATAAGACATTTCCAGCAGAAAAGGATGTGACAGTCTCCTTTAGCAAGGGGTTTCCACACAAGTTCTGGAATCATAAATGATACTGGTTCCTCAGCAGGATGTTCACTGACAACTACTGACTCAAAAATGACAATTTTAATTTATAAAGTTTACATTCAGCAACATTTCACACTTTGAACACGGTGAAAAGTACTTATTGCTGTATGAAGTCTATGCCTGGGGTGTTGAGGGAAATGAGTGCAATTTTACTTTAAAAGGGTCAAATTCATTCATTATTACTCCACTGGTATTGCCCAAGTTACACTGGTGATAAATTTTGTCCAGTGTGGTTAATGGGGTCATTGTTAAAAATTCTGCTTGAAGAACTTGGTTATTTTCTATGTTTTTATACAGATGAACATTACATTGCCCAAATCTTTTGTTATTTACTACAAGCTAGATAGCAGTGATGTACAAAACAGAGTACTGGGATGTCCCTAATTATCAGGAATATGACTTGGAATATAGTTTGCATGATATACAAATAATGACAAGTTTGCTTTCAGAGTGTAAACTTTTTAAAACCACCATAAAGACCCTATAAAAATACGACTTTGACTAGAAAACGATGTAAGCTGCATAATGCCTACATGGGTATTTTTCCTCAGAGATCAGGAGAAATATGACAAGTATGACTGCTATTATAGTTATATAGCATATTCCATTTAGCAGTGATAGAGCAGAACTGTGAAAGCATATCCTAAGGTATTTTCACTTCATGCATTTGACATTGATATTAGTTATTACATTTAAGATACATTGGGCTGTTTATTGCTGACTGCTTCCTCTCACTGAGAATGTTAACCACAGCAAAGGAATATTTGATGTTACAAATTGTTTAGCTTGCTACTCTTCATTTTCCTTTTAGTATGCAATTATTTGTTTGGTTTCACTGAGCAAATGAAATTTCAAGGGCATTTCAAGGAAAATAAATAAAGTACAACCCAAAAGGGTTTTTTTGTTTGTATTCAGGAAGAGTACTGAATCATGCATATGTATGAATCAACAAAATCAGGTTAGCTAAGAAATTGTAAATTGCACTCCACACTAGAGCATTTTTCTTGCTCTAGAGATCTTTGCTATGGATTTGAAGGACTAATAAAAAATCAGCAGCATGACTGGAACAGATGTTTTTTTATGGACTCGGCTTGTTAATAGTCTTTTAGCTTCTCCTAAGGACTTAAAGCAAGTTCCTCCCTTGTCCTGAATATTTGAGATGATGTTAACATTGTCCAAAATGTACACCAAGAAGCAGCATTGAAGCGCTAAGGTCTTACACGTGGTTAGGAATGAAAATTCAAAACATTTCTGTGAATGTGATGAAACCCCAAAGTGGGCAATGTTATAAAAGGAAAAAAACAAACTTACTGACCAAATCAAACACACACAGTGTCATTCTCTTGAAAGGGAGATAGGCTGGTAAAACACTTCAATTCCCTGTACTACATGTATTTCAGAAGCAAGGGTCATTACAACTGAAGAAATTCCCTTTTATTTAAGCAATGGTGCCCTTCAGCGTACAATGAGAATTGAAACAAAATGAGCCAGATCCTCAACCAGCGTAAAGCATCCAGGCTTTATTGGCTCCAGTAGCACTGTGTCAATTTATATTTACCATACGGGCTTTGCATTCTGATTCTAGTTAGTGAATTTCTGCAGGTAGAAAAAAGAAATGAGAATACTTGGGAAAATTAGAAATCAGAGTCTCTGTCATGACTATTTCAATGGTCAAGTAGCATTTTGTTTACTCTGTTGCCTCCTCACTCGCCTACTTTTCTGCAATTTCCTATGTTCCTCCACAAATTCATATCTGTCAGATATTATGTTTTGTTCATTATGCCATGCTCTGAGAAGGCAGGAATCAACCTACAACTTGCCATTTTATCACACACTTTATCTAAGACTCCAGAGCAATGGTGCTAAACAGTAACATCCAGACACAGGACTGGTCCTACCAAGACCCAATCACGGGATTAAGAAACTGCAGAAGTATAATTTACTTCTCAGCCTTAGAGAAGGGGGAGAAAACGAAACTCTATAACACTTTAGGATCATTTGACTAAATGGTACTTGAAAAATTTCAGAATTCCAGCTTATGGTTTTTGGGGTTTTTTTATAAATACAGAAGCACCAAACCATTACTAGCATTGAACGTTGATTATCCTAATGTCATTGCTCTGGCAGGTGAAGAAATACACCTTCATTCCCTTCAGCCAAGTGATGCTTCAGCTCAAATATATGGGATTTCTTTCACTAAGGAAGGATTGCTTTTTCTCTACATGTAAAGCACTCTTTGAGAAATCTAAGGGACAGAGAAAAACAGCTTTTTCCTTAACAAGTGACGCAAACTCAAGAACAAAAAAAGGACAACTGTATCCACTCTCTTTTATTGTGAATGCTGTTCATATTCTTCCCTTGGAAGTGTTCTTGACACTCCTGGGAGTATTCTCACAGGAAGGATTGGGGATTGACCTTGTTCTTTTCTCACTGAATTATGCTAAAACTTGTGGTGGACAGGTGCTCTCAGTGGGTTCTACTGAGGCATGTCTTTTAGCCCACTTATAGGAGTAGCTGAGATGAAACTCAAATATGGAAAACTTGCTATTATGCATACATATTGTATGTTGTTGCTTGTTGCCACTGTCATGTATATATTTAGAACATCTGGCTTTGGTATGCGAGAGCTTTGCTTTATAAATAGCTTGAATTTGGAATGTCTGATGAAAGTCTTCCTACAAATGGTTGCATAAAAATCTAAAAAAAACCCATGAATTACTGCCAAAAATTTCAAATCTGATTCAGTAAACCCAAAGTAACCTCATGGACTATAATGACATTCTCCCAGATGTATGCAATCTGACACAAGAATCTGAGCTCACTCATCCCAGGCTATGGAACCTTTCCATACAAAAAGCAATGAAAAAAGAGAAAATGCACTCATTCAAATTCTACACATTAATTGTCTACTTGCAGGCTCTTTGATACCTAATAACCTGCTGCTTCTATTATCTCCTTACTCAGAACTGCTTAAGTCAGCAGGCTTAACGTTCTAACGTATAACTCATTTTAAAAAAAACTAAAATCAATCCAGATAAGACAAAAAGCAGCAAAAACAGAGGTATGACAAATAAACATGTAATTCCTGAGTCCCTCCACAATTTCAGATTCCTCTGGCTAGTGAAAACATTTACAACAGTGCAAGCTGAATTTTTCACAAGTGACACACACAAATGTTCACCGAATGGAACCATCTACTACCAAAATGCAGAAGGTTTTAGGGAAGCTGTTCTGTAACTTATTGTGCAAAATAACATCCATGCTGCCTTTGGACTCAGAGCTTTTGGGTTTTGGGGGGAAGTAAGCATCCTTAGTTCCAATTGCTTAGTGAAAAGGAAACTATCCTACATAACAGAATCCCTCTCACTTACTGAAATGAAAATGTAAAGTATTTTCTAGTTAGTGGGTCATAGCATCATAGCATCTTCTGTACCCCACCACTACCCTTACGCTGCTTCACTTTTCTCAGATCGTTGTTGGAAACAATCTTTGGCTTATTTCTGCTCTACCCTGGTTTTCTTCCTGATATCATAGCAAATCTTGACAGCTGTTGCAGCTCCTTTCACTGTTGATGTGGTACTTGGAGGAACCACCTTGACCATTCCAGAATAATCGCTTGCTAAGATTTCATACCAGACAAAACAAATACTTTGTTTTATTTAAGTAATGATAAAAAATTCTGTTTCCTCATAGCTGACCACAAAACACCCAAGCACATATTCTTCTTTAATAACATTGAAAGTAAGTGTTAGCAAGACCTGCTGATTATCTGGTAAGAACACAATTAATTTGTGCCCAGACTCATTAATCTTTCTTAATACATGTCAGCCCATTACATTTGATCCATGACCTCTGTCCCCAGTCTTGCATAAAAATCTCTCAGGATCAGAATCACATCATGATTTGGCATGGAGCCACCAGCCCCAGCAGTTGCCTGCAAAATGCTTCAAAGCCATCAGCAATGGCAGCTGCTGCATTTATGTGCACATGCCCGAATGATAAGTTCACAGCTCCTCTAAGGCAGACTGAAAGAAGTTGGCTGTTCGAAAGCCTGAATCCTGTTAGAAATACAGCTGTGTCCCTATTTAGATCAAATGATTACTCATCTTTACTCTCACTTCTGTTCCCACAGACACAAGCGTGATGTGGGCTGCTGGGATAGTCCATGAAAATGCTTTCCCCCATGGCTTTTGCAAATAACATTTAACATCAAAAAAGGTGCAGCAGTATTTGAAACTGATTGTCTTTTCACATATGGACATTCATGGATGGAGGATCTGGTAAAAAATCACTCATTGCAGCCAGACCTGAGTTCTTCCTGCTTTAACAATTACCTCAAGATAGAGAGATGCAAATTTTTGTAAAAGTTCAGGCATTTAGATCAATGAAATCACCTGGCTTGCTACTGGATATGAACACAGGCCTTTCAGTGCTTTTTGGCAGCCATCAAGTTACTTCTCCATCCATAATTAACAAGGTAAGTCCAAAGGCTCACATAGAAAATAATATGCGCCTATGAGCAAGCATCAAGTCTGTGATGGCACATCCACAACCTCTTCATCCTCATCTAAGCAATATTTTTTAATTGAAGCAAGCATTTCCAAGCTGAATTCCTTATGAATTTACAGTCTTGACCCTTTCTTGTCATCAGCCAATGTTCACTGATAGGAGAGAAGGAAGCGACGAATTGGAAAATGACAGAAGTTGAATGATGACAGAAACAATGCTAAGCAATATTTGAAATCCCCTTTTTTAAGCCGAATGATAAAGCTTTAGTTAATGTGAATTTAATTAAAGTATTCTTTCCCAGCTACATCTAAATCATTTTTGTCACCAACAGAGTTTGTGAAAAATATGTAATCATTCACCTTATGGCAATGATCCAAATTGCATCACTCAAAAGGAATAGTATTCCTTTTCCTGGTTAGCTCTGAATGTTAGTTTTGGTGCTTGTCACGCGAAAGGCACAATGCTACCACAGCAATAACATATGCAGCCCATGGCTTTAGCGAGGGTTCTTTTGAGGGGTTTTCTCTGACTCTCGACTCCATGCATGGCTTTTACCTTCTCTTATCTTTCTTCAACCCATGAAAACAGATGGAAAACCTTCCAATATAACTGCCAGAGACAGTTCACGTAGTATGCAGTTCTTCAATTACAAGTAATATTTTCTGAAGTTCCTAAAGAGCAATTTATATATTGATTTATCTGCAACCACAGTATTTCCTGATCATGTCCTAGCAAGCAAATGCTTGTTTTACTCTTATTAAAATGTCAAACAGGATCTTAATCTTATCAAAGTCATTATACTGCAGCTTTGAATTACTCTGCAAAAAAACCCCAAACCCATTCATTCATTAATCGCTCACTCATGCAATGAATAAGAAGGTGAGATTGTCAGGAACTTACCATGCCTGATGGGCTAATTGTGAAGGGACACAGCTCAGCTGCTTGCCAGCTGCCCAGAATGGCAACTCTCAAGGGGAAGCAGGGGAAGAAAAGTTCTCATGTCTGCTCTCCCCCAACAGCGGCCTTTCCTCATCTTCCGAAGCCATGCAATCTGTGGAGACGCAGACGGAGTTGGTACTTCCCACCTCTCCAGCATGAGGATGATCAGAGCTGTGTCTCTCCCCTCTCTGTCTACAGACATCAGGTTGTGGTCCATCATCTTTAGATGCTTGTTTCTAGGGAAAGAATAAAGCTTGAGGAAATACATGTGGTTATCTTTCCAAGCTTCACTGCAGGCACTGCGGAAAAATTACCCACTCCTCTTTTGGGAGCTCTCTCCAGCTTTAAACAGATTCCCACCATACAGACTGCCAGGCTAGGATCATAAGGAAATCTGGTTTTTAAAAGAGCATAACTCATGCAGCAATTGTCACAAATGCCACAGAATAAGCAAATTTGGTCTCAACTGTCAACCTTATTGCCAGACTGTCAGAAGATCTGAATCCAGAGAATAATTTAAATGTCAAATCAAGACACTGCAAGCACAAATTCCTGTGATTTGCCGTGCTGCTGAGAGATAACACGACCTAAGGGTAAGAGAAAAGCTGGCTGAAAAAAAAAGTCTGTTTTTCAGGGGGTTAGGGAACTTCTTGTTGTAAATTCACCAAAGAAATTGGAACACGTAGGTTTCTTTCAGGCAAAAGCACAATGGTACCATGACAGAGAGTTCTCCAAAAGGGCTTTGAATCTTGTCCAGATATACTTGCCCTGACCAATGTTGCTACCATGAGAATTAATAAACTAACTTTTGGGAAGTATTCTGAAATCTTTGGGAAGGAGAAGATCAAAATGCCAATTATTGTTATTCTTTAATTAAATGTTTTACATGGAACTACAGACTTCATAATGCTGCTGGTTTTAGTGTGGACTATCGCAGCATTTTTTGATAAAACTTGCACTGGAAATGTAGAGACTATAAAATAAATATGTATTTAAAATTATAAGCCTTTATCAATTGCTATCATTGTGTCACTACTCACGACTTTAGGGATGATTGTGTCTGAATAAGGACTGCAGAATAATGCCCATATTGAGAAAACTATATGAATTGAACTGGAAAGAAGAAGAAAAAAAACAGGTTACAAGCTGTCATTCTGAAACTCATTTTCCCCACCATGAAGATGAGCTCTTATTACCTGTGAATATGGAATTCAAATACTATTTTCAAGTTTTAAATGTAGGTAACACTTTACATTATGTGTCATTCTGGTACCAATTACAGAACAACTCTAATATTATAAATCTATTGAGAGAGGGCTGAGCCAAGAAGTTTCTTAGTAGCCCAAAGTTCAAAAAATATTTCAATTTTCTCTTTTTATACAAGCCCATATTCAGTATCCTGGGACACATAATGCCTTTGAAACAAGCACATTATGTTTTTAATGTAACAAACTGAAACATCTTGCATTTCTTTTATCTTCCTCATCTACTTCATGGGTGAAAATGAGATCATCATCTACCCACTTTCCACCTTAGTAGCTATTGTAAAATTTTCTTTATCACAAATTAGGAAAGTCTGTGTCCCCTGCTATTGTGTTTGTAGTCTGGGCAAAGGGAAGTTGAGCGTTGCCCTAAATCCACATCTGAACTGTATTCTGTTGCTGTGTTTGAAGCCAGTTCTTTCCCTGGCTGACCTACAGTGACAGCTCTTCAGCTAGTCCCCTCTTGACTAGGATAGTATCTAGCCCTCAAAAAGAGGAAAAAATAAATATGATGGTTTCAGGGAAGCTGCTTTAAAGAAAAAATAGCAAGGCTGTGTCTTAATCCCTGAGAGAAAAGCTTATAGGATTTAATACAGAAGCACAACATTGCTGTAGGTATCTAACTGGTGTTTAGTGATAATTTAGAAGCTGATGGGAACAAGATACACACTTTCCATGGAAACAGGCAGATTTTTATAGTCTTCAGAGTATCGTTTAGGACATTAAACCATTTCTAATGCTCAGTGAGGGCAATGGAGAAATTCCAACACTGGACCATCTCTCCTTCCCGCTTACTGAAAGCTCAGATACGGATCCTGGACCTTCTCTGTAGAGCAACAGGGTACCATATCTGAGCTGCTGCTTTGCTGTGAAAACTTAACAAATAGGTCTGAGCTATTGAACCATACAAGCCAGACTGTATTCAAAGGAAGGAAACAAACAATTTCCATTTAAACAATAAAATAAAATCGTAATTTTTTTGCTGGATGTGCAATCTTGGAATCTTTCTTGTGGACTGTGCTTTTAACCAGAATATACTAAATCCCAGTGTACAGGAAATACCATGTATGCAAGTGATTCAGTATTAGTTAATTAAGGTGCTAGACTATTTTCCTGCCAGTGAACAGAGCTCCTATACTGGTATCTGCCATTAACACTAAATGGGGCTTACACATGCAAAATCCCTCTGGCATTGAGAGGGGAAAAAAATCCTTTCACTTTCATAAATAATGGATCTGTAGCAAAATTAGCATTTCATGAAAAATTTGAAAAACTAAAATGAAAATATAATATCATTTTTATTTTATGTGTCCCAATTTGCCAGTGCATTGTGTGATCCAACACATAGGTCATCTCCTGTACATCTACTACATGATCACATCAAAAATTCTCTCAGTTACCTGCACACTCAACTACTCACCTATGACCAATGTCCTCTATGGTATCATGAAAGTAAATGTGCCCTTCTATCTGACCACTGTGTCACTGGGTTAATTTTTTGGTTGATTAATATTTTTGTGATTTTTAAAAATTTAATTGTAATAAACACCATTACTTTTCTACTATGAAGTGATTGTTTTTCTGTACCTGTTATGTGACATGCTTACACACAAACAAATAATAATTTCTCTGCAGGTACAAATATAAGAAACTCCTGCCTATTGTATTCCAATAAACATTCATATGAAAAAAGTTATACGCTTTAAGCATGCGCACCGCACACTGTGTATAGTACACTTGGTAAATATGCACCTATTTATGACGTCAAACATTTCTACTCCTACTGAGCTCATTTCATTCCAATGCCTTCCAGGGTGACCAAGGTATGCAGGAGCCACCATCCATTTTAGCTGTACCCTGCACTAAACCTGGCTGCAATCGAATCACCCAGAGCTCTGCCATGAACCTTGGTGGAACACGGATTGCACCTGTTTCTTTTAGAACGAGATGCTGAAGATCTTGCCTAAGACAAAACTTCTCTATGAATTCGACCATCAGAATTAGGAATAAAGAAATAGCCCTGCAAACTCCCCTGAAAATCTCCAGACATGACCCATGTGTAGTGGTGTGATATAAAAGGGCAAGAAATCATTCACATTTGAAGACAGGTGGGAAATGGTTTTAACAGGCCCACACACAAAGACATTGCCTTTCCCTTATTTTCAGGATTCAGTCTCAATCCCATAGCTTTAAAATCTTAAAGCAAAACCTACTAATGCGAGTTTTGTGTTTCCAGTGGAACAGGAATTGCAATACCAGTGGGGAAACAAATTTCGAGAGTCGTGTTTTGGGGTTGTTCAATATTCTGAGCCCGAATTTTGCAATTTAGCTTTTTTATTTCCTTGGTGAGTAAATGCACATTTAGAGCAGCTAGATGCAAATTCTGCAGCCAGGCATACTTACAAAACAGTATTTTTGATCAAAAAGAATACAAGTGACTTACTAATTTATAAGCATAAACTCATCAAACATACAGAGACAGGTGGGAAAAGTTACAAATATATTAACCCATGCTCTTATTCCTTAACTCCTACCATTAGAAATTCTGCTCAGCTGTTCTTTTGGAGGTCATATTTAAAGAATTTTTTTTTTATTCTACATTTTAAATTGGACTTTATTCTATGTTTTTGGTGTTTATAAGCTACAAGCTTTGATATCAAACAGGGGTCATGATTATATTTTCTGATTCTTGATGTCATTGTTTGGCTTATATTTAAAATGAAAAAATTATTACTGTTTTCCCAATGGATCAAACAAACACGCTGAAGTCAAAGGAGAAAAATAACATCCTCCCTGTGGTTGAGCAATGTGATTCCTATTTCCTGCTTTCTGCCTATGGGAGCATCTGTCAAGGCTGAGTCAGCACCTTCCCAGGAAAACCTCATAAACATGTTAGAAGACATTTCATTTTGTCATCTACCTAGGCACGTTGGACTAGTATGCAAATAAGACAGCACAAGAACAGGACCATAGCAGCAGTGCTAATGCTCTAAGTGATCTTTCAGTGTAATTAGAATTTGTTTCATCACACTAATTTGACATGGCAAATTAGTGAAGCTAAGATAAGGGGGTTTAGTAGAGCCAGGGCGCTGGTATGTACACAGAAACTTGTCACTAAGTCCATTTGCACATGGGAGTTGTGTAACATTGCAGAGAAGTGACAATTAGTAAAAGCTCTGGAAAATATCAGTTTGTTTTATTTTTAATCTGGGAACTCGATAAGTTATATTTTCTTCTGCTGCTATCTTACAATAGTGGTTTAGGGATCTTAGCCTATTTGCTGTTGAAAAATCTTTCAAGACTTAGGATAAGCTAACATGGTACTACAATTATACAAGTTTAGTCAAGTCTGGCCCAGTGGTACACAGCAACATGCTGAGCTAACACATGGGAATTCAAGGGGCAACTCCATGATTTCTGTTTCACAGAATGAGCATGCTGTAAGCCATGCCATGGTGACAGCAAAACTGAGCAGAGTGGCTGGTTTATTTTCTGCACCCTCCTGCCCCAGATCGTGCAAGCTCAAGAGGGGCCATGAACATGTAATGAAAACTGCTCCCCACTGCTGAAGAGTAGTCCTAAAACTCAGAAGATTTTAAGGATGGATGGAACAGGCAGAAGGATGGCAGAGGTCTGAGGGAAGGCTTAGTTAAGGAAGAGGACTTGTCCAGCTTAGAGGTTAATTAATCTTTAACTTCCTGATTAAAATGAAGATTTGGGATTGTTCATAGTTTCCTAAGTAATTTATCCCTAATATAAGTGTAATTAAGATACCTGACCTTTGCTGCTACTCTGTTCTTCTGGACCTGCTTAGATCATGAGCCAGTTGAGACTGGATGGCAGTGTGATGGCGCTCTCTTGGCTGAATCACAAACCCACACACCATCCCCAAAAGATGCAGCTTCCTTTTGCATCTCACACTCCTGGAAGACATAGGGCCAAAGAGTGTTTGCCCTGAAATGCAGTATACAAATCTGAGACAGAATTCTTATTCTATGCTCCACTGTGTTTTAACTGATTCAGAATAATGTCTATGGATATAATAATATCAGTTGCATATAACATTTGCATCATATTATGAGATGCTAAGATGGGATTTATTATTTGGACCTTTCAAGAATAATGTAGTAGAGAAAGATGTATCTAGATAGGCATATTTAATCTGATTATTCGTTCACTGATGGAATAGTGACCTATTCTTTTGATTATATACCTCAGATTGCTTCTATAATTTGACACAGTCCTGAGGATAATTTAAGTTACCTTTAGAAAATGCTGAAGAAGCCAGACTATTCCACAGTTAAAAGGAAAAGAAAATGGTACTGGAAACAAAAATAAGTTTTGAGCCAGTGTGGAAATACTCACCTTAGTGCACCAAGAGAATTCAGAAGGGCAGAAGCAGAATAGCCAAGAATGTAAGTTGCCCTTCAAATGAGGAGACATGCATTGGTATCTACAAGTTTCACACAACCCAAAGTGGCAACATCCAAAGCACTGAAACAAAACAGACATCAGGCAAAGTCAACCAAGGCAACCCCAGAGACTCTGGATATCAACCTTTTCTTTCCTTTTCAGATTAGGAGTTGTGTCTTTTGGAGGATAAGAAAACCAAGTCTTTACAAACTCTGGGGGTTTTTTGGGTACAGTTAAAAGTTTTACCTGTAAGTACACTCCAGAAAGAAGGCAAAGGAATTTCCCTACAGAGAAAACTCATTTCTCCCCTTGGAATCACCTTTTGGAACCTTTTTTGGCTGAGGAATGGTCTCATCCTCTATAAATCTGAAAACTAGGATGGGGAATTTCCTAAAGCCTGCACAGTTTGTTTGCTGTTCAGTTTTTTGGGGTTTGTTTTTTTTTAATAATTTCTTCTCATTATAGGAATCACGTGGTAAGGACACAACATAGCATTTTGATTCTTCATTCCCAGAGAATCTTGGCCAAACAGGTACACACACACAGAGGCAGACAGAATTGCTGTTATTTATGATAAAAATAAGCCAACATCACCTGCTTCTGAAGGTAATCAGATATCGCTCGTATTTCAAAGCTCAAAGAGTTAATACTAATGCCCATTTCAGAGATTTTTAAAAGAAATGCAATTGCAATTAGAAGTTGAGATTATGGCAGAAAATATTCATCACAGTATGAACCGTAAAAATGCCTTTTTTAAAGACAGAGGAAAGGCCATACTGTAGGGAATATTTCATGGCTAGTGGGAGGGTTAAATAAACAAATGATAATAACACCAATCAGACCTCTTTGCTTAAAGCCTGCGGAGTCAATCTGCTTCTGACTGTGGAGATACCAACCAGCAAAGGCAAACTAATTAGACACAGTCAAACACTTAGGCAATCACACCTTGTGAATGTAAGCGTCTTCCTGTCATTTGGCAAGTCTCTCAGCTGCCTCTGAGCGTGAGACAACAAATCCCCTGCAAACAAGTTCTTCACTCTCCCTGTTAGTGAGATCTAACAGAGCACAATGGCTGGAGGTGAAAGGTGGCAGTCTAGTCAGGTAATGACATCGTCTTGAACAGCCCACATTAAAATAGTGGCACTTGTTTAGACTAGCCTATTTGCACCTACCTGCAGAGGGCCTTTTTAATGTAATTATTAGCCTCTGCAGCCCTGCTTAGGATTTGAAAATATCATTCATTTTCATCTTGCTTCAGCTACCGCTGCTATCTCCTATTCAATCTCAGTCACCTCATCTCCTCACAAGTAAGCGTAGAAACAGAAGCAGATGAGAAGGGTTGAATTAACAAGAAACAGGTTGGCAGATGAGCTGTGTGACACAACAATAAAAAAAAAGTTAAAAGATTTGACAATATATTCTAATCACTACCTGACTGTAGCAGACTTGCAGGCATTGAAATAGCTTCCTGGGGAAAACAGAAAAGACAGCAGGAGAATGGTCTAAAACCCAAGGGCAGGAACCAATCCTTATGAGCCTTGGAAAAAATATGTAATTACTGTCTTTCAAAGTAGTCTTATTTTCTCAGGAGTTAAGTATTCACTATTGACAAAATATGACAAGACATAAGGTCTAAGGAGTGCAGTAAGTAACCACCACCCAATTCTAGCCTGAGATACCCACACACACAGCTGACTGCCGAAGCACATAGGAAGGAAGGGTGTAGTCACAGACCAACACCTTCATCCAGCTTTCCAATGAGAGTCCATGTTGCACTGGAAGTGAAGTGAGTTATCTTACTTTGCTGTGCCTCCATTCGTAAAAGGTCCATGCAGAAGCTTTCTCTGGGCATCTCAGAATGTCAAGCCAGCACTTGCTGGATGAGTGAGACAGGATACATTTGGAGAGTACTTCAGCAGCATGTGGCCAGTGACAAAAATGCTGGGGGAAAGACAGACTGGTCCAAGCAGGGAAGCTGTAATATCCATTTCCTCTTGCCAGGGAAGCACAGACCTCTCAAGCACGGGATCATTGCTCCGGTAAGTTCTACAAAAACAAAAACTGGATGAAAGATACATGGAGGAGGAAAAAGAAGAATTTCTGCTTCCTTTGTAAAGAGGAATTTCAACCTATTTTAAGGTGACATCAACAAGGAATAAATTATTTAGTTCTTGCCTTGTGTAGCAACAGTCTCCTCACAGAAAGGACATCTTGTTTACAAGATCAGTGCTAATTTCTGATAAAGAGAAGGCTCTCGAACAGCCTGTATGGAAGGTTTGCTCAGTGTGATATTTTGCTTTTTGGTACAAGTACTTTGGGTTCTATTCTTTACCTGGCAAATATATCCCAAGTTGTACCAGAGGAGAAAATTTCTCTATCTTTGTGCTGTCAAGGTATTCAGGTTAATTTCTCCAGCACACAGCATTTTCACAGAAGGCTGTTGCAGTGTAGGTTGCCATCTTAATTGGTGCCACTGACCAGCTTCCTGTGCTGAAGGAGTGCCAGCAAGTCATAGCATGTCCCAAGCCTTGCTGATACCTGCTTTGTTTGTTTGTAGTTTTTTCCTCCATCTGGCTATGATGGATGAGGGTCCTTTAGCTACACTTGTTCTGTAAACTGATATTATGCATCTGACCTAAAATGACAGCTGGAATCAGGGCCACACTTAGAGATAATCATGCCCAACACAAAAATATAAGCGAGTTCTGGAGGGTGCCAGCCCTGGGTCAGTCTCAGCTTATTTGTCAATCTGCCAGTTCACTGCTCCTCAGCGCTGTCTTTCCCGAGTAGCAGAAGGCACTGCTTTCAGGGGCAGTAAACGCTGAATGCTGAGACAAGCAGTTGGCAGGAGTCCTTCTGACAGGGGTGGGAAAAGCAAGACAGGTAGCCAGACGAATCTGGTGCGGCCCAAGGCAAGCACTGAAGCAAAGGGGTGAATCAGAATCAAAGGGTTACCATCCCATGATGGGAATCTCTGATTATAGTGACACTGCATAGGCAAACCAGGTATTCTGCAAGCTCTCACCTGTGCTCTGGTCCTACTGCAGTGTCTTGGGCAAATCTTGCTCTGCAGTGACATTCTGAGTCATTTTATATTGCTACCATTATTGCTACTTATGTCAGTTTGTTTCTGATGAGTCCATCCTCCCTTTTCCTGTTGGTCTCACTTTGATACTGGAGGGGGTTATTAGTTAGTATTCACTGGTCCTCTCGGCTCTGTATTAATTTGCTCTCAACATTTACACCACTTCCATCAGAAACTATGACTTGTACAAACTAAATGTATTGATTAGTAAAGCAGCACATTTTGCAGAAAGAAGTATAATCTCTCATCAGACTACCTGATGGAAAGTGGGGAAAATGGGGAAGATCTCCAGCCATCATATTCATAAGCTAGTTATGATACCCTGACACACTCTAGCTACTGCTACCACAACATGCCTATTGAAAACAAGAAAGTTTTAAATGAACTTGAGGAATTCAGTTTGAAATTTTCAAGACTAAGAGGCTGAAAATAATTCATTTGGTCTGGATAAATTATTCAGTGCTATTGCACCACTAATACTTGTTTATTTATACGTATTTATACCCACATATACACAAACACACCCACCCCAACGGACTGTTACTTAGCTTAATATTTTAATTGTATAAAATATTAAGCGATGAATACAGCATTATCTTGCATATAATATGACCTTATTTTTCAAGCAAAGGTGACAGGGTATTGAAGCATCAGTCTGTGTGTGAATCTCTGTAATGACACGCCACATCATGAGAAGCAGCTGCCTCACAGTATTGAAACAGCCTTTCCTCACACAAGCCTGTCAAAATTAGGATGTGACTGATCCCTGTACCTGTAACTATATTCCTTATGATACTGCATCTCATTTCTCAGCAGATTTCACATTGCACCTAGAGGGTCCTCACTTGCAGGTTCAGGTTTTAGAGGACAGGCTAAGGGACACATGCCCTTTTGGAAGGCCAGTGACAAAAGCACTAAAAGCATTATTATCTGCAAAATGGAAGAGACACTGTTTTTATCCCATTGGCCACAGGACTGAAGCAGGGGTACTGGAGAAAATCAAGGAACCAGAATTTTGTCACAGCTGTTCATCCATGCTCTTCCCACACTTTCCTTCAGCCATCAGAGCTGAACAAAGACAAAAGGGATGTTCATGGAGCAACTAACTTCCTCAGACAACAGACATCTCCTGGACCCGGCACCAGCTGCAGGGATGCCCAAGCAATGAATTTTTTTTCTCTTTCCCTTTCTTTCAAAAAGTATTTTAAAGAAAACCACGTTCAAAGAGGGAAACATTTCCACAAAAAGGAGCAAGCAAGGAGATGGCTCAAAAGAGACCTCAGGCAAATTAAAGCCCAATTTAACTTTTGCTCAATAACTTCACTTTATTTGGATGAATCATTTATGTGGTGAAAAACTTCAGCTTACTACACTAGAAAACTCAATTAATAGCCAAAGTGCTGAGAGAATAGGGAAAGGGAAGCATGGAGGCAGAACTCCAGCTACCAAGTTAAGAAGCATAAATAAAAGCCTTTTAACACAGAGTATTAGAAACATTGAAATGGGAAGAGTTCCTATCCCCCCATCCACAGTAGGAAGAAAGCTTACACAAGGGAGTAGATGAATGATAAGAGAGAATAAATCCAGGTGCAGGGCTCAGGAATTACTTGTACCACACTATGCCATCGTGGGTGGGCCCCAAATGACCAGCCAAAGGCCACAGGAGAAGCTTGAAGTGGAGCAGGAACAAGACAGTCAGTGCCTCAGCTGCCCCACCAGCACAGTCATCATCCTCACTGCCTCCACTGGTAGGTCACAAAGGGGGTTACCCTCACTGTTCCTTGGATTATGGAAAGAATATTTTACCTTGGCTTGGAGACACACTTTCCCAGTGGCTCAGTGCTATTAGCATAAGGGCTGGATGTTTCTTAGGGGCTGATCTGTCTCTGCTCTCTAGGCAGAAGATACCAAGAGCATTCAGAACAAAGGGAAATCACAGCCTTGCCTTTATGACCAAGAGATGAGAAGACAGAAAAGATCTTCAACCTTTTTCACATCTCCCAGTGCTTTTAGTTTGGATCTGTAACTACACAAATTCCTCTTAAACACACAGAAATGTAAGTCACATTTAGCCTAGTATCAGACAACTTCTCCTCAGTCGTGAAGAATCCATCCCATCAAAGTGTGATGAGCCAGTTGTGGCGCAGGAGCAGTTTGTGAATTACAGCTTTTTCAAAAGGAATGGAGAGAATGAGCACTTTTGTTCTCAGCAAACAAACTTAGCTACAGAAACCAAATTCTTAACTAAATTCTTCTGTTGTCTCTCTTGTTTGCTTATTAAATGTAGAGGAAGGAATATTAGGTTCAAGAAGTAGCAAGAGAAAAAGGGAAATTGAGTAGCTGAGACTGAATGATAGCTTGATTCCTGTGGTCTCTCAGGTTTTATCACACTGGAGTATGTTTAACCCTTCAAAATCTGGTAATTTCTCATCTGTGGTAGGAAAACTGCTTTGTTAGAGAAAAATGCACGGGTGCATATGGTATACCATTAGTAAGTCTCACACTCCATAATAGGAACATTTGTACACAAATGTGTTTTTTGGGATCTAGCCAAGAGCAGAGCACCCTGTGAATCATAATGCACAGCTAATGAGTTATTTTTGGTAAATTTGGCACTCAGAGTTAATAGAACCAATTTGTCCCCAAAAAGCTAAATCATTTATCGCTTCTTTGGAGGTGCTAAGTGGATCTAGAACTTTAGGATGCTGTCAATAAAAAAGAAAGAAACACAAAGCCGCCTGTTAATTTGTGCTCCTCTCTACTTCTGTTTAGAACAAAGGTAAGATGTATGAGACGCTCTGACAGGCAGGGAAATTCATTACAGGAAGCAACAGTGCAATTTAACTGTGCTCCAGGGCTGATGCTGGTTGTCTGAGGCAGGTGACCACAAAGAAAACAGACTATTATTTTTGGGAAACATCCAATTAAACAGCTAGACCCAAAGTGCAAAGCCCTGCAAAGATGTTGAATTGCCCATGTCCTAAGCATGGGAGATGCGGAGCTTTGGTTCAACCTGCTACAGACTGCTTATAAATTCAGATCTGAAATAATATTTCACATCCTTATGAAACAGAAAGGTATTCAATTCAAATTGAAATTGAAGGGGAGGCTGGGAGGTTAATATGAGGTTTTGGTTTGGGAATGTCTCTGGTGGCAGAAAAAAGTTTAATTATTTTCCATTTAGAGTGTATGTCTCCAACCCAGAAAGTCATTGCCACAGCTGTATTTCCTATGGGAAATTCCCCTTAACTCCTCCCTTTCAGGTGTAAGTTGTCATTAATGCCCTTCCTATGTTGAGCAAAGGAGCTGCATATGGATGTGCAAAAGATATCCACTGAAGTTTCCACTTTAATATCCAATGAAAAATGTATTTGGGTAGGGAACTCTAGTTTTGAGTGTATAGCAATTGTCTGCATTAACCAACCAGCCTAAGTGGAGTGCACTGAATAGGAAATGAGAGTAAAGCAAAAGTTAGAGCTATGCCAAACTACCTGAGTGTAATGTGGATAGCAGTGAACTGTGACTCATGTCATGTTGTGTTATGTAGCGTCAAATCACTGTACAGTGTGACACAACGTAAGCAACATGAGTGGCGTGAATGTGACACAGCACAGCCTTTTTCCCTCTCTCCTTCTCTTTTCTTTTTTTTTTTTTTTTAAGAGCATTTTACTTTTAATCAGATAGCTGCTGTCAATTCAGATAACAGCTGCCTGACCCAAATTTTCAGCTGACTGAAGTGGACGAATACTGAAGTATGGACTTTCTATTACGAGAAGTTAACATTCCAGACTAGCCTGGCATCTAAAAATACTCCTGTCTCCCTCTCTTCCCCCCACCTCCCCTAACACCAGTTATGTTTTCTTACTGATACTGAATCAATAATTTCATTTCTATATTACAAATCTTAAAACAATACTGGCAAAAAAAAGTATACTGGAATTTTACTTACTGATGTTTAATTATTAATGTAGGCTTCTTTAAACATATTTGGCTCTCTGAAACAGCTCTTTAGAGCTGTGTTCCATTTCTTATTGCTTACCTATTCTGTTTGTTCTCTGCCTCCCTGATCCTTTTCGATTTTCTGCAGGTTAGCAAGTGCTGCATTGTCTGCTTTTGAAATGTGTCTTTAGGCATGCTTTTGTTTGACAAGGAATGCCAAGGCTGAGCTGACAAAGTCTGTTTGAAAATCTTTTTCCAGGTATACAAGATCAGTAAGTCTGTTCAATGTATTCTGTGATTAGTATTTTTCTTCAGATATTTATATCAACATTTCAGGTTTAGTGAAAGATGTTTCCTGAGCATACCTGTCAGTGGGAAACCTACTAAAGGTAAGTAACAGTATCATTTATATATTCAAATGTATAAATATATTTATGGTAAATAGTTGACATCTCTCTCCATATAACTTAAAAGAAAATATACCTTTAACAAGCACTCAGCCACTGTTCTTTTCACAGGTTGAAACAAATATCAATGCAGGAAAGCTGTCTTTTAGGTATTTTGGCTCTAGCTCTTTACAACCAGGATCATTTTAAACATAATATTTAGATTTCTGCACCCTTTCCCCTGCAGGGGCGGGGGCACTGGGGATAATGTTTGTCCTGTAAAGCAAACTTTCAGGTGAAAAAAGCACTTATATATTCAGACACTGCTCACTCATGAATTCCAAATAGGATTTGTTGCTGATTGTTTGGGTTTTGTTTTTTAAACTAATGACACATCTTTTACCTCCCCAGTTGCAACAGAGATCACATCCTTGACAAAATAATTTGGTGAAAGCTGTACCCAAAGCCTACCTAAAAGATGTAAATTGAACAAAGGTGGCACAATTAAAACAGGTAGATCCCTCTTTTAGCAACACATCTCCTATTTGCCAGGGGATATAAAGGCATCAAGAGGCAATATTCCATGCTAATGACTAGAGAATTTTGTGAATCCTTGGGAAAAAAGGACAGCAGCCCCAAAATCTTTACATTTTTTTCCTCTCCTCCATAGAGCTGCCATCACATAATTCCATTGTCTCTCTGATTAAGGCTGGAGCCTGATAGATGCTGTCTCTTCATGGGGACATGGAAGCAAATGACTCCCATATACCAGGGAGTGCTGAGATTTTCCAGGTCATGCTAGGATCCCAGGCACTTCCCTCTGAGCTGGAAATGAATGTCTGTGTAGAAGATTTGACACTATATATCAGCGAGTTAGAAACATATGAGCTGAAGGCAGAACATGGACCTAGCTGAAGAACAGAAGATTTAATGTAGAACTGAATCTTCCTTCTGATGGCCACAGCAAATGCTTGTTGGAAAACAGAAGGCAAATAAGGGATTTGTGACTCTGTCCTATGGTGAGATTAGCTCCCCTCATCTAAAAGGCTGAAGAAATTCTTCAACAAGAAAAAATTCTCATTTTCTTGTGATTGAAACTCTAAGTGCTGAAAGTGTCAAATTCTTAACTGTAAAATAAGCTACACTTTGTCTTATGGTTCTTTTTTTTTGTTTGTTTGTATCCTAGTTTTTCATAGAGGACTAAACCAAAGACCCAAATTTTAACATGACAATCAAAATGCAGACCCCAGTTTTGTAAACTTAACCTAAAGCTGCTTTACTGTAATTGCATTTTAAGATTCTCTTCTCTGTTAATAAAGTTCCCATTTACATGCCTTGTATCTCCATTGGGCAGCAAGCAAAGAGATTCCTACATTGACTGGGTGTATTAAAATTCCACTGCCCTTTCTCTTTTTTTCCATATACTACTAAATTTTAAAACAACATCAAGATAATAATAGGCAGCCCAATCCTATCAAGGCATGACCTTGTCAAATCATGATCAAAAGAGATGAGCATGCACGCTCCATGTTTTTTCCCAAAGGGCATGGTACAGTGCTGAGAAAGACCATCAGAGCCAAGACTGGAAACTATAAAATATGCGTCATTTAAAAAATATATTTTACTTTCACTTAATTTCAATTACATTAATGCTAATAGGAAGAAAAATCTATGAATCTAAGAATCCATTGCACATTCCTTGCCCAAAGAAAGAAATAATAGAAAATGTTTGGGGTTTATGTAAATAAGAACCATAAATATTCTAACAGTTTTCTGATACAGCAAAAGTACTAATCTAGTGCATTTGAAACTAGAAAAGGAGAACAATTGATCTTAACTTTGAAACACACAAAAGTATTTTCCTTATGATCTTTTGCCATAAAAAATGAAACTAGTCAATTCAAATGTACAGAAGTTGATCTTTTTTAAAAGGTGCTTGGCTCTCTAATTACATGAGAAGTACCTTTCTTTAATAATTCATTAGAAATATGGGGGGGCAAGACGAAATCTAAAAATACCCACCATGTAAACTACTGTTGAACTGCTCTCTTAAAATTAAAAGCTGAAATTCTTTGACTGTCTCATTTTCTAGCAGAACACAAGAAAGGAATATTTTAGTTGGTTCTCACCCTCCAGGCAAAGTAGTATAAAACCTCTGGCCTGATTCCAACCCCATTATCAAAGGACCACTCACCTAATCTAAAAAAGCAGCTCTTCATCAATTTATCATTAACAAGAGCATTACAATATAATGTAGGAAAACGGCTTTTCACCAGGGATTCAGTTAATGGGAGTCTAGAGCCACATAACAAGCATGGCAGAAGATATTCCACAGTAGGTGAAGATAATGTACGTATATTCTACACAAAGAATACTGCAAATAACTTCTCTGTTGCTGATGAGCTCTGTCAAATACTTTATTTTTTTTAATATATAATTTTAAAAGTTGA
Source organism: Acanthornis magna (assembly GCA_036785705.1). NCBI lineage: Eukaryota > Metazoa > Chordata > Aves > Passeriformes > Acanthizidae > Acanthornis > Acanthornis magna. The sequence continues at coordinate 2,572,969 of JAWUZG010000058.1, forward strand.
AGTCTTGCTGAATTCTACAGCAACATACATGAATGCAAAGTAATTAGCTGCTGACACCCAATGAATATATTTTATATAATATATTTGGCATCAGTGGAAATGTGAGTCTGGTAGGTTTTTGTGGAATTTCACTAGTGTTGATTTCTGCTCACTGTCTATCCCTAACCTCAGGAGATCAAAAAAACAAGCCAAACATCCAAAATTCAGATTAGTTAAGATGTCCAAAAAAATCATGCAAGAGATCTTTGATTTTTTATTCTCCTTTTGAGGACCAGGAGTTTTCTTCTCAAGCTAAATCCATAGTCCATGGGGTGAACACACTGCTTTTTAATGTTTAAGCACAAGTTGAATTTGGACATAACACTATGAATTCTGTAGCTGAAACTTTCAGGAAAATGTTGATATTGTCAGGCAAGCCACAATATCCCAACTGATGAGCCTCATGCCAGCAGCTAAGCTTCTGTACCACCCTTGGTCATTAATGTCACATCATTGCTCTACTGCATTCCACAGGAGGAAAAATTCAAGCCAGAACAGGGCAGGTAAATAACTTTTTTATGCAGCTCACCAAAGCCTGCAATATAGAGTTGGTGACATATTTTTGTGCTGAGATCAGCTTGGAGACAAAATATGACATCTGTACTAGCCTAAAACTTGCCATGTAAAGTTAACCCATCAATGATGCTTGAAGGAAGAGAAGCGGCAGAATGAGTTTGTATCAGATCAGCACTTTGCATCATGAGGCTGCAGGTTTTTGGGGACCTTTGGCAGGAGCCATGAGACTAACTATATCCTATGGCCTCATTTGAACTCAAAATAATAAAGAACATAGAGAGAGCACACTGGAGTTTCACAACAAAACCAGAAAAAAACTCTCACACTATCTGTACTTCTAAAATAATTTCACCTTAAGATAGACATTGGTGTACCCCTATTATGATGTTTCCCTAGCATACAGGTTTACTAAACTGTAATACTCTGAGATGCTTAAAAACAATATTTTCGACTTACTTGGTGTAAATGAACTCTTTCCACAAGCTCTAAGAAATTAATCCATTACAGGCCATACAAAAAGTTCTTGTGCTTCAGTGAAGGTAAAATAAATCAGGGGGGAAAAAGCCACAAATTAATTTACCTTCAGTAAGTGATTAGGTCTCATGAAATAGCAAACCACGTGACACTTCCATCACTTCAACTGAGATCTAGGAGTGAAGTTACGGATCCTGCAAAAAATACCAGGTGTTGCCATACATAACAGTTCATCTGATCAGCAATGCAGGTCACAGCAAACACTTCACCCCAGTGCTCTGCCTTACTGTGCAGGGCTCCCTGCAGAGCAGAGACGAGTTCAAGGTCACTACCCTGAAATTTGAAGTGCACTGTAGGACTGGCTCCACCTACCTGAGAGACCTCCTTCCCTTTCTCTGATCACGACCTCCCGTGACAGCTGCGTTTCTCCAAACACTGAATCTGCCAGCCAAACAGGCAAGATGCTCCTGAGAGGAGGAGATGACTTTTGGAGGAGTTGGATATGGACTATGGACCTTCTTCCCTGAGGAGAGAAAAATAAACTTACTTGCAAACTTCAATATAAACCTCATCTTTCCAGCAGAACATCTCTCAATAACTTCTTCAAACAAAGCAAAATTCTATAAAACAATCAAATGCTTTCCCTGACAGGCTGAGAGGAGGCAGAGGGGAGTGCTTCATACAGAAAGACATGCTCACACACACACATGCACACACACAGCTCTTAGTAGCAGAAAGTGTTTTGATATTACAGTGCAGGAGGGTACGTACACAAGAGCATACTGAGACCAAACAACGCAGCTACAGTGATATTTCAGGAACAGGATTAGATGTGCTACACTGCATCAAATATGTAATGAAGTGCTCACACAGATACTTGATGTTCTTGCCTGTTGGCCTCTATGTGTTGCCAAAGGAACTGGTAACCTGATACGCAGCTTAACCACAAGAGTGACATTCTTCCTTAAAATATTTTGAGCATCATTGGTCTGGGGATACTCCCTTCCAAAGTGGCTGGTGGTCTCTCCTACCAAGTTTTGTTTGACAATAGCTTCGAATAACATGGCAAATATTTTGCTTTTGCCTGCCTCCCCTCAAATGAGGAAAAAGAAGGCCAGAATGGGTGTGCATACCCAGAGCTGGTATTTTCAAGATTTCCCCCCTCCCTTACTCTGACCCAAGACAAAACTGAAAACTGAAAAAAAGGGGCACAAGGGTCATGCACACCAAAACAAATTATGCCAGTAGAAACTCTCCACTTTGATAATTTCAAAATATTTAAATTTTATTTTAAATTTTGAAAGACACGCTTTGTAATCTGATTCATGAGATATTTGAAACTAGAAAAGTGACTGTGTCCTGTTTCAAACCTATCAAATCAGAATGCTTAAACCTCAGGAAGGATCATCCAAGAATTTATTGGTATTTTTTCATTCCTATTAAATGTTTTAATTTCAAGGAACTGACACACCCCAGGGAAAAATCCACTTTGCCAGAAAATTCCCAGCCAAACCTAACAAAGATTATTCTTCTGAAAGGTCTCAAGAAAAAGTTCCAAGTGGTTTTCCCTGAGGGATTGTTCTGTTAATGGTGGACAATAATTTCCATGTGTGACAAAGTCAGGTCAAACCCATCAAGAAGCTACACAAAGGACTTCCCTCTGCACACCACCGTGGAGCCCCCTGACTGCATCCCACTCCAGGCAGGTGTGGAGAAATGCACAGATTGCAGTACCTTTACAGGAAAAGCCTGATTTCAGAAAACACAGTGTCTGTACCAGTTAGATAAGGTATCTGACCAGGAAAACCACAACAGTAAAGGAGGAGAACCAGGCTGAGAAGCTGTAGGAGCAGCAGTAGGAGACGGGGATAAAGGTTACTGAAGGTCAAGTACAGCTGGCGCATCGCTGCTGGCACGAAATTGCTGCTGCATTCCAGGAAATCATTCCCTCTCATCTTCCTGAGCCTGTCACATCCTATTTCACTTACTGGTTCCTTTTCAAGGTGTTCGTCTTATTTGTCTCCTTGGGTTTGCTGTTTATCTCCATTTATTCTCAGCATAATTTGAGGCTCGTTGTTTGAATTCTGTGACTGGTGGGCGGGTGGGGGGAGAGTTAACCTGTGTAATGATTTGGAGAATCTACGTGGGAAGGAGAGAGAACAAGATTAGTAGAAGTGATTACAGCAGGAGTTGTGATGGGAATATCATTTCAACAGAGCGAGCAGTGGGGGACCAGCTGGCCTGTGTCTCGTCATTTTTGCAGAGAAAACTGAAGGAGCCACGTTACTCTGTGTGAGCCGTGTCCGGGAGCTATAAAATTACCTACTGATGAATAAGCTGGAAAGTTGTCTGAAATAAAGTTTAGGAAGCACTAACATACCTCACGCAATTCCAGCTTTATGGTAATGTATGTTAGATAATTAGCACCAATGGGTAGGAGGCATGAATACTCATACATCGAAAGCAAAGCATTAGCATATATTTAGGAGATTGCAGTTAAATTTATCATGAGCTACCTGTCTCTGCTGGAACGGTTCTTAAAGCAGGAATCTCAGTTCTCTTTTGGGAAAGAAAAAGATATTAGGACTTTACATTTGGCTTTCAGGGGTTCTTCAGAAGAAACGAAAGCTCTCTATTCACAAATGAACTGTGGAACCCCCACCATCACCAGCCTGGGCCTGAAGAGGGCTGGCAGGGCTGGTTGGGTGGCCATGGGGAGAAATGGCTGGGGCTGCCCCATGCTGGGCACAGACGGTCCCAGCTGGCTCCAAACAACCCATGCAGGGCAGGCTGAGTCCCCCAGCCATGTATGGGGCACCTCTGGGAAAACAGATCTGAAGGAAGGGCAGAAAATGCCAGGTGGAGAAAAAAGGAAGGAACACCAAGGTCAGAGGAAGAGGTGCTCCAAAAAGGAAGAGGTGCTCCAAAAAGGACTCTCACACTATCTGCAAAGCACACACCCCCTGCAGCCCATGGCAGACCCCATGCTGAAGCAGACCAACACTCCTGACAGGAGTGCAGCCCCTAGAGCCCACTCTGGAGCAGAAGAAAGAGGCAAGGAGGAAGGAAAAGCAGACAAAAACTGTAATGGACTGATTGCAACCCCCAATGCTTCCTTGCTGCACTGTTTAGGCAGTGTGTAGAGGAATCTGGATTGAAGTTGAACATGCGAAAGTGAGGAGGAAAGGTGTTTTAACATTTGTTTTTCTGTTTCTTGCTACCCAAGCTAATAACTAAATGCTTCTTTTAACTAGCGATGGATTAAATTAGTGTTTCCCCAAGCTGAGTCAAATATTTGAGAGAGACTGTCTCTTTCCTTCTTCTGAGCTTGGGAATCTGTGCCTACATCTTCACGGCAGGACAAGTGCAGATGGATCTGGGGCAACCTGCCTTCTCCAGAGGCACGACACGAAGTCAGCTCATCAGCTGTGCCTTGCATCTGCAACAGGAGTTAAACTTCCTTTGAATTACACTCAGCCACATCTTGCATTCATAATACAGCTTCTGCCTCCTCTCGACATCCTGCCCTGGGTGAAGAAGTATCTTCTCCAGCCCTAGTCATGATTATAGTATCTTTTAATTTTAGCATTGCAATATGTCAATATGTGCACTGTGCAGGATTTTAATCCTGTTGCTAAGAGTTTACCAGAGAACTGAGTAAAAGACATTCTGTGCTCTGAATCTCCTGGATAATGACTTAGTTACATTAAACTTGTTTCCTGGATGTCTCATCCATTGTTATGCTTGCAAAACAATTCACATTAAGAATGCCCTGTTTTTACAACCTTGCCCAAGCGTGGTTCTTCTAATTTCTTCATCTGTTTCTTTTGGGAAGTTTAAGAAAATATCTTTAAGTTACTGTTGAATTAACAAGAAAATAATCCTCTCCTTGTTCAAAGAAGAAAACCCCAGAACCTCAAGCCACACTCTTTCATCTACGCAGTCCTAGAAATAATGCTGAGGGTTTATCATTTCATGTATATTGCAAAACCTAAGTAAAAACCACTTGCATCTTCTGAGAACAAAAATGAGAAGGAATAAGATGAATAAGAAATGCTACCAGGAAAAGACAGAAAACTAAGTGTAAATGGAGGTAAGCTACAGCTAAAGTGGCTGTAACATTACTCACGGATGGAATACTTGCACATACTCTGATATATAAAATCTGCAATTAAATTTTAAAAGAAATTCCTAAACCAAGAATTTGGTTCATCTAAGAAGGAGAAAGATGTTGAGATTTGAGGACTCTGCTGTTGTCTTGGAATTCCTTTTTTCTTCAGGAGTCATTGAAAATTTCTGTCTTTATCAAAGACAGAGCTGTTTCATATACTGACTAATGCTGCTCATGTTGTTACAAGACTATTTGCAGATGATATTTTACAAAGGACACATAAAGAAAAGAAGCACATCTGTACCTGCTTAAAACCTACATACTGGTCACAACAGGAACTGGCAGAAATAAAATAACCAGGGTCAGAACCAAAAAAGTAGGCTCTGGATAAATCAAGTCAGAATGGCCACCCAAGAATACCCTGTTTCCAATGCACTGGGGAAGCACAAGAATAAATCTGAGACTTGCGTTTTCCTGTAGATTTAACTATACAGAGCCAAGAGACCCAGTGAGAAAGAAGGGCAGAGAGATCCATTCCAGAGTAACCAACAGACTGGAGATTAAAAACTAACATGAGACATGGAAGAGGCCCCAGTGTTGATATGGTAAAATAGCTTCTGTCCTCCTCTTCATTTTTTAAGGTTTTGGGGTATCTGAAGGCAGGCTGGGAAATGCATTTGCCATCCAGCTCTTTACGCTACCTGATGAATCTGTGAGAGAGAGAGATATAGAAACACCTAATCGAGGTACCTTGGAGGGAAGGAAAAGGTTGCAGAGAGTATGATAGGAGACAAAGAACAGGACACTTACATTCATTTTACAGCTTTCACTCCTCCTCTGCCCAGAAACAGGGAAAGACAAGCAAAACAATGAAGAGTAACAACATATTTTCTATGTTATTTAAAATACTATGAATATAGAAATTGAAATGTTCTTTTCTTTCTTTGATTCATCCAGTTGCACCTGTATAGATAAAGAGGAAATACAAACCAAACATGAGCATTCATTCTTACTTGCATGCTGTGAGTTGAGAAAATGCAGCTTTTCTAAGAGGACACCTGCCCCTTGTTTTTCCTGATCACTTCGCATTACCATTCTGTTACACTTGGAACTGTTGAGGATGCTGCTGAAACCACATTTGCTTCTTTCCAGAAGCAAGAAGCTTGCTTGAGGTCTGTGTATGTTAACTTTCTGAACACTAGAGTGATATACATAACTTTGCTGCTTATATGCAACATTTATCCCATTTTGTTTGCTCTTGTAATTTTTATCACAATAGAAAAATATTACAGATTTACAGAACGTCATTTTCAAACACCGTTAGTACCGACATGAACTGAAATTTCTTACTTAGGAACAATAACACGACAGGAGCTACAACAGGCACATACAATGACGAGTAACCGTATATGCAGGAGGTCCTGTGAACAGAGGTTAGGCAAGGCTTGAGTATGAGATATGACACCAAAGCAGAAATGAGATTCCAATACAGGCTTGGTACCAGGAAAATCTAAGTGACCACGACTTTGCAAAAGAACAGAAATTTGGTTCCTTCAGAATAAATGGTCTTAACATGAAGCTGCTGGAGAACAATAACCGTGGAAAAGCTAAGCCCAGTTTACTTCAGATTTAAACAGATTTCCACAATCATTCCTGACATCTGTTTGGTCATGTTTCAGGTTTGACTGTGAAAGTTTTGCAGAATCTTAAAAAAAAACCCAACCAAACAAACCACAACACCCTCCCTCCAATCTACATTTTATAATAGAACACAGTCTTTACAGATTCAATAAATTATTCATGGAGAAAGCAATATTACTATTAGACCCTGGGGTCTTGGGCTCCCTGCATGTAAAAGATCTAACTCTACACAATCAATCCAGTAGGATAACTGTTATACTCTACTTAACCCAGATTGCCTAACAGGGTTTGAAAATGGATTAGTGGATGATGAGCTCGTTTTAAAAGCAATATTATCTCCCTGAAAAGCAGAGGATAATTCCTACTAGCCGTTTTAAGAAATAAAATGATCCTAGGTTTGAAAGAAACTTTTCACATATTCTCTTAACTAGTTAGACATTGACACATGCAATGACTAGAGATGTGGAAGAAGCTAAGCATCAAAACAGGCATCAATCAAAAACACGAACACTAAGCAATAGTTGTCTTACACTCTTAGAGTAGAAAGAATCTAGATTGACAAGAAAGTATCAAAACAGGCTTATTATTACAAATTCGCTGAATATCCTCTGTGAAGGGGCAAGCAAGATTTCTGGAATGGCTACAACTCTTCGTCATTACAGTAACTCCCATGATTAATACTGATATACTGAGGATATGCTAACACATTTCTAATTACAGAGAGAGGCATAAAGCTGAAAGTATTCTAGAGACCAAATGGTTCACTACTCTCTATTTTGGTGACTACCAAACATCCAAAATAACCCAGCAGAATTTACTATCAATAGTGATTGGTTCAATTTTTATTTTTCACAGAAATCTCTGCTTGCTATGAAAGCACTATGCTATGGTCATTTTTTACTTCGCACTTGTCAATATAGCTCTGTTTTCCTTGCAAGCATCTATTTTGTTTGTTCATAATATTCCCTTGAAATAGAGAAAATAGCTAGAAGTAGCTCCAGACTGGATTGGACACAGAAAAGGAAAAGCATAGGGAGACTTATCACTAGATGAAGACATCAAGATTTCAGATAGAGAAAAGAGACATATTCTGAACTTCCTGCAGAATCATAGCATCATTTTCTTTAGAAAAGACCTTTAAGAACATTGAGTCCAACCATTAACGCAGCACTGTCAAGTTCACCACTAAATCATGTCCCTGAGTGTCACATCTACACATCCTTTGAATACCTTCTGGGATGGTGACTCCGCCACTTCCCTGGGCAGCCTGTTCTAGTGCTTGACAGCCCTTTCTTTGAAGATTTTTTTTTCTTAATATGCATCTACTGAAAACAGTTCATATTTTGAATATCAAATCTTCACAGCAAACTGTTCATAGGCAAGCCCTAGGCTGAAAGATGTTCGCATAAAACATTAGTTGAATAAATTCAAACGAACATATTTCTGAATCCAGTGGAGCAATTTGTAAGAACAGAATCTACCACTGGCATACATGGTCACTCCAGGATTCTGTGAAAGCAGACAGAACTCCAGAACCCACAACATTTTACACTGTTGTAAATATATCTCTCTTGTTAACAAAATGGCAGCATGACAAATGTAACGCAGTAGCACTGCTTGGCCCCCTTTGCTTAGCACATTTTCTCTCCTTTTATTCTTCAGTACTTTTTCTCCCAACATGTTTTTTGTTTTCTGTGCTGCTACCTGGCTCTTCCCTTTCAGACAGCCTCTTCCTGACAGTTATCAGGGTTTAACATACTGTACTAGGAGGCTCGTGAATATTGCTCTTTGATTTTTAGTGCTTTATGATGAATGGCTAGAAATCATTGCTGGGGAAAAAAAAAGAAGGAAAAAAAAAAAGGGAAAGAAAAATAGTTTCTGAAAACCTTTGTGCTATTGAATTCTGCCTGCAAATTCTCTGGCATTGACTTGCTTTGCTACAGGACTGTCACTCTGTATGCTAGATGTAATACACCTTGTTCCCCCACCCCGAAACAGCAAGGTATAATGTGGGAAAATAAGAGTATGAACCCTAAGTTTAAATTTCCTGGTTGATTTTTCATTCTTTTGTTTTTTAAAGTCTTTCCAGACGTGTTTACATTTGAGGTACTTTGTGTTTTGAATCCTTTGTCACCTCATAACAGACCCCTACCTCATTTTTCATTGCCTAAATAAAAGCAGAGAAGCAAGAATTGAAACGGTGGACCCTGGACAATGAAGATGATTCAGCTCAGCAGAAAAATACTTCTACTGCATTCAGCAACCTAGAGAAAGGATGGGGTAGAAAAGGCACTGGGAGGAAGGAGAAAAGAAGCACCTCTAAAACAGAAAGGCAAGAGTCTGCCCAACTGTGCATTTCTGCAAGGAGTCTGATGGAAGTACTCTTACCCCTAAATTTCTTTAAGGCTGTTGTCATTGAAACACTGAAATTCAAGGCAGTGAAATATAAGGCATTTATAAATTTGTCCAGGGTTTCAAGAGCAGTCAGGCGAAATACATCCCCAGAGAACTGGATTTAGTCCATTCTGCCCAGACAGAGCATACACAACAGGCTCCACACCTTCTGGAAGCCTTAGCAACGTGCTTGTATCTGAGAAATTCCAGCAGGAGCAGGCCCACACTGTTACAGCGTGCTGCCATCGCATTCACACAGCTGGAAATCCAGCCTGAAATCACTGTTGGTGACCCTTCCACAACGCCCTGCAGTGCAGGAAGGATCCTGGTGGGCAAGACTAGCTCTTGATGCCACTTCTGCAGGTCACAGAAAGGCAGCACAGCCCCCCTCATTCTCCATTACCTAATCTCCCACTCCTTAGTGATGGCCATGGGACCTCGTTCAGAGCAGCAGAGCACTGGCTGGTCCACAGGGGATGAGCGGGATAATCTTCCTCTCTCCTCCAGAAAAACAAGCTTCCTGTTTTCATTGCTCGGTGCGAAAATAGTCCAACGTTGTCAATACAAATATCAGGCAGGAAAGTTTATATTCTATATTTTTCATTCTCTTTAATACAGTAAGTCAAAGTATATACCAGGCCAGACATACTGCTAGTTCAGATGTGAAAGTAATTTCCTAAGAACACATATACACAAGGTCTATCAAGCCCTGCTCATGCCAGGGAAGGAACTAAACCAACTTCCACCATTTGAAGTCCACCTTCCTGAAGGTGAATCTCAGTCTTCACTATTGTTCCCATGAACTTAAAAATAATTTATTTCCTTGATTTTTCTCCTTCTGTTTCCAAGTGCCATAATCTCCCAGTCTGGGCTAATGAAATACACAGAAGCTGGTGGTCCCCACCACAGAGGACCTATAGCCTACAAGCAGTAACAAAGAGCACAGTGGCAAGTACCAACAAGGGAAGGAAAAGAAGCATTTCTCAGTGAACTTGTCTGAATTAAAAAGTTCGGATTTATCACCTTCACTTTGCTATCCTTTCATGAATGGTAAGCTTCAACTCCAGAATAGTTCAGCAGTTCCCCCTTTCATGATGTGCTTAAAGCACAACACACAACACAGTGACTTTATAGCATTGAACTTTCACAAACTTCTTCAATATGATGGAAAAATACAGAACACATTTCATAGTATGGCACAAGTGGTATCTTGCAATTCTCAGTCTGTGATTCCAGCATGTTTCTGTACCTTTCTTAATAACTGGTTGCACCATGGAAGAACTCATATGAACCAGGAACTTTAAGAACTTCAGGTGCAAGGAAAGGCTATGACTCAACCTTGAAGGTATACACGCTGAAAAAATTAAAAAACGGGATTAAAAAGATTCAAACACTCTTTTACTTTAATAACCAACCATAGCTAATACTGTCAAGAGGGCCTAGGTCCTAGGTATGGACCAAATGCTTATATGCCAGAGGGAAGAGGAAGGTAATTTGGGAGATGTAGTCAGCCTGAGCACCTCACTATAAATATGTGCTGTGGCTGTCACCACATCTCTGTGCATATCTACACCCAGACCCCAGGCTGCACAAGAAGATGGGTATCAGTTCCCCCACTGAAACTTGCCCATTTCCCAGGGAGGTTTGGAGGAGGCAGACCCTGAGCCCCACAGACAGCGCAGCTTGGCCCACGGCCTCACACAGCTCGAGCTCCTCTGAGGCTGGGCAGAGAACCAACCTCAGCCATGTCAGCCCACACTCCTCACTGCTGTTTGCTGCCCTGGGACAGTAGGTACTTCTACCTTGGTTTCCGATGGATCAAACTCCTCAGTGAAGTGGTTCTTTGCATTTCACCTGTACCTTCTAACATCACACAGATAGCCAGATCCTATTCTCCCATCTGCAGGCTCACAAGTGGAAAAAACTGTCAAAAATCAAACAGAAAACTTGCATTCTGTGTTGCATACCCACAGAATGGGCACTCCCACCAAAGCAAACTGATGGAGAGCCAAAGTTACCTGGAAGATACATCAGTACTCTTTAGTCCTTACTGACTTGTGTGTTAAAAGCCTCCACACCAGATGTGTCATTTCACTAAAAAGCCACTTTGCCCTGTGAAATTAGAGTGCCCAGGCCTCAGATGAATATGTGGCTCTTGGCTTAAGATCACAATTTCTTTCTTGCTAAGTCTAACTTCTTTTTTCAGTCGTACCAGATCAGTCTGATGGATTTAATGGGGTTCATGGGATTTTCATTTTCCTGAGAGTCTACTATATTTAGAGGCAAAAAATAAGGTTTTGCCTTTTTTTTTTCCCCAACAGTTCTGTAAAATAGCTCCACCTTCTAGGAGTCTACATTAAATTTTTTAATACTACAGAGAACCCTTTATTTGCAACAGAATATTCAGAGTAGAAGAGGCTTCCTTTGCAACCACCCCTCCCATCCTTCAACTTTACAAAAGTTCTCCTCACAAAGTTCCAAACACCCCTGTTTTAGATGCAGAGCACTGAGAAAGCTTAACATTAAGTTAAACTTTTTTTCCTTTGTTCTGGAGTGTGCATTTTGGGGCAGGGTTGTTAAGCAAGAAAAATAACAGAAGATCCTCCACAGAAAAGGTCATTTTCTGGCAGGAGTTTCAGTTCATACCTATTAAATGCTCACAAGGAGCTGGGTTTATTGTTTGTTTGTTTTAAAACTAGAAATAACCTTCAGTTCCACATTCAGAATTTGTATGTCACTTTTCAGCCTGGAGCATATTTTTACGGTTAAGTTAGAAATCCTTAAATTAAGAATTTATCGTAAAAATACACAACTCTCGCAATAACATTGAGAACATCACCACTATAATGATAAAAATGATTAAATGCTACCATTCTGTTGAAGACATTGCCAACAGATTTTGTGTTAACTGCCTGCAATTAAAGGTCTGTCTCTTTTAATAACAACATATTAATATGAATTCTGCCAGTAGTTTTTAGCTTCCAAAATATTATTAAAATAAATAAGCTCAGGATGAGAAAGAATAACACAAACAGGAAAACAGACTGTTTCACAATTATAAAGCCCTTGGCAATAGAGAGTTCAGTTTTAATATAAACCTGAGTTCCTTAATACAGGTTACCCAGAGCAGGAGACAAATTCTGTACTAACCTGATTTAACATGTCTGCCTGGGAGTACTGAGCATTCAAAACATTGTACTCTGTAACCTCCTGGAGCATCCTAATGAACTGGGAGAGCAAGATTAAACTAAAATAAATATCTATTTTTTTAAAGCATGACAGAAAGGCAGCAAGAAGATTTGTACTGCCAGTAGGATGCATTTTTTTTCAGTCTCTTCATTAGTCATTACAAATAAATTAGCTAACTGCTAAATAACAATAAAAGACAGGCACTAATTAGAGTAGTGGCTTAGACAACTGTGTGTATTCAAAGTTAAAACTTAATTAGAAGTTAAAACTATGTTGTTTTATTGATGCATACTTAGCATTTTTAGCCCTTTAAACATTAAATGGAGGTTCACTTAGGAAGGGACATTACAATGAAACATTTAAATACGCTGCTAATTTTCTCCTCCAGTTAGTGATACTCGCCTTTTTCCTGACACAGTCACTAGCAAAAAAAAAAGAGCAAAATGAGAAACCTGCCAAACACGAGCAAATATTTTCATCTTTTTCCTAGAGTAAATTATTGTCTCTGAATTGCCTCTCTTCTTATTCCAGTTTTATTCTTTTCATTTGTTGGCAAGGGAATTCATATGCTCCAGTCCCCCTCCTTCCTCCCAACAATGATACTGGGCTAATAAATTCTTACTGCTTTTTTCCATCTATCAAAACCACTGCATAAATCGCTGCCTAGGAGTCCTCGCCACCGAGCCACACATACTGCTGACCCCCCTTGGGAACAGCAAGCAGAACCCTGTGCCAATCAGCAATTACAAGATAATGGTACTAAAAAGCCTGGACCTGGATGTTATTCAGTTGCTCTGCCAATGCTTGTAGGACTCTTTTATGTGCCTGAGAATTAAGTAATTAACAGACTAATTTATTGTTCATTATAAAGGATTTCTCTCTCTAGTCAGGTTTGACATCATCGAAATTCACCACTGCATCAGAATATGCCAATTGTTCTTCCTCATTTCTAAAACAGAAAGAAATCCATGAAAATATTGCTTCATAGTTTAAGCTTGCTTTGAAAAGAAACCAAATCCAAACCATACAAAAATCACTGTCACAATTTGAGTACTGCCCTCTAATACAAATAAACATGCCTTAAATAAAGGGAGTCCTAAATTGAAAAGACCGGCATAAGCCAAAGCTATCTTTCAGGTAGGTTGTGAATATATTGGTGCTCCTCACTCTGCAAAGGAGAGGACAAATCTGTTTTTAACCAATGTGCAGGCTGCATGGAATAACCTGGACCATTTTCCTTACAGAAGCTAGGTCACTGCCACAAAGAAAGGACAAGCTTTAACCACTGATGGCAATGAATGCTGCTGCTTTAGCTTACAGTGCAAGCCATAGCCAAGAGATCAGTGTTCAAGCATGGTATTAAAACCTGTTTTCCAGCTGATACAGTCTTAAGACTCAGCTGCATTAGAAATACATGTTGTGTTTAAACAAAAGCAGGAGAGGTTACATTGGAGGAAGTGAGACTGCAATGTTATAGTGGTCATCATGGCCAAGGGGAAATTGTGTTCGACTTCATGGATTAAACACTGGTGGAGAAGAACTTTCTGCTACTCTGCTCAAAGTCTTTTCTTCCAGCATAGACCAAGTCTGTCAGTTGATCTTTGCAGAATCTGAAGGAAGGAATTAGCCAAATTTGCAACATGGGAAAAATCAAACTAAGCTTAGAAAATAAAAAATGTGAATTAGAGATGTCAAATCTCCTTTACCGAGGATTTTTTAATAAATAGGATAAATACCTGTTGGAAACAATCAAGGTATTTCCCATTCCTGTCTCAGTTCAGCTTACTTACCAGCTGTTCTCTCAAGATTGCTCCAACTAGGGTACTTTTAGGATTTTAGTATCTACAATGGTTTTTTTGCATCTCTTCTAGTCCAGTCCACATCACTCAAATCAGTCTCATCAGCCAAAGTAGTTCCCATGACTCTCGGTTATTACAGAGCAGAAGAATCAAAAGGTAACTTTTGGGATTGAGAGGGCTGAGCAGCCTGCAGGGTGGCAAGGAAGGTGTATTTATCAAAACAGAATCACAGAATTCTGGTAAGGCTGGAAACGACCACAGTAAGTAATCTGTTCCAACCTCCCTCAAGCAGGGTCATCCTAGAGCACGCTGCAAAGGATTGCATCCAGATGGTTCTGGAATATCTCCAGTGAAGGACACTCTACGACCTCTCTGGGCAGTCTGTTCCAGGGCTTGGTCACTGCACAGTAAAGTTCTTCCTCATTTTCAGGTAGAACTTCCTGTGCATCAGTTTCTGCCCATTGCCTCTTGTCCTATTGCTTGGCATCACTGAGCAGAGCCTGGTCCATCCTCTGACACCTCCCTTCAGTTACTGGCAGACTCTGATGAGGTCCCCTCTCAGCCCCCTCCCCTCTGAGCCCCCCTGGGGGCTGAACAGGCCAAACTCTCTCATCCTATCCTCATAAGAGGATTTCATCATCTTTGTTGCCTTCTGCCAGGCCTACTCCAGGAGCTCCATGTCTGTCATGTACTGAGGAGCCCAGAACTGGGCACAGCAGTCCAGATGTGCCTCACTGGGGCTGAGCAGAGGGGCAGGATCGCCTCCCTCGACCTGCTGGCAATGCTCTTCCTAATAATAGTCCCCAGGACACCATTGGCCTTCTCGGCCACAGTGTCACACCGCTGGCTCAGGGACAGCTTGCTGTCCGCCGGGACCCGCAGGTCCTGCTCCGTGGAGCTGCTCCCCAGCAGGTCGGTGCCCACCTGGGCTGGTGCCTGGGGTTGTTCCTCCCCAGGGCAGGACCCTCCGTTTGCCGAGGCTCCATTCAGATGTTCTCCCTGCCCTCTGCAGCCTGTGAGGTCCCTCTGAAGGGCTGCACAGCCCCCGGGGGTATCGGCCTCTCCTCCCAGCTTTGTGTGGGCAGCGAACGTGCTGAGGGGGCATCTGCCCCTTCATGCAAGTCATTGATAAATCAGTTGGAAATTCTGGGCCCAGTTTTGAGCCCTGGGGGACACTACTAGTGACAGGCTTCCAGCTTGGCGCTGTAGAAGAAATTGTAGAACCTTCCCGAGAAACCCTGAAGACTAAGCCATGCTTTCCTGACTTAGACAGAGGAAAACTTCCTTAACACTTCTTGGTAGAGGAGGCAAAAAGAAGCTTTAAGAATGGTGAGTTTGTTAAATCTAAAATGAAAAGTTATTAAAAGAAAAGTGAAAATGCAGAACATCATATCACTAATAAAAACCTGGCTGAAAAGTTGTATTGAAGGATAGCACAGAGAAAAATCATGATATCAATTCATAATACATCATGCAAGTATTTTTAATGAACTTTTTTTTAGTCCATAGCTCAAATCCTGACATTTATTATTTCAATGATTTCAGATGCTCTTTCCAGGATTTCTGTGAAAAAAAGAAAGCCATTTTCAAGCCCTGAAACAAATTGGCTCCTATATGTAAGTTTAAATTATCCATCACCCTGACGGAGGACTCAAGCAAAATCGAAGGCCATCTTGATGAATAATCAAGGTAAATTTGTCACATTTTTTACCATGCTGCATACTTTCAGAGTTTCATAAAAAGATCCACATAATTAGTTTAGCTTACCAGGAAAAAAAAAGTTGAATGACAAGGTCAGGCTCTTGCCCTTTCAGTAAATTAGAGAAGATTGCCATAAATTGCATAATATAATGAAACACCAATTTGCATATTTGCTGCTATATTAAAAGGGATCAGTTTTAGCTCGCAAAGCAGAACAAATAAAAACATGCATTTTAATAACTCAAATTACTCCCAGGAAGTGACCCTCAGCAGAAAGCCTGATTATCACTACTTAATTAGAAGCCTTGGAAATCTAAATCCTCCTTTAAATCCTATTCTGTGTACAGTGAAAGATGAAGCCGTGAGTTTTGTCTTAGATTCAATATTTACTCTTTACTAATATGTTTGCAGGGGAGACTTTCCAAGCATTATGAAGACATGCAAAAAAATTAATATTCAAAGAAAGAGTGCATAAAACCTGTGTTGGCTTGCAGGTGCAAAGCAATTAACAAGCTGGCATTTGCAGTACTTTTAATTAATTAATTAAAAATTCAAAGCTGACTTTCATTTCTTTAAATGTTTGAACATTTTATCCATCAATAATGAACCACTACTTACTGCTGTGCTACAACAGCTGGTAAATGAAAAACTTAGTCCAACACTGTAAAAAAAGTGCACAGGAATTTCACATTTTGCTTTCTCCTTGCAATTTAAAAATGCACTAGATTATGAAACTCTGTATGATGTAGAGATGGATCTTGTGTGTCTGCTTAGCTGTAAAAATAACCTGCATTCTGTATTATGGGTCAGTCTAGAATAGGAATTAAAATAAAAGTTTCAATCTAAAATGTATTGGAGTTTAATTTTTAATTTAACTTGAAAAATTTAATTCTGTCTGCTTTGGGAAGTCAAGAGCTTTTTCTCAAGAATAAAGTGTTCTGCCCTAATCTTTAAAGGTTAAAATTATACTATAAAATGCGATCTGGAGTAATTCCTAAATAGTTGCAAATAATAAATAGTTATATAAAGGTGCTGCTATTAGATTTACAGATTGATATCACTTGAATGATAAATGTATTGTTTTCAGCAGAAAGAATTTGATCAGTATGTGTTTAAAGGACACTATCATTAATATACTTTAATTAAAACATAAATACTACATTGCTACCTCACTAGGCATTCACTCAGCTGGAACTAACTGTATTTGCTTAATCTACAATTTTAGATGTATTAGCAAAAATAAATGTTGGTGAATGTAAGAGCCTGATTACATATCTTGGGTAAATTGGTGATAATGAGTCAAGAGACTTTGTGTTCATTCACATATATTAGAATAAGAATCATTATGAAATTAAAGCTAAGATTAATCCTGCTAATGACACCATGGAGCATCTGGGAATAAGATAACCCAGATGTCAAATTCACTGTGATACTGTGCTGCTATTTGATAGAGTAACCCCTTGAAGTGTTCTTCTAAGGCAGCTAGCTGGTACCCCACAGTCCCAGCACTTGAAATGCAAATGAGTGACAAGATAGACTAATAATGAGAGCAGATTCTAGCAGTAAGGAAAATGAATTAATTAAAAAAAAAAATCTGAACCACTGATAAGAACAAGCAGCAGGCAACCCAATGTCCTCAATTAGGGTGGATGACATCTGCAGTGTATTTCTCTCTAATAAAGCCCTCACTCTGTATTCCAAAGCACACGATTCTAACACTGTTAACATTTTAATGTCTTGGGCGTGCATGGTAACATTAATTACAAGATGATTTGGATGACTTCTGAATCTCTTTTATGTCTTCCACTGAGTAAAAATCTGAGTTGCAGCTTTGATATCATAAATAAAATGTAGAGACCTGCCAAGCATTAAAGCTCTCCTGAAGTAACTCAGATCTGCTAAGTTACATTAAACCTTTATAGCTAAGTAAAGAGCATTCTCTATGAATTTAAAGAGGGTCAGTGTCTATACATTTTAATGGCAAAGCTTTACACATCTCCAGCATTTTTTTTAGACTGCAGCTGTTGTTGTTTTTAATTACTAATGAATTTAATCTAATGTTTTGTTGAGCTCAATTTACCTTCTCCATAGCATTTGTTCAGAAACTCACACCAGGATTAAGCGACTTGCTTCCTGGTTTCCACAACCCTCAGTCTTCTTTTTCTGCTAACTGCTCTGCTCCTTGTCTGGAAAGAACAATTGTTAGCAAAAACACTCTCAAAACAAGACAAAGATGATTGCCAGCTGAAAAAAGCCACACTTTAATTGTAGCACAAGCCTCAGTGAGCAAACCAAGTGCCATCCAGGATCCCCACGGGCTTTTCTGAGTCACACTGAAACACAGTGGGACTTCATCTCCCTTGCAGTTTAAGGCACACCAACCACCCACTGCACTGCCATCATCATCAACTGTATAAATAGACTCAGTGCAGTGGGGAAAGAATGAACAGGGGACAGCTTTTGTGGAGGGAAGACACACAGTGTCCCTGGCCCTGTACTGCCCTGAAAATCAGTACAGTAAAAGTAAGGAGAAAGCTTTTCACACAGATTCATAGCTCACTTGATGTCAGTGCAAATACAAGGAGGAAAGGCATGTAGAAAGGAGCTTTTATTTTCTAAATGAATGCCTGAAGCAGACAATGAACTTTCCCTGGTGTTTTGGTGGCTGAGTCAACATGCCCAACCTTCTTGCAGCTTCACTTGCAAAACTTCTCATCAAACTTCACTCTGCCACAGGTTATGATACACAGTTCAGTAAGAGCTTTATGAGAAACATTGCTACAGGAAAGGCTTATACACATTTGAAAACTACCATTTCTTTGGGGCAAATGAGCAAATGAAAATATCTTGATCTCTTCTTTGACACTGGGACGCACGTTGACCAGAGTCTTCGTGCCAAAGGTGTAAGACTCAAATTGAGTCATTTCCACGCATCATTTACAAGAAAAATAAATAACAATATGTCAATCTGCAGTTAAGATTTGTGGTCATAAGATCTGTTATGAGAAGCCACTCAAACCACTTCACATTGTTATAAACTTCTTCCCTCAGAATCTTACATTTGTGCCCTTTTCTGATGATATTTCTGGGACAACATCACTAATCTGTCTTCTGCTTTTGTTGGGTTCCATAGCACATACACCCTTCTCTGTCTCACTCAACTGTATATGTAACTACATGCACCTTTTTCTTGTTCTGTCCCCCTCCTCCCCAAATACCTTGATAAGAGACATTTACTGGTCCAGTTAATTTTTTACAAGTCTGAGACAAGATAATCGAAGAGAAAGTAAGAGGAAATCAAACTGGCCTTGGTATTTTTGGTGCATTTTAGAGGGTAATTTATACAAAAGCTCATTTAATGCAGCTGTTCTTTCATTTTTCAACCTTCACAGTCTCAAAAACTAATGAAGCACTGAGAAATTTCAGAGGATGGCTTGATGTTAATAATTTTAAACTCTTTCTCTGAGGAGCATGAACAATAATTCTACTGCTATTTTGTTGCAATAGACCTTGTCATCCATGTGGAGCCAACTGCTGGCAGTCATGCCAGAAATTTAGGGGGGATTCACTATTCCAAATTTATAATATTTTTGTTGATATAATAAAAAAGTGTACCCTTTTAGATACATCAGCCCATGATCTGCTCAGTCAGGAAAGTAATTCACATAAAGTTGCATGAAAGGCAGAAACTCTTCCCCCTGCACAAAGACTTGACAGCACTCAGATCTTCAGTCTTTTATTGCCATTCCACAGCCCTGTGGATTTTCATTTCTGCTTTTTAGTTTATATTGGTTGTTCTCCTCTCAGCATCTCTAGATCAGCTGAAGAGGACTTGTGAAGATGGAATAATCCACCCATACTCTGAGCCATTCAGAGAACTGAAAATTTTGCTCAAGTACCACCAAAATTAAGTTCAAACAAACAGTTCAGCATGTCTATACCCAAAAGTAAATCTGTATTATCAGCTCTAGTTATTGAAATGTATGCACAACTAGAAGCATGGATTATTCAAAAAATATCTTATTTTATTGCAGGTTCACAAGATGAAAGTACAAGCTGCAAATCATCCTCATCTGCTGTCCTTGGCACACATGTCATGTCTTTTTTGGTGGCCTGTGCTAAGAGACAAAGACTGACCTAGGCCCAGGCTACATCACTTATCCTATTAATCAGCACCTTAATGACCATTCCAAGTGGCTTTTGAGCAGAAGTCTAAGCACCCTTCCATTTTCTGGAGAAGCTGTCTCTTCCTAAAAATGGCTTTGCATTACCCTCTGCCTTTCTATGTCACTCTGCTCTCCCCTGCAATGACCTGCTAGTGAGCTGGAGGCACAAAAGCCTCCTTAGCTTTCATTCCTTGGAGTTGGCTTGCTAGGGTGCCTTCACAGAGCACTGCATGCCTGTAGTGGTTTCACCTCAATCTGCACTAAATCCAAAATTTCAGCCGTTTTAAAACCCCATAGCTTGTATCTCTCCTCTGACAATATTAGTCAATTTGAGTTTTTCTGTTAGAAAATAGCATGATGCCTCTCCTTGCAAGAACATGGAGTAATTGTATAACCACTGGAGCTTTTTAAAATTTATAACATAAGCTTCATTATAGGAAAAAAATTAAATATGCATAAAATGTGGCTTTTTAAATAGCTGAAATGCTTGTAATGTAACCACAGGGACAAACCAGAGACCCAGAGGGGAAAGACCATAGAAGAGTTAATAGAACTACCCGTTAAAAAGGTAACTGTTTTAACTGCACACCACCATTTTCACAGGTAGGTTTAGCAAATTGCAAGCCAGCAGGTTCCAAGAACAACTATATAGGGAATTTCCAAGGCAAAAGTTTAAGTCACAGTTACACAGGTCTTGTCTTTCCTTGTGCTTGGGCAAAATTGCCATTAATATTAATGGCAGACAGGCATGCATGTAAAGGAGAGAAACCCCTAATTAGTGTCGTAGCACATGCAACATTCCTAACAGGGAAACCATTTTGTATGCCCTAATTGCACAAAATTGGCAACAAGTTACCGTATGCATCTGTATCAAAGGCTACAGAAGCTCATGAATTCTCCAGTGGTAGGAAAACGTGCCCATACTGCAGAGTTTGGGTGACAAAAGCAGTCTGTCTGTGTGTTATTCTTACAACCTCTGCTACCTAGCAAAGGTAGTCCTCCAGGGGTTCCTGCTTCATGTCTCAGAGGGTAAGCACAAGTACCTGTGCTTGCCACCAAGGTAAAGATATTTTTCAGCCTTTTTTACTTAAAGAGATCTGACTGATGAATTTGTGCTGATACGCAGATATTGCAAAACTGCACTAAAAACACAGCATAGCCTTACAAAAATATCAGAATTACACTGATCATGTCAGAGATTAGGGCCTTCTCCCTCTCATTTACAGGAAATGTCTTCATATAATGCATTGCTACAAATCACAAGAAAGTCCATTTGGCTGCAGAAAGATATTCGAGGTCCAAGTCATGCACACTGTGATTCCCACTAAATACAAAGCATTACAATTTCTACAAAAATATTTTAGAACTCTTCTCACTTTTAAATCAAAGTCAGTATTTTTTTTCTAAGTAAAACAATAAACCAATTTTATCTGCAAGCAAAGGTAAGTGGTTAAGTAGAATTCTATGAGCAGCAATTGTGATAGCATGTTTTTACAGAGAAAACCTCTACTTTCTTACAGTATCTACCTTTTTAGATTTTTAAATCTTTAAGTATGCATTTCTTAAGCATCTATGTTTTCCCCTCCTAAAAACATCAGCACAAGCAATTCCTCAAGTAACTCAGTTGACTTCTCACTGATGCAACAGACCACATTTTTGCTCCAGAGATTCAGAGACAGAAAAACATCTTATTCAACATTTTTTAATTTTTAAACTGGAGAAAGGAAATACTGTGCAAAACATTTTTACCTAAATACTTAATTGGAAGTCAACATAAATAGAAGACTGGCATCAACCTACTTAACGAGAAACATGACTGGCTCACTTGATATTTTCTTAACTTAGAAATTTCTTTCAAAAAACAAATTTTTTTTTGTTGCTTTTTTTTTTCCTTTTAAGCAGTCATTTTCATTCTTCTAAAACCAAAATCTGGAAGTGACCAAAACAAAGTCTAAGAATGCAAACATTTAACCATCTAGGAGCTCAGGTAACAACAGCATATCCACTTCACCAGTTACAGTAACACAAATCTGCCCATGTTGTATTTCTGGATAGATTGTTTGGCTCTTAATGCTCAGCTTGGACGAGTCTAATGTTTCCCTGGCTGGTCTACTGTCATACCCATCTGTCAGAGTGGCATACAGCCCATTCGCAAGGTAGAATGCCAGTTTCAACCAGAGTATGGATACTAACCAAAGACCAGTTTAGGAGGAAAGCCTATTGGATGCAGCTAATGACACCTTATTTACAGAGATCCTCCTGGTGTCAAGCAGTGCCAAATTAAGAACACATGCTACATTACAAGGATCACATCTGTTAACAAATATTGGCACTTTGTCACTGGCATCTGCCTCTTTCGTTAATCCTCTTCAGTAGTGAAAAGGCTGCCTCAGAAGAAGAGGTGTTCAGGCCTCGTCATACCAGTAAAATCACAGATTTTACTCATCAAGCATTTCCCAGTAACAGGCCAAAGTTTGTCTGCATTACCTTTGCATACATCTCTTCCCAGCAGTTGTTGATGCCCTGTAAAAAGCTGTGAAATGATAGAATTATAATACTGATTCAAATGAGCTTTTTCTATGTCTTTGAGGGTTTATTAAACCTATTGTCATCTTGTCAGCAGCAAGAACAACATGACTGCAGAAAACAGAGTGACAAGTAATTAAAAAGTAGAGAAATGGCTGTTGCATATTCTTGATACAGCTGAGTTTGCAATCTAAGTAAAAGATTGAATTAAATACCTCAGCCCAAACAAAAAAAACAAAACCAGAGAGTACCAAACATGATGTTCAACTTGATGGTTTTTGGGACTCCTTTGCACTCATATTTACAGGTTTGGTTTTGTTTTGTTGGTTTGTTTGTTTGGTTTGTTTTTTAAACTGAACAGTATGGATGTGTTAAGGCAGTACTTAAACAATCTCTGTGCTGAAGGCATGCAACTACAGCAATCTCCATTTTAAGATTATTTCCAGATTCCACCATAAAAACAGTGAGCAGTTAGCCATGAGTCATGCCACAGACATTAAGTCCGGAAGCTGCCAGTCCTTGCCAGCAGTCTCAGCAGTGCTCTGTGTGGGAGGGGAGGTAGGCTGGCTCTCCATCCAAACAAGTGGGAATAGCAGCACTAGGGACTTGTCCCTTTTGAGAGCTGTTGCAAACATCCTGTTTTGCTGGATGGAACTCAAAGGGATCTGCACTCCTAGCAAACCTCTCACTTCCCCTTAGTCCAAGAAAGAGAAAGAAAGGCATAAGGGATACCACATGAGGTTGAGACTGAGGGGATGTAACTGGTTCCTGCCTTCTAGGGTAGAGAAGCAACCAATTACAGGGATCCCCACTACTGAAGGCCAGTGTAAAGGAATCATATATAGGAGAAGCAGGACACTTGCACTAACCTTTCAGGTACCTCACCTTGGTAAAGAGACCAGGATTTTATTCTCTTTGCCTTCTTGAGATATAATTGTCTCGCTGACCACACTGCAGTACTGTGCACCAGTATGGGTAATTTAAAATAGGATGGGAAGCTCTTGGACTGAATTAATTGATAACAAGCTACTTTCAGCAAAGGTACCTTAAAGGACGACCTGAATTTCCTTGAACAGACAAGAGGAACATCAGTCTTGAAGAATCTCTTTCATGTTGACTCTGGAAAGAAGAAACTACATTTAGACCCTCCTGGGACACCAAAGATCTGGGAACAGGATGATGCTATTGGGAATAAAATAATGTGTTTTCACTCCTCAGTCAGATGCATCTATTGTTCAATAGATCTCTGTCCAAGAAGGACCACTAAGCATTACTATTTAGTTTGCATGACCTTTGATACCAAGGGATCTGTCTCTAGCTCTTTTCTCTGTGAAGAGTTTCCTTTGGCAATCCTAGTCTTTCAGTTACACCAACCAACCCTAGCAGGTAGGATCAGTACTGTGAGCTGGTGGAATTTTAGCACAGCTCACACAATGAGCACAGTGCTCCTCAGGAAGCATTGATAATAAAGATGGCACAAAACTTCAGTTTTCCTGTCCTATTACAACAGCTCTGCCCCATACCTCATCAGTAAGCAATGACCTTTGTGGAGGTTCAACTTCAGGCTTCAGAGTGAGCTGGCAAGATGAACCATTTAAAATGAAATGAAGACACAGGGCTGTGGGCCTGTGCCTTTGGTGTATGTGGAGAAACTATTGTCTCCTAACACCATGAGACTGACATTTCTTGTACAGCCTTACAGTGACTAAAATGCAAAGCAAATGGTTTGTTTTCTTTCTGCTGTTGGATGAAGACCACTAAAGCACTGAGTTGACTGTGCTCTTCAGCGGCACCACAGTGTTTCACTCACCAGGCAGCAACAGTTTAACCAGTCAGGATATACAAAAATAGACTGAAGATTTTGTTGAATGGTCCCAGGAAGTTACAGTTATCAGGGCTGGTACAGATGGTTCCTTCCTCTTCCTTTATTGTGGCATGGCTTGGGTAGAGACAACACTTAACCAGATAGAAATATGCAATTAGGACAGAAGCAGAAAATATCTTTCATTGTGTATAAATAAGGTAAGTTCTCCAAACATCCCCAAACCATTTATCAGCCCACACACCTGCAAATCTTCAAGACAAACAGGCAAACATTGAGAGGTATTTAACAACAGTTAAAAAAATATAATTGAAACAAAAAATCTACCATCAAGGACAAAAAAACTGATTTGTCTTGAAGACCTGAATAAATTCTATCTTGTGACAATCTATTCCAGCAAAAAATAACACGTACATGATGATACAAACATCACTTGGCCGGTGATTTATTTTGCTCAAATAGTCTTGAAGCATCAAATGACATTTGTGATAATGTCATAGGGGGAAAATGTTTAACTGCCTCCTGGATTTACCTGGCATGTGAAAGATGCAATTCTAAAGATAACGATAATGATATTCCATTTATACATCTCATGTCATCCAAATTAAGTCTTCTAGTTTTCTAACTATGCAGGAATATCTGTAACCATAAAGCTACAGTCAGTACTGGAGACTAACAGCTTAAAATAGGAAATCAGAATTTTACCCACTTGGCAGTCAGCATCTGAACCACAAGTGGTGCAACGTGATTAACCACAGCTCAGCTTCTGAGCTGGGAGAGTCCTTGGCACGTTTGTTGCAGGGGGAGTACACATATCCTCAGGATCAGGCTTTCACCTTGCCTGTGCAGACAGCAATCCCAGCAAAGATGTCATTTACAAAGAGTTCACCTAAGTCAATGCCACTTAACCTGATAAGAAAGAGAAGTCTATTAAACCACCAGAGCTTTTCCCAGAACACATAATGGTTCCAGTACAAACCCTGGTCATATCTGCTTCTTGTTCACCAGGGAAATGCATTGGCATCGCTGTTAAAAGCGACATATGTGGCTGTGGAGTCCAGGTTACACCACTTCATTTTAGACACATACAAATTAGATGTCTTATCACTCAAATGCTTTCTCTGGAGGATGCACATCTCCAGAAGGCATTTCAAATCTTAGGTCAGTTAAACTGCCCTTTTTAACAATCTCTCCCTCCCCCACAACTAGAAAGCCAAGGGTGATGTAGTCTCCTCAAATAGATCCCTAATGCTTGGTGGCAGAAGTCACTTTTCATTTGATGCCCCTAGTTCAGAGAAGCAAAATGGCATTTCTTGGCTAGTGATGAATCAGAAAATACCTGTTTATCTAACCTTAAATGCCAAATCACACCTCTTCAAGGGCTCCTGTTTGATCAGTCAGCCCAGGTAGGCTGCCTCCTGGCCATCTGCATCCCTGGCCCTGTGGAGGCTGCATGGAGCTGTTGGCCTGCTCAAGATGGCTAGAAGCCCTGGCAAAGCCTTGCAAACTGGCTACAATTGAGAAGCAACAACAGCACAAGAGGAGGTTTTGCCTCAAGTACCATGACAGGACTCCACAGGTGCCCAACTGTACAGGTCTACTGAGACTCTGCAGCAACAAGAGATTTTTGCAAAGTAAAATAATAATGCTGAGAGGACTGCTTGAAAATCAGTAGTAATAAAAAAAAGGAAAAAAAAAGAAAAAAAAAGAGAAGGGCTAATAGACAAGTGAACCTATTCATGTTTTATTCTTTTGCAATAATATAAAATTTAAAATATTAATTTATGTACATTTAAAAGGCTAAGGATAGAAGATAGAGGCTGCAGGGTGCAGTTTCTGCAAACCTGAAATAATATATCCATCTCAAACCAATTCATATTTATTAGTGGAATAAATTCTTAAATTTCTTTCAAAAATTCTCATCAACCCAAACATTGTTCCAGGTTCCAGCCCAACAAACAGATCTAAAAACTTATGTCAAAGAACACTGTTAAAAGTGTTATTAAAGTGATCTGCATGTATTTTCCTCCCTTCTGTGGAAAAAGCCTACTTTTAAACATTTTGTCAAATGCTGCCCTCTAGTGAACATCTGGCTTCCAGATGAACCTACAGATTGAAACAGTTGGATGGTCTAAATGAGAAACTTAATTAAAATAACCAAAGTGCACACCAGTCAAGACAAAGGAGTCAAAAGAGATGTCTTATTCATTAGTAGAAATTCTTACATTGTTCTATTATCACTGGTGATTCTTTTTCCCATTACTATTTTGTAAGCATCTGGATTCAGTGCATTTAACCATTACAATGTATTCCATACCCTCCACATCTCCAGCATCTTGCCGTCAGACATTTGGATTTCATATGCTCAATTTTAAAGTTATGTGCTACCATTCTTGAAACTCTTCAACATTATACAGGTAGCCTGTTTGGAATTTAATTCTGAACCTTAAATTAGGCTGCAAGACAGAAGATTTCAATGGCATTGCATAGAAACAAATGTGTAAGGGAACAAAAACAACAGTGAAAAACATCTAGCACCATGTTTGATTCATATTATTCTTTCTCCTTCTCCCTTGAAAGGCATATCTCCCATGCTTCACCTGCTTGCACAAAATTTAAACTTCTGCTTCTTACCCATTGATGAAAAGAACTGCACTGCCAGACTCAGAAAAAAAGAATGGAATTCTCATAAACCATAGGTATAATTTTAAAAACCCAAACCAACACAAACTAAACCTCTCCAGCTCCCACAAAAACATGCATTTAATAAATTCCAACCTGTTAACATTTACACTACCTCGATATTTTAATAGTATTGGTTTTATTTCTCCATCAAGTAGTAATATCACCCATTAAGGTAGAATTAGTTGCCTTATAGTTTATGAGTAGCATTTAAGTAGATGGGTTTGTTTTTCATGGGATAATTTTCTTTTAAGTGCACATTGGTAATATGCTCCAACGCTCAGCTTTCCTCCTTTTGCATATTGCATATGCTAAGTAAGTTCTTTCAGCAATAAAATAACAACCCACCACTTATCACTGCAGTCCAAAACACTGTGTGTAACAGGGTCACAAGGAAACATTTCTTTAAGGTTGTGCCTCCCAGTATTTTCTTGAAAAATAGAACAGTTGTGTTTTATTAGAGGTACATGAAATCAAACATGTAACATTAAAAATTACTTTTACAGTCACTGCTACCAAATAGATATTCTGCCCACTACAGTGCGTAGGCAGTCATGTGAATTAGTTTGAAGGCTCATCCTCCAATCCATCTTAGAGACATATCGATTCGTAAGGTGGGAGGTATAGGCATTCTATTCATGGGAAATAGCCAAATCTTGGCAGCTGCTTGGTTGTTTTTTTTTCTTCCACAATACCAACATGCCAGAGATTTTCACTGCAAAGTAAAAACAATGACAAAGAATGGCAAGTCTTCAGAAGAACTGGCAAACCTAAGGGCATCCAGTTCCAGGTGGCTACCCTCATACAGTTTTGGGAGGCCTGCCTTTTAGAAGATGTTTAGCACTTGCCTCTTAAAAAACAGGCTCTTTTCAAACTTCTCAAATGAAATACTACTCAACTGAGATGCAGGGTGGCACAGCACATTTTTGAAACTGCTGGTGTGACAGCTTTGATTTTAGCTTTACATCTACATCTGAAAAAACCAGGAATGATGAAAAGAAAAACCCCAATAACAAAAACAACAAACTGGGAGAAACAGCAAGAAAATAGTACTTAAGAAAATGGGAAATTCATGTTTTTGTGCTAATTATTTCATGCAGAATATAAATCACTATCATGTAAAATGATCCACTAGGTGTGTCAAAATCCAGGCTTTATATTATGCAAATATGTATTGAAGGTGATGAACAAAAATGAAGCACTGACAGTGACTGTTCATTCATAACCTCCATGGGCCACTCAGTCCTTAGACCTCTGACGAGACTCTGCTGAAGGGATTTTTCATGAGGGCATGCAGGAACACAGCTGCATGACTGGAATAAAAGCAGGAAACAAAAGCCAAAAGAAAGACCAAAATACTATCCAAATACATAAAGTTTCAATAATCTGTTTTATGCTTCTGTAAGAGTGCAGAGCAAGTGCAGGAATCATTTTCAGTTTTGACAGAAGACTGCCTTTTCCTTTCTTTCATCCTGCCTTCTAGGCAACAAGAGAGTCCTCAGTAACACTCCTGCCTCGAAATGACAGTTTGCTCACTCTCCAGTGAATGTGTACATGGCCAGGATTCGGGGACAAAGATGGCTGGATGGATCATTAGCTCTGCTTGGTAAAGGCCTAGCACTGGCAGGGAGAGCAAAGAAAAAACTGATCCATTGCTCCCCAAACACCTACTGAAAGGAATCCATAGACTGCATTGTAGACTTAAACAGACTTAATTAAGGCATATGGAGATTAATGAACTCCATAATTTCTGCAATGTGGAAAGTACTGGCATCCTGCACAATGATGCAATTCTGAATAAACAGGACTTTGCCCTTGCAGAAAGATTCCCAGTGCTATGAGACGGAATGCAACAAGCCCTGGCTGCACCTTACCCACCTGAGTGGCTGGGTACAACTCGAGAAACATAATATGCAAGGCAACTAACCCCTAGTGCCAGTTCTAGTGATTTTATTCCAAATTACATCAGTTTTAGATAATTTCTTGCCTGTGGTTCTCTGTCAGCACAGAGGGGTCTTAAGGAGACTGAATCAGTGCTGAAATGAGGGCTATGCTGGAAATGATTCTGCCCAGTTGGTGCAATAGCTCGTTAAAATCTGCCTCCAGCAAGCTACAGCCCCCTACCACTGCTCCTTCTGATACCGAGGCAGTGTCACTTGCACATAACTTCTGCTATTCCCCCCTGCCCAGTCAGGCATGGATCTGCCACTGCCCATGAAACTTAGTGTCATTAGTTTGACGGGGGGCCCTGGGCAGAACCATGGACCCAACTCCAATGCTCACCCTTCTCCTAGAGCATAGGGAGCTGCAGAAAGAGCTGGAGAGCTCTGCTCTTCTCTGCACACTGTTTCCTATCTGACCAGCACAAAAGTTAACAATCCAGTTTGTGCTGGGCTTCTGTGCTAGCTGGACACCTGCTAATTCCATAACCTCCCTCTCCACTGAAACTTCACTGCAATTAGATTTGTCCTTCCTGAATGTCACCAATTACAAGTTACATCACTGCTAACAAAACACTAATTAGAGTTCTTATCCCACAAACAAGCATTGAGATGCTTTGCTTCAAAGGAGCACATCACAACTGCACCAGATGCAGTTTAACCAACCTAGATAAATTCACACCAGCAGCCATAAAATAGATTAATTTTTCTAAATATTTCCTTGACAAGAGTGTTAAAAGAAACATTTCTCCACAAAGACAACTTCTATCCAGACTGCTCTGCAGCACTACCCAAATGAGGTTGAAAGAACTGTCTTTCTCCAAGGCCTACTGTGCACCAAAATTGCACATCCCAAGCCTTTCAAGTTTCACATTTACTCAAGACTCCTTATCTAATCTGTATCCCTGTAAACACTGGAGATAGAATTTCCTAATCCACACAAATATTAGAAGAGAGAAGTCAAATCAGGGGTTAAAATTTATCTCCTGAGTATATGGGTCAGAGATCCAAAGTACACAAAAAATTACTTTCTGTATACCATTTCCAGAGTTTGTTTGTAAAAACCCACAACATAACTAATTATGCCATTAGCTAGTCAAAAAACTTCATCATCCCTCCTCATTTAAGGTGGATTTTCAGTAATGGCACATGCAGTCAAGCACCTTACACAATTCAGCTGATCCTGTTCTTCCACATCTGCTCAGCTGCTGTCTGTTGCCTGCTGTTCACAGTGAAAATCCATGATCCACCTCACAACTGGCAGCATTCTAGCAGGCATCATACACTCAGCAGAGTTAGGAGCAGCACTCCTTCCATGAGTTAGGGTCATATGCTTTTCTTCCCCTTAATCTACACAAGCAGATGGTTTAACTCTCTTCAGACTTGGCTTTAGGTTGCAAAGATGAAACTTATTTGTACGTATGGATGCGTGTTTATAAAACACAGCTATTGAAGTCATATAAAAATTCTGCATAAAGTATTTTTCTCCTTCAAAATGATATTTAAGTAATATTCATGCAAATATCTATTTAGGTAAATACTAAGATAGAAAAATTGTCATTAGCAAATAGCTACCAAATAGAGTACTGTATCCTACTTCCCCTTCAAAAAACTACAAAAATCCCTTGATTGCAGTGAAAGAAGCTTTGACATCTAAATAGCCACTACCTGCCAAATATGTTGTCTTGTCAGTATTTTGCAATTAAAAAGAATTAAAATAATACAAAAAGAGCAATTAAATCTTATTACAGACTCTTTTTGGCTTTGCTTATTAGTCTCCATTGTTTTCTGAGTCATGTTATTAAAATGACATATGTTGACTGTTGTCCCACTTTTACAAAAGAAAAATACTGATTTGTTTG
Source organism: Acanthornis magna (assembly GCA_036785705.1). Lineage (NCBI taxonomy): Eukaryota > Metazoa > Chordata > Aves > Passeriformes > Acanthizidae > Acanthornis > Acanthornis magna. Next base: position 2,603,831 of record JAWUZG010000058.1, read on the forward strand.
AAAATTTACTTAAGAAAATGCTCCCAGGTTAAGACCTTGTATGCCAAGTTTCAGCCCAGAGTGAATTTTTATGACCGAGTTATAAACCTTTGAAAATAAGAAACTAATACTGCACGGATTTAAAATAATAGAAAATGTTTCACATAATATAAATCTATAAGCAGAGTATTATATTTAAGTCTTAATATCTACACAGTTGGATTATCTTATATCTTGACAATCATACTAAGTAATCTTGCCTCCTTTCCCCTTCTTCTGATTCAGTGTTTCATTCTTATGCATTAACAATGCTCTGGGCCATAAAATACTGTATTAATATTAGTTTGTCACAGTAGACTAAATTTAGAACAACTCATTAATATGGGAGAGTAAAAGGCATTCTGCCAGGAGTGTGAGTGACTCTACAAGCTCTTAAGGCTATAAGTTATGCAGATATGCCACTTGAACTAGAGAGCTAGCAATTCCTTTTGTTATTAATAAGAGATTCTATTAGTTGAAGCCATTTCTATTTCTAATTAAGAAATGTGGAAAAAGGCAATTTTACCATTGGATGTATCTCTGATGTGTGGCCAGAATAAGCCACACGCCATCTTTCTCTGCTTTCTGGTCAGATAGGATTAGTGGCACATGCACAGAATGAATTTTCCCCTGCAGTACACAAGAAAAAACAAACCTACTATGGTATTTTCTTTGGTACAATCATAATCTGTGCATCAGGAAGAAAGTCCAGCAACCAGAGCTGTTTCAAAACAGATCTGATAATGTTTAGAACTGCCCCAGTGAAGAAAGTTTTCATTTTTCACAAACACAGTCTTTCATTCGTATGGTTTCATGCCAGTAATGCCTTCTCAAAGGTTGTCAAATATTAATTTTTTTAAATTTAGTCCCTTGCTAAGCTACAAATATTCATGTTTAACACCAAGTAGCAGTTCAGGGGCTGACAACAGTATGTACCTTTTGAATGATGCATAGAAAGCAGCAGTTAGCACAAAGACAAAGCCACCAGATTGGTCTCAGGGAAACCCAGTGTCTGAATTTTTCATGATTCCTCCAGCACTTAAAGAATAAGAAACTGGCTACTACTGTTGGGAGATCAGCGTTGTGAAGGTCAGAGCCCAAAAACATGCAAGTGAATCAGGTTTTGCCTGGGGAAAGTGAAAAGGGATTTAAGCTGCTTAAGAGAATTATAAAGATTTTTTAATGCATTTTACAAACACTGTGGTAGCTAAACAATAGCTATAAAAATGAGAATCATATCCACCTACCATTCATTGCTTGTAAGTCACAAAAGACAGAGCAAAGAGCTTTTCTTTATGTCTGAAGGCTTAAAACTTCCAGGGATAATTCTTTTACTTATAGACTTCCTATTACCTTTCTTTTGCCTTTTAAGAACTGCAACTACTTCAGGAGAAAACTGACAAATAGGAATTTGTAAAATAAATTCATTAATTTCTCTGCGGTTTAAAATGCAGTAAAGTGATGTCTTCATTACCCCACAGCCCAGTGTCTTGTGTATGTGTTTATTTTCCATAGCAGACAAACTTTACTTGATCTCATAATTATTTCTAGAAAGTATAAATTGATTCCAGGGGGAAGAAAAAAAAAGAAAAATAACAGAAACTGCTTAGAAAAACATTACAGTGTTTAAGGAACTGATGGCTTCACCTGTCATCATCTAGTTAAGCTCTTAATGAGTTATTTTCTATTCTTGGTCACATCTGATTTTTTTTTTTAATACAAGTCCCTTTGAACAGCTGGGAGTTACAGCATCCTTTGATCACAGTATTCTGAATTTTCAGTCAAAATGAGGACATTTTTGTCCTTACTTGGGCTATTTTTACAAGTCTATTTCCTCAAATATGTTTTTGGACATTACTTTGCAGGCATACAAGGAAGCAGAACAATTAATGTATACATTTTTACATAAATGTTTATAAATTTAGTAAAGGGAAAGAGCTTTGCCACAAGAAACCTCAGCTCTTTTGAAGGCAGTTTTCTAATGATGACCCTTGGCATGCTAGCCCACATGGGATTCCTCTGAGAAGAGTCTGATGAAAATTAGTCTATTCTCATTTCAAACAGAATTTTGCTGAAGTCCTGATCAGAGCATCAGCATGGAGTCCAGGGAGACAACACACGCTACTTGATTCACTCCGCAGCCTCCCTCTCCTGGTAATTGTTGCAGGAACACATAGTGACAAGACTATAGGATGTGAGGGGTCTGGATGTACTCAGGCTGTTACTCTCTGTTTAAAGATTTAAACCATCAGGGTATGATAAGGCTTTTTGATGTTCATTGAACATGGAGCTTGGGTACAGAAGAAGGGGAAAGGGCTTCACCGGAAGGCAATCATCTTTCAGAGCCACAGTAAGACTGAGAGAGGTGGGAAAATCTCAGTCTCAGCATAGACATGGAACAAAGGGAGATGAAAGGGCTAGGGTGAAGAAGGGGCCAGATCTGGCTGTGAGGCAGAACTTGCACTAAAAGATAGTTCGATGCCTTAAAAAGCAGAAAAAACATTTAGTGTTCTTGCTCCATTAACATACACTTTTGGCTAAAATTTAACTATTCTGCACATTTTTTACAGTTTATGTTGACACTATGTTTAAACAATGCCTCTGGCTTATTTTGAAATTATTTAATGAATGTACTTTGTCAGATGAACATCATTTCCTAATTATACAGGAAAGTATTAATGATGAGCTATTTTAAAGCATGGAAACAATCTTTTCTTTCCTAAGGGACAAACCAACGCCAGACTGGTGCCATACATTGCTGTATAATGTGTATGATTAGGGAGGGGAGCGCAGACACAGAAATTTTCCTTGTCTTCACAAAGCAAGGCATCTTAAGACAAACATGAAGAGGCATTACCATCACCAGGTAAGGGTCTTACAACATCACTTCATCATCCAGAAGAGAATGACTGTTTCCAAGGATAATTAAGGGCCTAATCCTGCACCATGAATGGTGATGAGCACTTTTGATTCTCATTAGCTTTAAAGGGAGATGAGAGGAATCAGTGGGTCACAGGATCAGGCTCTAAAATGAAAGAGAGATTTGAAGGAGTCATCTACACAATTTCATAGACTAGGAGGAAGAGAAAGACAGTTTGATCTGAGCATCACTTGTATGCTCTGGGAGTTTCACAGCACCTCTGCTGTACAGCACTGTAATTTTGTAGGTCCAACAGGCATTTGCCAGCATTAGCTGCTCTGAAATAAGGGAGAAGGTAAAGGATTCACACAGAAAGCTGAGTGTTAAGCTGATCAAAGTTAGAGATACAGGGACTTATATGCACCTTTCTAGCTAAGAAACACTACCTGCTTTTTTATACTAATCTCAGTGGGCCAAATTTATCCTGATGTAACTCAAAGCATATCAGAAGAATTACTGCAGAGATAAAGCAGAGCCAGTCTCCCTGTGATGTTATTTATAATCTGTATGTTTTGCTCTATAAGAGCACATATACTTAGAGGGTTGCCTAACTGCAGTCACTTACAAGGGTGCAGGAGTCTACTGACTTCAGCAAAGCTAATTCTGAGTTTGATGAAGGAGATTCACATCAAAGTACTAACATGGACTATTCCTAAAAATCATTCCTACATATTCACTGATGTTCTTAACTTGGCATTAAGAGCTGCATTAATACTTACATTAGGCTGTGCACTCCTCTTTAAATCTGAAGTCTGACATCCTTTCTCTAAGAGCTAAATGCCTTATATGCATCTGTTGTGAAACTTGGTCCTGCAGAGTGTATGTACTGTGACCAGTCTGCTTCTGTGAAAATGCTCAGCACAAGTTTGGTTGACTTTCAAATCCAAGGTTGGCATTTTCAGAAGCATTTAAGAGACTCAGGCATGTAAGTCCTACTGAAAGTCAATGAGATGTCTTTCTAAGTCAGTTAGGTTTTCTGAATGTTAGATCCTATTGTGTTTCAGTGAGAGTTGGCTGTCTCCCAGCTAAGGCTTTGAAAAATCTAGCCAACAAAAAACCACTGACATAAAATCAACACAAACAATAGACATAAGTTGTGTAAATTGAGTCTTTCCACGATCAGTCTACTTAGAAAATAGTAAGATATCTCAAAAACAATTACCCTCTATCCAGGACCCTTTCTAGATTTCTGAGGAAAGGGATGCCCTAGTTAATCCACAGATGCTCCATGCGACTGTCTAGACAAGGCCCACTGTATTGGCCTTCATACTGGCCAACTTCCACTCAGAAAGAAATGAGACATTCTTCACTGCCATTAACCAAAGGGGCATATGTCCAAACATGTCCATCCTCTCCTATAAGGGACTTGGTAGGAAAATTTTGGTTCATTCTGAAAAAGAAAGGGTGTACGTTCACCTTCTGTCATTATTTTGAGCAGCGTGAAACGAAGAGTAAACCTGAAAACCTCGCAGGAAGCTACACCAAAAACCAAAAGATGCTGCTGAGCCATTCAAGTCTCTGTAGGCATATTTGATGTGGTGTTTACATAATAGCAGTTGCAGGAAACAGAAGTTGAAGAAGTTTTTTGGTTTTGTTTTTTTTTTAAGGCAAATGTATTCCCTTGCTTTCATTTTCTTTAGTTGCTGCCATACAACATATTCATCTGCAGCCATCAAAGAAATTATGCAGAGAGCAGTAGCTCACCCAAGCCCCTGTGGCTTCAGCCAACACTTAAGAAGCTGGGATTCAAAATGCAGTCCTAGACCATGGATATCCTAGTTCTGCCATACAGCACTCCTTCCTGAGACAAGTTAAAAATGCAACTTTGTATGAACTGACAACCAACAGCACTGAAAAGGGCCAAAGTTTGCACAATTCATTTTGGTCACCACAGGTACAAAATTTATAGGAACCCAAAAAAGCTACAGTGATTTTCACAACTTCAGCCTAAGGCTAAAGGAAGACAGTTCTGGAAATATAAATTTTACCTGATTTTTTGTGACACAGTCAGTTGTTAAATAAATGGTGTAATAGACACCTACTGCAACAAGAACAAAAATTGCACCAGTTGCTTTTATCTTATCGTACTTCTGTGTGCTCTCACAAAAACTTTCCCCAGAAAAATCAATAAAGCAGATTGTGCCCAGCAGTCCCCCATTACAGAATTAAATCCATATGCCAACACAAAACAATGAAGAAAACAAAAACTAACAAGGTATCCATTTGGCTTTGTTTGACTTTGCCTGCCAGAGAATGAGAATGCAAGGCTGGGTGTAATTTAATGCAAACCTTGGCCTATCCTGGTCATGCATATGACTGACCCTCAGTGCAAGACCATCAATTTTCTATTAAAGATCAGAGAGTTGACATATCAAAGTCAACATCTAGCTGAATAACTGCAGTAACTTGATAATAATTCTTTTGTGGATTTCAGAGTGGCTTTTCGGTAAAGTATCAGAAAGGTAGCAGTTTTCAATCCTGACCCAACAAGATCTGAATATGAAATAAAGGATTTGAGCTTGATCTCCCCATGATGTGAGGATGAATGTTCTGGTAAATGTTAACTTAGTGCTCTGAATAGCTCAGTAATAGATGGGTTTAGGCAGTAATAGGTTTAAAATGTCAACTTATTGAATAATAATTTCATGTTGTACAAATACTACGTGTAAGAAGGGATTTGTTTTGCAAATTTTGAAATAAATGAATGGATTTGCGATGTCCTTCACTGTTCTGTTCAGAATGTTATACAAGAACAAAAATTAGTTTTGCTTCAATAATATCCCTCATTGTTTCCCTGCATTATTCTGAGTATGTGTCATAACTCACAAGTGTTGTTTACTCCTGTTGTTTACCCTTAAGTAACTTGATGAGTGTTTTGGCCCCCTGACAACAACCATAATTATTCATTGTGCAAATAAATAATAAGATAGAAAAACAAAACCTTAACAAATTTTCCTTAAAATTCTGCTATCCAGACTAAGGACAGCGTTAAAACATCTTTACATCACTTACGTCCAAACAATTCCTACTGACTGTTACTGACGGAAGTTCCAACAGAACCATCAGATTCTGAAGCGATGACAGTCCAATGCTGTCTGACTGCTAACACATGGATGGAAGCACTCATGCTGCTCCCTTTTTCATATCATGCTATTTCAGCCATTGCCTCCCATCCAGGCACTGATGCTAAGCAACCTGTAAAGTATTGCTAACATACTCGGGAAGATGATGCCAAGCAATTGACCATATGGCATTTTGGAACACAATAGCATTCTTGGGGCCTTTTTATTTTTTAAATATGTTTTTCTTTACTTATTCTCAGCTTGCTTCCATCTATGTACACTTTCACACCTACGTAAGTGATTCTCATTTTAGCTTACGTAAGTTTTAATCCACTACACTTAAATTGATACCAAATTACCCATGGTTGAGTCCTAGCAGTTGTATTTTTCTGACCGACCCTGAAACCCATTGCTTGATGTTTAACTTATTAATCAAGAACCAAAGATACAAACTGTGCCAAAACTGTTCAGAAACTCACTCTTTACGAAGCAGGAAGACATGGGATAATGAGGAGGGTTAGCCAAGCTTAGTTATTCCTTCTACATTCGCTTGATGAGTGCCAATAGAAAGAACCCATGCAGCTCAAAGCCCAGTCTTCCAGACCTGCTGGAAGACTAGCAGTTGCAACTGCTGTCCTCAATTATTCCATGGCCTATTTTGCACAAATAGCTTCATGCATTTAAATTTATTTAAATCTCCCAAATAAGCACAGGACTTTACATCATTGGACAAATAACCCTGCCCCAACTTCAGAAAGTGCACCTGGCATCAGACAGTCAAGTGAGCAGAGCTCACCTCAATTAAGCATGATACTGTTATTTGCTTCTTGATCCCAAATTGTTGAGTAGTGTGGCCACAAAGATAAATGTTTTTTATGTTTCGGCCCAGAATAAGCTGTAGTTTTGGGCAGTGATTCTATCTAAACTGTCCTAAGCTGAAAGGACCAACAGCATAAATTCCTGAGGAGACATGTCCCAACCACTCATTTGTGAAAGTGGTAGCTTAAAAGCTTAGACCCTGCTAGGAGACATAAAACTTGGGAGCATCCAGATACTTCTATGGAACTGGCTGTGATACCATAAAACAAAAGGTGACAATTCCTGTACAAGATCAGACATAAAAAGAGGGGAGGCTAAACTGTGAAAAGCAATTCCTCTCTCTCACACAAATATCTTGAAGAACAATATAGGGATTACAGGAAATCATAAGCCAAGTAAACTGCTTTTTGGATAAGTATTTTCCGCTTACAAGGCCGCCCCAAGGCAAAAGTTGCTCTTTAAACAGAATTTGATTTTAAGGGCAAATTTACAATTCTAATTAGCTGCAACAAGCAGACAAACCCAGAGGGAGGACTGTGTTCAGGTCCTAAGTACAGTTCCTCATGGTCTGGCAGCATGATCAACAGCCCCCGCCTTGCCGCCCGCCCCCAAGGAACACCCTGCAGACAGCTCGTGGGCCATGCTGACACAGGGACTCCTGCCCTCCTGGAAGGAAAGGAGACTGGAGCTAGGGATACTGCTTGGAAACAAGCACATAAATAAATTAAGCATTCCAAAGCTGATCACACTGGGGGACGTAAGCTCTCAAAGGAATGGCAGCACAGAGTTACTTGAAAAGTTACCAGGTTGAAACTCCAAATCATGCTTCACCTTTGCCTCAAGTCCCTTTAGGTCAATGCATATGTACAGCACTGAGGAAAAGGAGGCAGTGGAACACAACCAAAACCCCAAACAACAAAATACAATAAAATAGCCCTGAGAGACTCAAAGAGGGGTCAATTCTGAGAAGATAACACAATTTTAGTCCAAGGTGTGACAAGCTATACCTTCAATTATGATCTTGCAAAGGGCATCAAATGGAAAGCGCATGGCAAAGTTCCACCCACACAACATTATACATTACACAGACATGCTATATGTAGGTTAGGAGACATTATACATTAATCCATAAGAGCCAAAACCTCTAACAGTGAATGGCAAACTGGAATGCAAGCCACATTCTCTGTACTAGTGGTTCTGAGATCCTTGTTCATCCCTGGTGGCCCCCCCACTGACTTTACTAACTGCTGTGAGCACAAATGAGCTTACATTTTATCCAAAATGATTGTATATACACTAGAAGTTCAAAAGTAAACTGTAAAAAAAAAAAAAAAAAAAAAAAAAAAGCGAAATTCAGCTTTCTTGAAGAACACAGAAGCAAAAAGACTTCTCAAAATCTATACCTCCCTAATTTGATGAAAAACTGTGATGGTTCCAACTTTCTTTGGAGTTTTCTGGAAATACATAAGCATCAATAAAATCTCTCCTAACAGCACCATCCATGAAACCTTCTCTCCAGACTCCCTGCCTGCTATAACAGACAAGTTTGGCCAGGGAACAAAAGTTGGCTTCCAAAAGCCATCACCATCCTTCATGTAAAAACATAACTTGTAGGAGCACACAGCTTCCCTCAGGTCACTGGCTTGCAGGTAATGCCATTCCTGCCCACACGATCAGATGAATGCTTCCTCCCCCACTCCATAAAAAAAAAAAACCCCAAAGGTTCAGATCTTCCACAGTAATAGCAGCTGGTATTACTGGAGAAAATAAAGTAAAAGTTTCTCCTTCTTTCCTTAAATATATAAAAGTCAAGTGTCTAGACAGATACCACCGAATCAGGCCAGTGGAAATACTATGCCACAAGAAGCTAAATAGCTGGACTTGGAGCAGCTGGTGGGTGAACCTTAGGGCAGGAGTGGTAAACAAACACGACAGTGATACTATCTAGAGTGGTCACATTAACCTCTGAAAAACCCCTAACAGGCTTTGAATTTGGAAAGAACTCATGCGCTAGCCAGTGCTTTCTGAGATTCCAAACAAATGGCTTATAGTTAACTCAAGTACAAAGACTGAATGACCTGAAGCTTTCTCTTCAGGATTGAAGTAGGCATGAAGGAGGTATCTAGGTGCTAACAGTACCTGAATCCTTTGCAAGAATATGCTCCCTCAGGTCAAAGATTGGTCTTGGAACTAACACTAAAGCTTGCACTATCTACAGAAAAGGTGATCTTAAGGCATGATACAATGTCATAACCCAAAAATCAATACTGCTCAAATAATTTTCAGCCAACCTTAGGAAAATCTATCCCCTCACTGACAAAAACATCTGGATAGTGGGATCTGCTTGGAATAGAATCTTTCATATGGCAGTTCAACTAGTGTACAAAAAAAAAAATAGACCCTAGAAGCAAGAAGAAAATCAAATCCATATCATCATTTTAGCTCCTCTACAGAGTAGTTTTGTATTTTTCCTAGGGTTCTGACTTTATTTTTTCATGTCAAAGTGTGATTTTTTTTCCTGTTAGCAAACACTTAATTTTCCAAAGACTATAAAGGACACCCATCATGTTAGAAAATATTCAAAACAAAGCTTTTTAAAAAAGCAGAGGAAAAGCTGTGTGTGTAAGATAGCAGCTCTGTGAGGCAGTCAGCGTTTTTGGAGAATGCAGAATTTGGACCCTGCAACCTTCCCTGGCCACATCCTATAACCTCCACAAACACATCTGGTTTGTAACAGTTTGTAACATGCAAGTCCCATCCTTTGGCAGAATCTAACCTTTTTTTTTCCACTCTTGAAAACAAAGCCATGTCAAGGGGTCAAGGCCTGCAGAGTCTTCTTCCTCCTCTCTGCCTACCATATGCAGAGCCTAGGGGAGCACGGGGAAGAGCCAAGGATTTGCCCTTAAAATGGGAAGCACCGGAACAGCTCAAGGCTTGCCCCAAGGAAGCGCATGTGCTGTTAAAAGTGTGAATTTGGGTACACCTGCCTCCGCTCCAGCTCAGTGAAGCTACAAGGCTATAGCACTTAGCCTGTTTCTTTAAACAATCCATAGACATTGAACAGCTTCCTTGATGGTATATGAAAAGCAGGTACCAAGTAATGCAGAATTTATAAATGATGCCACACAGCTACCAAAAGAGCATTCAAGATACAAAGGAACATAAATCGCATAGCTGAAATCATCAAGCCATATTTTTAGCTGCAAACTTGTTAAACCTACATTCATATGCCTCCACCAAAATATTTCATTCTCTTTGATTAACAAATCTTTCTTAAATGAGGTTCAGTCCTACACAAATGTAAAATGGATGTGTGTTTTTTAAAGCACTGAAACTGATTTGCATTTCAGCACATCGATGTATCTATAGAACAACTTTAATAAAAAGGCTCGGCTCTTTTAGATTATTTGGTCTATGTGTTTGTTTTTCTGGTGCATATAAAATTATCTTTAAAAATGTAGGCAAACCAGGGATCCATAGGTAATCTAAGAAGCACAACATTCATGCTTGTTTATATCTGTATTTTCAGCTAGTACATATCCATGATTTATTTGCAAACAAATTAATTAATGTTTCAGCAGCTGTTTGCAGCCAGTCTGTGATCTAGTTTAAACAGAGATGACACTTTTTTTTATTCCACAGGGGCAATTTCAAGTACTCGTAGATTATATTCTTACTATCAGTCCAAATGATAAAAGAGTAGTGAATCCTGAAACAGCATAGCTGACTTTATAAGATCACTGTGCTTCCACATATCCAGTTATTCCCTAATGCCATCTTTCCTGTGTTATCTTTTAATTAAGGCTGCATAATGCCAGTTTATAAACAAATCTCTAAGTAAGATCAAAAACTGACATATTTTAAATGTTTTTCATTCTCTAGTTTGTGGTCTCCTGGGGGTGTTATTCTAAAATGTACATCCCTGTATGAAATTACTTTTTTATCACATTGTGTATAATGAAAAGAAATGTTTGAATATTGTTCTGTAACCTGACAATGAACAAACAAATGAAAGAACAAATGCTGGGTAGCGTAAAAGATAAGCATAGTATACAGTAGGCAGATAACTGCAGAAAACATTACTATACTTTGTGATTTTATTTCTCTTGATAAAAAAAAAAAAGAGAACTACAAGACAAAATCCCCAAAGCCTCGCTAGGCTAAATTTCCTCCTTCTTCTTTGAACAGACTACACAGATTTTGTTGACTAATTGAGATCAATCCCAGTTGTAAATCGCCTTGCTATCCTACAGCTTTAATTAAGCTACCAGAGGGAGTTGTTTATCAATTAACACTTGTTACAAATTATTAGTAATTATATGGACTTTGCGTATATACATCAGCCAGTAAAGACTAAGCCATACTTCCCTGTGATACAAGTTAATTCAGATATAGTTCATAATTTTTTTCTTAGAAAAAACAAAAAAATCAGCACAAAAACATATGGAAATTAGACTGGCATAGGAAGACCTAAAGTAATCCACATACTACTTTTAACTAAATGCAACAAATTTTAACATATCTTGTGCATAAATGTTGGCAATTACACGAAGTAAATTTAGTCAAACTTTTAAAACAATGGTAGTGTTCTTCAATGCATTGCATGCATTCCCATTTTGAGTAACAAACATCTTAAATAAGGAACATTAGGTAAAAGTTGATAATGTATTCAAACATTAAAGCTACCTATTGCTCTGTGCACTACATTCTGTGATAATTTTAATTGGCTTAATTGAGATGCACAAGTCTGATTAATGTTTAATTCCTTTATATTAAAAAAGAGAGAGTCAAGTAGTTAGACATTTCTTCAATTATGTTAGATCTTTCTCGACTTCAAAGGAATGTTACAGTAGACAGCCAGATACTGGATGAACTGATTAAAGAATAAAGACTGCTCATTATAATCTAAGAGTACAAAATTGGTTTGTGTAGCCTTTGAAAGTTGAAATTAAGAGCTCTTGAGTTAAAACTCAAGCTACAGTAATTAACCCAAATTATAGCCATCTTCACTTACCTGGTTGACTAAGATTAGTCATTTGAAATGATCCACTAGATTCACTGGTTCATTTATTATTCATTCCATGACCAATGAGATACAATTTCACCCTGATGAAACCTTCATTTATAAGACAAAGATTTAGAGCCTCTACTTAATTTGTTTTTAATTACTTAGCACAGAACCTTCCTCATTCACATTAATGAATAACAACCTCTTCAAAATCTGCTGAGGTGATTTTGGGTTTGGTTTTTTTCATTTTATGGCTATGTAAGAAGTAAAAGATTACAAAATCTTTTGGAATAATACAAGTATTGCACTATAAAGGTAAGTACATTACAGTAAATTTTATATCAGTACCACATTTGGACTTTGCTAATACAGTTTACTGCCTAGCAGAAAGGGATAGTCTGATCCTGCAGGAGGTGTGTGGATAACACAAAACTACTGGGCAAGAAAGGCATAACTGAGCTTCTACTGTAACATCAGAAAAGGGGTAATTGAAATTGCTTTGAAAGTAGCCTATGTTGGCAGGAGTTTTAGTTTGTCTCAACTGGCAATAAACATTGAATCAATTGATTTTAAAAAATCTTTGTGTTTTGACCAAAATAACAACTTGAAAAGCAAGAGCACTGCACCTGACTAAAGACAGATTCATATATGTCACAGTTAGTCACCATCTCCAACCTTTCATAAGGAGAAAGAGAAGAAAATAATCAAACAAATTTTATAATAATAAATGAGCTTATGAATAGAACTACACTGCTAAATTATTCACATAAAGTAGAATATGAGCACAAAAAAGAAGTAAATAAAGCAAGTAGGTAGCCTGTTTTGCCAAATAAAATTAGCTGTGTTACAGAGTGTATTTGATCATCCTGGTCATGATTTGCTCATGACTATTCTACAGCTGGGCTTACATGGCAGCCCTACACCCAGCAATGGGCACATGAACTACATGAAAACACTCTCCCTAACTAACCAACTTAAAGGTCTGCAAATCCAGAAGTGATAGTAGAAGAAAAGAAGCTTTTCAAATGGAAGCAATACAGTGGCCAAAGGCATGCCAGAAGGCAATGCCTGAAACCTCTGAATATAGTATTTTTTGACAATACCTAGTAACTGGAACTAAACATGAAAAGACAGCAACATCTGATAATTTCTCATCTGATGAAAACTCTCAGAGTTCTAGGAACACCGTTGGGGCAAAGGTAATTTTCATAGTCTTAGAAGATATGCCCAACAGTTTGTAGTACCTTACTAGTACTTAGTCACATTAGAGTTTCAAATGTAGAGAAATGTTGCCTTGTAATCTTTTCACCACAGGCAAGAGGGGTTTTGCCTTACCCTTTTCCATACTAAAACTGAAGTTATGGCTCAGAGACTGAAGTGGCCTCTCTGTAACATGTTAGGGTCTCTTTCCCCGAACTATCAGATTTATAGTCAATTAAGAAAAAACGAAGACAAAAAAATCACAGCATCAAACCTGTAACCATCTATCCTGCCATTACAAATACCTAGATAATTTTTTACAGAAATGCAAAAGCCAGCTAATCTATCTCTAAAAAATAAGGGTCTTTATTTCTGAAGAAAAATGAATCAGTACTGAGGCAGACTGACAGCCCCAAATCTCAACTATTGCAACAAAAATGCTACAGGACATGATTACTTAAACAAGGTGATATCTTCAAGAGAGCTAGAAGAAAGTATTTTTGACAGACAAATTATTTCAGGTAAGTTTTCTCCAACCTCTGGTAAAAATCAGATGGAAAATTCCTAGAAACTTGTCTGCATCAATCTGTGGCAGCACAGAACAAGGAAAACAGCACACTGAGGAACTAGCTGTTTTTGCTGAAACAATGCCCACCATACAACTGCACACCACTTCAATCTTTACCTGCAAAGTCCCACAGACACCCACTGAAGTTTCTGCTGCCTCTCACTACAATAGCAGATACCACCTAAGATACAATTCCACCATGCAATGTTATGATGGCATCCACTTTATCTGACATCAGAGAACACGTGCTCATTTTCTCCGTATTTAGAGCTTTTCTCACAAGTTAGGATAACCTGAGATTTCCTGTCCTCTTCAATAACACTGCTATTTCAGCCCCTCACTAGGGACACTGTCCCCCAGCTCCCTGTATCGACTGACACTTTACAGATATAAAAGTAGTGGTCAGGTGGTAACCTGGAACCAAAAGACTTACCTTAGACAGTTATGTTTTAACCCTGTACTGTGTAGTTCTGCAAACGGAAGCCAGGAAGGCTCTGAAAACCTTTTTCCCTAATGCTCTTCCTACATATCCAACGAAAAGGTTCTTATATACATTCTAATGACATGTTCTTATGGCATTAATAGTATCTTATTAAATTACCCAACAGTGATGGGGTTTATATTTTTCCATAATACTCTTCTTTCCTTGGATGAAAGACCATCACTCATCCTAGTGGCAGCTACATTTTATTGAGGGGTAACACCAAATACAGTAATTTTTGAAGCACTGGGTATCCCTTGGAAAGTAAGATACTATTTGATAAGTTCATCAGCATCTACCCTTGTTTTGTCACTGCCTGATCTGCCAAATTACATGTTGCAAGAACAAAAGGAGCAAACTTATAGCACCTTCCCACCTATCCTGTATGTTCAGCAGATAATGGGAAGCTCTTATAGCCTTAGGAATGCTCACCTGAATATATGGCAGAGAAGAAGCAGCCTAGGTTATGAGTTCTGCTCTCATCCACCTGCGGCAGGGAGCTCTAGCAGATTTCACATCTAATTGTGAAGTTTCTTTATCTGCTCAAAAATGTTCCTAAACTACAGAGTACCTTTGAATTTTCATTGTTGGCTGAATATGACAAAACTCTTGGTATCATATCTTACTCCCACTCATCTTGAGCAGATCTTGTTAGTGCAGATTAGATCTTGTTAAAGATTAATTCTTAAAGCATCCTCAAGCTTTCTTTTCCAACAAAGGAAACATCAATTATAGGCTCACACATAAACTTTGCCCCTATCTTGAATACTTGCTGCCCTTTATAAATCTTAGATTTCTTCCCCTTGTGTGTGTTCAAAGGAGAGATTTTATTGCCTCCAGGGGTTGTTAAACTGATTGCAATACCACGTATTTAGAGCAGTTCAGTGGGAATTAAGCTGGTTCAATGCTGTCAGACCTAGAATATAGCTGTCAAATAGCATTACAAGTAAAACACCCTTGATAAGAAATAATGACCAAATGTCAATCTGTTTTTTACCAGCAGCACTACAGACGTAGCCTTGCCAATGAAAAATGCAATATTTTGCACATTATACTAGCTATGCTTTTGTGATGCTACATAGTAAAGGGTGTTTCAGTCTTTCAATGTAGCTTATTTTTAGATTATAGGATTTGATCACAAAAATGTGTGTCTTGGACCTATCTTGGATTCAAAGGAGAAATGCCTGAAGTGTGGCTTTGCCCTCCTCGCATTTTTCTACTACAAAAAAAACACAAAACAAAACAACAACAAAAAAATCACAAAACCAACACATGCATTAAAAATTCATTAATCATACTTCCTAAACATTAGCCATGCAGAAATTAAAAGAGCCGATTTGCTTAGATCTGCTTTATGCTCTTACAGCATAAAGGTTCATGTTTCAGAAATCTGTAACTTCACACTACAATGCAACCCATTAGCTAACGTTATTTTTCTGATTTATGAATTTTGGTTTTTAATTACTCTATTGTGTACAAAATTACAACATTTCTTAGAATTTCTTTTGCAGATACAAATATTTGTCACCTATAGAAGAATTAACATGCAATAAATATTTTAATACTTAAATACACACTATTCCTAATTCAATACTTTAATAGTTCTTACTTCAATTGTGTTTACAAACGTGTATTCATTTTTGATAATGCATTTTTTACTTATACGAAATTGTTACCACAAATAAATACCAAGACTTTAAAAACTAAAAACTGTTGCCAAGACACAACTTAAGACCCATTTATCCAGATGTGATGGGATTCAAAGCAGTATGTCTGAAAATTTGGTTTAGATAGAGCAGGAAGTATTTCAAAATATCTGCAATAATTTGGGGTCAGAGACTCAGCCAGAATAAGCACTTCAAGATTTTGTCTGGGAGAGATGCAAGAGGAATGACATACAAAGGAAGGACAAGGAAAATCTAATATGATGTCCTTCAAAAAGACATTTTAAAACTAGGTACAGTATTAGCTCCCCAGGAATCACTGATGAATGAACAAACAAGAGAGAGAAAACAAAACATGATGCAAACTCTAAAGCACAGCAAGACTAAGAATGTGAATGCCAAATTGTGCTTTCCACAGCATTTAAAGATGGCACCTGTTGACAGCAGTGAAAGTCCCAGCACAAGAAACAAAATAAATACAGTATGTTTAAAACAATTATACTACCTTGACAGAAACCTCCCAAAATAAGAAAAACATATTTGAGTGGCATTAATATTGTCTCACAATTTAACCCTGTAAAATAATTTCCATCTCTGAAATATGCAGTAAAGTACAAACAGCATCTTTGTGTTTACAACTTTCAAACTCAGACCATTTTCCATTTTGTAAACTTCTTCCCTACATTTATTAATCCACTATGCACCAAAAAAATCAATTTAATTGCTAACTTGCACATGGCTGAAAGTATAGGTTAAAAGTATACATACAGAGAGCAAAGAGGACAGGACTGAGGAACTACCCCTAATCTGACAGCTTCAATCAGACTGTACAAAATCTGAACATTTCAGACCTGGTAAATCCTCACATAGCTGTGCAACTCCCTGGCTTCAGAGAAATCAACATGATACGGAAGTTAACTAAGAAAATGAGCCAGAACATTTGAATAGAGTTTTGGGGTTTTGTTTAGGGTTTTTTTTCACAGATATATTTCAGACCAGGAAGTCACAGTAAAGCATGACTGTTGCCAGCTCCTGACCCTGATCTTCCTTATCAATCCAGGGCTTTGAGCCCAAACTGAGTGCATACTTGTACAGTAATAGGCAGTAACTAGTACTAGGCAACGGTAGTAGATAAACAGTACAACCACATAATCAGTCTAAAAGATAATATATATGTTCCAATGCATTTAACAAGTAAACTCTACTTTCTGCATTAATGATCACCATTCATTATTAATAGCTAAAGTAATGCATGGGGTATTCCCTTTTGGGTGAATTCATGAGAATTAACTTCCACTTGCAGTTTTACTTTAATGCTTTTTCTGTTCCTCTTGTGAAATGTTTACAACTCACATGCTGATGCTGGAGGAGTAACTGATTTCAAACTCAATGCCATCGTTTCATAACTGCACTTAAGGACTCACAGGGGAACAGAGTGTCACCACTGAGTAATATGAATAATTTCACATTGTGAGATAAATGAGGCAAAGATAGGGCATTTATCCAAAAATCAATCCAGAGCTGCATGCAAGATTCCCTTTCATTTTTTCTTTAAGTGAAGTGGGAAATATCTGTGGGTGATGTCATTTGGTTTCCAATTATAAAATTCAGCATGCAGTCTGTAATTACAGATTTTGGCACAAACCAGCACAAGTTTCTCACTATGATGTTAAAAAGCTGGCCCTTAATTGGTCTTGCAAATGGTTTTTTGTTCCTATATTGTAGCTATTTCACAACCAGTTAAGATGTACTGCAGGCAAGGCTCTTTTACTTTTATTTGTACTTTAGTAAATATTTTCAATTGAAATTTTTGTATTAATTTTGAATCAGAAGACTACTAACCAATGCATCAAACTGACATAATCATTATTTATCTTGATAAAAAAACACTTCAATAAAAACCGTTTTAACTTTACTTTAAAAAAAATAGAACTTTGCTGCCCTCTACCTGTCAATTCCCAAATTGTGTGAGAAGACAGAAAAATCAGAAGTGGGTCCGAAGTCCCAGACTTCACAGAATTTTAATGAGAGGTCAGAATCCAGCTACAGTTACACAATCTGTCTTGACCAAGCAGAAAATCAAAATCACAATTGTTGTCCCCATTTATTGAGTTAAAATGAGGAAGTAGAATCACAGCATGTTTTGGGTTGGAAGAGACCTCGAAGATGACAGAATCACAATCACCAAATGGGTAAGGTTGGAAGGGACAGTGGGGTCATCTGGTCCAACCTCCCTGCTCAAGCAGACTCTACCTACAGCACATTGCACAGGATTGCATCCAGACGATTCTTGAATATCTCCAATGAGGGAGACTAAGATCATAGAGTTCCAACCCCAGTGCCATGGGCAGGGACACCTTCCAACAGAACAGGTTGCTCAAAGACCTATCCAGGCTGGCCTGGAACACTTCCAGGGATGGGCATCCTGGACAACCTGTTACAGTGCCTCACCACCCACACAGTAAATAATTTCTTCCTAGTATCCAATCTAAACTTACCCTCTTTCAGTTTAAAGCCATTTCCCCTTATCCTATTACTACTTGTCCTTGTAAAAAGTCCCTCTCCAGCTCTCTTGGAGCCCTTTCAGGTACTGGAAGGGGCTCTAAGCTCTCCCCAGAGCCTTCTGTTCTCCAGGCTGAACAACTCAAATTCACTCAGCCTGTTTTCACAGGAGAGGTGCTCCAGCCCTCTGATGATCTTCATTGCCTTCAACTGGCCTCATTCCAACAGGTCCACATTTTCTTACGTTGGGGGCCCCAGAGCTGGACACAGCACTCTATGCATTGTCTCTCGAGAGCAGAGCCGAGGGGGAGAGTCACCTGCTGGCCACCCTGCTTTGGATGCAGCCCAGGATAGGGTTGGCTTTCTGGGCTGCAAGTGCATATTGCCGGCTCATGTTGAGCATCTTGTCAACCAAAACCCTCAAGTCCTCCTCCTCAGGGCTGCTCTCAATCCATCTCCGCCCAGCCTGTGTTAGTGTTTGGGACCTTGCACTTGGCCTGGTTGAACTTCATGAGGTTCACACAAGCCCACATCTCCAGCCTGTCAGTGTCCCTCTGGATGGCATCCCTTCCCTCCAGCATGTCAACCACACTACACAGCTCAGTGTCATTGTCAAACTGACTGAGGGTGCTCTTGATTCCACTTGTCCATGTCATCGACAAACACGCTAAGCAGAGCCAGTCCCAATACTGACCCCTGCAGAACACCACCAGAGTTACTGGATTTCACTTGGACATCGAGCTGTTGACCACAACTCTTCCAGTGTGGCCATTCAGCCAATTCCCTACACACCAGGTAGTCCATCCATCGAATCTCTGCCTGCCCAGTTTAGAGACCAGGATGTCACGTGGAGCAGTGTCAAGTACTTTGCACAAGTCCAGGTAGATGACATCAGTTGCTCTTCCTTCATCCACCAATACTAACTCTCTATCTAGAAGATTCAATATTTGTCAGGTATGATTTTCCCTTAGTAGAGCCATGTTGGCTGTTACCAATCACGTAATTTTCCATGTGCCTTTGCACAATTTTTAGGAGGATCTGCTCCATGATCTTGCCAGGCACTGAGATGAAACTGACTGGCCCGTCCTATGAGTATAAATGCTATATGAATTCTGTAAAACTATTTGGAAAACACAATAAAAAACCACCAATCAACCAGTTTGTGATTAAACATGAGAAGTACCATTGGAGGAATGATCGCTACATTCTTTTAATTATATTCGGCTGTAAGACACTGTCCCAAAATTACTCATTTAGTCATCCATTAGTGAGGCTATCAGTATGGTTTGCCTGAGGCCAAAGACACTCCATTTCAGTCCATGAAGAACAACAGTAATGTTTCTACCTCTTCTTTCTCTCACAATCCTTTTCCTTTTACAAGCTATATTCCTCAAAAATTCCGAGTTTGTTTTGCTGTTAAAAAAGGCCAGACCTGGACAAGCAAGCAGGAATCAGTCTGCTCTGCAGATTTTCTGTTGCACTAAAAAGTGCTGAACAGCTATAACTGAAATCACTGAAACAGAAGAAAACCTCTCTTCATTACTCTCCTTCTTCCATGAGAAATTTAAGTTTCATTTGTCCTAAATACTTGTGACCACAGAATCAATACAATGATTACTACACTCAAGCACTGTTAATTTAGATGGCAATAGTTTTACTCCTCCTTTTTAAACCTGTAGTTTGTTCATTGCTTTCTATTAATACCTACTTAATGAAAACACCAAAAGAAAAAAAAAACCTCCTCTTTGAATGCCGTTTCCTATCCATCCTCCCCTCTCATTGAAGGGTGGTAAGAGCTTCCAGTGAATTATTTCCCATATCCCCAGTCAGTTCTATGAAATAAGGAGACTGAGACAATGTCCTTAATATGAAGACGGCTAAAACCAAATAGGAATAAACCAAGTATTGTTTATATGAAACTAAAAGCTAAGGAGACACCTTCCACCCCCATCACGTCACCTTTTGTTAATTGAAGCCATCAGCCAGAAGCAGGTGTACATGGAATATAATGAATGTCCACTGCATTATACTGAAGTCCTAAACTAAGACAGATGACTCAGGCTACTTGTATTGCACACTACAGCACACCAGGTCAAACATCCAGAGTACATCACTAACCTTAAAACATAATGAAGCATTTGCACCTAGTGAGGATCAACAAACAGCCTACGTCCTCTTTGTTAATTCCACCGTTTGAAAGCCAGTACAAAATAAAACAAAGTGAGCACACCTTCTTTAGACATGCTCTTGATTTACTCCAGAGAAAAGCCCTTCTTTACACAGAATGAGACCCCACTAAAGGTTGTTCCAACATGTTTTATTCCAGTAATATTAGCAACCTTTCAGATCTGACTCTTACTAAAATCCAAGAATCGAGATGGTGAGAAAAAGTTACTTTTTGTTAGGGTTAATGACAAAACTTCTGAGACAGCTCCTTCTCTGTAAATCTTGTAGAGATGCAAGAAGAGCAAACACTATCCAGTGAGAAGGGGCAAAAAGACCTTTTCTCAGTCATGGTCTAGGTTCCACTCCCTGACAAAGCTAACAAATCAACACTGATCATCTCAGGATTACACCAGGCTCTGCTGTCTACCACCGCAGAGGATAAAAAGCCTCCAAGTTCACTTGGGATCTCATTTTATTAACCACACTGCTGCACAGAAACTACACCAGTGGGCTCCATTATAAAGTCTAAAGACAGATAGCCAGACAGACTCAGCAATTCAGACTTTGTTGGGGTTTCTTTTTAATCCTGAGCTTGTTTTAAAGAACAACAACTCCTTTTTTGTGAACTTCTCAGAAAAGAAAAGAAAAAGAAAGAAAAAGAAAAAAAACCAAGTCTTTCAAGAGGACCTGAAAACCTGATGAGCTTCAAATGCAAAAAATAACAAGCTTTTGAATGGAAACCATGGAGAGCCACTTTGGAAATTCAAGGACTGAAACACTGAGCAAGCACATGAAAAAGGAATTAAATTTTGCTCATGAAAAAGGAATTAAATGAAAGCATCTTCTTCAAGAAAAGAACGCAGAAGTCCTGGGGTTATTAAGTCATGGTAGCAGCAAAATATGCAATTCTGTGGTAGACACTCTCACTTGGAATCTCAAAATATTTTCAGCTGCTTTATTAACTTTTATAATTTCCTCATCCAAGTGAGAAGATTAACCAATACTAAATTAATTCCCACAAGACATCAGAAGTCTTTGGAAGAGCTAAACACAAGCAGAGAATCCTTACTTGCCTCTCACTCAATTACTTCTAAAGCAATGCTTCACTGTGATACCGTCGCTCATTCAAAAACATTTTTGGTGTTTTGTTTGGAGGTTTTTTGTTTGGTTTGGGTTTTTCTTGTAAATGTAGAGCTATCTTTACAAAGGGGATTGAAATACAAATCAAATATGACTTGCATGGTTTGTCCTCTGTAAGTAAGCTATTCCTATGCCTTCTAGCAGACCAGTGGCACATTACCTTTCTGGAGGAATTACAAAGACTACCAGTTCTTAAAAATATGCACAAGAAACTAATGTGAAATTACAGATGAAAATAATAAAAGATTCCATCTTTTGTTTCTAGATTAGCTTTCACAGAATATTTACGGATTTGTATTTCTATAGTACCAACAGAACCACCAGTTTTGTAAGAGTAGAGCTGATGAGGTTTCCAACACTCAATCTTACTAAAGCAGGCTGGGTGCTGTCCTGCCTGCGTTGCTGCCATTGGCCTTGACGCACAGGGGGGTTTGGCACAGAGCACGCTACTTCTATCAAAATGTGACTACTTTCCATATACTGAATATATTTTTCTGGCAAATAGCAAATCACCAAACTGAAGCAGTTTAATCTCCTTTAAAGCTGTTGCAGAAAATAAAATTAGTCTGACAATTTTGTCAGCATTAAAGCTGCTTGGATAAACCAAGTGTAATCAAAGACTGATAGCATGTGCATAACACCTCACACTTAAAAATAGCCTTTTACACTTCATTAATCTCAATGTTTAAGCAGATGATGGAGGTTTATGAGTAAATGAGTACTAGCTTTCAAGCAGATATGTTCTAAATAATTTATAGTTAAAATAAATGTCAATGCTGCTACACAGACATGAAAGTTGCAAAAATCATACAGCTGAAGTGAATATAGCTAGAGATTACAAGGAGATTGCAACAGCTATAGGGCAGGGATCATCTTCTGTCTGTACTCTGAAATGCCTGCCAGGCTTTTAGGTGGTGTGAAAACAGAGTATAAAGTAACATTTTCATGAGGCGTGTGTAGCATAAAGGTCAATCAATCACATTTTTCAAACTATGTTTCTTTGTTACAACATAAATGTTGCTATTCCACAAGAGTATTTAAAAACAGCTGTTATTTTAAAAAGCCAGTGTTGTATTCTCATCAAATCAATAAAAAGCCAGGAAATCCCTGGAATTAGAAAACCTATACAGCTGTCCTCCTTACCTCTTATCCGTGTGACATAGAAATGCAGATTGTGACTGCATTGTGCAGATCTTAGCAGTGAATGCAGCTTTACAAGGTGCTTAGATTGAGTCTATTTCTTCTCACTTAAAGTTACATTATGCTAGACTTAAGGCATGCTTTATTTACATGCATTCAATCTCTAGTGGGAGTTTATATACTGCGCACTGGATAATTCTCTAAGTGAACAACAGTCCAGCATCAAGAAGAGTTTCATGCAGAATACAAATAGAAAGCATTAGACAACTACCTCCCAGGGACAGTGAGTTCCCTGGGCTTACGTTGGGGATGAGGATTGGTCGATCTGTTCACCCTCCGGGGCTGTCTGGAATTATAGATCAGGGACCTTATTGTCATACCCCAGCTGCTGCACAAAGCCACTAGAAGAAAGGAGATTTACGAGTATTTCAGCAGCACTGAACAAGGGATACAGAAGCTATACAACTGGGAGTACAGTGGCTCTAAATCTGTAGGCATTATGCAAAAAGAAAATGCAGAGTTCGGCATCAAGGGAGCTCTCCCAGAGCAATAGGACATCTTTGTAAATTCTCTAAAGAATAAATTTAACAGTTATTAAAGAACAACACCCTGTTATTGCAGTCACTGAACTTTACAACACAAGGAAAGATGCAAGGGATTTTCAGAAAGACATCTGTCATTTAACAGTGACAGTGACCTCAGCACAGACAAGGAATTCAAATCCCCAGCGATGGAAACAAATTAACCCCTTGGTACACAGTGGGTTGAGAACTCCAGCATTAGGACTGCTGTGCACTCTAACAGTAACAGCCTGCACAAGGTTTTACCTTCAGTGAAGCAATAGACAGAATGAGGGATATTCTTTAAATTATAATTGCTGTACACAAAGACCACTTAATGACATTATTTAACATCATGCTACTGACAGTTGTAGAATCATAAAATCATTTAGGTTGGAAAAGATCTTTAAGATCTTTAAGTCCAACTGTTAGCGTAACACTGCCAAGTCCACCACTAAACCATGTCCCTAAGTGCCACATCTACATGTCTTTTAAATACCTCCAGGGATGGTGACTCAGCCAACTCCCCTGGGCAGGCCATTCCAAAGCTTGCAAACCCTTCAATGATTAAATCTTCCCCAATTTAAATTTTCTCTGATGCAATTTAAGGCAGTTTCCTCTTGTCCTACTGCTCCCTACCTGGGAGAATGACCCCCTCTCATTACAACCTCCATTCAGGTAGTTGTTGATAGTGATAAAGTTCCCCTCGAAGCTCCTTTACTCCAGACTAAACATCCCCAGTTCCCTCTGCAGCTCACAGGATTTGTGCTCCAGACCCTTCACCAGCTCTGCTGCCCTTCTCTGGACAAGCTCCAGCTCCTCAATGTCCTTTTTGTAGTGAGGGGCCCAGAACTGGACACAATATTCAAGGTGCAGCTTCACCAGTGTTGAGTACAAGGAGACAACCACTGCCGTGGTCCTGCTGGCCACAATATTGCTGATACAGGCCAGGATGCCATTAGCCTTCTCGGCCATCTGGGCACACACTGGCTCTTGTTCAGCCACTTAGTAATCCAGACGGTCAGCAGATGTCTGCAGAGCAAGAAGAGGGATAGGCCATAGACATTACCCCATCCCAGTGACTCTAGTAGTCCCCATACAACCTATGGAGAGCAGGCCTGGATAAGAAGCTCTAAGGAGTAATACTGCAAGACATTCAGCACTTGACTCCAACTCTGATGTTAAGGCAACTGTTAACTGTCCACTCCCACGTGTAACAGCTAATTAGCTTACCTTAGCTATGTTCTAAGAAATTCAAACAGGCTCCAATGTGTTTCCAAGGTGAAAAGAAGAAGACTGATTTATAGGTACATTTGGAGGAACATTAATGACTGATGGTTAATGATACAGCAACCTTACTTATAGCAAAAGAAAACAAAAGGATGTGGACAACCATGTTATTAGCTCGTGCTGAATGACATCCATCTTATGACCTGACTGAAGTGAGAAGATTGTAAAGGATTATACATTTAACAAAATGTTCTTCTTTAATGGGGGCACGTTAACACTTGGGGCTCTTTTTCTAAGTCCCTACAGCTGTTCTGCTCTTCAAAATCTTTGACACATTCACTTAAATACACAGTAGGTTGTGCTTATTTACATTGTTCCCACCACAATGTTATTCATCCTATTTTGGTGACCCACAAAAACTCCCAACATTCTTGACTTACCTTCACAGCTTTGGGTACATAAAGAACTCTACAAACACAGCAACAGTTTGGAACACATGTTCTAGATTCCACAAGGAAGATGTCCAAGGTAAATAGGAATGAAGATGGTAAGTCTCCATAAAAAGAACAGGCACATTTGTTGTAAATACTCAAATGCTTCACCTGCAGGAGACCAGAAAGGCAAGCAGGTTACTTATTCCTTGTTCTCCTGTGACACTTGGTAATCTTCAAATCATGAAAAAAAACAACCCCAAACCCACAAAAAAACCCTTCAACCACACTTCTGCATACAGAAAAGACTTTGTTTTGAATCAGAATCACAGGATAGTATGGGGTTGTGGGGTTTTGTTAAGAAGTCTTCTCTTTTGTTTTTGCCTCAGCAGATTTTGATGCTCAAATTTATCCTCTGGGTATTTATTGCTTTTCCTGTCGGCATCAGCTTTGAAGTACCAGAGGATGGGATGAGGAAAGCTTAGATTTGGAGAGTAAGATCAGAAGCTCTTTTGTATTAGATGTTGGACTTCACTTTATACACCTTTTTATTTATACAGAAAGGCTTATTATTCATCAGCTAACTGTATTTTAAACCAGGCAAATCTGTTTGAATTAGGCTGCAGGACTTATTTTAAAAGGAAGTACACTATTGCAAGTCTAAAAACTTGACACAATTTTAGAAATTAACTTAAAAAAATTAAACAGGCAGTATGTTACTCATTTTTATACTTAGAACAAACTTCACTGCTAACAAACTGGATGCAAAATTCTAATCGTCTCATGATTTGAGGGACTTCACTGCTTTAACTTTGATGGCTTTTGACACTCAAGAGGATGTGGGATTTAGCAAGGCTAGGAGAGATCCAGCTCCCTGATGGCTAGGGGTATTCCTTACAATAAAGTTTCTCCCTACAATCTTAAAAAGCTGACTGGGTGAGGACTTCAGTCAGTAAAAGGATAACCAATCGAAGAAAAGCTCTGGATCCCCTATTTTAGGGCTACTTAGAGCAGAAAACATTCTAGAAGCTAAAAAATACATTAAAAGAAAAGCTTATTTTTTGTTTGTAGAAGTCTGACAGACAACAGCAAGAAAATGTAAAGCTATTATTCAGCAAACTGAAAACTGATTTCATTCACTCTTGACTGTAAGCAAAACAAGAAAAGCCAAAGCAAGAAAATCCACAGGCATGGTTCAAGATTTCAATCCTTCACACAGCATGAAAACAAGCCAAGTATTACACAAGACTGATACTAGTCATTCTACAGTTACACCATTACAGCAAAAAATGATTGTATATAAAAAGCCTGGTGCAATTGGGCTGCAATACACACACAAGTACACCTATATGGCAGTTATTCCCTACGTGTAAATTACAAGGATTAGTGCCCACATTTCTTACTACTCTACTAGCCATCTTCCAAGTTCAACCTCAAACAAAACAAAAATGAAAAAACTCCACAAAGTATTTGTCAACATTTCTCAGAGCAAAAGATTTAAATTCTAGCTCCAGAAAGAGGTAGTTGGAATGTGAGACAAGTTGTATGTACTCCTCAGCATAACTATAAACCACGGACACCATACACTCCTATAAAAGATTAAAGATTAGATTCTGTTTCCAGCAGAAATAAAAATAGCATTAGTATCACTGTGCAAGTCAAAACCTTGCCATTCTTGTGCAATGTAAATCATCACCTGAAACATTCCATGCCATTTTGACTACTCAGCTAAGAGGCACAAAACCTCCTCTGTTGATTCTACTCAATACACTAAAATGTTATACAGCTCATGCACTGAAAGAGGATTAGAGAGAGATCTTGCCTACCATGTAGGACGAGCCTTTATTCCAAAGAGACGCTTTTAAACAACCTGAAATACATTTCACCTAATGTCACTTTACCATCTCCAGAGTTTTTTCAAACTTCTCAATATTGGTTTCAGGAATAGGACATATCTGCCTATACTCCAACTGCTTTTCCTTAATCACCTGACTCTCCAAGAAACACCATTAATAGCCAGTTATCATGTGGAGTGTGAAACGACTACATTTCAAGTCCAATCTTCCATTGATCTTTCACTTTAGAACTGGGGGATACAAATACGCTCCCAAATTTTTTGTCTTTTTATAAATGGTATCACTCACAATAGTCAACATTCCAAGAAGGTTCTTAGAAAACCATCTAGGGAAAGGCACACCCTACTGCAATCAAATACTTGTGAACAGTAGACAATTGACAGCACATTGTTGGTGAATGTAGAGGAACTGTAAAGGTCTTTGAGGAGGGATGTGTAAATCAGGAGGCATCTTTCTCCAGAACAGCCTAAAGTCATGGTCTTCATTTCTGAGATTCTGAAGCAAACAAATGCAATCTCCACTCAATTTGGAATGAATCTCTGTGTGTGCATCTTACCAATGGTGTCAGCTGGAATGGCCAGGCATCACTCCCTCTTAAATTATTTCCATATTTCATTGATCTAGGAAAATTAATTTGATGAAACATTAGCTATAAAAGGGACCCAGGGACTCCATCTGAAGCTCCTCCTAAGCCAATGGAAGAGAGTAATTTTGTCCATTATAATCAGCAGTTGTCCCCCACTCCCTTAAATCTGTCATCTAAGTATATGTTATCACTTAACACGCTTTATAGGTGAGAACTTTTAGTATACAGTAGCAAATAATGTATTTTAGATATCAGTCAAATAATGAATGCTTCAAATTCAAAGATCCTGAAGTCATCGTGGATTAAATGAGTGCAGCAATGGAAATAAAATACTGAGATGCTCTGTGGAAGGGCTTATCTTAGCTGAGCAGAAGCAACTCAATTCTCTCCAACTATTAAAGGAGCCATAGACAAAGAGAAAAAAACTCACCACTTGCAGAAATTTGGGCAGCATCTCAATTCTCTTAACTACTGCAAGCAAATTCTCATGCTAAATCTCTGGCCAGTTTCTAGAATAGATACAGTTTCTGTTAAATTGTCTGGGAAGAGATTACAAGATGCATCTTTTTGCTTGTAAGGCAAGAGACCTACAAGTAGAACACAAATAGTTGATTGACCAGCTTGTAAGGCAGAATGGGAGACCACACCTTAAAAGCAATGCAAATATGAATCTTAATCCTAGCCTTAACATGGAGAATAGGAAAATTAGTATTTAGAGATCTAGTTAAGCTTACATAGCTAAAAGAGACACTGTTCAAAGAGCTGCAGGCTTAACATATCTTTCAACCAACCCATGCTAACTTCTGGTTCCAAGCTGATGCTTACAGGTACAACAATCTAGTTTACATCATGCTAATTTTTTTAATATGAAATAAAAAATTATAAAGCCATAAGAAAGAGGTCAAGACATCAAACTCAGTTTCCTCTCTCTTTCCTCACCATGTTGTTGTATTCTCTACTCTCCAAGCTACACTAAAAGGCAACAGCTAAATGACTGCAATACACAGCATTCTTCAGAATTATTTGCTACTAAAATTTCAGGCCTAACATCTGAATCAAGTATTCCTCCATAATACTTGCATAGTTTTCCCAGTTAAAAAATAGACCACTGAAAAACCAAGTTGATTTGCAGGTGAGGTTGTAAGTATTTTAATACCACCTCTACACAGCAATGACTGCAAATTAACACCAGGACTCTCCAACAGAAATGTGCAACATTACATTTATAATGAGATTTTAAAAAAGATTCCCTGGAGATTGTATGGTTACTTGTGTCAAGTTACCTTCTTTAGGGAAAAATGGTACAATTTACTTCCCTGCACTTCGAAACAATCAAACCAGACATTTTCAGTTGTCATTAGTCAAAAGCCACATTAGCAGAAACTGTAGAACAAAACACAGGTGTACTTATTTATAATTTATAAGATACACAGGAGTACACCACATGTAAACATCCAGAAAGCATGCTTCCCCCAGGCACGCTATGAAGGCTCAAGTACTTACCTGTCCTAGTAGGTGGAGTCTGAATACATCAAAACCCAGCGATAAGTAACATGAGTCACTTAAGATGCAACTACAAATTTCAATGATAATATCAATCAAGATTTAATTTGAAGCCAATTTAGTAGTCAACATGGGGATATTCTTGAAATGCTTAACCACAAACACTTTAAACAGTAATAATTCTTAAGTATTTTATTGCTACAAACTGGTACATCTTATCACAAAAAGCTACAAGGCGTATTATAAACACATACTCTATTATACAGAGTGCAATGCAGTCCCCCAAACAGCCACACTCAACAGCACAATTTTCGAAGTTACTCATTCTGTACTACAAGGTAAATATTTATAAGCTTACACCATAAAGCTTTTAAAATATTTACCCCACAGACCTGCCTTCCTTTTCAACTGATTAGACCAAAAGTTATTATTATATCCAACTTTCAATACAACACCAAAAAAATAGGATGCTTAAAAAAATATACAACACAATGTTTTGATCAGCTTTAACAGTCAGTTTTCTATAAAAAGCTCAACTAAAATAGTCTTAATTTCATTTTAAACAAAATCAGAAACACAGAGGAATTATATAAACAAGTTCTCCGTGGAATGGAATGCATGCATATGGTGGGGAATCTTCAACTTCATCAATTTAAGACTATTAAAAAGTCTCAGCCATTTTAGAGAAGAAATAAAAAGCTGGTTTGCCCCCACTAATGTAGTTTTGTTTTCTTGCACTTAGTTATTTTCAGTATGGTCTAAAGTGAAGTCAGTTTGTTCTTCAGTTTCTTCCTCCTCTTCTTCCTCCTCTTCCTCACCCTCAGCTGGCTCATCAGCTTTGTCCTCTTCCTCTGTTTGCTGCTCCTGAGTCTGATCATTAATTTCAAAAGGATTTTCACCCTGAAGTAGAAGATTGAAAACAAACACTTTGATATTTATTTAAAATCTAACACAATACTCATCATTTCAGTGAATGAATGGGGCAGCCACTAAGAAATGCTACATTATTTTATAAAGCTTTTTAATAGTAGGGGTTTTTTTGCAAGAAAATCAAAACAAGTTTGATTTAGCAACACCACATTTTTATGCACACAGGAAACTGGGATCCCAATAAACTCTTTTAATGAAAGTAGAAATGGCATCGAGAAAAAGCCAAGTATGCTACTCACAAATTTCACTTCAATATTCTGAAATTAAAATTACATGGTTAAGTTTCAACATGCTTTTATTAAGAACTAGAGCTGCTTCCTTTTTCTCCCCAATTAAAACCAAATTGGAACAGAAGAGTTTTGCTCTGCTTTTCCTTATTTACAGTCTTTACTCACTCTGAATAATTCTTTGAAAAAGGGCAAATGCCTCAAAAAATGAAAAAGAAATCTAGTATTCATTACATTAACTAGCCTCAAATTCATTCCATTGTTGACCTAGAAAAATTATCCTTTTCTTCAGTACTTTAAACACATTGGCATTCTGGGTTCCTATTTTCTCCATTTCATACAATAATTCAGTAAAAGACACATCTCAGCCTTCCCCTGTTCATATATTTAAGAACAATGAAAAATCAATAAAGAATAACAACATGAAGTATTTATTAGTAGTTTCTTGGCTAAAGGTCCTTTCACGTTCGTACATCTGATAAAGTAAGTGTGTTCTGAATTTAGGACACCAATCACCAACTGCACTAGGACTAGGATTTTAAGACTATTATTTAAAAGAAGATACAAATGAAAAATTGAATGCTAGGCCCCTTGTCCTTTTTTGTCTTTTTTTTTCCACTTCAGTTACATTTTTCATGTAGCATCTTCCAGGTGGCTAGTGAAAAATTAGAGAACTACAAAAATATTCAGCAAATGCCATGAAACAAAAGCTTGGCTTCAGTATTATTCTAAAACTCAAGAGAAATCCTAAATTCAGATTCAAATTCAGATTTAACCCAAAGAAAGCAGAATTGAGACCACGTTACTCCAAGTCCCTGGATAATTCTATCCATGCACTTTGTAATGGATAGCCTACAGCACTCAGATGGCAATGTCTGTTGAACCCAATCAACTTGAAGCCTAAACAAAGACATAGCTTCCACAAAGAGCAGCCATGAGTAAGATAGCATTTAAACTTCCCTAAGATACTAAGTCTAGCTTTATTAGAGTTAGATTGTGTGGAAGGATGGTCCTATAGTGGTCAAGTACATAGAAAGCTTGTCAGATATCATAACTTATCTGAGCCTTAAGGAAACACAAAAACCTCCACATCTCAGTTAAAGCTCAGGTCACTACCAGAGGATCCACTGCTACTGGTAAGCACCATGGGGCAACCAAACACCAAGAACTATTTCAGTACTTCAGGTAACAGTGCCTAACACTGAAATACCAAAAATATTAGTTCAGTACATAGTTTCATGAAAAAAACCATGACAAAGAGGCCAAATAAATTTAATTCCAGCACTGACTGGAGGCATTGTGAAATAAAACGACTGAGGATCCACACCTTAATTCCACAAGGATTAGTGCAACTCTCCAGAATTGTACTCATCTACCTTCCTTTTTGGCCGGAAGTGCAAAGCCTGCAGTGCCATTTTCCATATTTTTAAACAAATATTTCTATTCACAGTTAGGTACAGGAACAAGGATTTCCAAAGATGGAAACAAGCTAATTACTGCATTGAGAATTACTAATTAGCTTATCACTCTACCTAGTTAGCTTCAAATATAAGCTCGCCTAAAGACACTAAAGAAGGAAAAATCTGTATTAAGAATTTCACATGTCCTACTAGAAAGCATTGTTTCCTAGCAAAAGAAAAAAGGTGGCCTTTCTCTGTAAATGACTCATAAAGATACTGGAAGCCCTTTAACAGGTCTGATAGAAAAGAAAAGATCTCTAGAATATTTAAATTGCACAGAAAGCTGAAGACTCTGAACCCGTATTTACAACCAAAGCTTCAGTATTCCAATGTCCCCAGAAACCAATCTATTAACAGCAAGTCTCACAAACCTGATCTGAAAAGATACCAAAGTCTGCCTACCCAACCGGTAATCTTCAGGATGCCTTCACTAATACATGATCAAACAGTCCTGAGATACAGTGATAAAAAAATGTCAAACTCTATGATAGGTCTCTTGCGTAACATCCAAGCACCTTTTAATCACAGACATCACTCTGTGTAGGAAGTTCTAAATGGTCCAAGATTAGAGATAGTCATTTCTTCAGTAAGTGGTAATTTTTTGCCTTAGAAACAAGATGGTCTTTTTTTCCCTCCTTGTTGTAAGTAGACTTACTACACATTTATGAGCTCTTAAGATGACTGCTTCAGGTTGCTCCTGGCCCTCAGGTTATGGTGAATTTCCTCCCCTTTACAATATGGATGCAGAAAAATGCCGAGAAATTAAGTCCTTTTTTAAAAAAGCATACAAAGACTATTTTGGAAGCCTGAAATACCACACAAGAATAGCACTGGGGAAAGAGGGCTCCCAAAAGGATGTCCAAGGTAAGAAACAATTCTTTCAAAGTTCTACGATGAAAAGATCAAACAAGAGATTAAAAGGGAAGGTTCCTTGCATGCAAAGGACAGGGTGCAAACAAAATGCTCTTAATCTAAGCACTGAATTGGATTTTCCAATACAGGAATAAAAAAAAGTCATGTAATGAGACAGTGTAAAAGATAGTCACCAGATGCAACAGGATCATAAAGATCACATGCAAGTTTTGACTGCTGAAAACCTCAGTTCTGGTACAGTAATTTTCTGATAACTGAATAGAGAAATTTCCAACAAGGCAGACACCAGCACCAAAGCAGCAACACAGGGAACTGAAGTGTTAGAAGACACTATACAGAAAATTATAGTCCTAGCAGGGGGATCCAGCAGAACACTGAAAGAATAGCACACATGACAAGAGTTATTCCAACAATAATAGATACAAGGAAGCTGCATTAATAAATAAAGAAGTCCGGCTTTAAGTAACATTATTCTCCACTATGAGGATTTTTGTAGCTCTCATCATTGCCTGTGGCACCAATAAACACTGTCAAGCCCTATCTGGAACTTTGTTTTTTGCTTTCTGTTCCTAACTCCAGCCACTGATCAGAAGCATAACAAAGATCAGAGCCTTTATAAAGCAGGAGCACTTCTAAAACCACATCATCTAATTTTCTGAAGATGTCTTCTGTGGAGCTGGGACATGAACTGCAAATGGCTTGAAACAAACAAAAGACCTACACACAACACAAGGGGTTAACTTAAACAGATCCTTTCATTACCAGCAAACACCACAAGTACCTTTACCATGTTAAAAGAATTGAAAATTAAGAAATAAATTAACTCAGTGAGAATTACCAGGCATAATTTAACTTTTACATCTTTGCTATAGCTGACATGTCCAAGATTAGAGCTAGCTGAAAGATTCAAGTTCATATTTTCTAGCATGCACAGGTAAATAGTATGAAATTTGTATTTATTTCTTTAAAAGATGATGTTGTGGTGCAATCTGAAAGTATAAAACTGACTTCAGAATTAAACGGTTAAATATTAAAATATTTGAAAATATTTACAACAAAAAAAAATTTTGTCTGCTTTCCTTTTCACAGTGTAAATTAGAAGCACGTAGTTAAAAATGGAAGTCCAGTGTTAGTAGAATGACATATTTGAAGCTGTAAGTCTGCTTAAAACAGACACATCAATTTGCTTTCTTTCCTTTCGTACAAGCAAATAAGTTGTGAGGAAGACTCTATTGGAGAAAAAGATTAAATCAAAGGGCAAGAGATTTTCCCTTAAGCATTAGTAGAAGAGTAAGGCACAAATAGAATGGCATTTTACTCAAAAGAAGTGGCCAAGGTGTCCAGAGTAGGACAGCAGTTGGAGCTGTCAATTGGCTTATTCCTGACCAAAAGTCATCATCCACTCCCTCATTTACAGACATTAACCAGAGCCTTCAACCTTCCAGTCTTATACATGCAGCAAAATACTCTCAAAATTCATTACCCGCTGCCAGATGACAGACGGCTAATCAACACCAATTACATTAAGCTGTCATCCTCCAAGCAGTAACTCAGTAGCAACTCAAGGCAATCAAAACTACTCAAACAGAATTTTTCACACAAAACCTCAATGCGGAAACATGGGTCTCAAATGCCAGTTGTGCAAAGAAATGGATGACTACTACTCTCAGCCTGTTGTGGTTCTAAAGATAGTACTAGACTCAAAAGAAAATGGGCCTTCCCTAAGTAACTTTACTCAGGATATGAACCACTTCCAGGCCACATATTAAAAGAACAAATTTCCCAATATGCAGAGAAACTGAGCTGCACAATAGAAAAAAAAAATCTTTTCTGCCTATGTTAAAATGTATCAATAGGGACGCATAAACAAGGAGCTGCTGACCTGCAATTTTGTTCTACTTTTGTCAAAGGCATTTTTGATGCTGATGACCCAGTTTTGCCACTTGGTACAAAACTATGCAGACTTGCAATTCCTGTTCTGAATTTCCTCCTTTCACAGTGCATAAGCAGGTTAGACAACGCTTTGCAAAGAATGCTGAGTTTGGGATTTTTGTTTGTTTGTTTTGTTTGGGTTTTGAGCTTTTTTGGGTTGGAGGGTAAGGAGAAGTGTTTCCTCAAGCCAGTCCGTTCTACATCTTAAAGCAAGCTATTTTCAGCCATAACAAAGATCTCCTTTTCTCCTGAAAGACTGCAGGCTCCGAATGCATGTGTGCTCTGCTCCATCACATGCACCATAAGAAAATTGGACTACTTCAGTCTGCAGTCGATTATACATTTGGATAAGGATGAATGGGATTTGCATAACCAGAAGCCAGATACATCTCACTGAGCAGGTCCTGGTGAAAGTGTATTAAGTTCAGACCACCCCAGAAAATACCAGTGCTAGTTATTCTGAAAATATCAGTGGTCTCCTTGTGAAAACAATCTTGCAAGTTTTCCTTTCCTCAGTTTTTGCACCAGTGAATGGCAATTTTCCATTCTCTCTTTTAGCAGTCTCCCGCTAGGGGGCTGTATTGGACAACGCACAGCAGGCTTGGAAACGCAGACAGATATTCCAGGCTCTGCTAT
Organism: Acanthornis magna; assembly: GCA_036785705.1. Lineage (NCBI taxonomy): Eukaryota > Metazoa > Chordata > Aves > Passeriformes > Acanthizidae > Acanthornis > Acanthornis magna. The sequence goes on from JAWUZG010000058.1 coordinate 2,638,743, forward strand.
CTGGGCATTTGCAACCTTTCCCTACAAGATAAAGAACAGTTGTCTGAAACTGATTCACACACCCATCCGTACACTTTTCAGGACATAACTAATTTAACATTTTAAACCACAATGAACTTGGGCACTGGCTCATACCTTGCCATAATTCCACAAGACAGTATTGCACTGTCTGAAAGAGTGTATTGCTAGGGCATAGCCAAAACCACAAATCAATTAAAAGTAATACCAGAAACAGCTAACAACAGTATTACAGAGTCACTCAGCAAAGTAAGTGACCCAGCAGGAAAAAACCCTCCATTTTGCTAAAATGAATTCACCTGTTTCTTGGACCACATACCACCACACAGCAGAGGCTGCCATGCCTTTTAAATTTCTCTGATCTCATCAACTACTGTTGTAATCTTTTGTTCTTGTCATGAACCCTAAAAATTCAATGGAATAAAAAGTAGCTGAGTAGTGAGTGTGCACACTATACTTCAGTACAAAGCCACATGCTGGAACTACTGTTTCTAAATGTAAAGATGGAGTCATTTGTAAAGTGTGCTCTGCAGTTAATATTACATATAAAGACACTGCTGATGCTTTCCTAAAGTTCGTTTCGTTTGGTTTTTTTAAATAAGAGCATCCAATTAAAAATTGACTAGATATAAGTCATAAAATTGACTAGATATAAGTCATAAATGACAACCAAAAGCTGGTGAGGCTGAAGGTAGTAAGTTTTGCTGCAAATTAATTTATCCAAGATTTTCCACTGGCAGAATACCTTAAAAGTATATTCAATCTGTGATCTACCAAAAGACAGAGCATTGAGGTTAAACTCTATCAACATGGAGAAAATGGTGGCACAGCAAACATAACAACTTATTTTCTTTCCATTTGCATCTTACCTTCACATACAGCTCATACCGTGCCTTGACTATAGGATTATTCAAGATGCTGGTGGCAGTGAGAACACTCTCCCTTTTTATTTGTTCTCTGTAGGCCTAGGAAATAAATTTGACAGTGAATAATCATCATGTACGTCTTACAACTGTCACATAAATATGAATTCATGGTCAGTTCCTATGAATAAAAAATGAACATACTACAGCATGAACTGCTTGTTCTTAGTACTTAAGTCCAAACCACATAAATTCAATTACGTTTAGCAGTGTTTATAGCTCATTGCTTTAGCTTGATCAAAAGATGTATCTTATACAACGTACTAAAACCAGTTATCCGTTCTCATCTACAGACAACATGCAGGCTTTTTCATCACAGCCTAACATATTGTTGAAGATGATCCTGCTCATTTTCAGGGTCCCTTCCAACCCAAAACATTCTACAATACTCCACAATCACAGAAATTCATATATAAACAAAACATTACTTTGGCAATCTTGTTTACTATCAGGCACATGCTACTCTTATCAACCCTTCTACCGGACTTAAAGTGCATCACTGTAAATTGTAACATGGGCAAATACCACACTACTTCTAATTCTAAACTGCTCTCAATTGTCTTCAAATTAAAAATATAATAGCCAAGAAAAAAGAGACGACATGTTTATCTTGCTAGAAACACGTTTTGTTTTTCAATCTGAATAACAAAATTTTTCCAACACTTAAACTCAGTAAAACAAATTCTCATTAAATAAAAAAGGAATTCCTAGTAACTTTCTCATGACTTTCTACTGGAAGCTATTAAGCACACCCACATTTCATTAGCTGGGGGTGCTTAAGTGCTGGCTACTTTATGAGGTGTTAAACTTACCAAGTGCAATAAAGACATTTCAGCTTTCTAGAGAACAAATCACATCAACAAGAACTTAGAAATTACTTGCACCAAGAACTGCAATACTTTTCACCTACTATTAGATTATGCTTGCCCTTTTTTTAATAATATGCCAAATCTTACTTGTTTTCCTTTCGTATGATCAGGAGATTTTAAGTGCTGCTGAACAGAACTGTGCAATGCAGGAACATAGACACTGCAAGCACTGCAGTGAACAGTCTCAACTTTCATCATATGGTCATCAGCCGTAACCCCTGCCAAAGAAGACCCAACAAATCATTAACGCAAACTGTGTTATTTTAGGCAACTGGAAAAGCAGCTTGTTTGTTTTATACCCAAAAATAAAGGGCTCTCAGTTGTTAAACATGTCAAACTGAACCACTGAGAAATATTCACCTAAATTCAGGCACCAAAATCAGGCTCTGAGAGGGCAATATTGAAAGAGAAAGTTTTTCATTTCAATACCCCAACTGCACCTCTCCACAGACTACACGAGACCCAGGCAATGTACAAAAATGGTATCTATTTCAAATCCACAATAACCAGTATCCTTAAAAATATTGATACAGCAAAGCTTGACCAAAGTAATTGCACTTACTTTACCCCTTATAAAAACTAATTTATTTCCTTGCCCTCCCTCACCACCAGGAAGAAGTACGTATATCAAATTCATCTTGTAATTTTAAATATAAGCTTGGTAAAAGGACATTCTCATCACAAAGGAAAATAGGCTTTCCAGTACTTAAGGAAATGACAAAAGAAGAATTAGTGAGATTGTTAAGATGTTGCCTACATCCATTTTTAAGTAGCCTTTCGTATTTAAGTTCAAATTAAGGTAATACTGAAATAGAGCTATTGCCTAAAATAAAGGTATCAAAGATGTCTCCTCTGGCTGTAGCCCATATTCTGAAATCCCTCAAGCAAAGAATGGGAGGCTTTGGCACAGCAAGGCAGGGACACATGAAATGCTCTAGAAAACTGCTTGTAGGACAGCCAAAGGGAAAAATATTTCAGGCCGAGATGGATCTTTGGGTAACCCAGAAAGTGCTTGAACTTCTTTTGTCACTGTCCCTCCAAACCATGGCAACTCTTCTATTTACATTTTTCCAAATCCTTGCCATTTGACCACTGTCACCTTACTGCTTTATTACACTCTCTTTCAATCTACTGCATCCACCTGTTGTCACTCCTCATGCCTTACACCGAATCAGACTGTGGCAAAGCCCACATAATTGTTTGTCAAGTACCCAGCGCAAGGTCTTCTCACCTTCTGACAAGGCTACCTGGATAGCAAACATAAACAAAGTTTGCTATCTCCCACTGTGCCTACATTCCACATTGTATCAGAAACGAAGCAAGGAATGCCAACCAAGTACAGAAAAGATGTGGAAACTGTTTTAATCCATTTTATCAAATTCAACCAAGGATGAAAGGAGAAAAAGATAGAACAGCTCCATCTTACTCACCTTCCATTATGTCTTTTTCAGCAGCTTGGGAATTTTCCGTTTGGTTACTTGTCTGCTGCTTACGCATCGCTGTCTTCTTGAATTTATTCACCATACACTCCTACAGAGGAAAAAAAATTGGAAATACCTATGATATACAATTAACCCAGACATTAATTATTCAATTTAATTCTATAATAAACAGCAAATAATTGCTATTACTTCTTAAGGCACTACTTTCAACTGCAAAAGTAACAGTATTTTACAGACTTTGAATTTGCTTCAACTTTTAGTAGTACGTGCTGTACCAAAAGTCATCTGCAAAAGGAGTAACAGTAAGTTAAGCCTATTTTGAAAATAAATGGCAAATTGTAACTATATTCTCATGTTAAAGTATTATACAGATCAAAACCAGCTGTCTTACATGAAGAAATTCCATCACCACTTTGTCAAACTTGGTTTGCTTCTGGATATGATCCAATGTCTCCTGGTGAGCTGCACTCTCCAGATGTGACTCAATTTCTTTTTCTTCAAACGTTCGAAACTTGCAAAATGAGCAAGTAAATGCCATTCTATAAAGAGAAATACATTAAATATTACTATTAAAACTCCTCAAAACTATGACACTTGACAAACCAAATCAGAAAAGGAACAGGAAAAGCATTCTATAAAGAAACCTAAGTGAAAAAGAAATGAAAAAAACCCTCAAGTTTTTCCATTATATAAAGGATAAGTGCTACAAGAATCAAATATAAATCAGGCCAGTGTCAGAGTAACGAATTATCTACGCTGGAGACAAAAACTGCTGAAATCAGAAGCCAGGTAATTAAAAGCCACATTATTCTGTGAGTCCATCTATTGCAGCTCTCTACTTCCTGTCACTTTTTGTAGTACTTCTCATAGGCACAGAACCATAGTCTAGACACGCCACGAATTCCTAATTGTAAATAATCAGAAGAATTCATTTAAAGCTCATTTTCCCTACAAAAACTATATAACCTTTGTAAGGAAATATAACCTCCTCAGTAAAATGAGGAAAGGTCACTAATGCTAGGATCATATACTGCACTAGTGTGGAATGGTTTTGTACAGCGTAGCCACTTGGCAAGACTAAGAAATTAAAAAACCTACTTATTTTTACTACAAAACACTTGACCACATATATATACACACACACATATATAAAGCCAGAATAAAATAAATTTCTAACAGCTTTTTAAGTCAACATGAACATTACTTCAAAAGGACTACTATTCCAAGCTGCTTCTCAAGTGTGCACCAATGCACTTGTGGGGGAGAAGGGGTTAATAAATTGTGCATTTTCTGATACAACAGGGGTCTGATGAAACACCCAGTCTTCTAAGCCACTGAATTTGGGGGCCAGGTTTTGGCTTGAGTTTTTTTTTCTCTATTTGGGTTATTTTTTGGGTTTGCTGGGGAGCGGGGGCAGTTGGCAAGTGTGGAAGGAGGTGGGGTTGTTTCCTCATTTCTTTGTTGCATTTTGTTTTCCTAAAATCAGTCCAAAGCAGCTTTCAGGAAAAAAGATGTGTTCTTAGAGAGGCATAAAGGGCAAGAAAAACACTGCGCATAGCACAGAAGCTACAGCACAAACCTGTATCCATCTCCGTATTTTTCACTGTTTTTTTCCCTTCTACGCCTTTGCTTTTCTCTTCTGGCCTCAATCCGCCGCTTTTCTTCTTCCTCACTTTTAGCTTCTCCTTTGCCATCTTAACATACAATTGACAGATTAAAAACCAAATCCAAAACAAGTAAACAAACAGCAGAAGCACCTGTCTGCCCTGTCTCCTCCACAAACACTTCAAAACGCAGAGAAAAGAACCTGCACCAACATGGCTCAACGGCTTTCTTAAATGTCCTGAAAGTTTTGCTTTGTTTTTCTCCTCTAAAGACCAATTTAAACACTACTTTCAACTTAGTATCTAAGGGTTTACACTCTAGTTTACAGTCATAAAAGAAGGTCAGAGCTCAAGCAAACCCTTCCCTGTTGTGCCAAGTTATTAAAGGCCTCTTCAAGTAAGTGACCAGAAAAGGGTAACTGGAAATGCATGGGGGAAACATTGTTTAAAACTCTCCCATGTTTTTAGAGCACCATTGCTACAATTGCCTTACATAAAAAGAAACTATCTAAAGGCCATCTTTTCTACTGAGAAGGCAGTCTCCTAAACCAAAAGCAAAATTTGTCAGAAAGGACACAAGACAGTGTTGCATCAAGGTATGGTACCCAAACTGAACTTCAACAAGTTTATTATTTTTCCCCAGTAAACTTCACTTGATTTCACAGAAAAATATTACAAAGATTTTCAGTCAAAGAAATAAACCAGTTAATGAGGCCAGGGGGAGAAAGACAGGTAAGATTCACCACACAACAAAAAACCCAACCAAACCCTCAGAGAAGAACTTGATTAAATTACCACCTGGCATGTAAGTGAAAGTGTGAACGAATAAATGAAGAGAATTTAGTTCTACAACATTTAAGACTTCCAAGGACACTGACTTTTTGCATAAGTGCACTTTACTTTGTCTTTCCTATGTCTGCTTTAATAGTCTAAGAACAAAAGCAAACAATTAGAGTATTATTCAGTAGGCAGTTTTAGAGGAGGAAAAAGAGGATCTCTTAGTTTTCTTTTGCAGTTCAACCTTAGAAGAGAAGTCAGCCTCCAGGAAAATCCACCTCCATCCAAACAGCAACAGAAAGGAACATACAACAGTATCATGCACAAACACCAAAACTTGCAAAACACTCTGTGACTCTGAAGTGTCACTGAGTACTGGAAACATCTCCAGGACCAACAGCCCCTGATTATGCGAAAGTTTATCATTTTGTAGCAAAGAGTTTCAAAATTTACTGTGATCCAGAGAGGAGAACTCTTGTCCATAAGACTGTTTTTTAAAAAAATCAAATTGAAAACAAAAAACCACCTACCTACCCATAGAGGCAATTCCCATACTGATCTCAGGATTTAAATTTCATTTAGTGCATTACCACCAACCCTGGAAATATGCAAAGGATCACTTGTTTTACTGCTGTAAAAATCATCTGGTATGATATTCTGTGGAGTGAAATGGCCTCTATTTTGACCCTCAAGCTCAAAAATTGAAGTGCCCATCCTGTTAGAAGCTGGGGAATGGAGACCTGAATCTATATATAAACTAAAATCTCCCTCTTTCCTTCAGTGCACTTATGCAAACTTTTAAAACAAAAAGAAACCCACACAATTTAAAAATAAACTCAAAATATATACTATTACTTCAAGAACAGAAACACTCAGTTGGCTGCAAATTTCCAAACCTCCTTGCCATCAAATGAGACTATGTAATATGCAATAAGGCAGCACACAAGGAAAAGGGAACTAAAAATAGTTTCAGCCTTAGCACTGGATTTCTTTGTCTGTGTGTCTGAAATCACTACAGTCACTATACACTTTAACTGGTTTTATGTAAACTAATAATAAACCTGTTTCATTAAGACTGTACATGAAACAGACCCCACATTCCTGACAGCAGCTCTCCAAGATAACTAAATCCACTCTTATAAAAGTGACTCACCTAGGGTTTAAGGGTGAGGTTGATCAGCTAGTGGGATAAATAATAGGATATGGGTGAGGAACCAGTGGGATTAACAACATTCAAGCAATGGAATGGTAGTAAGGATAGAAGACCACAAAAATTTTTTTCATGAAAATTTTTAAAAAGGCAAACAACATACTAAAATGATCAGAGAGCAGAGACACAGTAAGCATGAAGAAACAAACCAAGTGATGGATGGATGCTACAAACAACCATTTTTCCACAGCCTATATTTTTAAACCCTTTTAAAAAAAACCCAAAAAACCAGTCATGCTACCAAAGAACTACTAGAGATCATACATACAGGCTTACTAAATCTATCCTCTCAAAACCTCACAAATAGAATACCTACAATACCTTACCTGACAAAGCAAACTCACTTACCTCCAAAAGTTTGATATCCCAGATCGTAAGCATCTCTTGTAAAGTCTTCATATATAACAACTGCACCACTTGTATCAACTTCAATTTCCTAATAAAGTCAAATCCATAAATTACAAAAAAAAACCAAACAAAAAAAGCCACTCTAAATCCAAAAAGGCAGCACATAACTTACATATTTTCCAATAATCTGTTACTTGCTATTTTTATCAAATATGACAATGAAAGAAAATTAATTGAGTATCTTGTTGAACTCAGTGTACAAACACTTCTAGCTCTGCATTTCTCCTTAATGCCTTGAAGCCTTAGTGTATTATTTTCACAATCAAAATTGTTTTCTATATAAATATTCTGACTTCCAATCCAAACTTCTACTTAGTTGAGAAGGTGTTAATAGGGCCACTCAAAAAGAAGGGAAATGCCATTCCAGTCTTGCAACATTAAACCAGGATATATATACACACATGCTTAGCTTACTAGTAACATTCTTACATAGTGTTGCAACTGATCTGTCTGAAGGAAGAGATTAATCTTCCTACCCTAACAGAGAACACCTTTTAACACTAGTTCTTTTTTTATTTACCCTCTCTCCTTGATGTGTCTTATGTCTTATCCATTCCTCCTCACTTCTGTTTAGTAATCTCCTTTGTACTTAATTTCTCAACCCACCCAAGCAGGTCACAGGTGCATGAGTTCAAGCTGTCTACCTGTGGCAACATGAGAAGTGTTCGTATGAGAGCTCTCTTGCACATTACAAGAACAGGTAGAGTGTACAAATACACTTTAAAATTCATTTTCCGGCTATTTGCAAAAGCTACATCTTTCACTCAAAATCAACTGCCACCAAAACAAGACAGTTTTAGATAAATTGAAAAAAACCCAAAACCATGCTTAGAAAACCTTATATAGTTTATTGTTCAAATTTATAATTCTATCTTAAGGATTGTCTTAAGTTATACTACATGAACTTCTCAAAGAAGCAAAACGTTTCCCAGTTCTGAGAATCTTTACCTCTATAGTAGAATCTTGGTAAGATGTCTTCATGTCTATTAACATAAAATGAGAAACAATGCAAAAATGCGGTCACTGACAATTCATTTTAAGACAACAAGATATTTAGGAAAAAAAATCAGCTTGTTATGCAGGGAAGAGGGTCTATATTTACAATTTATCACAGTTTAGTTAAAATCAGTTAGGCTTATAAACGAAACACTTTTAGAAGCAATCACCTATATCTAACTGCAAAACAAGAATTTCAAGGTTGAAAGGACAATATAATTTTGAGATATATTTTCATACATACAATATATACCAATTGCATCAAAGTTTCTGCTAGTTGTCACCCACTTTTTAGTTTTCAACTACATGATACTGTTTAAGTCTTTCAGTTCAAGTTTCAGAAACTGTTAAACCACTCGACATTTTCTTCCCCTTAATCTCAGAGCCACCAGACAGGCTGCATTCTAATAGGCACTACCTATTCCACTTCCTAAAGTAACATCGATATTACACAGTACATTGGTCTTTGGATTGTGGAAATCAGTGAAGGGGAACAGATAATAAATTGGAAGTGTTCTGTCTGAATGCAGTTTAGAAAGGAGAATGTACAAAAGTACTGAAAGAACTTCGATGTATGCTTTACAGACCCTTTTCATCACAACAAAGCTGGTGAGAGCACCAGTAAAGTTCCCCACACAAAAGGCAGAGGAGTGTGTTCTATACACCCCGTTCCTGGAATCTGTACAGTACTCTTGACGTTACAGTTAAGGGAACAGTTGTGTAACACACAGTAATGTAACCAGAATAACAAAATCAAAAATGGTATTTATGCATTGAAGTTTCTGCCAGGTCTATTGCATGTACCTTGTAAGCTGTGAGCTACAGCAACTTTAAACCATTTTCAGGTGTGATTGAAACCAAACTACATAAAATATTGCAGATCAAAATTACTAGGAAATTGTAAGCATAAAAAAACTAAAATCTGACTGCTGTACACACTGTACATAATACATAATACTTGAGTTTACAATCCTTCAAAGGGAGTAATTTATTCAAACTTCACTAACAACTTTTTTCTCCAACTTTGACTGCAATATAAAAATTATTAGTTATAGAGTATATTTATGGAAGGTGAAGAAACAAGCATCACTAATACGATTTGCAGTTTGTATTTATAGTTTATCTATCACATTTACAGTTCTTCTTGTCATTACAGCATTTCATTTACAAGTGGGAGCAATCTCTTTCTGCCTCTCAAATTATTCTGTAACAGCTTTTGCCATTTTTGCAGTTTGCCTCCTCTTCCCCCTCCTCTCCACCCACGCCTTTTATCTTTATTTTAACTGCATTGCAGCTGATGCACTACTTTTTATATCCAATGAATTTGGACAGTAGGGCACAGGCTAATGCAAGAGCACATTTTAATATTTGTCAGGCATTGTCACTTCAGAAAACCTGAGCTCTGACATTATTTTTAGTGGTGTAAATTTGTCTCCAGGAAGTATCATCACAAAGTCTCAGTGAGATAGTCTTCAATGGTACATATCTGAACACATCAAAATATTCAATGTCATTTAGCAAATTATCTTTGCAATAGAAAAGTTAGATGCGTAAATTCATAAAATCCATTGTGGACTACTTCAAACGTAGCAAATAAAGAATTACAAAGCAGCACATACAGCCCTCTTTATGAATATCAAAATTAAGTAATTTCTAATGAATAAAAAAATCAGTAACTTAAAGATTTTGACACTTGCTACTTACTGGGTGATTTTTTCTGGCTCAGCTTCAAAATAGGTTTTGTCATTTTGGGTTTCTTGATAAATGTCCCACCGGGTTTGTTATATGGCTGCGGTATCATTTTTCTTTTTATTCCTCTTGCAGCAACTGCTGCAGGACTGGGTTTGTTATGATAGTCAACGACAATTCCAGGTCTGTGCATTCCGCCAAAGTCTCCCATATGCTGCAAATTTGTGAAATCAAGAGGAAGGTATTAGTACATGAAATCAATGCAAATAAAACAACTACTTGGTACAACAGGACTGTGAACTTAACTAAAATCTGTGTTCTAAAGCAAAATGCAGGAGAAACTTAAGCTCCTGGTCTGACCTTCTGCTGTGCAATGGCTTTGTGGGTGTTTGCCCAGTAGAACGAATACTTATGCATAAACTGTGTTTCTGCTTATTCAGAACCATTGTCCAGGTAGCGAACACATCTATCATATCTCAGCCTAACTTCTTGGCTCCTCTCTTCAGATTCTCTAGAAGATGAATGCCACCTCCCTTAGGGAAAAAAACAGAGCTAAACAACTCAGTTTTCAAAACAAAAGGGGAAAAAAAAAGAAAAAAAAAGAAGCCTAACAAAAAGCTTTGTTGCTTTGCATCTTATTCAAAATGATATAGTAGTGATTTGAAAACTAAGTAAAGCAGGTTGCCCAGTATGGGACAGTGATTAATTGAAAGAAGTTCATTCTTTCTTTCACTTATCTTTCCACCAAATTCAATAAAATCAGAATTTTTAAGTTGGGCCTGGAGAGAGTGACAAAAAAAATGCAGCTATACGAATGAAAATTACACTGAAAGACTAAGCCTTTCCACTATTTCTAAAATTATGTACAGCCATCTGTGGATACTTGTATATGAAAGTTACCTCTCTGAAGACATGGAATAAATGAGTAATCTGAAGAGGGAAATTTAGGTAGCTGCAGTATTTTCAAGAGTGCTATCATACTTCTTAATATTAACTTAATTACTTGATTAATAAAGGGCAGAAGAGAGCCCATAGACTGGATGAGTGACTTGGATAAGCAGAAATATATGTATTTCCATGAGAAGAGAATTAATATAACACTATCAAAATTAAAAGAACATAAAAATAACCTTAAAATACTTGTGAAAAGTATTACTTTTTTAAAGCAGATTTTAAATGACAGACAGAATGTACCAAAACAGGCACTTTCCATAATCAGAAGTCCATGCACAAGATCTCCGTGTTAATTTATTTAGTTGAGATAGCTATAGACTGCCTAGCATGTACATTTACATCAGACACATATAAATTTGATATGAAGTACACGCTTCAATAATTTCAAGTTATTTTTCTTTAAACAAACAGTCTACCTATTAAAGGTGCAATGCATTTTACATATGGTAAGTAGTCTAGCCTTTACATTCTCCTTTATTACATAAAAGACTTAAAAGGATAAATTTCAAAAGCAAAGTAAAAAATAACTCAGTTGTAACTCTACACAAAGCTTTCAGATCTAAGCGAGTTCTGAAAGGATGGCATAAAGGCTTAAGAATGCAACATTTTCAGCTTCACAAGCAGAGAAACGAAGATTAGAATCTTTTTCTCATACCATGCTACATGTTAGCTAACAGCCATGTGCAAATCTGAGCTAAAAGTTGAATATGGCAACTACGATACTCAAGAATGCTGCAAAGTAGACTTTCTGGAACAAAACCACCACGCAAGTTAAGCATATAAAAGACCTAGTAAAAATAATCTTCCTCTACACTTCAAGCTACAACAAGCTGTACAGTTTAAAATTAAAGAATCACTTCCCAAAGAAATACAGCATGCTTAGGAGTTTTAAAAGGTTAAGTTACACCTAGAGGCACAGGCAGAAGGGTGTTCACTGAACTCTTCGTGCTCAAAAAAAAATCAAAACTGGGATTATAAAACCAAGACAAAGGAACACCATCAACTAAAGTTACTATTTCTGTCAGGTTTGGGGGTTTTTTGTTCTCTTCTGTATTTTTTTTCCCCTAGCTCACTTAAAATGAAGCATTACTTCCTCAAACTGCAATCCACTATTTTGCATACAGTTAATCATGCTGTTTCCTGGAGGCATAGTTTTTACATCCTATATTGGAAAAGAATCCACTGAAAAGCACTTAGAACTTAGGTCTTCAAAACAAATGAATACACGTAACAGGACTAGGCACACTATGTGGAAATTAATTTCAATTCTGTGAAAGGACCTGATTTCAAGTTGATGATGCCCCTTTAACCATGCTTTAATTTTGAGAAAGAATCACTGTAACTGCTAACCACTCACCTTTGCCATTTCCTCCCCATCACCCTTCCAGTAAACAAGTCAGAGTCAGAATTCAGTTTAAAAGAAGACTTGATGTTTGATAAAACATGTATTCAACATATTAAAGAATTAGCTAAACTCTTCCCTTTACAGGAAACAAAAACTACTCTAGCGTTCACAACCTGGGTTTTATTTTTTGCTTATACATTGCACCTTTAACCTACTCAAAACTTCAAAAGACTTTGAATTCAACTTTTACAATATTCAAAAATTTCCCCACCAGCAGCAGAGATGCTAGTGTTTACAAGGAAAAATGAAAGTCCTTTTAATCCCTTTTAGACCAAACCTACTACTTTTATCTTCACCTTTCAAACAAAAGGAGAGATTTAACAAACCTTATCAACTAGTCTATTACTCATTACTTTCAGCAGAAAGAGGGACTGGGTTCTACTTGAAGACAGCTTCAAGGGGATAAACAACATTGTCAACCATGATAGTTTGCCTGGACAAAACCCCACACTGTACTGAACAGTGCATTCATTTTAAAGCAGTGGTCTTGAAAGGGTTTAAAAGAGTGTCTAGTGAAAAGAATCTGAAAAGATTCTGTACTTACTCCTCGGCCTCGGCCTCTGCCTGTTGATGGTCCTCCAAAAGCATCATAGTTTCTGCTTCCAAATCCACTTTCAGGATAAGCAGGCGTTCCTCTCCCCCGAGAGCCTACAGGTGCAGGCTTCATATGGGGTGAAGAAAAACTGCTGTAGGAAGAGTAACTCTCTCTTCCTCTGTCCTCCATAAACCCAGGCCTCAATTTTGAACGGGAGTAAGGTGCTTCCCAGCTAGACCCGCCCTGGTTTCTACCTCCGAAAGAGTCAAGGCTATTCCGGTAGGAGTTGTCAAATCGACCACCATAACTACCTCCGAAGCGGCTTTGTTCGGGTTCATTATAACCATAGCCAGATCTGTACAGATCTCGCCCACCCAGAGAAGACCCGGAGTCGTAAGACTCATAAGGTCCAAACCTGGAAAAGTTGCACAGTGAGGAGAAAAAAAAGTAAGCTTACTAATGTTATACATTTCAAAAGACAAGTTATCAGTTGACATTTATCAACTAAAATCAATTTATTACCATACTGGTCCGTACAGTTGTGTTATTGTTTAAACTTGATTAGGGCTGGGCAATTCACTATGACCAGATAGAAAGCTATCTGAGCCATTTTTGCTACAAACAATTCTAAAGTTCAGTATACCTGAACTTTGTTTACTTAAAATTTTCAGAAACATTTATTTACTAAAACATTATCAGAGCCCAGCCCTAGTCTCACAAAAGTAATCACCTGTAGACATTCAAAGCCTAGTCAAACTCCCCTTTCTTCATCAAATCATACCCTCACAGTCTAACAGTTAAACAGCAGTTAAGAGGCGGCTTAGCTCTGAACTGAGAAAAAAAAATTCTTTTGGTTGTTTTAATGGTACAGCTGTGAGTTTTAAGTACCCCACAGTTTTCATTTTAAAGGAAAAAGACACACGCTCTTCCATTCACATTTGTACTTTCTGGAAATTTTCTTCCCTGTAAAATTCAGTCTCACAATCAAAAGACTTCATGGTCTTCAGTGTATGTAGGTTTCACTTGCAGACCATTAGGTCTAGCAACTCAGGATTTTGGAAGTCTCCCCAGTGCATGCACAGTGGACACAAAAACAGTCCTTGGAATATCAGAGTAAAGTAACAAGGAGCTAAAATCTTTAGCTATTTATCAAGAGTTTGCTTTGCCTGGGGTGGGGGCAGCGTCAGGCTAGAAATTAATATGTGTATCTACTTGGAAGGGAAACACATTAGTGTCCCTGCAGGATTATAATACAGTGATTGAGAAGCTGGGAAAGACAATCCCTTAAGTGATACAATATAACCTCGAAGAGACTCAACTTTCTAACTGTATCTACAGTAAACTGAATGCCTTCATTTTAAAATATGTTCATCTCAGAAGACTCAAGGATACACAGAAAATGACACCAGAAAAAGCCCATGCATAATATTAATGTTACATAGCAAGAGACATTTTGGTGTTCAAGTAGTCATTCAACCCACATCATATGCAGATTACTATATGGTAGGTACAGCTCATTCCTGAATCTCTGCTCAGACTTTTAAATCAATATTAATGTTCATTATTAAACAAGTTATACTTCACTAAAATGCTTAATAGAACCGAGCAGCAAGACACAACACTTCTCCAGCCTCCCTCTTTAGTACTGTCCTTCCCCAGTGGCACCACAGTGACTACAGACAGGAACCATACAGTAATCTGGCTACAGCCAGGCAAAAATTCGAGGGCGCACACAAGAAAACCATCAGATTATCCAAGTTTTCTTCACATTTTATCTCCTCCAAGATAGAGTCACTACTCTGAAAAGCATGCTTCTTTGAATACAATATTAACACCTAAATCAAATCAGCTGCTCCCTATTGTTTTTATCTGAAAGACCAAAATAATAGTATCCTAGCATTAAATACCCAACTTAAAGACCACTGCATCAGAATTTTTAGTTTTAGACTAATCCATCCCATCTTACAAAGCAGCCCACAACATGCACACAGTTTCAAGCGTAATCAGTACCTTCCAATTAAATAATCTGGACATGACTTTCAGATGCAATACCAAGTTCATTTGAGCACTGTATATTCAAACCAAAGAACACATACCCTAAATGTTCCTTGAAAACGGGATGTTGATAGATTCAGTCTAAGACACTAAACCAGTTAGGTCTAGTCTGCTGTGTCAGAAATGGTATATCAGGCCAATCAGCTACAAATTGCTAGACATTACTGAAAAACAAAACTTTTGCAGTTTTCATTCAGACGCACTGTTTCACCGTCAAACTTTTCCACAAAAATGCTGATTATTACAAGAATCAAGCACTTACAGTTTAGTATTTGCCAGTATTTATCAAACATGAAGACTCAGAATGAAACTGTTCATACAAAATCATAACAACATGCCTCAGGAACACTTAAGTTAGAAGAACGATTTAAATTTAAATTGGATTTGATCAATTCTTGGGACAACTGAAGGATTATTTTACCTGTTACCACCACCACCACCTCCTCCGCCTCCACCTCCATGACTCTCCATCCCATAGGATTGGTTAAGGTAAGAGTCCATGGATCGTGGGCCACCATAGCCTCCATGCCCATAATCACGGTCCATGTCTAAAAAAAGAGCAGAAAAATGTTTATAAAGAAAGCAAGTGAGAAGTCTTATTAAGTAATCTAGTTTAAATTCTTAAGTTAAAGGTTTACTCTTTGCCACGGTGCTTACAAACAAAATACAAAATTGACAGTTGAAAACCAATTTTGACACTGTGCTTAGAGAAGCCATGTGTCTTTGTCATCATCTGAGCACCTCTTGACTGGAATCAAGTTCATAATTTTTTCCAATAGTAGGTAACTCAGGAGTATTGTTCCATCAGCTGGAATCAACGTAAGTTAAATTAAGAGAATTAAATGGAGATGGCTGATGTAGAATATGCCAGAAGTTTGTAGAGAATTAAGACCACTTCCAATCCTTTAATAATACAAAGAGCTCACAGACATCTGCTCTCTCTATCCAATGCCCCAAGAAACCTTCACTCACATTGAAACCCTGGGTCAAGGTTACAAGCTGTCATGCTGCAGTGCAGGCTCTGCATATAGGCTACAGCCAAACTAAGAATTTTCTGCCATCTAGTACAAACAAAAATCCACCCAAATCAGCACTGAGCTGCAGCTCACTAACTGTGCTAAGATGCTGCTATTTCACAGCTGAACTAATGTCACTTCATGACATCTCAGTATCTTCTAATGAAGTCTGGCAAAAGAAGCAAATTCCTCCTCAGCACTGGAGGGCTGTGTAAAAATTCTGGGTAAATAATCACTCAAATTCAAAGCACTAAAATAATGCTGCAGATCTGCATAATGAGTATGACCCACTGTCTTCCTGTAATGTACACAATCTGCAGTTCACTGGCATTCTGGAGACCAAAACTACCAACCAACACTAACTTTTGGGTAATACAAAGAAAACTCGACAAGTCAAGACTCACAGAAGAAGTAACACAGAGAAGGAATACACAATAAACACAGGAAGGATAAAAATAAAACCAAGTACTTGTTTACTCTGACAAGAGAGAGTATTTTATACACTTCAGTATCTCCACATGTAAACCACTGACTTTTCCAGGACAATTAGCTCTCTTGAAGTCAAAAGAAATAGTCCTATTTAAAGAAACACAGTACCTCTCTGTGCATATCATTTCATGAAAATAACTCTAGTGTTGAAAACACATATATAAACCATATCCTGTGGTTCTTGTTAGCACCAAGTCACTGTAACTTACTTTCTTGTATCTGTCAACGAAAATTCTATTACGCTGACTGTATCACTCTTACACAGATATTCTTAGCATGCCTGAATAGAGACTCCAACAAATAAAGACCTACTGCTGGTTTTTTTCTTTCTAATTATCATAGGTACTTTCTAAAAAATTAAAGATTATATTTCTTGGGGGAAAAAAATCCTTTGAACATAGAAGTCACCCTTTACCCTTTCATACCCTAAACATACAACAAAGGTTCAAAAATCAAAGCACAAAAAAACCTTTTCAAAATACTAATCATGTAGCACCCATCAGCAATTTAAACTGCAGAGCTACTGCAAAAAGAAATGTCTGAGGCGTCTAATAAAAGCATCTAATGTTCCTCTCTGGTGCTTCTGAATGATCTGCCACCTAATCCAGTACAATACCCTCAAGACTGTACACATATAAAGATGCAGACCAGCAAAAAGAGTAGTCATAAAAATAAACTCCATTTCACAGAAATTGAGATTGACCATGGGATCACTTAATCTCAGATTCAGGTTGTTAGGTTTTTAATACAGTATAACTAATCAAAAGACAGCGACATACCTAACCTAAAAGCACCCAATAATTTACCTCAGTTTCACCTGCTCTCTGTTATCTACAGGCCCTAAGATGACACAAAACCAATGAAGTTAAGAGAAGTGAATCAAATCATCCAACAAGGAAGAACACAACATAACTGTCAAGATCCCTGCCACTACAATGCAATTCTACTACATCAGAGTAAGCAGGGATCAGTGCTGTCCATAAGCCAGAAGTTCAGTATTGGAAAAACACAAAAACATTCATGCGCAAAGAACTCTTCCAGAAAATGGCTTGAAGCATAATTTAAAAAAAAAAAACAACTTTAGTCTAAAACTTTTAACATGAAGGCAAACACAGAAGTACAATTTACAATCACAGGATAACTTCTGACATCCACACTTGCTAATCACCTCTTACTCAGTTCATGTTACATAACATCAGCAGTCTTGCTATAGAGCTATGCCAGTCCCTAAATCCTCAAATCCCTGCCTTTAGGGCATCACCACCATCTCCGCCCTAGCAGTGAACAACTTACTCATCCCTTTCCAGACTCACTGCCCTGCATTTTTCTACATTATAATAAACACACATTTGAAAAGGGCTAACAGGGGATACAAATGGTACACAGACATGAGGAGGGATAATCTCTTGAATGATTTACTTCAAGAAACTGGAGGTAGCAAATGAAATTTACAAATAACAAGCTAAAGAAGGTTCCAATTTGCTTTTCACAAAACAGACACATAAGTCTTGGAACTGAGTTACAAGCAGCAAGTTATTAAAAATTTACATGGATTTAAGACAAAAACTGGATAAATCAACCGACAAGAAATTCAACATACGTCAAATACAGACTATGTCTCTGGCTTGGAAAGTCTTTAAGCTGCAAACCAGTGAAGGCATATAAATATACCAAAGGAGTACTTGTACTACTTGCTCCATGCCTCCAAACAGACAGTGACACACAGGATATTGGTGAAGTGGGACAGACACACCTTTGACCTGATCTAGTGAAGGTGACCTTATGATCTCCTTCTGACTATTCTATGAATTGTTCCACACTCCTGAGCAGTTAACCTATCATTCCAACCACTGCCCTCCTGGTTCAGTCATCAGCTGCAAACTTTACCAAAGATTTCTACATTTTATACATCATGCCCAGAGCTTGACAAAGACACTGCATTCAAATCAACAAGTACAGTATTTCTCTGGGTATTCAATTTTTCTTTACTCTGAAAGTATGTTCTCCAGACAGGTTTTATCCTAAATAGGGGGGAAACATACAAGACGACAGTAAATATTCATTTATTTAAACCAAAATAAAAAGGACTGCAGTGTAGTAACTGAATAATAATCAGTTACCACCAGTAGAGATATGCAGAAGTTGCCTGTCTGTGCAGACTAAATGTGAAATTGTTTCACATGCTAAGAGAACATGTGTTTAAACACTAGAGGAAAAAACACCAGGAATTGCATTCCAGTGTCTCAAACCAAAAATTCAAAAGAGTAATAATTCATTTAAGTTTAAATAGTAACTGCTTATCAAAGAAACCTCTGAAGAAATATTATATCTGCGTATCTATGAAAACTACACAATAAAAAAGAAATTAAAGAACAGTGGTCCATATTCGCTCTTAAAGCTTAAAAATGGAAGAGTGAACCTCTGAGATGAAGGCATTACCAAAGCATCTGAAAAAAAGTATTTATTAAAGGAATAAATCAGGTTTTGTTATCTGCAGCTTCTTGCATAAATACCTTGTGGATGAATGAGCCATTGAACTAAAGTACAGAAAGCGAAGAACTAGCAAAGAACTATGTAGTTTTTAATTTCTAGATCATACTTGTCTACTGGTATAGACAAGAGGGGAAGAGCTATGTCAAAGGTGAAAAAAAATATTACATAAAAAATAAAAAAGAACGGGATACTAGAATATGAGTTTAATTTACAAATTAAAATGTTCATGTACATGTATTTTGTCAGATTAATTAAAAAAAAGAAACCATATTTGGTGGATAGCTCATTTTAAATAGCTGCAAAATAAACCTCAATAGCCAGTTAAGAAAAATCAAATTTTCTGAAGGAAAATAACTACACAGTTAAACAAGTAGTAGATAAGACTCAGAATCTCTTGGTTAAAATAAGTCTATTTGAAAGAAAAAGTTTTAGATCAGGGAACACTGAAAACATACGCACAGCATAAAGACAAGAAATCATTTTTGACAGTGTGCTCCATGTGAAGCATATGAAAAGGCAAAGAAAATGAGAAATGAGAAAGATCTTGCAGTAATAAATGATAAATTTAAAAAAGCTAAATTCTGACTACAAGAAGCTTAAGGATCTGTTGTGCAATAGGAAGCAATATTTTATCCAGGCACATTACATTTTTATAGCTCCATGTCTAGGTTGTTAGGATCACAACCTTGCCATTAGGCCATTTCCCCTTCCAGATTAAAAGGACAATAGTTGCAGTAACTAAAATATTAACAGGAATAGTTCATAATATTTCTGCTAATAATACTAACATAATTTATTCTCAAGGGCATGCCAACTCTGGCTCAAACTGAGCTGTCAGGAAGGGACAATGGTGGAACTACAGGAGTCATCTGACATACAACTAAAAATGCTTCTCACTGGCTAGAAGTTTCCAAGAGCAAGAACCTTGCCAAGAGCTCAAATGAAAACTAGGCAAAGATGAGAATTCCCACATTCACCCTCTGTTGCCCATCTGCTGAACCCCCACAAAAGAGCCTTCAGCCCCCTGCACAGAACCAGGACAGAAAAAATTTTATGCATGCCTTGCTTATGTACATACAATGTATAAACAGTCATGGTAAAAGTTTCAAGCCGTAGACGTCATAATTAATATTTTAATAATTACAAATAACAGAAACCTTAATTAATACAATGAAAACTATTATTACAGAGGTACATGAAAGGAACACTCTAATTGTACAATACACATTTGATTAGTTACTTCCCCCAGGATGAACCTGGATTGACTTTAATACTAGTGTCACCAGATCTCAGAAAAGCAGGTTCTGCTTAACAGTTACAGTGAATATTCCAATAACAGACTTAAATTGCCACTTAAGAATAACCTTTCATTCTAAAAATCAAATGGACATTTAATTAGGAAACAATAAAGAAGATTAAAAAACAGGGTAATATCTTTAATTTATTTGTTTTACTATAAGGAAAGATAAAGGCAAAATAATATAATTGGCAAAATAAAAAGAAGCTAAGACTCAAGAAATGTGTCACAAAAATTATTATACTGCAATCAAAAATGCATCTATAATCCAATGTGTTATTTCCATATAACAGCCAGCAAGTATCAAGAGATCCAACAGTAAGCATTTATTTGACAGGATCTGTAAATGAAGCTTGGACACGGTTGACAGTAAAGTTTTTATATGAAGATCCTTTTAATACTTGCTTGCATGCTGGCAAGAGATGTCAAAACATTTCTTGAGTCTTTTCTAAACTCATAACCTTAATCATCTTACCCAAATACATGCATTCCCTTTTGTTTTATCTACTTAGTACTTTTGACAGTGCAAAAACAAGAGGTAGCTGTTGGTGTTGACTATGTTTTCCATACTCCTTCCCAAAGTGTTAGTTAAAGTAAATTTTTGGGGGGGGGGGGGGAAGTAAACAAAACCCAAGCAATTACAGGTTCTGATTTTCATTAAAAAAGGAAAATAACCTTTCTTTTCAACAGAAGTAGTATGAATCAAATACAGTACTCTGTAAGAAAATACTGATTTATGTTAAAAAAGCATAATACTAAGAAAAGTCTGTGTTTCTACCCCACCCCCCATCCCCACTCCTTTATCTCACAATTTTTCATTTGGAACGTGCAGGAGTTCATGTTGACATGCCCAAGATGAAAATCAAGTCTCACTCCCAGACAGTTACAACTCCTCCAGAAAACAACATGTGCACTCAAACCATGTTTGCACTTTTAACAACCCGTTCGCCTTTTTGTTTTGTCAACACTGATTGTTCAGCCCCAACTCTTTTTACAGGTTAGACGTATTTATAGCTCATACCTGAGACTGACCCACTGGGCATGTTCACACCACAATGCATGGGGGTATCTGGGAATCTCCAATCTCTGTCTTCAGCTGGAGAGGATGGGTCAGTGAGAATGACTTAGTGCTTAGCAAGAGCTGGAGGGGAGAGACAGGGAGCCGCAACAAGAGGCGGCTCTCTCTCCTGTCGGATCTCCAGGCTCCTGACACGACCCCCTCACAGAGCTCGCCCCGAGCTCCCCCCGGCTCTGCCCGCGCCCCCCACCCGCCGCCGCCCCCTCGCCCCCCGTTCACCCCGCGCCCCCAGGGCGCCTCGCCCCGCGGAGCGCCACCCCCGCCCGCGCCCCCCGCCCGCCCGCGCCGCCCCCCGGGAGGGCCCTCCTCCCGCGCAGCCCTCCCGCCGCCGGCCGCCGCCGCAGCTCCCCCAGCCCGGCAGTGGCGGCGGGGAGGAGGACGAAGACGTGGGTGAGGGGGGCTCCGTCCTGCGCGTAACAAAGCGGCCGCTGCCATTTTGCGACGCGGCCGGGCCCCACGGCGGCAGCGGTGGCGGCGGCCGAGCCCTGCCCTTGCAGCGGGGGCGCGCCCTCACCTTCCCCGTAGTCCATGGCGGCGGCGGCGGGCGCTGCTGGTAGGAGGGTGGCGGCGGCTCCGGCGGCTCCCAATGGCGCCTTCCACCACAACGAGGCGAGGCGGGACGCGCGCGCCGCACGCACAGCCACGGCGCGCGGTGATTGGCTCGGCCGGCTTATCACGTGACCGGGCCGGCCGGCGGAGAGCGCGAACCCGGGCCCGCCGCGCAAAGCGCCGCGCACGGGGCCTGGGTCGGTCGGGTCACGAGGGAGGCTGCGCGGCGGCCATTTTGAGCCCTGGCAGCCGCCATTTTGTGTTCTGGCGTCGGGCCCTGTCATGCTTGAAGCCGCTGCAGGACGAGGAGTGGCGAGACATCCACACCTTCACCCTCCCACATATTCCCCGCAGGCCCTGGTGAAATGGCTCCGAATACGCTTCCCTGAAGTCAGGCAGTGCCTGGTGGGACTGAGCCCTCTGTGGCATCCCTGCAGCTGCACAGCCCTGGGCATGAGGTGCCCAGTCCCTGGGTTCTGCCAGTTCCCAGCATGGGCTGCAGCTGTGTTGTGCAAACCAAGTGGCTTTGCGAAATAAACCGATTGTTTAAGAAATGCCCCCTTTGATGAACCTAACAACACTAGTTTACCTACGGGAGAAATTCTTTACTGTGAGAGTTACGAGACACTTGAACAGGTTGCCCCGATAAGCCATGGATGCCCCACCCCTGGTGTTGTTCCAGGCCAGGTTGGATAAGGCCTTGAGTAACCTGGTCTAGTGGGAGGTGTCCCTGCCCCTGGTGGGGGTGGGGGGGGTGGCAGAGTTGGTACTAGAAGATCTTTAAGGCTCTTTCCAACCCGTTAACATTCTATGATTCATTGATTCCGTGATGTGTCAATCCCCACACAAACTATTTTGTGTCTGTAACAGGCTGCACTGAAACACTCAGACGGGCTGATGTTGAACACAGACTTCATTTGAGGTTAGTTGTAAGGTAACACTGTGATCCTCTATCCAGCCGAAAGATTTGAAGAAGAAACAGACTTTGCCCAGACACAGGATCATACAAAAAATCCTCAACGACCTGTGTGAAGATCACATGTGGAGTATGTCATTCCTTGAAGTTTCTTAATGTTTCATACAACCCTGAAAGAAACAAAAAGAGAGAGGAAAAAAGAAAAAATAATAAGAAAAAAGTATGAGATGTTAATGAGCAGATCTGATACAGAAAACCTGGGGAAATGTCTCTGAGGACAGGCTGTGGGTGAACTTTCAGGCTGTATGAGTGGGCAAAGGTACTTTCGACTGGGGTTTGATTTTGCCGGGGAATCAAGTCTTCCTTCAGTCTTGGGTGGCTGTTACACTTTCTCGCCATCCGCAAAGTAATAAAACCCCCAGTGCAGGGCAGCACGGCCCGACTCAGCGAGGTGAAGAGTCCAAGGTCAGGTTACTGCGGAGCCGGAGCCGGAGCCGGGGCCGGCAGGGCACAGTTGCGCCGGCCGGGCTCTGGAGGGCAGCAGAGGCGAGCGCTTGGGCCCGCGCCTGAGGGCGCTGCGCGGGCGGCACCGGCGGCACGGGCGGCACGGGCGGCACCGGCGGCACGGGCGGCACCGGCGGCACGGGCGGCACGGGCGGCACCGGCGGCACCGGCGGCACCGGCGGCACGGGCGGCACCGGCGGACACCGTGGGCATCCCCCGCCGAGGGGAGCCCTTCCTTCGGCTTTACCTCCGCCTTCTGATCCAAACACACCGCGTGCTTGGACAGAGCCATGATTCCAAGGTACAAATACCACCACACAGACCTGTCTGTGCCCCCATCCCTCTGCACGTGCAGAACAGATAGTTTCCTGTACTGACGGTGAGATTCATACAGTAGACACTTTCCTGAATGTCCGGGGCTCTACATCTCATGTTTGCAACA
The DNA here is from genome assembly GCA_036785705.1 of Acanthornis magna. Taxonomy (NCBI): domain Eukaryota; kingdom Metazoa; phylum Chordata; class Aves; order Passeriformes; family Acanthizidae; genus Acanthornis; species Acanthornis magna. Next base: position 2,662,412 of record JAWUZG010000058.1, read on the forward strand.
CAGCAGCCTCTTTGCTGCAGCCAAGGCACCTAACACTCCTCATTTCCTCATAGGAAAAGTATCCCAAAAGACATATTTTTTTTTAATCTCTCTGCTATTCTCCTAAAGCACATTTGTTCTGTGACTAATGAATCAGCAAATTTACTCATTAGAGCATACTAGACTACCAACAGTCACAGGGTTAGGCCTCTATAGTTTGTCATGTTAAAAATCTGAATTCAGAGTGTCAGAAACAGCCTCTGAAGAAGTGAATGATTGTTGAAACCAGCAGTTTTATACAGACTTCAGGAAGCTCTGAATTGGGCCCATGCACATCATGTCAAGATTACTTAAAATTTGTATGCAATTCCACAGTGTCCTGTGTGTCCTTTCATGGTCTGAAGAAGTTATTGACAGCAGAGGTGGTTGTTATGGGGACAGCCATCCGTCAGAGAAATTAGGGTATGTGACAAAGAGAACATCGGATTATGAGAAATTTGGTTTCATACAGAAGAGGAAGTGTAGCCCTGAAAACACACAGGGTTATTTGGGCTTATTGTCCCAGAACCAGAAGCTCAGGGAGAAGAAACTGGATCTAGGGGCAGATCAAGACTACAGCAGGTATAACATACAATTTTTTGGATTCAATACAAACAGGTCAGCAAAAGCGTATTATTTTAGACTTAATTATGATCAATGGGCCACTGTTGGTTTCAGACTTTTTAAAACAAAGGCTCCTTCTTTCCTCCCTGCAGGACTCCAAAAAGGAAAAAAATCTAAGCTAAGCAAAGTAAAACAAAATGGAGACATAAGAAGAGAAGGGGAACAGACCAGCATTGTACTTCATTTGTTCTCAATGATCAAAACATGAATGTTTCAGTTCAGTGTAGAATCTCCCTGTACAATCGCATTCTGCTCTTGAATTCATGTTCTACTGCTTCATTGGGTTTGTTTTCTCAGGATTGGTTTTTTGTTGTCTTTTTTTTTTTTTTTTTTTTTTTTTTTTTTTTTTTTAGATTCTTCAGAGAAGTACAGGGATAAAAGAACAATAAGTGATTTTTTCCAAGAACAGACAGCAGAACAGTTACTGTGAAACACAGTTCTTCTGCAGTTTGGTGCTGTAACTACCCACACCCTCTCCTCATCTTTCCAAGTGCTGTGTTTTCCTCTACTCTTTCTTTTAAAGTGTTGTCTAAAACCTGAAGAAATTCTGCAAAATAACTATCAATTACTGCTAACAGCAGTTAGCAACCAGGTACGAACAATTGTGGAGGCCTAACACTAACACTGTTTAATTGCAGTGGAGTTGATTTAAATCTCACTGAAGATAAGGGAGAGGGTGCTTCCGGCCTTTGATGAAAGCTCTCTGTCTCCTAACCCTGCTCAGAGCAGATGTGACTGACATAACATTTAAACCTACAGGAGCACATCTCTCCAACAGCACCTCTCTCCAGTGCCACTAAAACAGTGTTCACAGTAGGGCAATACATATATTTTTTAATTTTTAACATACATCTCCACTGACACTTGACATTTTCAGGAAGTAGCCTTCTTTGCATTCTGGGATGATGGGGAGTAGGGCAGGCACATGAAAATTACATTGATTCTTCCTAGAACATGAAATCTAATTCCCTTTGTTTCTTCTTAGATATTAACATAGAAGCAGATCCTTCCATCCCAGCTTCACAAAAGAACCATGGTAACCATCCAGAGCCACACTGATTTCAGGACTCTTATGTCTGTCATCACAGCATAAATCATAGCCATAATATGAGATTTCCAAAGCTCAAAATGGCCTCTGTATGTATATATTGAGACCCCAAGCATGAAAGATGCCCTAAAATTCAGCAGGAGGGAGCGGAAACATCCTAATGCAGAAACTAATCATGTTATCCTTTCCTACAGGGCAAAAACCACTTAGAATGCAGATTAAAAATCAACCAAACTTAAGAAACTTCTTTATGTAGCTTCTTTACAGGAAAGACTAGAAGCCTTGAAATGTGCCATAGCACGGACCTGCTGGAGCTTGCATGCTGGATGGGCCTGCTGGAGCCTTATCAGCATCCCACAGGCAGCAGCGGGTGGGTACTTGCCAGAGAGAGTCATTGCTGCAACTCTTGGGCCACAGTAGAACACTGAAGTGAGGGTAACAGAGCCCATTTCAGGTTTTGGTTTGTTTTTTGGCATGATTTCCAACAGCTGGTTAGTTGGGAATAGAAAGAGGGTATCAGCATTATGACACAGCCCTAAAGGAGAAAAGGATCTTTACAGAACAGCTTTCTAGAAACTGTCAAATTATCCATGAAGTGCTTTACTTTTCTTGAATGCAAATACAAAAAATTAAGCAATTATGCTTATTGCTTTTTATATTTACAACTTTCTTTACACTCCTTGGAGGCCAGCTCTAGTTATTATCCAGTCATACAGAAAAATGCTGCAAGAGTTGTGTGTGACTCTGGTTGGGCTGTTTGCCCTATAGCCTCCACACTGGGCGAGTCAGAGCTGCGTAGGTGCCCTAAGCAGAGACAGAACTGGAGTTGGCATTGCTCTTTCCCCCTCAGTCAGCCCACTGGAGCACTTCCTTCGGTTGCTTATTACGTGCCCATTTGCTCCCATGTTAGAGATGCCTGTGCCGTACCCCTGCCTAACTTTTCCTCTCCTCAAAAAAACAAAAAAAAGAAAGAAAAAACAAAAAAAAAAACAAACAAGACAATAAGCTAACACAAATATGCATATTCATTGCCAGTATTTTTCAAGCCTTCTGTACAGGTAATTCTGTATCAGAAAGAACACAAACCCAGTTCCCTCACAAGAAACTTTGCATTTAAGTACATTTATGTACATACCCTCTCTCTCATTCTCAGAGTAGCTGAAATAACAATGTGCCATTCAAAGCAAGGGTTTATTCACACTGTTTTCCAATAAAGTTTGGCCAGTGCATATATGTTTGAAACACCTTTTAGATAAAAATAGAACTGTGAGGTTCCAAGATAAAAAACATGGAGATAAATCACACATGCAGCACACAGTAGTAGTCAGATAACTTTTCTCAGAATATAAAGGCATGCTTATACACATGTGCCTTTAAAGTCACAGTCACAAAGCTCTTACTTTGAAGACAAGAATGCCAAACAAGGAGATGAAAAAGCTTGTCACCTTCTAGGGAAAAAATCAATAACTGGGTGATTTTTTTTTTTTTTTTTTTTTTCCCCATACAGCTCAGGTGGCTGAGGATTTAAGTTCCACCTCAACTTGAGGGAGAACTTCTCTACATTGAGGGTGGCAGAGCACTGGAATAGGCTGCCCAGGGAGGTTGCAGAGTCTCCCTCTCTGGAGACATTCCAAACCCACCTGGATAAATTCCTGCCTGCTCTAGGCAGGCAGAGGGGTTGATCTAGCTGATCTCCAGAGGTCTCTTCCAACCCTAATGATTGTGTGATTCTAAGGGCAGAGATGTCGTTCTCTACTCCTCCTTGTGGCTACGGTTTGTATAGACAAGTCCTTCGGCTTGCTACAGAAAGAAAAGGAGAAGTCTGAAGAGAAGCACCCCAGATGGGAAGAGACCTGCTCCAGGCAATTGCCTCTGAAGGGGGTTCTTCAGAAACAGAAAACTCATCCCTGCCATAGGAGCGGAAGAAAACACATGTCAGGCTGCCATGTCCACTCTGACATCTGTCCTCCTCTCTGTAAAATTGGTGGGACGTATTTGTTACTGCTTTTGTAGGGAAATGTGTAGAAGAGGGCTTATGTCCTTTTCTTCTGTGCTGCAGTAGGCTTGGATGTGGGTTTCCTACAGGAACTGTTCATAGAGGTACAAGGCTGCCCATGCTCCTGTGCTTCCTTCCTCCAAACTGCTGTGAAGTCACACAGATTTTAAAAATACGTTAAAAAAGAGAGGGGAAAAACAAAAAAAAGGTTGAGTGTATATATACTTGCACTGACATCTTATAGGGAATTGCTGCATAGGTTTATGAAAACAAGGTACATATGCAAAACCCTTTTTAGAGTGTAAGAGAACAGCTCCAGCTTCTTTCTCACACCGCATTCATGCTACTTCCCGTGCACTTCAAGGATGACAGAAGTTTCAGCAAACCCTTTACTGTTCATGGCTCATAAAACTTATATATGCCGCATGTTTCTGAATCAGACTTTTGTATGTAGTGCAACATGAAAATTTAATGCTGAAAATAATGACTCTCTGTGCTTTCCGTTTGTTGTTCTTTGAATTAATCTGCAATGAGGAGCCTCACATACAAACACTGATGTTTCTGTGAAACATCTGATGATTACACACTGTTAGCTCAATAATTGTGCTGGTAAACTCACTTTGGAGCCTTGGTCTGGGGACAGGATAGGTTTATTGACTGCAAAAGGTAGCTGCTGTGCCACCCTCCATGTGTCAGCAGGCAGGGCAGCAGCTCTCAGGGTGTCAGGGATATGAGTGCCTTGGCACTGATGGGGGTCTTGCATCCCCCCAGCTCTTCCCTGGGAAAGAAACTTCTCTTTATGGTCTGAAAGTGACTTGTGCCCTGGTAACTCTGCCTGCTCTGCTCCGCAGTGCAACTCTGCCTGCCAGGAGACAGCTTCTTCTGCTGAGGCCAAAGCAGCTCATCCAGAAAATGATAGAAAGCATCTGCTCATTAGCAGCTTTTCCTTCCTCCTCCTCTTGCACTGCACTTGTTACTCTGGGTCTCAAGTCCTGGCACAAATGTAGAGATGCTCTACAGAGCCTGAGCACATTCATCAGTATGACTATTGCAGTATCTGTCAACATTTCCTCCACAATATTTGAGAGCACTTTGAAAACAGTGCTGGCTGCCTCTCAAAAATCCTTGTGAAACATGGATTTCACTCAGCTCTGTGCTCCAGGGTCATATATTTGTTTGGCACATGGTTCCAGCAAGCCTCATCATCTGTGGTCCCAATCCAGAAACACTTTAAGTGCAGATAACCTCATCTAACCACAGCTATAGATCTTAATGTGGATGCACAACATGGTTTTTCTGCACAGGTGCACAACTTCCCCCTTTTAGAGGGCTTTTAGAAATCTCATTCTTTCATCCAGTTTATGTGCAGCCACACAAACAGCTGAATCATCTCTGCTGAAGGGAATTTCTGAGAAAGGGCAAAGTGAGTACTGTGGTGATGGGGGCTCAAAAGCAGTTTTTCTCACCTATTTTTGCTACCAACGGACATGTAACCTCAGCTTCTGCTAGGTTAATGGATTCACCCCCTTCACTGCTGAAATTCCCCTGCACAAATCCCAGCAGTATTTTAGGTATCCCTGGAAGAAAACTATGAAGATTTGTATTTTAACCTTCTAAGTGGTCTGTTAAGCATTCTGGGACAGAAAGGTCAAATCAGGACACAAACAAAAAATAAATACATATACTCTCCACTCCTGTCAGCAATTCCCACCCTGCCCAGTTGTCTCCAGCCATGGGCATTGATGAATTTGTTTTGTTATGGGCTCTGAACCAGATCTAACCTGTGGCTGAGATACACCTCTCTTCCCAGTTATGACTCCAGCAACTGCAGGCAAACTAACAGAGATCTACAGTGTGAGGGGTATCTGCTTATGTATTTTTCTATGAAAGGCAATAATCAAATGCAAACATATACATCTAAAATAATGTTAGGCCCAGAGACCCAGGGCACCAGGATTAGTGTTCCACAAAGCAATGGGCTTGCCTTGCCTCCTGCAGCATCCCTGCACGCAAAATGCCAGGCTTTGGAAACGTATATAATGTGGGCAAAGCCTCACACTGGCCCCGAGCACCCTGGCTGCCCAGCTCACACCCACAAGCAAAGGCCAGCTCAGGCTCCATGTGGGTCAGAGTCCATGTGGGTGCTGGCTGCCCCAGGAACTGATGCGGGCTAGACTGCCTGTAGCTTTATCCTCATATTATGCACAAGGAATTTTTCCTGCATTGCGCTTGTTCAGTGGAATTTGTATGCAGAGCCAAAGACTACTCCACAACCACCTCAGAAAAGTGTGATTCATCAGATGGCATTTGAAAGGGGCCATCCCAGCTTCTGTCCCCTGGAAAACCCCTGGCTGCGCCAGCAAAATTCTCTGGTGGTAGTGCTTGCAGGGGTGGAATCCTGTTCCAGTGGGCGTTCCTAGCAGACACCCATACACTTATATTGTCCTTTCAGTGTATCACTAACAAACACTTTTAACTTACTCATCTAGAACAGGCTTTCAGTATCACAGAAAAAAATGGTTTCTGTGTTATTTCTGGAAGCTTATATAATTTTTTCCACTTTCTCCTTTCCTCTGGGCACCATCTCCCCTTTGCATAATTTCATTAAGATGTATAAACTCTCCAAGATATATACCAGGGGAAGGAGAGCAAAAGCAGCAATCACAGAAAAAACACCAGAATATCACTTTCCATCCAAGTTACACAAAAAATTTGCAAAATTCCTTGGCACCAGAAGCACGGGAAATCAGAGCCACCTACTAGCAAGTAGAGGTGGGGTTCCTGTGTGCACAGTCAGGGCTGTGCCAGCAACAGTAGGAGAGGTATTTTTGCAGACATTTGACATAGAGAGTTGCAAGACATCCATGCCACTGCTGGTCAAACCAATCAAAGGCAGCATCACTGGAACTGTGCTGTGATCATACGCTGCCTTACCATGTAAGTTCAGCCCAAGTGAAAAGATCAGAGTTTTTTTTAAAACACAGAAACCAAATCAACTTGCTATTTGGGACACCTAGGACATCAACTGTAGGATGTGGGGTTTTGAATTAAAACTTCATGTCTTCTTCACCTGAAGGTCTGAGTAAGATTAGGGAAAAAGAAAATTAAAGTTGTTTATGAAGTCCTATAGCCCTGTCAGGTCTGATTCCTTCAGCAAAATAAAGGAATTTGTAAGCTGACCACAAAAACCAAGGTAGTTCCTATCTGCCCAGGACTCCTCCAGCCTAATGAGGGCTGTGCCAGAGCAACTTTCTCTTAATGAAATTCCACCAGTTCCCTCCTGAAAGAAGACACACAAGCTGTTCATGTAAAGCTACTTCCCAGATGCTCTAAGTCACAGAAAAGCAAAGCTGTATATCAGCAACAATGGATATGGCATTGTCAATTCTAGCTCTTGGATTAAATCAATACGCTCACCATTCATGGGAAATGAAAATTAATTTATGGTCTTGGATCTTTTCCAGCAGGCTAGTGTCCACTGCTCCATGCCACCGGGATGAATATCAGCATTGGGCTCTCCTCTTGAGGCGTCAGCAAAACACACAGAGCAAAGGAGTGACCCGCCTTCTCAGCTCCCTGTGTAGTTCTGGATCCAGGTGCCAGGGCAGGGCTGACCAGCCAGGTGCTCACTGCTATCTCCCTGCCTGAGCCAGATCAGCAAAGACAGGGACAACATAAAGATTGGACTTTTTTTCATCCACGAGCATGTTTCTTTGCCTGTAACTTGTGTCTTTCTCTGTAACTCATGTCTTCGTAAATATTTATCCCTAAATGGCATCTGAAGATCCACATTCTATACGGTGGGTACGGTTTGTATTTTCTCTTGGTATGCCTCGGACAGTGAAAAAACAATAAAATAAAGGCAGTTTCACTTGCAGGAGTTTGAAGCCATGGTATTTGCCCAATACACATCCCATACACAGTGCTTCACTGCTAAAGAGAATTGCACCAAAGTAAAAATATTGCTGGTACGAATCCTGATCTTAGAGCCTGTAAAAAAATATTCTTGCAGCAGCTGAAGGACTGGGTTATGCAACCCTTGCAGCACTGAAGACTTACCTGAGCACAACCAGTGCATTGAGAAGGCCTGGCACAGAAATGTTCCCCTCAAGTCTGTGGTTTCAATAAAACAGCAAATTAGTTACTGAAGGATGGCAGCATCTCCAAAACAGCCCTGAATTTTAGAGAGTGGGGGTTTTTTTCTGATAAAGCTAGCATAAATGTACAGTAAAATCTTTTCAGGAAGAAAATGGTCCTCACATACTAATAGGGTGATGCAGTAGAATGGTTCCTTCAGATGAGTAGAGGTTTTGCACTAGATTTTATTAGGGAAGAAGGATTTAGCCAGAACTTTTCCTGTTCCAAGTTGGCAGCGAAAAAGAAGAAACCAAAACAAAACCCAGCCCACGGGGAACAGAAAATAATGACTGCAGATACTCTTGTCAAACTTTTAGCAGGTTGAAATCGGAGCTGCCATGTACAATGGCTCAAGTGTGCAATTTTCAAAAGAGGCATCTGGAAAAAAACAAGTTTCAATTCATTTTATATGCGAAGCCAAAGGGGTTCAGAACAAACATTTTGGTAAAAGAAAAAAGTCCTTTAAGAGGGGTTAGGGCAGGAACAGTTCACCTCTACCCAGTTAGTGATCAAGCTCTGAGAAGCAACCCAGGTTTTTTAGAGCATTGTTTCACTGGAGCTCATTTAACCATATGCTTTGTATGCCAGAGCTTCAGGAGGTGAGCAGTGAAGAGGCAGAACAGCCCTGTGAACAGTCAGCACATTGAACTGCAGGATTTCTTTGCTTTTTGTGATGTGTTAGGACCAGTTCCAAACTCTTCATAATCATCGCATTAATCTCACAAGCTGTGCCTCACTTCAACCCTGCAACATTAGAAACAGGAAATTTCCATCCCCCTGGCCTTTGACAGCCACTTAGCCACTGCCTTTGTGCAAAATCTCATAGAAGGAAACAAGAGCTGCATCTCCAAATGTGGTGACTGCTCTGGGAGACAGTAAGAGTCTCTGTCTGCTCAGTCTGAGAAAACCTTTGCATTTTTAAGTCAGCTTCAAAGAGCTCCAAAACCCTTGGTTCATTCTGCCCCAAAATCAGCACATCGCTCAGCAGCCCCCAGCATGCAGGTGAGGTGGAGGAGCCCCATCTGGGTCCTCTTGTGGACAGTGCTCTGGAGAGACACAAAATCAGCATAAGCCAGGCACCAGCCATCCATCCCTTCCTCTCCTCACCAGAGGCACATGCCTGTCTTTAGTACAAATCAGGGACGATGGAGGTATCTGGCAGTCCCTCCTCCCCCTCTGTGAGCAGGAGTAGGACTCAAGTATCCTCTGCCAGCAGTGCCTGAAGTCCCATCCTTGTCTCCTGCACAGGAGCCCACGCTGGAGCCAGTCCCGGAAGGCTGTACAGGCTCAGATCTCTCAGGAAGTAGCAAATGATGGAGCATCCTGCACACAGCAGGGAGGAGAGGAGCCCCCAAACAGGGAGCACATACCATCATTGGGGTCAGTTTGTGTAATACAATCAAAGAAATATCTATCAAAGGCTGTGGCTTACACCAAGGGGTAAAGCCTCTCCCCTTTGAGCAGATGATGCCCAGAAGACACCAGTGGCTGGTCTGGAAAAAGCAAAATAAGTATGTGCTGAGAAGGACGGACAAAAATGAGACAGAGAAGGACAGGGAATTTAGCTTTTCTGTCACAGAAAGTTATGCCAAGCAGCCTGCAGTAGGGGTGTCATGATGGAGGCACTGAAGCTGTGCCCGAGACTGGCAGCCACGCTGTGTGCTCTGTGGCGTGAGCGCGTTGTAGTTGTGGTGCCTCCTGAGAGGAGGAAGGAGTCTTTGCTCTCCACCAGGGCATTTTGTGGGAGAACCTCCCTTTCTGACAGCAGCCAAAGGAGGAGCTGCAGATCACAGGAAAATCAGGGCAAGAGCCAGGGACATGCCACAGCAGAGGTACTTTCCCTGTATTTGCTAATCTTCCATGGAGTTCTCTCCCATGAACTTCTTTGCATCCTCTTGAGACTAAGAAAAATCTATCACCCCAAATATCCTGTAGCAAGGAGTTTCACAGCAGTAAATCTAAATAGCACCACAGCAAAATACTTTTGTACTAAAATGAGTGTTCAGAGTTGTTTTTCTTCCCCAAAATGTGTTGTTTATAGTTACTTACAAGAACAGAGACACCCCTGCAGACAGGGGGGTTGCTGAGGGCCAGTGATCTTGGGGCTCAGAGCATTTTTACCCCAAGTCCTTGTAAACTGCCCAGCCCCACTGCACATCCCAGCATGGGGAATCCATCCTGGGCACCCCATCGGCTCTGCTCTCATACACTGAGGAGAACAGCTCACACGGAGGCCTGTTAGCTGCTAAGCACCAGAAATGCTGTGACCAGCAGGATAATGAGTGGAGAACCAGCACCTACACACCTTTTCCCATATCACATAGGACTGGCGTAGTTTTACAATATCCAGTGCCTAGTCCAGTTTGCATCTGTCTGTTCATCCTTTAAGCTTCTTTAACTCAAGTCTTGCACAGAGCTAATCACACCACCACACATTTTGCTAATAATAGCAGAAGCCCTTCAGGTTGTCAGGAGCACTGATTGCCACCTAACAAAACCACAGCCATGCTACATCTCTGAGGTGTCCTCCATCACCAGCCCCTTCTCAGTCTGCTGAGGAGAGAGCAGCAGAATGCAAAGCTAAGACACTCATTTTTAGACCTCTGAGCCCCAACCAGGTTGTTCAGTGTTTCACAACCCATGCTGTGTGCTGCGAGCTCCTCTGGGGCACTCAGCAATTAGAAGCCTGTAAAGAATGTTAAAAGCATTTAATCAAACAAATATATTCAGAGTTAAAGATGTTGCTAAGGATGATGAATGCAAGAACAAACATAAACAAAGCTCCACAGGCACAAGGGCCTGTACACAGGGCAGTAACCCTGCCTGTCTTCCTCTGAGGTTACCTTTCAGAGTGGGTGTAATTCTTCTGTGAGGCAACTCCTTCAGGGACACCTTGGCTGGGAGCATTCCTGCTCTTCTGGGATAGACATAGCCAAGATTCACTTGACTTCCTGGCAGGGAGAAAGGCAGGTTTCAAATCATGGTGTAGTACTGCTGTCTACATGATTATTCTACAGTCTTTTAATTACTTCAGAAAAATGATTTAATTAAGGCCTCTTCTGCAGAGTTCTAGTTCTAAACTGCAGCCTGTCAGCTTTACTGGTCCTAAACTGAAAGAAGAGGAGGTCCCTGAGAGAGGACATGCTGAAGCTCCTTTGTGCAATGCCTGTGTGGAGTCCTGGAGCTGACTTGTGTCTTGCAGACATGACACTGAATCACTCTGGTTTCAGATCAGCAGCACCTGGGGAAAACACCCATGCTCTGGGTGAAGGCTGAAATTGGCGGTGAGAGGAGCATGCACTCAGCCATAAATAGCTCTGAAGGTTTGAGGAACATTCCCAAGCACTATTATTTATCCACACTAGTGCTGACTCGCAGGGACAGTGCCACCGCATGCACACTCAATTTTAAAGCCAATTTACTTAACTAGATTTTAGTACAAAGGCAGCTAGAAACCTATCTCATTCTCCTGGGTCAGATCAGGCTGGTAGTTTCTTAGATCTTAAATACACAAACCAATACTGACAGTGAGCAATTTACAAACCAGCTGGCCATTGCCTTTTGTTAAGCACATTTCACAATTTCAACAGCTTAATACTTGAGGCCCTGAAAGACACCTTGTTTCCAGCTCTGTTGTGCATTACAGCCCTACAGACCTTAGTACATACTAAGAGTCTCCACTTGCCAGCATTTTACATCCACAGGACATCCTTGCAGCTGCAGTGTAGGAAGAGCTCCATAATAAAAGTCTCATGATAGATAAGAGCCTGGAGGGCTTGGAGACTGACCACTGCCTTCAGATGTACCCCCTGGACCTCACAGAAGCCAAGCAGCAAACGAGGGCAGCAGAGTCATCCACCTCTGTGCAACACCCTGACACTGCCCTGGCCAGCCACAGGACCAAAGGCACCTTACAAAATGGCCTCGGAATTCCCTTTCTGCAGGGGGCACCAGAAGTCCTGTGGACAGATGGAGGGCTGGGCAAACCAGACATTGTGCCACACTGCTGCTCCTGGGGAGTCTCCTTCTGGCTGTGTGTCCTCAGGGTCAGGGCTCTACACTGGGAGGCACCAGCCCACATCCCACATCCCATTACAGACACCACTACTTTTATCAAGCTTCGTAAACTGAACAGGATTGAGAGAAACAGGAGTTACAAACCACACCCAAACAAGAAAGAAAGGTTGAAGGAAGAGGTTTAACTCAGGGCAGAAAAAAAAAGAAGGGTAGAGGAGAAGCACTCACTGCAGAAGAGGCTGTGACAATCATTAGGTGTTCTCTGCATTCTCTTTGAACAGGGTTAGAACACACAACCCAATTTCCAACAAAGATATCAGAGGCTCTTCAGACACAGAACTGCAAGAGCCATAGCGATGCCTATGGATATTGCAACTTAAGGATGTTATGGTAACCCTTTCCTCAGAGGGCTGCAGGAAGAATGTGGTTTCCCCCAGCTGTGTGAGCTGGAAGTGGACAGGAGCCTGCCTGCAGCAGCCCTGGAGTGAGAGGCTGGGCGCTGAGAGGGAGCTTGAAGCCCCTCTGTGCTGGCAGAGCTCTACCCCCCCGGGTATCGCCTGGCAGCCAGAGGAGGGATAATCCCTTCACAAGGAGAAGCTGCAGCTCCGAGATTAGCCAGTGCCGGGGTTTCCCTGCAGGCTGCTGCGAGCACACCGCAGGGCAGGGGTGCAGCTCCGGGTAGGGCCTGCTGGGATAAGTGCCAAGATGAGCTTATCACAGATATTTGCATGGGAGCAGGAGGGGAAGGAGAGCATGTAAGCAGCCAGCTGCACAGGCACGCTAAGGCCCTGCTCTCAGAAGAAGAGGGCACAGATGTCAAGCATAGAAAAAAAAGAAAAAGGCAAAGTCATACAGTGCCCTGAGAATTTACACTCTAAAACTTCTGAAATTTCAAGCCAGAGGTGGGGGTTCTATCTCCTCTCAGGACCATTCCCTTTTTTTACCACTCATGCTGCATTGCCTCCTATTATCACGATCCCCATCTTTCAGACACATTGCATGTTTCATTCAACAGTATTCCCTTTATTTTGTGGTTAAGGGCACATTCTTTCTTGTACAGCATCTCCCATAGATGCCTCAGGAGGAGTGAGGTAAGTCTCGCTTCCCCAGAAGAGGGGACCCTCCATAGGGTGTTGGCAACAGGCACAACACCCAGACCTTCTCTCACCTCAGCGCAGCCAAAGAAGCTCCAACAACGCCCTCTGGGGTAAGCCAGCCTGCCCCAGGCCAGCAACGTTGGCTCCAGAGTTGCTGCAGCATGGCGTTAGGGAAAAGGGTCTTAAAATCCGTTTTTACAAATCACGTGAAGCAGCAAAAATACCCAGAACTGGTTAGCAGAACAGCAACATGTTCATGCATTTATTCTTAATGGTCTAGGCAACCCAGTCCTAACTTGAAATTTTATTGTTTATGGGCACAGCATGTTCGTTTTATGGGAGCAGACCTGCTCTGTGCTGGAAGACTTCCTGCAAGCAACTGTGGTGTTAATTTAGAAGATGGCTTTCTTCCCAAACAGTCATCGTTAAACCAATAACCCTGTATTACCTCCAGCATCAAGGGGCACTGTGCTGTTGGAGGCAAGACAGAACAAAGGTCCCAGTGATAGTAATTGCAAAAGGGCTTAGGGGCTGTTCTCTTCAGGGAAGGGAGAGAGATGCAGCCTGGCCCAGCTCCAGGCTGTGCGGTTTTAAAGATCCTCACTTGAGTTGTATTGTGTTGATATGCAGCATTACAGAGCTGCCACTTCTGCACCAATGCCTGGCTGAGTTACAGGAACTATTTTCAGCATCTCAGCCACAAATGACATCTCTCATGACTTTTATCGTGGAATGAGTGCGTGTTTGCAATCAGCTTGGAAAATCTGTTTCTGAGCTTAATTCTAAAGCCTCATCTTTGCTACAGAAACAACTGTACTCAGTGACACAGTGTACCCTCCCTTCAGCAGCATTGGGAATGATTTGCTGTCCTGGGAAATTGGTCACAGCATAAACCCACAGCGTTTTGCAACCTCAGTGTTTGATGCCTTTGGTTTAAGTGCTGAACACACTGTGTAAGCACAAGTGGACAGCCTGAACTGGGAACTCTTCTGTAGTGCTGAAATGCCAACCACTTGGGTAACACTGTAAGCTAATCATTCGTTTGTGCAGTAATTTTATCAATTCACAGAGGGAGGCAAGGAATTAATGCCAAGGTCAAAATCACTACAGAATTCATCTCAATTCTTTCAATTTTAGTAATCTTGATGATCAACTTGCATATTCCTACGGCAAACTTGCTCAAGAAACTTTTTATTTAAATACCTTCATAAAATGTCCTGAACAAAGCACCCAGGCTTTGCAAGGGCAAGGATGTCAGTCTCCAGCCTAAGACAAGGCAGACCAGTCATGGATGCATTGCACCATGGTTGCAGATGGCTCTGCTGTCACTGGAGAATGCAACTGTTTGTGCTGTATCTGTAACTGAACTGATGCAAGCTGTCCCTTAGGACTTTTTTCAAAGGAATCCTAAACTTCAGTCCTCCCAAACTGCTTGGGATGCAACATATCCACATAGCAGTCTGTTTGTCTGTACTTCTGCATGCAAATAGGTCAATATATTTCTAATCATTTGGTTTGGCTTAAACAGAGCATCAGCAGTTATGTTGCTGTGTTTCTTCAAAATGGAGATGATGAAGTAAAGAATTTCCATTGCTAACCCATTCCTACATATTGACAAACACCTGTCAGGAATGAGGTAGGGAACCTTATTTCTGCAGGAGGCAGGGTGACAGGCTTAAAGATACCTTGAAGTATATTCTAGTCCTGTCTAGACTGATGATTTGCTGTCTGAATCAAATTGTGCTGGGATCACACATTAGGAATACATTGACAGGGCTCTGCCATGCAGCTAATGATGAGACTGCCTATGCCTCTTAATTCCTTCTATGAGACATAATCTCTACATGATTTGCATTTTTCCCAATCATTCAGGCATTTTACCTCCCTTAAAGAATCCACAGCTTATAGACAGGAAATGTGTTTTCAATACCCTTTACCCCCTGTGAGGAAAAGGCTGTAGCAAACCCTGAAGCAGGTCTCAAGTCACAGGCTTAGCCTCCCTCCTTGCTTTGGACTGAAAAGCAGTGCCATGCTCCAGGGTCTTCAAGGCCACTTGTTGCAGAGACAACGATCCCATCACACTGAGTGACAGCTGCCCAGATCATCTACCCTCAGCCCAGTGCCACGGTGCCCCATGGCTCTGCGTTCAATACTGAGACCCCTCAGCAAATGCCCTCCTGTTCAGCACCCTCACAGGGTCACAACCCAAACACCCAACAGAAGCCCCATTTTTCATGTTCATAACAAGCTGCAGAAGTTACACTTGGGATTGTCAGGCTTCCTGCCTAACTCTCTGTCTTGAGAAGTCTGAAAGCCAAAATCTGCTCCTGCTAGAAATGAGAATGACAGTCGAAACCACAGCTGTACAAGCACCTGCTTTGTTTAACCTGACTTTAAGTAATCACAATCTAGCCCGCTGCCTTCATGTAACCATACACCACCAATTTCTCCACACATTTATGGAAATACAATATACAGAACAGCTATTTCTCTGATTTTTATTAAAAATACAGTCCACAAAGCAGAACCCCATACTCAGACATGACACACAGTGCCTGGGCATCCTGCTTTGCTACCAGAGAGGGCAGCTCAGAACTGCAAAGCCATTTATGTACCAACAGGGAGCCTTTCACATCAGCATCCTTTCACATCCAGCAGGGAATGTCAGCATCCTCCCTTACACCAAGAGGCTTGATACCTGCCAAGGAATGCCATACTTCGGTTTGCATCACTGGAAGTAATTTCCAAAAGGTTACTGGAAAACTAAAGGATCTTTACAGAAATGAGTTACAGTGGCAGGAGAAAACAGAATGGGCAATTTCCTACTTCCTCTCATTTGAACAAACACAGGTTTTTCTGCAGGGCCATACGTGTGTCCTGCAGAATTCGATTAGCCAAATAAAAACAGTGGTAGGTCATTTAGATTGTGTACATGGAAAAAAAATTACCCTGAAATACTGCATTCTAGATAGAAACCATACCTACAGGATTTACTGGGAGCAGCAACTCTTACCTCTTCCTTCTTAGAGTACAGGCACCACAGAACACGTTCAGCATGAGGTACTTGAAATCAGAGTTTTTACTATGCAAATACACTTTTCACCCATTAAAAAAATAGATTAGAGGAAGATATAAACATCTCATTTATTAAATCAAATAGAAATGCAAAATATATTTCACATGCCTTACATGGAAAAGAGATGAACTTCCAAGACTTTAAAGCAAAACTGTGTCAGCTGACACGCAGGAAACAGGAACATTATAAACAGTCACAAAGAGGAGGAAGGACTGGGGGGAGGTGACATGGGGATGCTGGGCAGCTCCTCCCCACTCTGAGAAAGATCTCCTAAAAACAAGAATGGAGTTTATACTAAGCAAGCATTAGAAGCCTGAAATTAACTTTAACATACACTTATTTTGGAAGAAATTGTCTAAAGAAGTACAGTTGGCTACTAACTAGTCAAAACAGTGGTCTAAGTTATGTATACCATACTCAGTAAGTGGACATTTTTTAGTATACCATAATCATATGAAATAGACATGGGTTTATTTTTTGAACATCAGTAGGGCCAGCAGGAGAATCAGAAACACCAAAAACACCTTTTAAAAACTAGATCAATACACAGCCATATTCTGTGCGACTCTGCTATTAAAAAAGGGGAAAAAAGATGAAAAATAGAACTATTTTTC
Organism: Acanthornis magna; assembly: GCA_036785705.1. NCBI lineage: Eukaryota > Metazoa > Chordata > Aves > Passeriformes > Acanthizidae > Acanthornis > Acanthornis magna. Next base: position 2,679,039 of record JAWUZG010000058.1, read on the forward strand.
TAAATATTTTAATCATTTTGTCATCCTCCAACTCTTCCTCCCTCCTACACACAATTTCTTGGAAACTGAAAAGACACTCAACAGCAAATACAAAGCATACACCAATAGTATATTCCACAGTTTTTTTCTAAAGAGTCAATAGTCCAGCAATTTTAAAGTGATCTATGTGCAAAAAATAAACAAATGAAAGTTTCTTTAAAAAAAAAAAATATCTGCTGCAGCCTTAACTTCTACTTAAAAAAAAGAATCTGAGGATCAGCACTAAGTTTCCCAGTGGAGGACAGATCAGTAACTCCAAGTACTCTGCCTAACCTGTGACTTGGTGTTTCAAAACTGTCAACATCCCAAGTTTACTACCTGCTGGCAAGTGGAAAACAGCCTGTATCCCCATGAGAAGTAGGAAAACCACTATTCATAAACTGGTCTTCTGATATACATAAACATATGGTGCAGGTATGTATTCAGAGACTGCTACCTACAGCTGAGAACAGTCCTCCCAGCATGACTAACAGTAAATTATTAACAATAAAATGTGCAAGACCTCTAAGAGCAGTATTTGAAATGTTCCTGCCTGCTCAATGCCTCTAGGCCTAAACTATCCGCTCGTTAATAGTGGTGTAAGTCAGGGCAGCTCTGGTGAAGTTACAGTAGAAATCACTGTGCATGAGGATTTCTGTGTGAGAAGAACAGTCCCTTGAACTACAGACTAGTTCAGTCCTGACCACACTACAATAGGGAATTGTGTTTAAACCATGAGTAATCATGCAATCATCTCCCAGCATAGTACTTCTTTTCTGCACACATGGAATGTAAATGACTGAGATTTACAACTGATGATTTTGCAGATTTAATGGATTATATTTCTCTAATGGTTCTGGCAATGCAAACTCAGTTAAAAAAACACCACCAAAAAGGCCAACAAAAAAAAAAAAAATCCAAGCTCACTACTGTCTGCTGTTTTCTTTATTGGATGACTTATCTGGCACACAGTTAGGGTTTTCTAACAGTAAGGGTTCAAAGACATGAGATTAGTTGGGCTGGGGTATGGTAAAGTCCAGGTGTGGAAGATACCACAATAGGTGATAAAGCTTAATCATGGTTGAGTAACAAAGCAGATCTTATGTCTTAATCTAGTAAGTGGAGATGATGCCCCACATCCTAAGCAAGGGCTGGGAAACAAAACAATCACCAACTCATAAAATGCCTTGAGTTTTCCAGATAAAAACTCAGCAGAGCAAAACATGAGCAGTTCAAGTCACTTGGTATTTAATGGCTTTCAAAGTCACCTTCCAAAACAGTTCACACATCAAAGCCATCCCCAACTTGAAAGCCCCGTGGCAGTATTCTCCCTTTAGCCACCCACTGCTGCATGGGACAGAGGAGCATTATGGAAGCTGAGGGGGACACCAGCTGCAGGAAGGTGACCAGCCTTTGCCAGTGTGAAGGACTAGCACACAGAAGGAATCTCACCCAAACCATGAGGCCTTGAGGAGAAGAATGAAGGCAAACACACTTGGCCTGATGCAAAACATTGAAGTGCTGGAGAGTGTCCAGAGAAGGGCAGTGGAGCTGGTGAAGGGTCTGGAACACAAGTCCTGTGAGGACTGGCTGAGGGAGCTGGAGGTGTTAAGCCTGGAGAAAAGGAGGCTCAGGAAGGACCTTATTGCTCCCTACAACTACCTGAAAGGATGGCGTAGTGAGGTGGGGGTTAGTCTTTTCTCCCAGGTAACAAGCAATAGCACAAGAGGACACAAGTTGTGCTAGGAAAGGTTGAGATTATTAGGAAATATTTTCTCACTGAAAGGGTGGTCAAACATTGGAATAAGCTGCCCAGAGAGGTGGGAGAATCACCATCTGCAGAGGCATTCTAAAAAAAGCACAAAAAAAGCACAGACATGGTGCTTAGGGACATGGTGGACCTGGCAGTGTTAGGTTAATGGTTGGACTCGATGAACTTACAGGTCTTTGCCAACCTGAACAATTCTATGATTCTATGAAACCACATACCATAATGCAGGAAAATGGTGGTTCTGGTGCAGTTCAAATCACAGCAAAACTGGTTTCATTTGCCAAGGACAGCTAAATGCTAACAACACAATTCAATGTGTGTTTCAAGTGCTGTTAGGCTCATACCACATACAACATTTAGCCTTGGTTTGCCTCCCCATAATGCACTAAAGTAAAACCAGACCTTAAGGAATAACTTGCATAGTAAGAAAAGGTCATCAATTTAATCATTTACTTTAAGCAGGCAAGCAAATTTGTAAACATTCAAAAGCGGCAGCATCCAAGTTACAAACAATTTAAGGAAAAAAGAATTGAGATTATTAAGGTTCTTTATCCTCTCAAAAATTTTGGAAATGAATTTTAAAACACTGCAAACATTGAACACTCAGTTGCACTTCTAATCCTGCTAGTAGCTCTGCCTTCCAAGGAATTCTGCTTTCTAAAACACATGATCTCACAACTGCCATACTTTTTAGCATTTGCTGTTTGGAAGTCAGCTACCAGAGCATTTCACCTCAGTCTAAATCCCATTAGCAAAGGGAATGCTTGTGTCTTGATTCAACACCTCTTTAACTTCTGAGGGTAAAGCATCAAAGAGGTGATCTTCCACTATGAGCCCGCTTTTCCTGAGAAGCTGACACTGCCCCAGCGTAGCTGGCAGACGGTCCAAGCAGTTTCCCTTCAGTTCCAGGTAAGTCAGCTGCAACAGTTGACTTACTTTATCTGGGAGTGAGGTAATACAGTTTTGTCCCAGACTCAAAGTCCTCAATTTAACACATTTAAACAACTGTTTTGGCAAAATATCGACTTTGTTTCCTGTGATGTGAAAATGCTGAAGATTTTGAAGCAAACTTATTTCCACTGGAATCACCGCAATTGAGTTGTAGCTTACATCTAAACACCTAAGTTTCTGTAAACTGAACACTGCGGCAGGTAAGGTTTCAAGTTTGTTATTGGAGAGATAAAGAGACTCCAAATTCTTTATGTGGGTAATGGATGAAGGAATGCTGACTATTTTATTGTGCCACAGCTTTAAACAAGTCAATCTTTTTAAATGCTGGAAACTGATGATTTCTTCAATTGTGCGTATGCTATTTGACTTTAAATCCAGTTCCTGTAAGTTAGAGAGACTGAAGATGGCATGGGGAATTCTCTCCAGTTCACAGTTCTGCAGTTCCAACTCCGCAACATTAGTCATTTTCTTAAGGCTATTGAGTACCACAAGCTTAGTGCCATCATTATGAATTACTAGTTTTGTCAGATGTGGTGCTACATCTGTGATATTGGGGGGAATTTTGGTCAAATTGCTCTTCACATGGAGAATTTTAAGGTGTCTCAACTCTCTAAGAGATTCAAGCCCTATCATTTTATTATTTTCAGAGTTCAAGTTGCCTATCAAATACAATTCACGGAGGGTTTTGAGCAAATACACCCACGCAGGAATTTCTGCAACATCTGTGAATTTCACATGAAGGCATCTCAAGTGGTCCCGGAGGAAGCTGAAGGCAGTCTGCTCGACCTTCGCAGGGCAGTGGTACAGATGAAGCTCCTGAAGATTCGTCATCTGGGAAATTTTCGCTGTAATTTTCGCTTCAGGAATCAGCTCCAGTTTCAACACATCCAGATCCGTCAGATCAAACACTGCATCGGGGACGCCTGACAGCATGAAGAGATGCAGCTCTTGCTTGTCCTGGGCATTGCGGGAGACGTGCTGCCGAAGCTTTTCGTAAGTCCATTCATGGTTTAAACTAATTCCGCGCAGTTTGTTCTCGCTTACCTCTGACAAAAAGACACCAAATCGCTTAGAATACAGCTGGTCGTACTGATCTACCATGTGCAAGAGAAATGCAAAATCATTTTTGACATCAGGGATATCACTGAAGCTACTCTCTTCTCTGACCTTTTCAAAAGAATATTCTTTTAAAGGTATTCGGAACAGCCAGAAAAGTGTGTAGAGGCAGATGAAACCATAGACACAAATGAGGGAAATATAGCTGATAAGCAGCTTCTTCAACATATAAGCCATATTGTGTGTACATTCAAACTGTGTGTAGCCAATCAGGTGTTCCACTTTCGGGTTGCAGATGTGTTCAAAACTAATGGTGTTGACAAAGTTTGCAGTATAGCAGAGAATAAATATGAACTTGACAGTCTTGATGACAGTCTGGCCAACATAGAGCTTATAAATCAGATCACTGTCTTCCACATGAGCCCGGAACTTACGGACTTTCTCAAACAGTGCTTTGGCTTGTTCTCCATCTTTCTTATCTAAAATTGTGACACTAGGAATCTCAATCATCGGCTTGTCAGCTGAAAATTTGAAGCCAGATTTGGTTATCATGGGAGTGCTAGCACTTGGGCTTCCTTCATCACTGCTAGTGGAAACATATTTGGGCAGGGACTGGGCACCAGTTAACCTCTGTTTGTTCTCCTCAGAGTCCTCACATGCCGTTTCAGACAATGCTTTTGTAGTCCAAGGAGACTCAAAGCACTTCCCCAATATAGACACAAAATGCTCAATTTTTGAACAAGTCTTGGGATACTTGAACCAAAAATTACTACTGACTATTAAAATTATAGTATGGATGAGAACAAGATAGGGAAAATACTTTGAGTACCAAGGAAGAGCCAAATGATAGCACATCTGGTTAATAAATACGTACTGCTGAAAATCCAAATTTGTTTTACGGCCTGATGAATCTTTCTGCTCCTTCTTCAGCTCCTGGCCTGATTCAGTGGGTTGATACTGAGAAGAGGTAGCTCTGCTCAGAGGAATGTCAGGTGTTACAGTAGGGGCACTTTCGAAGGAAACAGTTCTCATTGATGCTTCTTCTTGGCCAGTGGTTGTTTCGACAGTGGTATATTCAGCCTGCCCTGCTGTATCAGGCTGCACTTTTGAATTTACAGTAGACTGCAAAACTGGCAAGCAGACCACTTGGTCTTTTGTCAGCTGCATGGTTCCAGCAAAAATGGCAACCATTAACATAACAACGGCGAGATAATCCATAAATACATCCCACCATGGTTTCAAGATACGGTAAGTTGGCTGGATGTCACTAAGCGATGCAACTTCTGCAAGGGTAAACATTCCTATGAGAGAACAAAGACAAAATCAGTATTGTTGACTGGAGACATTAGTTTACAATTTAAAAACAATCCCAGCATGACATACGGATCCTCAGAAGGTTTCACTTTTCATTATGTTTTGTTGCCTGTAACACATTGTCCATCATTCCATTCAACAGTTTTCTCAAAGGATATGACCAAAACAATGCACTACTTTAGCATCAAAACAGAAGTCTTCTCACTTTGCCACTTCACAGCACCATAGCCTGCTCTGTGCAAGTGAAATATCTGAAAGGTAAAATACTGTAGCTGGTATGTATTAACAAAAAGACCAACAACAAACTACACAGCACTAAATCTAGTTCTGTAAAAATGATTGCTTGAGCCTGAGCATTTAAAATCCAGTACTAACAGTATTTTGTAGTTCTTTGCATTTAAACAAAACAGCATTTTTCTAAATGCTTTGCACTCTGCACACTTGGATAGCACATTTTAGGTCTTGTTACATTGTCAGCAAGGTCTCTCATTTCTTTTCATCTAGCACAACAATACAGTATCTTCCACTCCTTCCTACTGAGCACCCACAAGTCTTATCAGATCGATTAGCTGCTTTCCCTTTTCAGTACCACCACACAAGTGAAAGACTCGCCGTTACCATGTGAATATTTGGCACAATTGTTTTAATATACCTGGATGTCTTAAAGTAAAAAACAGTTGGATAGGGCCCTGAGCAACCTGATTGAGTGTCATTCCTGCCCATGGCAGGAACGTTGGAACTAGGTGCTATTTTTAGGTCTCTTCCAACCCAAACCATTTATTCTATGATTGGACCAAATATTGGTACTGTATGCATTTTTTTCCCCAATTGATTCAATCCAGCTAACCAAGAACAAACCCCGCAACTTAATATAATGGGGAAAATATTTTTTCAGGTTATCATCACAGCCTACTGATCATAGGAAGCTGGGTAGTGCAGGTAGCACAGGAGCAGACTGCAAGGCTTTCACTGTATCTTAAACATCTGCACTGTGAGACAAAGCAGCAAACTGACCACGTGAGAATCCAGATCCCTCTGAGGCTTTCAATAACTTGTGTTACTTTTTGTTTTGACAAAATATGGAGGACTCAGCTTATCAGCTTTTAAAAAATAAGCTTCCTGTGCAAGCAGGATGTGGTAAAATCATCACTTTAACTGCTGAACATGTGACCCAAATTTGCCATTTCTAAAGAAAAATATCTAGCTTGTGTGCACACACAAAGCAGGGAAGGAGACAGTATATACATTATCCCATAGTGTGTCTCCCTTTGCTTGGGAGAAGAACAGCTTGGCAGAGCACAAGGAGATCAAAGTAGTAACAAGATGCATTAGATTTATTATTTTTAATTTGTAGCATAATAGTTCATACTGCACCTTACACACCCTAAAGGACAGTGTCACAGGCAACATATATACATGATAATTTAGTAATTTCTAGATAGCAGACACTTCTACACACAGAACTCAAATACCAGCTCTTGCCTATATGGTCAAAGTCATGCACTAGCACCCCACAGCAGTGCAAGCAGCTCCCACATCTTGGTCTGTGGCAAAGGCTAGCACTTGTCTTTACTGCCACAAAGCTCATGATAGAAATGTCTCCTCCAATACAGGGAGGGGATCCAGCCCCTGGCCTTCCACACTCTCCTCCCACAAGCTTTTACCAGTCTTGCATAGCAAACCTGGAATCTGGTGGAGGCAGCCAGAGAGGAGAGGACTTTATCTCACTACAGCACTCATCTCAGTGCTCTTGGCACAGTTGCCAAAACTTAAAAGTTAGCGCTCAGTTTCTCAAGGAACCAACACAAGGAGCTTCCAAGTCTCATTTTGTTTATTTTCCAGTGGGCAAATGAATGCCAAATGTTCCTCCCTTGTCAGAAGTTGTCGAGGTCTTACAGTCCTACCATCTCCACAAGAACCTCGTTCCAGCAGCATGGCTCCTGAGCCTGTCCCCGCACACCTGCCCAGGGCTGCAGGCGCTGTAGCAAGTGAAGGACACAGACGGTAACACACCCCACAGCTATCAAAGCCTCGCAGTGCCTTCCTTGGAAGTTAGCTATGAAGTCCCACCATTAATGCCTCCCAGTGCTTACCTACACTGTCACAGCATGACTGCTTGCCCTAGAATTGCTACCTTTGACATTTAAATAACAACAGTGTGCAAATGAACAGCATTAGCCATTTGTGCTAATGTGAACAGATTGATATAAAAGGACCTTCCTAACTCCTAGGCGCAAGTACCGTCACCTGCCCAAAAGAGAACAACAAAGCAAGAGCAGAGGTGATTTTTCCCCCTGAATGGATTTTTGTCTTCCTGGGAAGCTCTCTGGAAGGGATACTCTCGATCCCCACGCTGTTGTCACTGTGGTCTCACCTACCTGGGCTGCCACAGGAACTTCTCGCCCCCCAGGTGAGCTCAGCAGGAGAGCACAAAGCCCAAGGCGGAGCAAGGCCAAGTCCTTGGGGCGCACGCCAGCCGTGCCCTGGCTCACACAGCCATGCCGGGCACGGAGAGCAGGGCCAGCAGGGTGGGAAGGAGGAACGAGATCCTGCTGGAACAAACACAGGTAGCTGCTACTGCTTGTTCCTCTGGGGCTAGCCTTTCCCTCAACTTTGCACTAGCTAATTACGTGGGAAGTTACTTCATTGCGGTTTGGGGCATGGCCTCCAGAATTCCTTTCACAGAAAGAAGGTGATTTTTTTGCTTCTGCCATGAGAACACATGGATAAAGCACGGCAACCCAAGCACTGCAGACATGACTGCTCTAAACAACTGAAATAATGGAAAAGAAATGACAGAGCACAAAGTGGTTCCAGCTAAGGACTTAGCAAGAACAACAATAAAAGCAAAAGCTAAAAATCGCCTCTACCAGACCTCTTGTCTTGCACACACAAAACCATTTCCAAAAAGGTTAGGAGACACAACAGAGCCTGAGTAATCTTCTTTGTGAGGCTGTAGGCAGCATGGTGTAACAGGAGCTTTACACCGAGAAGTACCACATTCGATGTTCTGAACACATCTTTTCTTTCAAGTTACTGATACTCAGAGAAGAGCCGATGTTTTGGCAGAGATTAGCAGTTATAAAACACAAAAACCTCCTCTGTGGCATTACTAACACTGTCTCATAAAAGACAGTCAGACCTTTTTCTACCTAGCAAAAATCAGTTCCAGGAACTGAAAACAGGTTTCTCTCCTTACATGTCCAAAATGTTTAATGTTCCAAGTTTTAAAAACCAAGATGAAGAACTATAAACCTACACAAAGTATAGGACACGTTCTGACAGGCTGCAAATAAATTTGATATTTCTCTCTTAAATCCATCATAACATGTATTGGTGTTTGATTTTACTAAACTAATAACCATAGAAGGTAACTTTTATTATATTTCTGCACACACTTAGAGATCAAACTATTAAGATGTACTCAAAACAACGGGTCTGTGCAGTATTGTAATGGGTTTGGTTTTTCTTTATTCCACAGCTGAATTTAAACTATTCAAAGCTTTTAAAACCTACTGTCTGGAATATTCCTTGGAGTAGGTGGATAGTATTTTCATCATTAATTTTCAATTCCGTTTAAGAGTGCAAGATTGGGGGCTGGGTTTCACTACAAGCTGCAGTGACAACACAGAAGTAAGGGAAAAATTAAAGGAAAAAAAAAGACACCAATGCCAGTCTGTGTCCGGCAAGCAGAGCCTGCAACACCCTGCCATAGGTGTTCTCCTCTCAAGGCCAGTCAGGGCGTGCTCTACTCACAGCCCTGATGCAGAAAACATTGCGCACAGATAGCTCAAACTGAAGAGCAAAGTCCTGTGCAGCTCAAATATTAAAATATCTGATCCCCCATGGTGAAAACATGCACTTCTTTCAGCCCTTTTCAGGGCTTACAAGGTAGCAAACGGACCTTGAGGCTCAGCAGAACACAGGGTTTTGACATACCCAAGATCCCAAAAGATCCACACTAGAAAAATGAGGCTCTTGAAGAGAGTTATTTTTTAATTCCCAATATGGAATTTCAGGACAGACTCCTTTTTAAATACCACATTTTTGCTTAGTTTTAATAAACATAGATTTTAATTCAACCCTATTGCAGTATGATCCTTAGGGCTGCAGAGCTACATGAAGACTTTAAATTTTAACAAATAACCTTTTTTCCTCTCAAACCCTTTGTCCAGTTCAGTAACATGGATGACATTCTAGGATAACATTAACTTCTCCCAGCTCCATCCATCACTTCCAGCTATATACTGGGTGTATTCTTTCTCCTGAAAAGGAAAAAAATCTTTGGCCTAAATAAATGCAAGTGTTCTAAGCATAGCTGTTTCTTGCTACCTTCTAAGATTTTAGGTGGAAAAGCTTGAAGTTCCGAAAGTAGTGCAGTAGTGATCTGGAGCTCTAGAATTAAACCGATTTTGTTTATTTTGCAGTTATACCAGTTACAGTGAAAATGGAATATAAAGAGGAAAAAAATTAACAATGACAATACAATTGTTATAGGCCCACATTAAATCAGCAAGGGTAGCAACTAATCCAATAAATCATTCTTCCTAACAATTATAATAATTTCATTAGTCTTAAAGAAAAGATGTAATAGAAAGAGGTCAGAATGTGATTAGCCTGTGAATTTCTGACATTTCAGACTATAAATGCTGAAATACAAAATGGACATATTTGGGATATTTCCTAAGAAACTGTTCTAGCTTACATACAGAAGTTAACGGAAAAGGAAGCAGCAGATTGGTATGTCACTAATGTTTATTTACATCCTACTTCTTCCTGTACTTACAGAAAAAAACTGTCTGTCCTGTAACTCACTGGCCCTCCTGTCTTTAAAGCATATTTAAAGTTAAAGCAAATTCAAAGTCAGAACAAACAAATAAAACAAGAATTGTAGCACACGATACATTCATTTACTCTCAGGTTCCCAAGACTCCAAACAAGTCCACTTTGTTTCAGGAAACAAAAAGATTCTTGAATTCGCCTTGTCACTACATCTGGTAAAGAATTTCCTGAAAAAAACTCAACATTTCTAGCTGATGAGAAGAAGTGCTACCATGAACAAAATTGTTTTCTCCCTTCCCACAGGAAATTAAGGAGAAGAAAAGTTTTCCCATAACTAGAAGGCTTTGCTAGCTTGATTTTGATCAAATGGCCATAAGTTTAAATTTATTTCACTGTATATTTTGCTGTCTCTTTCCACCAACCATTTCTGCTTCTGCAATATCCTATTAAAGCAGACTATTAGACCTTAATATGATAAGAATAGATTATAAGATTCCTGTTGGCCAAGACCCTGTCAATAGCAATTGTTCCACAGACAATCTGCAAAGGTTAAAAAGGTGGCATTATCCTTTTTTTCCCTCCTTTTCTTCTCCACAGAACCAGTATAAGAAGCCCCAGACCCTTGCAAAATAATGCACAGACATACAGGAAAGTCTGTTAATGAATTCAGGCATTCTGAGCATACAGACACATCCATCAACTGCATTCATTATTCAGTTTCTGAGACGAGAAGTTTAAAACAAACTGAAGGTTTAACCACCATCAGGCTTTGGGATTGAGTAATAGAGGGAAATTGCCCCTGCTAAAGTAGCTGGGAACATTACAACTATCCCTAGCCTGGTTTGCAGCTCCTAGGATGTTGGCTAAGAGGACTTAGCTCTCTGCTGCTCTATTTCACAAGGGATTATTCTGCTTTACTCTACCTGAGCCCACTCAAGCTACAAAACCAGCTGTAGGTACAACTGCCACTACAGCTCGTCCTCTCAACCATTCTGTAAATCAACCCCCAAAATTCAGCTAAGCATGGATCTGTGCACTGAGTGCCTCTATTGCCTGAAATGTCACAGTAAAATACAACATGGGCATTTTTATAGTGTCTCTCTACCACAGAAAATGTTTTGCTGCTATTTCAGTGATGGAAGGCATTGCAAAACATTAACACCGGGATGGGGCTTATGTTATCACATACTTCCCAATCAGTGCTTTTATCTCTGGAAAATCAGAAACAGGTTTAACATAAAAAGCTGCATAGAAAAGGATTTCCATTAATTCCTTCCACCCAATTAGAATGACAAAGATTCCCACTTACTGCTTCTTCCCGAAACATTTGACAGCAACCAAATTACCCATTTTAAATCAATCTGCAAGATCTAGTTTGGTTCATCTTTGTTTGGCTACCGTGTAATGGATGATAACTGGGTAAGGAAAAGCAACAAACACAAAACTGAAAGGGTATTTCCTATAGAGAAAAACATTCTGACTAAGGAACAAGAGTTCCACAATAGCTTTTAATTATAATTAAATCTCATTAGATAAATATATATGGAAATATATGATGCTCTTATTTGATAGCACACTTAAATGATCTAGGAGGAATAATTAGCACCACTCATACACTAATTATTTGAGAAACAAAAGCAACCAAACAAAATCCCCCACATCTAACCCATCTCCCCAGTTCCCCCATCCCACTGCCCAAACTGCACAGCTGTAACTTTGGACTTTTCCTTAAAGGGGATATATAGTATCTTGATACATCTGTCTATATCAGAGATTATATATGTTATGTATATAAATATATAGTCTGCAAATACATTCTCCAACTAAGGAATCATCACCTTTATGAACAACATGAACCTAATAGTACCTTGTGAAACAGAAAATTATCAAAAACTTATTTCTCTTAGACTCCATACAGAAATATTGGGCTTCAGTAAGCTGGAGACAAAAATAAGATTCTTTACATAATCAATGTCAAATTAGTACCATTTACAAAAATGAAATCTATTTTAAAAACCTTTTTCTTTTTTTAAAATCTTCAAAAATTCTGCCCTTCAAAGCTGGGCTTTTTCAGGTTGTATAACACTCTAACCTACTTTTGGATGCTGCTATTTAAGTGTTTACACTGAATCTTCCTTGTTTACCAGTTCTTTGAAGGTCTAGTGCTATACACCACTCCTACACAGATAGTTTTGTAATCAATGTGATATTTAAAAAGCAGTATTAGCAGCAATTATTTCCTAACAATAAACTGTCAAATCTTACCTCATTCTTGCCTTGCTGTAAACAACCAGAGAGGTCTGTTTAAGGATGACTTTCAAAACAGGAGCCCATTGTTATATTTCTGAGTAGGTCTCCAAAGCACCCAAGGATTAATAACACAATTAAAGCTCCCCAAAACCCCCACAATTAACATTGCAGTTAACACAATTAACTCTGCATTTGCTACATGCAGATTCTGTGTCTAGAGAGCACAGAAAATGAGCAACTTTGCCTACTGCAGTACTCCTGAGCTTGCTCTTTCTTATGAGAGCTGCGTTGACCAAAAGTGCAAGCTTCAGTTTTTGTTGACACTTATCCCCAGGCTTCAGAGTGCAGAGCAGGTGCCCAATGGACTTCAGGAAGCTCAGAGAGACCCTATAAATGTTCAGCAACACTGCTCCACCCTTACTTCCCAGAGGTTAGCAGGGTCAGAGGCCAGGAAGGGCATAAGAAAAGAGATGGGAGAAGGAAACAAGACTGGAGAGCGCTCCTTGAGCACCCTCTTCACGGGTCTCTGTATCTGGTGAAGGGCTCTGGCCAAGAGGTGCTCCAGCTGAAGTGAGTTAAGCACCTGTGATTTTACAGTTATAAAACAAGCCACCTTGCAAGGCAACATGCAAGAAACCAAAAGAGATGGCTAATGAGAAACCAGCAGGGTGAATACTGAACTGAAATGCTTTTCATACCTGCAAGCAACAGTCCATGAACACACAGGCATTTCATGGGCACAGCTGCCAGAACAGAAACCCTACAGCAGAGCAGCAAGGCCCCGGCACATAAAGGCAAAGAACACGCCTTGGATGTACCCTGGCACATGCGCTCCTGACCCTACCCTGCTGCCACAACCACTCTGATTTATGCAATGCCAATCCATCCTTCTTTTATCTGAGGCAGCACATCCCCAGTGATCAAAGTCCCACCACCACGGCTGAGTAACCAAATTTCCAACAACATTTTCTGTTTTACCTACCCAGAGAGCAAAAACAGCGAGCACTTTGTATCTCGTTTCACATATTTCCCAAAACAGCCAGATCAGTAATCTGGAAAAGACGGTCTAACTGTGAGAGGACTCCCAGTTTAACACCGAGCACTTTTACTCAAGTGCAGACACAACTGAAAGCTACTGAAGTTGATTTAATCTGTGCTGGCATGGACGAACAATGTGATTAAAAGTTACACCATACAATAAACTAACAGCTGCTTGCGCTCAAGTGTAAATATTTAATCCCTTTGCCATTTCTAAATCTGCTGTTTCCCTGTCTTTTAGGCAGTGAGGTTTCTGCAGTGTTTTCATGACCACTATCAGAAGTACAGGAACACACAGTAAACATCTGGCACTTCTACTAACCAGAGCACTTTGGGAATTTATCAAGTTGCAAAAGCAAGCTGCACCAAAATAAAAGCACATCTGGTAACTCTAGTCCCCAGAGGCTGCTTTTACCACTAAAAACAGCCCAGCAATACAATTCAAAATAAATTAAAAGGATTGGAAGAGACAAAAAGGAAAAAATATAACAAACTTTTATTTCCTTTTTAGTTTAGAAATCTGAAAAATAGAACAGGTAAAAATGGTTTAGATCCAAGTTAGTCTTTAAATTTGCTTTTACATAAGTAAGTCCACATGGCTACAAAGCTTGTTATATGAAATTGCTTTATCTCAGATAGAAATGACACTCAGCAACTCACGCAATTCCTCTGAAAAATACTCCTTTCTGATGCACAGCCACACACACTGCCAGTCTCTGTCTCACCTTCTTCTGAATTCACTTGGAACTGGGGCAACTTCAAAGTTGTAAGAAATTGAAGCTGGCATACACAGAGCTGATAGTTTGGTGATTTTAAGGCACAGAATGCAAAGACACAGATCTTATTACAGATTATACTAGTAGCTCTAACTACAAACACTAAATGCACCTAAAGAAAAAGGACTGCCGATCAAAGAGAAAGAAATGTGTTGCTGAAGTTCACTTTGCTGTAGATTTTAATAGCCCCTCTTAAGAGCAAAATGACCTCTTTACCTTAACTCATGGTACTAAAGTCTTCTTTTACTTAATTTCTAAACTGCATTCCCATCCAAAGAGAACCAGGTTTACCAAGTAACTAAAGTAAATTATTTTCAATGAATACTTTCTCCTTCCTTTTATTTTTAATGGACATGCCAGCAACCTTGCACTGGAACATCTACAGCATCCTCATGGAGATCTAGAGCCAAAAGCAGACAAAAAGTTCCTTTAACTAAAGAACAGGGTCCATTGTTCCCTATCTGAGCTGGTTCGTCTCTTCAGCCAGCAAACACAGTGACTCTCACTGGGTTACATACTGAACAGAGTTTCATAAAGATCTGCATACAGATGAGATGTACACTGTATGTATATACTGTATTTTCAAATATCTGCAGCGACACTTTCATTACATCCATTAGCTACAAGCAACCTAGGAAAGGTCACATTTAAATTAAAAACTTAAAACAACAAAAGGAAATTCAACATGCACACACACACAAAGAAGTGCCCAGTGACACAAGAAACTACACATAAACACAAGCCTCCTACTCACACATCAGAGTTCCTCTGTTTCTGCCAAGATCTTTTCTGTGGCAAGAGCAGTAGGAAGGTGCATTAAGTGCAGCTGAAAATCAGGATATGAAAAAACATATTTGAAGTCCACCTTTGCTTTTACACACTCTGCTACTTTGATAAAAAAATTAAAATGCTAGTTTACAGCTCAGTAAATAGGCTGCACCCTCAATTTTCAAATATACGGTCTCTCCAACTCTTTATGGGACAACAGTCTAACTCTGGTCCCACTTAAATGTCACACAGTTTCTTTTATCCCCAGGGAGAAGGGGATACTTCCTCACTCAAGCCAAGGTCTAGCTGTAAAGCCATGTCACAGAAACTACTCAAGGTAACAGCCAAGCAGTCCCTGCCACCCCCCAGCATCCTGTCTCCCCCACCCAGGGCAGACATCACACAACTGACAACCTGCTGCCAACCCTACCAGCTCTTTATCAAGCAGAGAGATCTTCTATACTTCAGACATCCTGCCAGATGGGTAACAACTATGACTTCTCTCATAAAACTCTGATCAGCAGATGAAGGATGGGTTATTAATGTTACCACATTCCTGCCAAGCTTCCAATAGCTGAACCTCCAGTGGTTCCATGCCAGGAAAAATGCCTGCAGCTGAAGCAATTATCCTCAAAGGGATTTAAGTTTACTATAATTCCTTTTCCTCTTCTAAACTTAAGCTGCTTTCTGTAAGAGATAAGCTATTTGCTTAGTCCATCTAGTCCCATAATTGTTTGGTTCAGGGTGTGTACTTCAATTCAGTACTTAAGCATAAAAAGAAATTGCACTACAACACATATTTTGGGGGCTCTTTGGAAATTTTGCTGATGAGCTCAGATCACCTCCTTCCTTTCTATGCTTTATTTTCTCAACACCCCATTCAAAATGTTGCCTTAAGAACAGAAAGAATGTTCCAAGACTTGCTGTCCTTCCAGAGATTGCAGCATTCCTGCTCTAACAAGCAAGATTTCAGCTCTGCAAAAAGGTTCAGTAAGGTTCCATTGTGTTGCTTGCTGCCATTCACCAGCACCAACAGATCCATACAGCCTCCAATTTAAATATTTACTATTGCTAAATTTGTATTATGATTTGACTCAAATGCTCCAGCTGGAACTGTAACCTCTGCACTGAGGGCCCTCCAGCAGACAACCCTTGCCCCTGAAGGCTCACAATCTAGAAGTGATTATTTGTTAGGCAATGATAAGCATGTTTGTGGCTGTAACATTCAAAGCAAAAAACCAAACTCCCTCAGGCTTCCAGTAAAAGATAAAAAGTGGGATAACAGCACGATTAAAATATAATCAAATTTAATGTTTTAATGCACTGCTATCTTTGAGAAGGCTTAACATTGTGTCCAGATAAATCCCTTTACAGTTACAGCATTCCTATATACTTAGCCATACTCCTTCCCACTCGTTTGAGGATGATGCTATCTCAAAAATAAGGCACTAAACATGAACAGCTCTTGAAACCTACCTTTCCAGCAAAACAGACAGTGAAGCTTTCCTTTCCAGTCAAATCTGTCTTAAAACAGATAGTGAAGCTGAGTGTATACTTCATTTCAACTCAAGGAAAATAAAAATACAGACAGGAGACATTTAATCTCATCTACAGACAGACACCAACTCCTGCTCCAGCACTTATGACCTTTCCATGATTACTACAGGCTTCCCCACACACTTGCCATAAAGTTTTTGGCAGCCACCTTCACAGACATGCAGCCACGTACCATGTCACTGTCTGACTTTTACAGCCGACATCTGCTTGGATGACCAAATCAGAAAATCAGTGAAGATGCAGCTTTTTTATTCTGTGGGCAGCTTCCCCTTACCCCAGGTGCTCACCATTTGAACTTGTTTTAGCAAGTTTCACATCACTTGAGGGTAGCACAATAGCTGCTCCCCAGCTGCTACAAAAATAGAAGCAGAGTTGCCCTCTAACAGGAGGAAAACAAAGAAGTCAGATTGTGCTGTTGCCATAGTTAGCAATTCTCACATCCTTCAGCAGGCCCGTCAGGTCCCCGGGAGATTCCGTGCAAGCACGGATAACCAGCAAGGCAAGTTCAGGACACAGCACTACCATCACACTGACCTGGCAGAATAAGGGTCTTCACCTTCTAAATCACCTTCTAGCCCTTCTACCAACATGCCAAAATTTCAAAGAAAAGAGGAACGAGAGAGTCTGAGCTTGTGCAAGTACATCAGTGATTTCGTGATCCTGGCTCTCACTGTGACTTCCATCAAGCCTAATGCAAGGCTTTCAGAAAGAGGTGCAATCCAGCCCCCCTTGCTGCCCTGGTGTCCTGAGCAGAACAAGGTGCAAAGTCAGGACTCGTCCTAAGGCAAATTCTTAACATCGTGTACAGCAGCATTTCTGTATGCAAGCGTGATGGACTAGGCATCACCTACTCATAAAGGAGGAACAATGGAGCAAATTATGTTTGTATCTTGTAACAACACCAGCAAACACCAGTTCCAGTGCAGTGGTGGTGGTGAGAGACTGGACAACTACACTGCTCCCCCCCGAGGCACGCAGAGATCTCCAGGCACTCACAGTGGTCAGGTGGCATGGCCCCATGGGCCTGCAAACACACACCCCTCTTGGAACAGGGCAGCCTGGGGGCATCCTGGAACTAGCAGGGACAGCAGGGATTACTTGAGCTCTTGGTTTGCATTTCAGGTTGTTGACTCAACACAAAATAAAACACAAAATGGCCACAATTTCCACAGTGACCTGTATCACGTCATAGCCGAATGCAAGTCATCTTCAATACTAACCTATTTGTACGTTGGACTGGCATTATTTTCACAAGGATCTACACAAGAACATTAGGACAACCAGCCAACCACTTTATTTACATCTTCCTGTTATTGCACACTTGGACTGCGGCCTGTGTGTGTGGGTGTACAGGAACAATACACATATGACTACATACCCATCAGCCATCACTCAAGAGTTTAGGATTCGTCATGGCCAGACCGAAACACAAATGAAACCATCCATTTAATTTAAGATAAAGTTTTGTAACAGCCTGTCTTTGACCAAGAATTCTGCCTGCCAAATCATGCCTGAAGTATGTTTTTTTTTAAAGTAAGAAAAATTTTTATCAAGGCCCAGAACTCTATGATAGCTTTTGTTCCCTTTTAGACTAAACAGCAACTCTAATCTCAGTTTCAAGTTCCTCAAAGGCTAAAACAAAAACCCTTTCTCTTAGATACAAAACCACCAAGCGACTTTGGATTAATGAAAGTTTAAGTAAATTATTCCTTTAAGCCTTCACTGGCTTAGATTTTCCAAGAACAGATTTGCTTTAGGAAGCCAACGTTAAGTACTGTTCTCTACCACCGTCACAAAGCTTGGGACATCCACACACAGACCAACTGACCTAGCAGGAAAGACCCAAAATGGTGATGTACTACTGCTGTGAGCTCTAAATTCTTGCATATGGACATGGCCATGTCCGTGTTCACTGTGAAGAAGCCCTGGATCACCAGGCCCTGGCAGAAATACCGACACTGGATCCTTGCTCACTACACATCAGCAGGCACTGCTGGTGCAGCCTAGTCCTGAAACATGGCTAATAGCTTATTGTGCTGCTTGCTCTGAGTGGCAGAGCTCCTGTTGGATTAAAACATTCTGAATGAGACAGACCACTACGACAATCCTGCTCCTGACTCAGTCGGGGCACCCTGTCTGTGTCATCATGCCATGCCTCAGCTGCCACTACCTTTCACAATACTTGAATTGTATGTTCCACATGCCTTGCGTCTCCAGCTCCTGAGTCTTGGTCAGTTTCTTCAAATTGAAACAAACCAGAAAAAAAAGTGATTTTTGGCCAAAGAATCAGACTCTGCTAGCACTTGATATTTACATTGCATAAAAGGTTCAATCCCCTAATCGGCATCAAAGCCTCACTGCATTATACATTGTGTCATCCTGTTTCAAAAGGATTATGGCCCAAAAGTTCAGTTGAATTGCATCAGATTTCATAGTATATAACACAGAGGAGTGTTTTCGGAAGGCAGAGTTTCAAGCCTGACCAGTTATGAAAAGGAGGAACCTTTAAGTTTCTGCCATGGGGTAGAAATTAGAATAAATCTTTATTTTTTTTTACATTAGCAACACTTTGACCACCAAGAGAAATCATAAAGTCATCCTAGAAGAAGTTTGCAAGTATTGGGAGTATATTGGAATTATTCCTTAGTGTGCAACTCTACAAGGAAAAGTGATTTAACAAATGTATCGCTGTAAGATACAAGCTAGCAGGAAATTTTGGCATTTCCATGCAGGCATCCAGATCACAAATAAAACCATTTCTCTCCAGTTACTGAAACTCTTCCATAGGGAGTTTAGCCACGTTTTCCACTTATAGTGAATCTGGGTATAGTGTCGCTTTGTGCTCTGCATAGATTTACCTGCTGAAGCTGGCCGTATTCACTGGTACTTGCTTTGTCAAATTATGAGAAGCAAGTTGTGAATAAAACTTTACTTCCACCCCTAAAGGGGGAAGAAACAACTGACTGTATATGAAATGAGTAACCATGAAGAGGTTTAAAACAGAAACAAAATCCCCACCAAAAATTAAAACAGTCATGGAGGTAAAGGCCAACAAGATTAGACTAGGAGATCTCAAGTTATATAAATAAGAGCAGTAATGCTATTGTGACTCATTTATTAGTGAATCTTTATTGCCTTCAGTTAACAAAAAAAATAACGTGATGATAGCACGCTTGAAATTAAGTTACATAAAATGATTTCTTGTCTCTGAGTTGCTGTTTGTGAGTAGCTGCAATCTGAACAGAGATCTCAATAAATCTCCCTTACTGTAACACAGACTCAAAATTGGAGTTTTTTAGCAATGAGAAAAAGCATAATCATATTAACATAAAATACTCAATTTTTCCTCATGAAACTTGCACTTAAGCTTTTTAATTAAAGGTGTACACCTCTATCATCTAAGGCAAGAGTCAGCAAGGAACAACCAACCACCAACACACAGCCAGCCACCATAGTTTTCTCCAGTGCTCCTCTGTGACATCTGTCACTGTCAAAGCCACAAGAGGGTCTGATCCTCCAACTCCTAGAGGTCTCCCTGCCAACTGTAAAACCATCTCACCAACCACTTCAGGGCAAACTATTTCTTCTTAGTAATTTTAAGTCACTGAAAACCCACAGGACATACAATTATAAATTACCATAACCATGGCAAAACCCAACACAGGCAAAACATAGCAGCAAAGTGTAGCTATTTCTCTGTAGATGAAAGCCAAGGGATTTCTAGTGTTTTATTTCCTCTAATGCACAAAACCTAAATGCCAGCAGCATGCTCCCTGCTAGAAGCCCAAAGACCACTTAAAAGTCTCCATTTTCAAGATGTCTTAGACTACATAACTTATTTCATTACTTCCCCCCCCCCCTCAAAGTACAAAAGCAGCTTCAGTTTCCTCTGTGATCCCCTCTGACTCTTGGAACTCCTGTGGGCAGACAAGAACAGCAATAGTTATGAATACAGCTTGTATTTGGCATTAACTGAACATCTTTAATTTATGATTACAATTACATTACAAAATGCACATATACACAAATGTGTCTTGCAGATCAAGCCATCTTTCCACAGTCACCAAATGATGCAATTTATTCAGTCATCACAGTCCAGATCAGACCAGTGACACTGTAAGACATCACACGAACAATACAATAGCATGTACTGAAGAACTACTGAAAACTCATTTAACAAATAAAAGCCATCTCGTAAAAAAATCCCCTGAGAGTCTTTTGCTGCAGTATATCATCTGTGTTCCAGACTCAGCATCCAAAAATATTTAGTTTTTTCTACAACAAAGAACTTAACTTGTGTTGGAATGACTGCATGCAGGGAAAAATATGGCATTCATACAAAAGCCACAAAATATCCCAATTTACTGTGTTTCTGGATGCAGCTCTTAAGAGCCAAGTCATAGCATCTATGACTTTAACGTAGTATTTTGGTCTGTTCAGAGTCCAGTATCCTTCCTTGATTCTTTGCCAGATTAATGTTATATTAAGCTAGAAAGGCAGCCCATGGAGGTAGGACTGATGTGTTCCTTTTATCCTTGCAAAGAACTTCAAAGGAAGTCCACTCACTGGTCCCCTTTGGGCCACAAACAGCATGGCAACAAAATAACCATTCCCACCTACAAGGACAGCCATGCTAGAACGCTACATCTTTTGCATTTGCTCGAGTTTTAAAACTTTTATTGCATCACCGTTTTTCTCACATTCTTGTTCTAAGACTTCCCTCTCTTTATAATCCTGAAGATTCCTTTCCACCAAGACTCGGGGGGCACAGTCATGGATTTCAAGATACACCCAGAGCCCAGCGGTTTTCTCTGAGCATGCACATATGTTTCTGTGTGGACACAGTGGCAAACACAGAAGAGCCCTCTGTTCCTTTCATATGACACCTCAGGAGCACACTGAGGTACACACTGCTAACATCGAGCAGCTATCCCAGGGCTAGAGACCATGAAAGGGAAGCAGCAGTGAAACAGCCCTCACAGTCATTACGCCTGTACCTACACCTCCCCGGCAATACTTTGTCCACTTGTATTTACCAGATGCAACTGTCACACCACATAAAGTTTTGGGTGTGCCTGTCCCACCCACATACAACCTTGGGAAGGAAAAAAAGGGAATAGAAAAATGTAATGAAGATTGCAACATTCATAACTCTCAATTTAAGAATAGAGAAAAGCTTTCGCCAAAAGAAGTGTCGAGTTAATTATAAAGGAAATTGAAGAATTTTACTTGACAAAAAAACATAGCTAAACCTTTTTCTTTCCATAACTTAAATCTCCTTGCTCTGTTCTATTCCTCTCTCCACTTCTGATATTAATCCTCAAAGACGTTGCATTTTCCCTGCAGATCAATTACTTTAAATACAACAGAGAAGCACCATACAAATATCATCACTGAAAAGCTGAGTGCTCAAAACCAGTTACTCTGATCTATGCATATTCTGTTTGTAGATCAGCATGTATGCCCTGCAATCAGAGGCACAATGACACATTTTAGCACACAGGGTGCGTTCTCCCTTTATCACTACCTCCCCTTCATACGCACACCCTCAGTGTTCCTTCAGCCCAAATTACGCTCCTTCTCATATTAAATTTAGAAACAGAACTCTGAATCACCAGTTCCTGTTGTGAAAGTAGCTAGAAACAGATAAAGCAAAAGAAGTTTCCTAGTAAACAGCTATAGAATATTCTGCCCACCACATTAGACCCCACTGTTACCAACTGTTTTATAAGCCTAGAACAAGATATTGTATAAATTTATATCAAACTAAATAATTTCATTTCCTGGGTGTCTTATCTTTCCAAGAATCCTATCAATTCTCAACAGTAATGGTATCATGCAGCAGCAAGTTTAAGAAATTACCCGTCCACTATAAAAAAAGAAGAAAAAAAAACCACCCCCAACACCCCTTAAAATATTGCTCATAAACTAACTGCTTGTGAGCCTGCTGCTGCACATACTCCATTCCATTCTACTTTTCCTCAACACTTTTTTAGATGTACCTTCAAGAAGAGGAACAGAAAGATTGAAGCTGCTGTTTTGCAAGAGAAGAGCTGAACAAAGATTCCAAAAGTGGTTAAATGCAAGAAAGGTCAGTTCCAGACAGAGAAGAGTTCAGACAGCATTACACACAAGTTAGTCCGCCCTGCAGAGAGCAATTACTCCCTAGCATAAGCAGAGTGGAAATGCACTCATGTTTCCCAGTCTGACTCCATGAAGAACCGTATGCACGGTTAGGAAACTCTTGGTCACCACTTGTGGACTCCAACTTCTCCAGCTGCTCTTGAAATATTTAACAGAGGAGCTACATATCTCAGGCCAAGAGGCACCACCCATGGATATGCCTCATGTAGTATGCACACACACACATGCTATATATATACACTTTTTATCAGAGACCAGCTGATGCTCAACTATGCAGCACACACGAAGACCATTTTGGTTTGCAGGTTTGTATAGTCCCACCTACGACTTACTGAAGTCAGTGGGACACCACAGACCACTATACTCAATTCCTGTATTTAGCACAGAGGACACTTTCAGAAAATCTTTCAGCCTTGGGAACATTTTGGGTTGAATCCACCCTTTTCCTCTGTTTTTTTTTTGTTCTAGCACTTATGCTCTCTCACCATTACAAATGCCCTTATTTCCAATTGCCTGATTGCAGCTCCCAGCCATTAGTTCTGTGCCATGCCTGTTTCTGTTTGTGCTTTAGCCTCCAGCACGCTCTCCCTCAGAAGGTGTTTCCCACCAATTAGCAAGTTCCTCCATTTATCTATTAAGAAACAAATCCAGAAGCAAAATAAGCCTTTCAGGCTTTCTTTGTGGGACACCAGTCAGCTTTCAAGTATCTCCCCTAACTTACATCAACTCACTGCCATTTTCAACAGGCTGCTTGTGACCTCAGAATTACACGATTCACCTTCCCTTGCCCATTGCCCCTCCTACACCCCCAGTTATACCCCTTTGCTGCCTGCAAGACAGCAGTCATGTCCAGTTGTTGACTCACTGTACCCCCAAGAAGTCTTCTCCCCAAGTTCGTACTCTGTCACTTCCCTGAAGTACACCACCTGCAAGGCTCCGCGATATTGCAGATTATGTTAAAATGCCCTTTTGATTGGCACAGCTCACCAGGCTGTGAAAATTACTGTGTACAAGCTGCCTTGTACTTGTTTACCACACTGCCTAGCGTGACATGGCCTGCCAGTTGTATCAGTACAGATCCTACCCTTGTCTCCAGCTACATGATGAAAAGGTTCAATGGAATCTTGCCTCACCTCAATCCTTAAAACAAGATTTCTAGAAGCATTCCCATTTGATAATGATTCACCACAAATGACTAACTTTTAAACATCAGTTAGTCAGTTCTTAATTCGTTTACTTTTGCAATATCACAGAGCATCAACATGCCAGGACAGGAGTCCCCAAGGGGCATGGCAGTCCTCACTGACTCCCTCTGCTGCTGCTGAGAAAGGGAACGAGACAGGACTTGGAAGGAGCTAGGGAGTAACAGAGGACCACATGGGTTGAACTGTCTCCCTCCCCTTGCATCAGATGATTTTAAAGACATAGCTTTACTACATCTCATAGAGTCCTGGTTGCTTTAACTTTTCCAGTATTTTGGTGACTATTAATGTCAAGCTAGCTGGAATACTATTAAGTCAGTCTCCCACCTTTTCCCTGTCTACTCCGGCACAGTTGGTTTTAAGACCTCAATAACAACAGCTATTAAAAATTGTCTGCACGCCTACAGACTTTTCATCGCAGTCTTTAAAACAACCAAGTCACAGCACTGCTGATTTACACATGTGCATCCCTAGAAGGAATCCTTATTTATTAAATCAGACTTAATTCTCTGTTGGAATTGCACTGATGGCACCACATTCTACACCTTCCCAAATATGCAACAGTATTAACAAATATTTCTAGTTTTTTTGCATGAGCTACTTTTTAATCTCTGTCTAGAAACTGGAATTATTTCTAACATAGTTCAGCTGTAGAAAACATTCCGTTAATTCTCTGATTTACTTCCCATCTTCTAACTCGCATTCTCATGTACCCATTTTCTCCGTAACTACTGTTTTTTCTTTGAAATTTCTAGATGTGTCCTGAAACCAGAGGGCTGTTAGTATAGACGTCTTCTTACTTTAAACCAGAATTTCAGCTTTTGGACTATTTAGCATCTTCTTACAGAAACCTGTTTTCCATTCACTTTTCCCCCTACAGTAACATCAAGTTCTCTGTGATGACAAATATGCTCTCTTGAAGCATTAAGTATCATTTCTTTGGGACTGTTCTCTGTCTCTCCTTTACATAAATGGGTCACACTCGATGGTCCCATGGCAACCACCAGCTTCTAGCTGTGGGATACCAAAGACCACAGTAGCTTTCTCAGCTGAAGACCTGAAACAAGAATTGACCTGCAGAGGGCTAAATTTCCATGGCACTGAACACGTTTCCACAATGCCAACAGGATGTTCAGCACTCTGGCAGCAACCAAAACAAAACTAAACAGTGTACAAAGGGAAACAAACCTGTACATTTACTGATCAGCCATTTTGGACATCTCTAAAAAGCACCTAAACAAGTATCTATATTAACTTCTCCTATTCCTTGACTGTTAAGGTGAGGAGGTATTTACCACAGAACCAATCTGGCAAGCCAACCAGACCAGACAATACACACATTCAGACTCCTCCCCATTAGCCTGACCTCACTCAGGTTAACAGCTTCTGCACAGCCCAGCCATCTGCTGCTGTTTTGATGAACAAGGCAAAATGAACCAACCTCAGCCCGATCCCAGTGGGACACTGCCACAGAAACTGCACTGCTCCTCAGCCAAGAAAGGCAGCGCAAAGCACACGCACTCGGAGTGTAGATACAACATTCCGCATCCACCCAAGGTGAAGGCTCCTGTGCTCTACCTGGATTTGCCCATCCAGTCAATCAAACTTTAGTACAGAATCAGTCCTTAGCCTCTGGGACCAAGTCTTTCACACAGCCACAAAACAAAGTATGCAGTAAGAAAACAACATTTGACTTGGTAATTGCCTCAACAGTAAGAAAAGCATTCAGAACCTTCTATTTTCACAACCTTATTTAAATAATATGCTAACTATTCATACACAGTGATCTGTTATGTGTTCTAGAAGCATGACAGTAGCAGTCTACAAACAGAATTCTGCAGTTCGACATACATGATGGATTTTTTCTGCCTAATCCCACATGGCTGCTGAAACACATACTTGCATGAATTTAGTTGAACTAGAAATTCTTTATGATGTTTCACAAGTCTAAATTCAGTAGGAGAAAAGGAAATAACCTGTGTTCTTGCTGTACATCAGCCACTGCAACTTATTTTGCACAACTGAAAATGACTAAGGAAAAATACCTACAGTAGTTCAGACATTCCTCTTTTTATTAAAATAAGAAGAAAAGTAAAGGAGGAAAAGAGACTATAGCAGTACATTAAAATGCAAAATTGAGAGCTCCCCTCGTAACTTCTCCAACAAATTCTCCCTGAATTAGGCAGCAAATATTCAAAACCACCAGCCTGCACAGACAGCGCAGTCTGAAGTGCACAATCCCTGTGCCAGATTCCTCCGTCCCTTCCTCTCAGGCTCGAGGTAAACGTAACTGTGCAAGTTGCCAAAAGCCTCAGATAACAGAACACTCAGCCTTTTTCTACTACCCAGATTTTGCTACAGTTCCCTGCTTCATACATATATATTAAAAAAAAACTTTGTATGGGATGGGAAGAATTTCAGTTTGGGGTGGAAATCCAAGATTTGCTCGGAGGGCTTGTACTCCTCTAACTTCCTTCACCCTCCTCCCATCAGCTTATAAAATCTCAGAAGGAATCAGCAGCCTTACCCACTTAAGTGCATTCCATTCACTATAAAAGATTAAATATGTGAACCAGAAGTTTCTACTGAAATTTTCAGGCATTACACGGTTAATGACAGCTTTAAGGATGCCATTAGCAGCATTTCAAAGGTCTATTGCAAAGACTAAAGTCAGTTCACATCCTCTTATAATTTTTGCTTAGGGTTAGCAGAGCCAGAAGCTTGAATAATGAATTCAGATGAAAGTACAGGGTGACTTTAAAATAAAAGTGCTATTCCTGACTAGTAATATATCTGCATCCACATAACCAAAATCCTTAAGAACAGCTTTCCTTTATAATATAATCCACTTTGAGGCTTTATCTGCATAAGGCACTCTGAATTAATTCTTAAGACAAAACCAGGCAAATTAAAAAACTGATTGATTAAACTGTTCGAGACCTTCTTCAGATACTGCTTTTCAGAATCAGAGTGACTCTCAATTATTCTGCCTCAAAGACATAGGGCAGTTGAAGCAATTCACTTTAAATTCACACCCTCAGCTGATTTGAATAATTTCTTAATGGCAGGTGAAGACAAGCCCTTAACTCCAGAATGACACACAGGATTTACTTGAGAGTAACTGTCCAAAATATCTCCCTTGGGAGACTGGCCCTGACAACACAACACATCGGGATACTGGTTCAACACCAAACCATTCTAAGAAGATTGCAAGAAGCCACACAGTCAGAAAAGCTTGAATTCTGGTACACGGAATTCCTGACTGTGTATTTGCCAGGTTTTAGAGAAGCATTTCCAGCAGGCACCTTGCCTTAGCTTGAAAAGCCTTATTCTGGCACAATTATCCATGATTCCTCTCCATTCCTTCCCTCCGCATCCCTACCCTTTCTCCACAAGCTGCATTCTCCCGCTGCTCTCCCAACGCCCAGCCTGCTGCCCTGAGAGCTGACACATGGGGCACAATCCAAGACAAAATGTGACAGCCCCTTCTTGACAGATTTTAAGCACCACCGCCTACAACACAAAGCAGCTTGGAACAGAAACTGCAGGTGCAGAACCAGCAGAGAAGTACCTTGACTTCGGATGCTCCCTCCCCCACAGCTAGGCTCTCATTGTTTTTTCCTGGGGATACATCTTCAGATCAGAGCCACAGCCTGCTGCAGATATAGATCAGCTTTGCTCATCCCACCATTCTCTGTCACTGACAAAAAATAGCTCTGGAGGGAGAGGAGGAGGTTTTCAGCTGTTTTCTTCTCCAGTTCTCTCTCTCCTCCCTTGTGATGAGGGAGAAGCCATTTTCTCATGTTCATGGCTTGATGTCAGAGTAACTTCTTACCCTACGGAGCAGTAAATCCCAGATGTGCCTGTAAAATGAATTTAATAGTAGCCACAATGTTCCAGCAGCATCCTCAGCAACACGATCACCAGGCTTTTCACGGAAGAGCTGAAAGAAGCTGGCTGGCATATTACTTGTTTCCTTACCAAAGGCAGTCCAAAGAAGTGGCTGGAGCCAAAAGCAGAGGTGTGGATAGATGCTTCCCCTAGGCACAACTGATACTCTTACAGGGCTCAAAAGAACCACAGGAGAGGGACATTTTCCTAGACAGGATCAAAAATAGATGGAGGAAAAGCATGTAATATACTATTCTTTAATTTTCTCATAAACAGTAACTTTATTCTTCTCGAAACACTGATGGACATTTGATCCTGTTATGAACAATTCTGAGGCCTCCCCCACAGAGCATCTAAGCTGCATCACATTAAAGCTGTTCCTTTCTCCTTGCCTCTAGCATATTCCTAACATGTAAACAACTCTGCTGTGCACACAAGCAAAGGCACAGCTAGCTAGTGAAAGCTGCAGCACGAAGGGCACCATAGGAACCCATCCAACCCTAATAACCCATTAATTTCATAGGGCACTGTATTTATTAACTAGAAGCCGATGCTATTAATGCAAATGTACATGTGAAAAATTATCCCTTTGGAAAAGCTGAAGGAACATTACAGACTTGTTTTGCACGGACTGTTATGTTTCACAAGCTTTGTTACCCCCATAACCCAAACATACAAGAAACGCCAGTCTGAATGGTGGAAGAATTGTGACAGACTAGGAGAAAGGCAAGTGTCAGGAAATCCAGCAGCCTTACTGTCTGAGGATTTCAGCTGATGCGACACCACATGATAAGTAACGTTCCTGTGGCCAAGCCTCAAAACCCATAGGGACTATTTCCAGTTCAGCTTAATGAAAAGAGAAAAGAAAACAATCTCACTTCTCACCTATTCAACAGTGAGGTACTTAACAGGAGATATCTTGCAAAAGTTACCAAAGTTAATGCAAAAGGACTGCCCAGGCACATACTTTGGGTATGTTAACTCCTACTTCACAAGCTCTGGACCAAGACACTCAGGCGAGCTGCCCTGGTGAGTGTGGCTCCTTAGGGCAAGTTCCAATAGCCAGATTCACCCGCTCTGCCATGGAATCCTCTTACAGCACCATTGCCCAACTCACAAACCTCCCTCCGCAGGCAAATCTGCTAAGGTCTGGAGGAAACACAGATCCATCTCTGACCCCTGTCTCATCTATACAGGGGTTCTGCAGGGAACCCACAGGAAAAGCTAATGTAACTGCAACTACTTCTCTTTAGGGGCTTCTCTGCCTTAGGAGGTTTCCAAAGGCAGGAATCCCGAGCAAAGTGGCTCTCAAGTCGTGAACTGAAAACAGATGCTCTGCCAGGCTCTAGCATCAGGACCTAGAGCAGGCCAGGGTGCCTTGGGTGACCATTCCATTTGCAGTTTTTTGCCCCTTCAGTTAAAACAAAACCTGGTGACTTCATGCTGTCCTTCTCATTTCTGCTGTCCACACCTACTTTGTGAACTGGAGCAAAGCAGTCATGTCCCAACACCCACTAGCTTCCTTTGGCCTCTTTCACACATTCAAAAATGTCCAACTATGAATTCCAGACCCTGCTTCTTCCTTCCACAACACGAAGTATTACCCCAGTCACACTCATCCTTCTCCCCTCCCACTTCTTGTCAAATTCCACTGCCCATACTGACACCAGAGCAAGTTTTATCTACTTCAAGCTGTGAAATCATCCACTTCTTCCCAGCACCCCTCAGGAGCAGACTGCTTTCCTGTCCTCCTCTCTCTACAAACCAGCAGGTGAACACCCACTCAATCCTGCACATGACGTTTACCAAAGGAGGTTTTGCTGGAGTAAAACAAGAATTCAAGAAGGTCTGGTTTTATAAATAAAATTGCATACTCTTCCCTGCAGCTAAAAATCTTATCTCCACATTTCCCATTTTCAGTGCTTTTAACACAAATTAAAGAGGCAGGGGGAGGGAGAGCTTTCTCTTTCCATATTCTGTGCCCAGGTGGTTTTATTACAAAGGTCAAACAACCTCTTTTTGCAAAACTCAGCGAAGTCTAACTCAAGTGCTATCCTTGCAAAGGCTAAAATCTCTACTTATAGTAACTCTGCAGCACGCAGTAGATGTTATGCATCATTTATGAAGCAGTGCAACTAAATCTTAACTTTTGACTACAGTAAAATGAAGTTCATGGTTAAAGGAGGCCAAAGTATTTAATTATTCGCAAGCTGGAAAATTTAAGTAAATCCTCAAACACTGAGGCTTTGAAAAGTGCAAGGGTCAGCTGCTGTACCCGACATATCTGACAAAATGCAATGTCACAAACACCAAAACCAGACGGTTGTAGATACATCTTAGTGCCAAATATCTGGCAGCCTTTTTCTTTTTAGAGAAGACTGATCAGAAGACTACAGCCAAGCCATAGTTCAGAATTTAATGATTACAGGGATCCTTGCACTGAAAATGTGAAGCATTTCAGGTTTAAATTATGAATAACAGTGACAGCTCAAGATTATTACACATTTTCATTCACCTTTCACTCTTATAAATAAATAAAAATGAAAGGTTGGAGAGAGGTGGCTTTTTGTACACTGTCAGCAAGCAAATGCCTTGATGTATGCTCACCATGCACTAAACATTCAAGATTCAGAACCAAAACTGCCCAGGATTGCACACAGCTTTTATTAACCAAATTATTAATCATGCTTTTAATTAACTGAAGAGACAAATCACAGGTTATTACCTCTTTTAACATCAGTGTCACAAGACCTATCTTGTATCAAAGATCTGCCCCAGACAGGAGCACTCAAGAGGGTACCAATTTACATCTTAAAGGATTTCAAAAGGTTGCTGAAGCTTCCATGCCTTTCATGGATTGGTTTTGATTGACCCCGCATCTTTGACCTACTGCAGTTGAACGCCCCCTCAAACAGACATTATTTATTCTAATTTAACTGAATCCAAAGGGCCCATTTTGAGTCATACTTTCAGGGTCACACTGCAGTCAGCAGCATTCTTCACTTTTACCACTAGCCCGGCATAAAGGCACCCTGGACCCAGGGCTTCCCATTAGACACCTGCCTCAAATGCAAACCCATAAAAATACAAATCCTTGACTGACAAATGTCTGTTGAAGAAAAGCAAACAAACTGTATGCAAGAATACCTGAAAATCAGGAATGCCATTACCCACAAAGCACCTGGTGTTCCAGTGCACCTCAAAAAGGTCATGAGGCAAGTATAACCCTAACACACCAAAGCAATGGGAACATTTGGCTCCTTCAAAGTGCTGTAACCTCATCAAAACACTTGAATCAAATTTGACATTTATATCTCTATAAATAATGTGTGAGCAAAAGCAAAGACAAAGCAACATTTGCAGTTCAGGGAAAGACATCAAAACAAATATGTCCCTAGTACTCAAATGTTACACTACATGTGGGAAACTGATGAACTGATGATCTTTTGAATGGCTGAAAGCTAGGACACAGAGGAAAGGGCATCTTGTTTTTAAATTAATTATTAATCAATCTTTTCAGCCATCAAATCCCTGCAATGACTCATCCACTTGCTTTACCAAAGTCTAAACTGTTATAGGAAGACTGCAATTCCACTGGAACATTACCCTCCTGAGTGCGATACTTAACCCTGTATGTATGAGAAAGGATTTTAGTAGATTCATTCCTCTCCCACAAGAAGATCAAGTTCTCATTAAGCCTGAAAAGAAAAATTAAAAAGAAAAAAAGAAAAAAGGCAAAACAGTATTTAGAATTTTGCACTGGAACAAGAGAAGATAGAGTCCACCTCAGTTATTCATTGCAAAGCCAGTATTCTTCCAGTGACAGTATGCACTGTAAATAATAGGAGAATTCACATAATCAGAAATCTGCAATTATCGTGTCATTGAATGATACAATTCTTCTACATTCATTCAGACAGCTCCTACGGTCTGTAAAGGAATTTCGTTTTAGAGAACTGAGGTTTGATAGGAGCTATTTTTTAAGTTTACCAAATAATGAACTTGATCCTATACCCCACATCCATGCAAATCTCTTTCCGAAGTTTGACAGCTCTACTAAATAAACGGAGCTGCAAGACTGGAGCTCAGTTGGTGATACCTATACAGAACTTGCTCTTTTCCTGTGCTAAAATTATAACAGAACATTACAACACATTTGCATATCTCCCACACATGTAACTTTTTTCCAGCAGTAACAAGACGACAGCAAGGCTTAGAAAACGCACCAGACAGAGATAGAACAAGAGGATGGAGTTTGCTGCAGGAATACCCAGGCTGAAGTCCAGCAGCTCCCAGGGAAGGTGCTGCCTTTGTACCAGTCCGATGCCTTCGGATCAGGCTCCCGCTTCCCAGTGTCAAACGTGAAACTCCACCCAGGAAACAAAAGGCTTCCTATTGTTTCTCCCCTCTGCATAGCCTCCTGGCTATTACCAGGAAAACTGGTATCACTCCACCCTTTTTCCATAAGAATGATTTACATCTTTCCCTTTTACTATGCTCAGTCTTGGAGCTACTATAGAATATGAGGAATAGGAAAAAAAGTCTCTGCTGGGTTACCTGCCCTAGTCTCTCCCATGTAGTTTTTATGAAAATATTTCTAGTCACAGTCCAGAGTGCTGCGGTTGATTTTAATCATGCAGAAGTAATACAAAATTCACATGACTACTGTCAGTGTTCCAACCATGTAAGTTTTGCAAAAACATCAATTAAAACAATCTGATCTTCCAACATTTACCTAGGAAAGTGATAAAAAAATTACAGACGTAGCAGAACTTTGGGAAAAGTTTGACTTACACATTAGTGCAAAGTTAGTTTCAGAATAGCTTTTCATTAAAAAATAAAAATCATGACAGCACTGAAGACTTCTGGCACTTTACTTCCTCTGAAGATGCCAGTGTGCAAAAAGAAAATCTAATTGGGCCAAGTAAAAGGAAGTAATAAAAAGTCACAGGAAAATGGTTACCTGCCACAAATAAAGTGTTACTAAGGTGTGAGAGTGAGTTTAAGTGATTTTGGGAGTCAATAATGGAATTCAATGTTATTCAAGATGTGCTAAACACTATAAATTGTAACTTGAATGCTCAAGTCACAGGAAGGGAGCCACGGCCTTCCTTCTGAATCTTTCTAGCGGCTCATTTTTACAAGTCCCACTCTACCATGACGCCCCAGTAGCAAAGCTCAGTTAAAATGCAAGTAGAACAAGACAATTAATCTGAAACTCAGAAAAGTCAAATGTTGTGCAGGAAAATTTGAAAACAAGCCCATACAAGTGAGACAGTGTTACAATAACTAACAGACCAAATATAATAGTCCCCCAAATCATTAATACTTGGTCATTAATGATCATGTTAGCTGCAGGGACAGTGCCTTTGTAACATAATTTGATTAAGACCCAACTACGAAGAAGTGAAATAATCAAAAACGTTGTTAGCATCAAATGAGGCTGAGTACACACCACATACACGGGGTAAGATACTACTCTAGGAAGCAGGCTTTTTGCACCAGCACACTTACGATCTAAATGACCACGGACTGTGGAATGGAAAAATGCAGAACCGCATAAAAGGAAGGCAAATCCTGCTTACAAAAGAGCAGTGAGTCAGCTCCTGAAGACTGGTCCAGGACTGCTTTGAAAACAAGATGCACATTCCTTATGTGCACTCCGGTTGTACAGAATGAAAACAAGCCCATCCCCTAAATATGCTGTTAATGGAGTAGATGACATTGCAGTAAAGGTGTCAAGAAACATCAGCCACACCATTTAATCCATACAAACTTCAGAAAACATTTCCAGCCAGTGCTGATTCACAGAGCCTTTTAACCATACACACATCTAGTCATGTTTGGTGCATTTAATAAGCAAGAAACACCTGTATTCCTGGCCTCAGATCAACCAGTAACAACTTATCTTGGGGACACGTCTACCTCTAAAAGGTCCTTTAAATATTTTTTAGAGAATCTCTTTCTGAAATGCCATGACCCTTTAGCCCATCTAGTTCCATCATCTGTAACCAGACCATGTAGAAAACCAAGAATAAACTCCAAGGCCTTTGGTGACAAGCTGTGCAACTATTAACAAACCATTTAATATCATAAGGAACAATAAATAGCATAACTACTCCAAGCATTTATTTAGAGAACACAAATGCATTTGCCCTCATTCAAAAATCAAAGATAAATGGTGGGCTTTCATAACCTGTCTCCCTCTTAGCAAGAGCCCTTGGCTACAAGCAGCTGTCTCCTTGACCACATTATAGCTCATTTTCTTGTTGTTTAGGGGTATCTGGAGGCTTTCTGGTTTTCTGCTCTTTTTGCTGTTTTCAGATGTTACTGGTGAATGGGGCTTTTCCTGGTTATTGATAATTTCTGAGAAAAAAAAATACACTCAAAGAATTAATGCAGCACACATGCAGAGAAAAAAAAGTCCAGTAAGTCAGCTCTATCAATATTACTTTGTTGACAATTATTAAAACAAGGTGCTGACCACTGAATATTGTGCCAATACACACTGAATGGAAGCACCCTGTCCAACCTCTGAAAAAACAGAAACCTTGAAACCAGCTCATTTCAGCAAAAGGATTAAAGGTTGTTTTTTCAGGTGTCCTTGCACACTGAATCCCTCTGCCAGATACTGCAGTTTATCACTGCTAAACACTTACACTGTAGAAGTACCTAGAGACCTCAAGTAGGTCAGGACCTCAGCCTGCAAAGTACAAAATTGATGCATAATACTTGACAGCCCTTGCCTCATCATATTTTTCTATTTCAAGTGTTTGCCTTCCCACTAGCACAGCTATTTGAGCAACCCACACAGGGAAAAGAAACTCAGTGACACTGCAAAAATAACACTGAAGTTCCACCACCAATGTATGAAAGTGTCATCCAACATACAAGGAAAACAGAAGTAGCTCTGCCCCTCGTTAGGATACCACACATAAGGATCTAGGTAAAAGTCAAATCAAAGCAGGTTTGGGGCTTTTTAGGTTGGCATACCTCCAACTATTCTAACAAAGACAGAAGAGGCTGCTGAAATAAGCTTTGGTAAATGTTTATGGATGAGAGCTCCAATTCTCATTTTCCCATCTCCTACAACTAGACATACACTTCAGTGAAGGGAAGAGTTTCTCAGTTGCTGCCTTCAGATTGAACCCTGGTTGAGACAGAGCAGGGGTGCAAAATCAAATGAAAAGAAAATTTAAATGAACTGCAGGGAGTGGAGCTAGAGTGCTAAACCTCACTTTTTTATACCTTGTATTAGTTCCATTAAAGGTGAAAAACTATGCAATAAATCTGAAATGAAGCTTAACAAGATGATAGAGTTCTTGGCAACCTTATTATTTTACCAAGTTGACAGCCAGTTATTCCAGACTCAGTTTAAATACACATACAAGGACAGCACAATCCAGAGGAGTGGGCCAATATACTCTTGCAAGATTAGTTGTGCTTTATGTTCCATGTTCTCCCATCTGGTATCTCTTTGTTCCATCACTACCTATCTCTGACTCCACAAATAATCACCCAGATCCTGCAGAGGTTACTTGTAGCTCCCCACACTGTTCCCTGAGCTGAAAAGGCAAAACTGGTATTGCTGTGGACTTGACTGCAAGTTACCACCAACTATTGGCTGTCCAAGGACTAGGGAGCACACAGACTTGGAGAAAAAGAGCCATTACTCATCAGCCAAAAACTGGTGACTTGACAGGTGATTGTCTAGTTCTACCACTGCTTCTTGCATCTAAAGAAAAATCCAAGCAGCACCACAGTCCTCCCCATCTCCCCCATGCCACCGGAATGTGTGCTGCTCCCAACCAGCATCTCAGCCCAGTGTCACGGCAGGCAGCAAGTCACCAAAACACAATCTGCCAAAAAGGAAAAACAGGTGGGACTGCCAGATCCAGTTGCAAACCCGACAGCTGGATGTCAGAGCACAGAGCTGGTGCAAGCAGCTAGCTGGTGGGGCTTTGGAGGGCAGAGTGGTGGGATGGTGTTTGAGCTTGGTCTCTAAAGCCCCAAACTACGATGCTTCCTCCATAGTAAAAACAGAAAAAAAACGAAACAAACCTAAACCTGGGCAGTGCTCCCCTTAACTACCACAGAACTTCAAAACAGCACATGGTGGGGCCAGGGGGAAGGGGCTGTATGGGGTTTTCCTTTCTTAAAAAATTTATTTACATGGAATTGTTTTTCCCCCAATGTTTCAAATATCAGTAATGTTAACAATCATTACATTCCTTAAATAATTACTTGAACTGTCCAAGAAAATTGTTTTGCAGTCTGCCTGGAAAAACATTTTACCTCATAAGGCAGCAGATTCAGCTTATGAGCAGAAAAAAAAAAATCCCTTTTTTTGCCCAGCTCCTGTAGAATGTAAGAGTTAATGGAATGGAAAAGAGACTGGTGCTTTATTGATCAAAACAATTCTAATTACGCATAGAAGACTTTTCCATGTTTCCAACACTACACTGAGTAAAAGCTACTTTATGAAATGCAGTCAGATAAGCAGAAAGTTTGGGAGTCCATTGCTCAGCAACAAAGGCCAAAATTTTATATATCCAATCACCGGAGGCAGTGGAATGTTATAATTGCAAGCATATTCTAGCACTTGAAATAATAAATAAAACTAGAGAAATGTATTACTTATGTAAATTTAATTTTTTTCTAAAAGAGGCCCATAAAAAGCTGTGGACAGAGTAACACAATATAACAGCTAAACCACAGCAGCACTAAAATAATTGAGCAACAAAGAGCTGTTCATTTTTTCCCTCGCAAATCTCTCTCTTCACCCCATCTTTACTATCTGAGCTACAAGGCAATAATATCGCCAACGTCTTACATGATATGTCCTTTTTACCATCATGTGCAAATACAGCATTACCAGACAACAGGTTAAGCCCATCTACACAAGGAAAACCTGGGGCTGGAAAGGACAACTTTTCCCCAGTTCAATCTCTCCTGTGGTTTCTCAGTTGTTTGAAGTGTTTCACCTCTCCAGAAACCAAATGGGGTATTGACAAGGACAGGCAGACTTTACTCTTCGATGCTGCACCTAACTACACTGATTTAGTATCCCAGTGTCCGCAGACAATCTCCGAGAGAACAAGCACTCTGCAATGGTGCAGCCTTCTTCAAAAGAGCATCACCTACCAAAGACAACAGACAAGCTTGAGGGAGCAACATGTCGAGAATCACTTCCCATCTATCCAAAAGGCACCTCCTGAGATTCCAGCTGACAACTGAGAGCAGGTAGGTATTTCAAAATAACATCATAATGTGCCAAAATGCAGAGCTAGGAATGCTGCAGCCTACTGAATTTGATACACATCCAGTAGGAAACGGGTCTATACACACAAACACATGCAACAAGACATTACTACAGCGAAGGTTTAAAGAGAGCAGTGCTGCATTTGGACCCTGCTCAGATTTTTCTCTGCTCTAGCAAGTTAGTGACAAATGCCGCCAGTGCCATCTCCTTCCTCCCCCGTGCTGTGTCGGTGCCACCGCCCGCGGCCAGGCTGGGCTCGGGCTCCAGAAGGACAAGCTGGCTGGAAGCAGCTCAGCTCACTGACCCGTGGCTGTGGGGACTGGCTTCTGCTATCAGTAATGGACAAGTCTCCTGTCCAGGCAAAGAAATATGAGTGCAAAAACAGTGAGAAAACCACCAAAGTAGGGGTATTTTCCAGCTATTTTTCAGTTTCTGTCTCTAACAATAACATTGAAAATTCTGCTGGGAAGACAGGAAGAAAGAAAAGAAAAACCAATAGGAAAATTGTAACACTCGAGTGAGATGCACAAAAGTTCTTTTAATTGCAAAGAAGTACTCAAAACGACATCTATATCTACACTAAGGAAAACATTGCTTCTGCCTTGAGGTGGCCTTGGCAATAACATTGTTGCAAGCAAAAACCAGTTTATCATTTTAGAGGGAATTTCAATCAATTTATTTGTCAGTTAATAAGCACCTAATTACTGCTTCTGGTATTGAAACACACACAGGGGAAACAGCCCTTGCTCTCCAATCCCCTCACCATACCTGCTCCCGGCAGTGGGCAACGGGAGCAGCAGTCATCCTGGTTTCCAGTCAAAGGTCAGCATTGCTGCTTATTATGTGCGTATAGTAAACAAATAGCTTATACAGACAAGTTGTTCTTAAAACAAATCAAAAGCACATCAAGTGAAATGTGATCTAAAATAAGCCAGCAATGTTTCAGAATATCACTATTTCCCCTGGAACTTCAAGATGCTGCAGCTGCAGAAATTCTTCTAAAAAAATTCAAGACTTAAAGCTTATGCTCCCACAAAAAGAGGTTTCCAGACACAAATATATTATAAATATACACACACACGCACTCCATCACAGTAACCAGACCAGAACACTTGCACAGGAAAGTCCCTAGCCACACTTTAATATTTTGTTCACTTAACTGTATCAGCCACTATTTTTTTTTTTGCTTCCCAACTATGCCAGTAAAAACCTTACTGCAAAAGCCCTTCTAGCGATTGCAAAATTCTTCTGCCTGCATAAACCATTCCTTTCACAGGACATGGTGCAAGCAGGACCAGCAAAAAAAATTCCTCTCATACCAGTAGAGGAACCTGAGGAGGAAGTGGTGAGACCAGGTAACAAAAGGGTGCAGGCAGGAAGGGTGAAAGCAAAGGAGAGCATTGCATCAGTTTAGCTTATGTGCACAGAAAAAGGCAGGAAGCAGTAACTGCCATCACACCATGTTTATGCCAGCAGAAATTAAACTGCAAAGTCACAACACTACCACAAGAAGTAACAATAACACTGCATGCAGGTCAGACTGACCAATTTGACTTTGACAGACCTGGCATTTTGTTTTCTATTTGGATTTTTGTGTCATGTTTTGTGTAATGTATAATCTTGAGAAACAAACATTGCCTAGAAACTTAAGCATAAGCCATTCCATTTATGTCAAGTGGATACTAATCCTATTCCCCCCAAGAGTTCAAGTGTCAGTTGTGTTAACTGTTTCCCTATTCATAAGATACTTAGCACGATTTCTTAGCTAAAACCTATCTCAGAACTCCAAGCCATCTGTAAAAGCCTCTTAGGAGCAAAACCATCCACGTATTCACCATCCAGGAGTAAACAACTTTTCCACTCTTCCTAATGAGCATCCTTACAATACAGACTCATCCTGGCTATGTGAAAAATATGACTAAGAACAGAGAAGTGTGGGTTAGAAACAACAAAAAAAAATTAAGACAGATTCAGCACACTTTTACAGACTTGCCTGTCTGTGCTTCCACTCAAATATAAATCTTCTCTGTACTCCCCCTGCTTTTCTTTTTTTTTTAAACCCAGATCTGCTGCAGGTTATCCAGCCTGCCACATCACATCAACACAGAAACCAGTAAGGCCTGGCTGAATTTAGGTCAGCTTGTCTGTGGAGTACATAAGGTCTTCCACACAGCCATGAATTTCCTAGTAATGCTTCAATAATCCCTCTTCATCCTGCTACGCAGCTATTTCGCTAGGAACTGCTAGCTTTCCTCTAACTCCCCAACAAAGACTCTCCACAGGAGGGATGTTTGCAGGCGAATGAGCCACTATCTCTTCCTTGGGAAGCAGGAAGCTGGTTGTTGAATCAAATAAATGCAGATCCTTATTTCCCAAGACAAAAAAAAAAAAGAAAAAAAAAAGAGAAGTATTCACAATGGATGCTAGAAAAAGACTCCCTTTTTTTTAACCACACCAAGAAGGATATAATCAGAGAGAGCTGGAAATTACCTCTAGAACATTGGGAATAATTTTCTTAACAGATTTTAAACAAACTCTCACTGCTTCCACCTGGGTCAATAAATTAAAAAATAACAAAAATATGACTAATAAATTCACTCTAAGCAACAGATGCTGATATTTCTGGAGAGAAAGCATCACTTAAGGTGAAAAAAAACATTGTGCCTCTTCAAAGAATGCTCCCTCTAAAAGTGAATTGCATGCCACTGCCATCCAAAGCACTGTACAAGCCCAATAAGTAGTAGCCCTGTTCTTAAGGGATCTCTAAAGGTACACAAAAATATGCAAAGTCTCTTCAAAACATGGTGCTCAGAGCAAGAGTTCCACATAAACCGGAAGGTACAGTTATATAAGAAAAAACCAAACTGAATACAATAAATCAAAACCTTGAACCTCTCTGTCTTCACACAAGATGAACCTAACTAAATCTTCTCAAGTATGACAATCTGAAAGATGTGAATGCAAGAATAAATATCAGTTTCCAGGAATGGTTATGGACATCTCAGCCAATAAAAACACATCTAGCAAGCTGACAGTTGGTTTTGTCTTAAAACCCATCAGTCTGCTACCTCTGTGCTCTATGGTTCCCACATAACACGGTGCTCATCAAAAGCTAACACTTATGTCTCCCTATTAGAACAAATAATAAAGCTGAGGAAGAACTCTTTCCTCAAGCCATCAAACTGCTCTTCAACATTCAAACATTTGTTAAGTGTATTCCTAGCCCATTCTTTACAACTTACATGAAGCCTGAAAATGGTATTTGCAAACACATACTGAGCTGTACTGCACCTTAGATGTGCAAATCAAATACCCCAGCAAACACGCTGAATTTATGTTCACCTCAGGTCTGTTAGAGAACTCAGACATTAACATGCATCCATGCCAGGCCCACAGATGTGGCTGTCCTTACTGGGCCTCCACTGCATCACACCTGTTAACAAGATCTTCTAAAGAATGTAACTTTTCATAACTAATGATCATCCACAACTCTGCATCAGACAACTTTTTTCATTACCGGCTCAGTACCTGATCAGGCTGTGCTCCTCCGCCTTCCTCCTCTGGCTTCAGCTGGACTGAGCGCTGGCTCCTGACGGCTCCAGCGGCAGGAATACCAAGCCAGGCTCTGATGATCACTTTCTCATTTTGACAAGCGCCACAGACTGCTCCTATATAAAAACAAACTGCTATGAATCAAACTGGCCAAATAAAGTGGTCATGGTAGCGGTGGTCAGAGGAGTGCTACTCTGCAACACAGAAGACAAAGGTTACTCATCCTTTTGCTGACAGTGCTTCATCTCTGAAAAAGTTTTAATAACTTTGAAACTACTCTAAAATGAATTGTCCTATTCTTGAAGAGAATAGATCCCAAACGAACAATTTGTCATTTCCCACATATTTTCTTAAACATACTGGCTTATCCTAACTTAACCAAGGGCACTGCTATTTCTACATCATCACCTCCCTATACCACCACGAAAGCCAGACCAGACCCCAATGATATGGCAGCTGCACACCCCATGTGCTCCACACAAACACTTCGATGACACTTGAACTGCTGCATTACAGCCATATGCCAGGCAAGCTGACCACCCTGAGACAAATGAGCGGCTTGGAAAAATCTCAGGAAAACACCTCTATCCTCTGGGATGAACAAAACAGAGAAGTGGGATTGTCCCCCTCCTTCTTCAGCCCAGAAGTTCCACCAGCCAAGACCCAGCACAGCTGCCTTCACCTCCAGAGACCCAGAGGCTCCAGGGCTATGCAGAGCCCACAGATGGAAAGCAACACAGCAAAAAGAACAGCCAGACTCTAGCAGGTAATTCATGAATATTTATTTTAGTTTGTTGCTTATTAAGTATGCCTTGTTATAAATCAAGTATTTTACAGTAATTGCCTCCAATCAACAAACACAGGGAAAGCTGCTATGTAAACCAATGCTGTTCCATATCCGAAACGAGTCCCTTAGCAACAGGCAGGATCCTACAGGACTCTTGGTGCCTCTCCTGCCCTGGCTGCACCCCAAGCAGCCCTGCTGTGTGCCCAAGGCGTTCCTAGCACTGCCAACCCCAGCACACCGTGCCAGGGTGCCAACGCCGGTGCAGCAGGTGCTCACTGCAAGGGTAGCACACCCCACGTACACAGCACAGGGGCAGCCCTGCAGAGCAGAGGATGCTCTGCAGCCAGGGTTCAGAGGCAGGGACAACCAGCTGCATCCCCTGCTCCAGCCAGCAGCCCCCAGCCCACTGCCTCCAGCCCAGCACTGGCTGCAGCAGAGTTGCTCTGCCATAAGGGTCTGCGCCCAGCACCAAGAGCAGCTCTCTCACCCACCTGAGCTGCTCCCAAACCACTACAGAAAAAAAAGTAAACCAAGCCCCCCCCCACACATCTCCCTCTAATTTTTTTCCAAAGCTTTTTCACGGTTTGCACCCAGTGGCACTCAGAAGCACACAGGAACAAGCCCTGTGTCAGGATTTCCACTGAGATAATTTTAAAGGTCAGCAGGAACCTGCTGTTCCAGGTTTCTTCTTAAGGGTAGAGACCCATGATAAGGAGTTGGGGAAAGCACTGTTAAATTCTCAAATAAAATATGCCTCACGGACTTTTCTTCTTCAAAGGGCTCGGGGTGGTCAAATCGACTCAGGAGAAGTAAATCTCCTTATGCAGAACTGGAGTTTTCAGAGACTCTTGGTTTTTAAATACATGGTGGAAAAAACCTGTGGCTAGATAGATACCTTCCAAAGGTCTACTGCAAGTAGGCTTCAGAACAGACCTTTGGATCGTACTTGAGGTCTAACAGAAAATGCTCTCATAGCCACAGGGCCATTCACCTCGGCTGTTTCTGTAACTTTTTTTTTTTACAAAGTCAGAGAGCGATGTAAGAAGAGCCTAAACAGAGCTCACCATGCCCTCCAATGCCTCCTCAGCAGCCACTCCAAAGGCAACAAACAGCTTCTGAAAACAGCAGGCAAAGGCAGGTCCCACCTTCAAAGTAGGAGGACAGTGTTTTTTGAGAATGTATCAGCATTTAAGGAAAGGGGCCAGGAGAGGCTGAACAGCAGCACCACCACACTTGGTAAGGCATGGAAGAACAGGAGAGCTTGATTTCAAGAGCTGAATCACAACCTGAAAGATTTCTGAGGTCCATCACCCTTACCCTTCCCAGAGTATGCTGAGCACACGGATTGGGTCATACCTGGAGGATATGCATGGGAACAAACGACTAAACACTTACAAAATTTTGGTTTAAAACAAACAGAAGAAAACAAAAACCGAACAAAAAACCAATCTAAAAGCAGAAAAAGCAGAAATTCTTATAGAAATCATAGCAGTGCATAAGTAGATGTTTGGGCAGTGCCAAGACCAGTGAAGGATTCTTCCCCACAGTTCTCACCACAAAAATTCTTACAGATTTTGTTCCAAATCCCATTTGACAAATTCTCACTTTATGCTACTTCCTTCACCTCTCTCTCCCACTTTTGAAGTGAAAACCTCAATTTATTAAAACAAAGCAACATCTTTCTTACAGAAACATCTGCTTTGACACAAGAATGCACACTCACTGGTATACTCAGCCTGTGGGACTGTGGCAATGCAGGAAATTAAATAAAGAGCACATGCACCCCTTCTCCTTCAACCTCATCCCCTCTGGCACTCATTCACTTGAATACTTTTCTTTCAGGGCTCCACAGCATAGGGAAAGACACCACATTTACATTGGGGTGTTGGCACCAACCAGTGCCAATTTCATCTGAATCACAGCCAGGCACTTGGCACTTCAGGCGTAACACGTGCAACCTCCAAATGCCACGTCCTATATACTGTAGCCTACATGTGGCTGCCTTCATTTGTACAGTCACTTGATCAAACATCCTTTCCATTAAGGAAAACAATACTTCTGATGCTTTTGACAGGGAAATAATCATTGCTAACAGAGTGAAAAAAACAAAACAATGCATTTAGAATAAATCACGAATTCTGTAAAGAAAGGAGAAGGAGGGAAGTTACAGTGTTTTGGGGAAGAAGTAGAGATTTTGTAAAAAAAAAAAAAAAAACCAACAACCTCTGCTAATTAAATAAGTGAAGCAGTTTCAGTCATTAGAGGTTTAATTTCAGCACAACTGAATAATTCTCAGTTCTACATATATCTGTAAGTACCCAGACACCAGCAGACATCTGACAATCTCTTCAGTTAAATGCCATCTTCCTTCCTTGCTGCTGCATAAGAAAAACAACAAACCACCGCACAGGAGAAGTGTCATGCCATTAAGAGAGAAGAAAAACCCCACCACAGACACCTACTGTAGAAGTACTGTCAAAAGTAGCATGTAACCTAACCAGACAAATACCAGATTTTGTTGCTATCTCTGAGTAAAGTTCTGCAATCAGCTGAAGCTGATTTGTGGCCATTCTGCTGCTTAACATTCCTGCTCTCTCCATGGTGTGTGCCTGGGAGAGGCATCTTG
Organism: Acanthornis magna; assembly: GCA_036785705.1. Lineage (NCBI taxonomy): Eukaryota > Metazoa > Chordata > Aves > Passeriformes > Acanthizidae > Acanthornis > Acanthornis magna. The sequence continues at coordinate 2,722,784 of JAWUZG010000058.1, forward strand.
CCCAAAGCAGAGGGTGGGCTGGAAGGCAGAACTTCCCCTTTCAACAGCAGTGCAAGCTCAAATTTGCTCCAGCTGCTCTTGAAACCACACTCCCCCTGGAAAGCACCTTAGGCATTGCTCCTGCGACATGGGAGCCTACAGGATCCCACTGCTGCTCCCTGCAGAGCTCATTGTCCATTCCAGGGCCTTGCTGCAGCATTTCACATGACTCCCAACACCCCCTTCAATTTGGAAGCTCCCTGTAATTCTTCCCTTCTCTTGGTGGCCACCTCCTCTTCCCCTATCCATGGGCCAGAGGCTGTGTGCAAACTTTTCCCCACTTCTTCTCTTCTGCTGCAGACAGAAGGAATAAAACCAAGACACTGACAAATCAAACCTTGCTGATCAAGCAGGTAAAGCTTCCCCCTGCTACAGCTAACTCATTGTTTGACCCACAGGCAGTAAAAGAGGGGGCTGCTGCCGGTAGCTCTGGTATTACACTCTTTAGCAGACACCAAGCCAGCTCTAAGGTCTTACAAGCAAATAGGTAAATAATCAGACACTGAAGAAGTCCTATCATGGATGAGGTGACAGACACCAGCAGCTGTCAGTGCGGAGGGCCATCATCCTCTCTTCATGCGCAAAAGAAACAGCAGAGAAGGGGCACTCTGCTCCTCATGCTGACCAGCAGCACACTGCTTCTGACCAGGCTGCTCTGGGCCACTGTGCACATGGACAGACTACAATCTTAAAATACAGATCAAGCACGTGCAAAACCATTAGTCAAAACCAGGCTTGTACCGATTCAACCCATAAGCTTCAGGTATCCATTATATTTGCTGTAATGGGTTTTTTCACATACTTTGCTTTCAGGCTGACTGCAAATAGGGGGAACTTGGCCATTCCACTGTGAGCATGAAAGCCTTGTTTCTGGGATGAGGCCCACAAACAAACAGAATTTCTACACTTTGCACTTGCAGAACAGTATACATAACCTCATGCTTTATGCTTTTATGTTATATTTACTCACGCATCTCTCAACAGTTTTATTATCTCCTGTCCTTTGACTCACTATTACAATTTTCTTTTGTACTTTTGCATGCTTCTCACGTTTTTATTTTCAGGTTTTACTATTTTTATTCTCCTGTACCACTGGCCTCAGTGGTTTCTCTCTTCAAAATCTGTTTGGATTAAACTGATCAATGCTAATAAAGACACTCTTAAATTCACCTTTCCATCTAGGTACATCCTAAATTAACTTACACTAAAAATAAATATAGCATAAATACAAGTTTTAAACACTGGAAAAAGAATCTTGTCCACAGCAGTACATTTTTCACTTTCCTGATTTTGTTTCACTCCCAGTCCACTAATTTTTCCAACACATTTCTTCTATTACTCTTCTGTTAGACACTTTCCTACCCACTTTTCATTGGGACACCAGCACTGGTTAAACTCACAATTTCTGCAGCACCAACAAACATTTATGTATGCATTCCTCCACTTCCTTGTTTCCAGAGCCAACAGATTTGTTGTCAGAAGGATAGAAAAGGAGCAAAACTATCAAGCCAGCTTTCCCTTGTTCTCTGCTAACAACGCCAACGAGGGAAAATGGTGAAGAAATTTAGTGTGGGTTATAAACCAGCAAACATAACTTTAAAAAACTCAAGTGCATGAAAAGTTTCATTTCCCTTTTGTCAGTTCCTCTGCTAAGCTAGGTACGTTAGGCTTTGTTTCTTAATTTAATTAGTCAGAAAGTAAGTACATAAAAGTTTCTGGATAGCAGCCATTGAGAGGAACCCTGTATGTAGACTTCTCAGTTTGTATTTTTAAACACCAGCCAGATTAACCGTGAAGTCTGCTTCCTCCGTGCATCTTTGATGGAGGCAATTGCTAATGCATGTGGAAAGTGTGTGCAACCATAGTGGTGCTTGGAAACAAAGCGAGCCAGTGCACTACCTCTAACACTTCTCACTCAAGTTTTAATGCAGAGACTGTCACACCAAAGTAATTCCTATCCTCCCTTTCCATGACCTGTACACAAACTACCATTTACAAATACGCAATATGGACTTTTTTTTCATTATTCACTGATATTTGCATTGGTTTAGAGGACAAATTTATACCGAACAATCCAAATGACATCAGCTTAACACTGTGTTCCTCTGTGCAGGACTGCAAAGGCAACAAAATGTCTATTACATAACACTTCTGTATAAAATATTAATTTTCACAGAGGAAGCTCTTAAACCAAAAGGTTATTTTCAATGATTAACAAATCAGTGTTGTATAAGCATGGTTATTTAATCAATGTATTTGAGACAGACAACAAACCATACATTTTATTGACATAACATGAAAAAAATCAACCTTCTATGTCGACACATCAAAATATATCCCTAGCACGCACAGATTCAGCAAGCCTGTACTGGGGTAATTGCAGGCATCAGCATTTTTTCACAAGTTCTCACACCAGCTGAAAGCATGTAAGCTTCCTTTCCTTCCTATCCTGCAATGGATGGAGAACAGATAGATATTTGGACATCATATTCATATACATATCCTGTGCACTTCTTGTCTCCTTAGAGCTATAACCCCAGGCTGGAAAATCACTGCAGCAAAAGTAAAGTGCTTCAAAATTTTTTCACAAAAAGTCCCCATTTTTAGCAGGCATGTTGGTATCTGTGCCATTGGCTAGACTCGAAAACACTAGAGGTGTGGCAGCCCTGGCTTTTGCAGGACCCGAGGGCAATCAGGAACACCTTTTATAAAGAAACTTATCTCAATGCTGACTTGTAAAGAATGAAGTTCGAGAGAGGAAAAAAAGACAACCCTGTATCTTGGCTGTGACAATGTAGTCATCAGGCTGCATGGGGACAGGTCCCGGGGGGCAGGGGCCTGTCTCACTGCTTCATCAAAAGGGCTATAAAGAGCTATGTTGGTTTTATTTCTTTCTCTGTGTATCTACACATAATGAATCCAGGGAGGGGTTCATCTTTGAGCATCACTGGTCTCCAGCAGATGGTCTCATCGTATTTAACAGTTTCATGTGAGTGTCACAGACAAGACATCTAAAACAGCAACAGACACTTTAGTCCGTCTCATCCATGGTCTAACCATGCAGGGGAAATCATCAGGACATATGACTCAGACAGAAAAATCCTGAGCAAATGAATAGAGAGATTTTGAAACTCCAGTCTGAGAATTGTGCAATATTTTTTTTTCAAATTTATATGCACAGCAAACAGTTCGAAGAGATATTTGACAGGAAAAGGTAACAACAGTGTTTAAACATCTACAGTGCCCACCCCTTAGGACTGAGGAATCTTCCACTGCAATTTCCTGGTCTTCAAAGGAAATCTTCATAAGATAGAACATCCTAGAGATGCCTAACTTTTGACAAGAAGACCATATACAGAAGGGTTTCTTTTAACACTAACAAGGAGCAAGGCAGACCACAAGAACAAGACTTTCTTCTTCTATTGATCATACAACACAAAATGCAAGACCATGATGAATAAACACAAATGCTATCCTCTGCTGGATGTCACATGCTTCCAGCCTGGTTATTTCTTTCTGCTTCTTAATCAGAGTTACCTTCAACATAAAATGGTCCCCAGAAAGAAAAATTATCTGAGCAACAACTACCCTTCCTCCACTCCTAAGGGTGGCTGCACTTTACACCACGATTGCTTCTCAAGTCTTGAATGTTGCAATTACTTCAGCATCGGAACAAATCACTTCTGAGGAAAGAGCTCAAGTGAAAAGAAGGAAAATTAGTTTTGAGGCTACGTGAACAATGTAGTTTTGTATCCTGATTTATACTTGAAGAGGAAGAAGAAGAAAAACTAAGGTATTTCTTTTAAAACAATTCAAACAAACGAGTCCTTGGTGCAGCCATACCCTCTTTCCATACTACTGCTTGCCTCCAAGTGTTGGGCAAAAGTGGCATTTTGCTGGCTTGATTTCAAGAAAAGAAGTTTTCTCCTTCCAAGGATATCTCCCTGAGCATTCTGGCAGCTGCTACATGAGTGTCTTTTAACTTCTATCCTATCCATTTCCTGAAGGGGGACAGGAACCTGTTCATGCTACAGCAGAAGTGAATATAGAAATAAATGAAAAGAGCTTCAATTCTTTTAATTAAATAAATTTGTGGTGAGAGAAAGATTGAAGCAGTGTCAGTTAAAATTAATGATGTGGAAATTAGTATTACTGACAGTACTAGGTGCCAACTTGACTTGTGACGCACTTTTCTTTTTAACATGCCAAACCCAAGATGATTCTCAAGAAGTTAAATACTAGAAATCCTGGCTTTGTTCTTTCCTAAATTTGTTTGTAATCTCTGAGGGGAGAAATTGTTTGGCAAGCAATCGGTACCTATTCTTTGTTATACGGTTAAAAGAAAATTGCACTCAATTTGCTCAGACCAAAAGATCTTGAGCCAAACCCATCCCCAATGCAAGCAAGTCAAACTTTAAAAAAACGTAGCTCAAAGTGCTCTCAAGGTGAGAGGCACAGGACAGCTTTGAAACACTAATTACAATTGCTTTCACAAAATATAATGCTGGTAGCTGCTAGAAAACTGTGTTTCACAAACATCTTTCTTCGTATATCAGGCCTGTGTAGGCCCACAGCACCTCATCATCAGAGCCAAGAATAAACACTTCCAAGATCAAGGAGCACTAGTGTGACCCCAGAGAGACTCATGCGTGTGTAGGGACTCATGAAACTGTATGTATGGAAAACCAGTTATGGACACAAGTCTTTGCATGGTGAAGTCCACACACTTTTCACTGCTTGTTATAAAAAAAAAATGTTTAAAATGTTAGTCATGTAAAAGCATAGACAAGTCTTTATATAAATGTAAGGTTTCTGGGGAAGAATATTTCCATTTTTCTTAACACATCAATAGCTTTTTTATGTTGGTTAGGATATAATCTTCTCACCACCAAGAAACAATAAATAAATAAAGAAAACAGAAAGAAAAAAAACAAAAGGAGAACTGTGCAGCCTTATTTCAATACTAGCAAGAAATGGAGAAATTTAAATAGCAGAAACTGAAATAACAGGTTTTGTTCTTTCCACTTAATGCTACTGTGCTATTATATGTAACATCTGAGTACAAGAAATATTGCTAATTGTGTTTTATGATATTTAAGGATCTACAGCAACTTCATGAATTAACTGGACGATAAAGACTGCTTTTTTGAAAGGAAATGAAAACCTTTGGAGTACATTATTTCGTGGAACACTAACTCTGGAACTCCCTTTTTTTTGGCACCCAGTTAAGAAACTTGTTTACTGAGTTCTCTCAGATTCCCCCATTTGTGACTCAAACTACTTCTCAGCAAAACAGCCGTCAGCAGCCCCACACAGATGAAGTGCTTTAAGCCTCAGGACACTAACTCGGTGACCACAGTGTCATGTACCTGTATCAAAGCTGCCCTCTGGCTCCCAGAGGTGCAGGAGAAAGCAAAGGAAGACCCTAGGCTGAGGTGCTGAGTCAGCACTCTGCCGGCAAGGCATCCCAAGCCAGCCCTCAAGCACACAAAAATGGGACCTGACGCAGCTGCTGCTGCCATCAGAGAATGCACAGCAGGTAAGAAACCCAGCCAGGAGTACACGGCCTGATTCAAAATCCACTTACTCCCACTGGCTTCAACAGACTTTGAACAGGACCTCAATACACAGAAGGAATGGGAAGACCTAGAGAATTTAAAAGAACCAACTTCAATGCAGGAAACTTCAGTACGGTCACTTCTTATGAAACTGCGCCAAGCCACAACACACACAGCTGCAAGTGCTTCTGACCACAGGGATGCACATACCCTTTTCTCCACCAGCCTTTATTCTCTTATCCTCCTGTCACTGGCAGGACCTATTGCAATCCCAGCATAATCATTAGCTTTTTTCCTCCCTATCCAGGCATACAGTCAAGAAAGCTGTCCATTAACAGGAGGCAGAGCTGTGGTGTCTCTGTACCATCGCTTATGGACTGCTACACAGGAAAAGGAGGCAACAGGCACAAAGGGCTAAGAAAGAACCAGAATACGAGAACCGTATTTCAGGTGTACAGCTATCTGTTAGTACAATGTTCACTAGTTAATCTTTCCAGGGCAAGCACCCAAGTGCTTTCACTCTCTCTCTCTGCATTGTTATTATACAGGTTGATTCCTATTAATAATTACCTTCCTCTGACTGCAGCATGCAGACTTTCTCTTTTGCTGGTACTGCTGCTTAAAATTCCTTTTCCAGATCTCAACACGCTGGACAGATTACCATCCCCTCAAGGATGTCAGGACTGCTAGAGATATCTATTGTGCATACCTGAATCTTACAAAATAGATGACAGCTTAATGCTGCTTCCTTCCCCACATAACCTCACATAGCCATTGTAAACTTTGAATCTTTGTGCTGAAGTAATCACAATTATAAGTAACAGCATCTATTTAATATTCCCTGCTATTATGTGCAAGAAAACACACACAGCAAATGGACAAGTGTTTTTGACGCTAAGCGAGATACAGGCAAAGCATCAAATGAGTTTACTATAAAGGCAATGCCAGCCAGAGACACAGGGGAAAATTGTGTAAAGAAAATATAGCCACAGAAGCATATTCCTAGGTCAGGACCCCATAAATCAGTTTCAACTAACAATGAAAGGTTTACAGGGCATTCGTAAGGCACACAGAATGAATAGGATCCTGGCCCCAAGTAAGGCTTGGTGAATTAATTTAAGATGGCAATCGACAGCAAATAACACAACACTTACCTTACCCTAAGTTTGAAGAAAGGGGGTTTCCTTTGCCTCCAGGAAGAGGTGAGGGGAAAAAACAAAACACCACCACTAAAAACAACAAACAAGACAGAAATAAAAGGAAAAAAAAAAAACCGAACACAGAGAAAGGGACTTAGTTACCCCATCTGACATGAGAGTGCTTTTTTGATAGCTCAGATACGTGGGTTTAAAATCTCAGCCCTGTTCCTGCAAATTGCTCACATCCTAAAGCCCTCTCTCCCAAACAAGAGGGTATAGCCATTCCCCACCTTCAGTTTTAGAGGCAGAAAATATTATTCTTTCCTATCACGGTGACAGACATAATGCTGAAAAATCCCCAAATACTTCCCTACAGTGTTTGGGTTTTTTTTAAAGCTGTAACTGGCAATGCTCATGAGTAGCAGGTACCCCAAACTGCTCTCTGCACCAGCAGCTAAGTCAAGTAAAACATCACTTTCAGCACCACCATTACAGGAAGTACTGCTAAGACTTATTCACCAAACAACACCACCACCACTACCGTCCTCCATTTTCAAGTCTAAGCAACCTACCTCATGGCTCTTACACACTGGGAGCGTCCAGAGGAGAAAGTGCCACGGGCTGCAGGCGTGCACTAAACGCAGCGCCTGCATCCCCCCGGTGACCGCAGACCAGCTCCCCTAAAGGATGCTGGGCAAGTCACAAGCCTTCTGCGCCTGAATTCGTGTTTGTTTAAGAGCAGTGGCAGCACTTGTGACGGGGGGAAATGGAGGTTGCAAGACAAGAGCTGCTGTGCCAAGCTCAGGGATCCTAAAGGAGCAGGAGCCGGTATTGCCACGTACTGGGGAGCAGGGGGAAGGGAGGAGACGCGCCTCGAAAAAACAGAGATGGTTATCTGACAAGGGCTGGTTGTGCCCTGAAGATGTGCTTTATTGACTGGCTTGGGCGCTTTTAATCTGCGTGCGCTGCAACACGAAGCACAGCTGACCCCACACAAAAGCCGCACAGCTGGAGGCCCCCAGAGGGGCCGGATCCCACCCCACTGGCCTCGAAAGGGGCTCGCAGTTCCAGCCGCATTCCCGAGCACCACGCTGGACTCCCGGAGCCGCCGCCGGGCCGGCCCCGCTCTCGCCGCCGGCCCCCCGCCCATGCGGGCACGTCCTGCGTGGATGCGCATCCCGCAGGAGAGCAGCGCGGCGAGCGCAGCCGCCCCGGGGCTCCGCCGGCAGCTGCGCCCCGAGGCACACCGGCGCTGGCGGCGGCACCAGCGAACCGGCCCAGGCCGGTCTGCACGCAGAAAAAAGATAAAGAGAAGCGCGACGGAAAGCGCGGGGAGGGAGCGGCGGCGGTGCCGGTGAAGATGCCGCCCCCTCCCCGCGGCCCCTCCGCCGCCTGCCCGGCCGCCTTCCGCCGGCCCCGCGCTCGCCTCACCTCAGGGACGGCTCTGCGGGCTGCGGACCGCGAGAGCCGCCCGGCCGAGCCGAGCCGTGCGTGCGGCGGGGGCGCAGAGCTTCTCGGCGGCGGTCAGTCCCGCGGCGCTGCCATGCGGGCGAGCAGAGGCGGGGCGGGCTCGGCTCCTAGCAGCGCCCTGCAGCGCGCACCCGCATGGCTCGGCGTGCGGACAGCACCGGCTGCCGGCGGCGGCGGGGCCGGCGGGGCGGCGGCCAATGGCTCCCGCGGCGCCGCGCATGTGAGGGCCGGGCCGGGCCGGCCCCGCCCGCTCGCCCCCCGCGCAGCCGCCGCGCTCAGGTGCCCGCGGGCCGGGGCCGGGGGCGGGACGTGCCGGGGCTGCGCCGTGGCGCTCGGACGAGTCCGCGGGGCGCGGCGGGAACAGAACGGCGGGCGGCAAAGCTCGTGCTGTGTTCTCGGTGCGCAGGTAAACGGAGCGTAATGACTGAGCCAAATAAAAGAGCGACAAGTTCAAATTGCGTGGCTTACTTACTAACATATTATCTAGGGGAAGGAGGAAAGTTAGTCTTATCTTGAGCCCTTGAGGGAACCAAAAAGTCGAAGGCAGCTTTAGCTTGGGCGGTGGGCGGCACCGCTGGGATCGCAGGGACGGACTCCTCCGCGGCGGCTCCAGAGGCTGAACACAGCGCACTGAGGAAGAAGCCGAACTGACCCTGATACTCACCCCGAAATCCATTAGAATTTTTTTTTTCCTCCTTTAACTGAAAAGCCACCGATATCCTTAAGTATTCTTGAACACGGAGCCGACAAGTGACCAGACCTGCGGGTCTTTTAAAGTTGAAGATATAATCTATTACCTTTGAAAGTATATTGGTCTTGATCAAGAATGAAATAAAAAAAAAAAAATATACGAGTTCATCTTTTCCATGTTTTATTTCCTCCCCATGTTTTCAAGAACTGGAGGAGATGGGAAGTGATCCTTTGCTGCTTGTTCAGAATAGCTTTATGGCCCTTTAAAGATTGAGAATTTCCCCTTTATATTTTTAGATGCATTTTTAATCAGACCTTCTGGTCTAAATGACTGTACGATGTATCTAAGGTTACAAACGAAAGCACTTCTTAGCAACAATTCACTTCTGAGACCAGAGAAAATCAGGCCAGCTTGTCCTGCTCTCAGCTGTTCAGCACTATTTTCATACCAGAGTTTTCATCTGGTGGGGAATTTTAGAAGAGCTCAGATTTAGTCTAATGAGCTGTCAATTATTTTAAGCTTTGATTTTTTAATACTTTCATTTGGCCTTTTAGCTATTTTCTTCCTTGAGATCATCACTTGTGTTGTTTTTGGCCAACATTTTTAGACCTCACTGTTTCCTCAATAAGGTGATTTTATTATCTATTTACTTATTTCTGCTCTGACCCAGTGGCCAAGGCACACAGGGTATGTGGTACTAGGGCTCCACAGTGAGGGAGGGTTAATAGAGATAAAAGCAGTCCAATCTGGTAAACATCAAGGCAAGTGAAAACAGATAATAACAAGAGCTGCTGGCTGGGAAATCCTGACTCGAAGGCAGCTGGCAGAGAAATTCAAGCGGAAGAAAAAAGGATTTTTTTCAGATGCCAGAGCTGGTCAGAGCTGGCTGAATCCACATTCACTTAGCAATCAAGACACTTTGCCAAGCTGAGGCACACCAGCAAAACAAACAAGTAGCTCTGAGGACCTGAGAGAGAAGACACCTGGAACTGGACAGAGCCAGATCCAATTAAGATTCCCTTTCTGACAGGGCAAATACAAGTGTGAAGGACTTAACCTCCTACAGAACATATGCTGGGTTGCTTGTTTGGTTTTTGCTTTGTTCTGTTTTTTCACTTGTTTTGATATGTATTTAAAGGTAATGCAAATGAAGCTTCTCTAGCAGAGACTTCTCCCACTGTTTCAGGTTTGGTCTTCCCCCAGCTCAAGTCTGAGTGTTTTTGGGCAGCTCTCCCTAGATTGCTGTTTCTGGCTCTGACCATTTAGGACATCCTGAGGTGGGACAAAAGAGGAGGGGAATTATAAACCTAAAAGAGCTCAGTTTGGGGCAAAAATAAATCCCAGCTGTTCTGTTTTCCTGCTATAGTCTAGAGTTAGAAGTACAAGTCAGCCAGCTCCAAGTTACTCCATGTGATAAAAGAGATGCCAGAAAAACACAGGCAGTGGGGGCAAAATGGCTTTTTTCCACTTGCACAGTTTTGACATTGGCCCTTTACTATTAAATAAACTAATATTATTATTTTGATTTGTGGCTCAGAGAACCGAATTAGTGATTCCATTAACAAGCAATAGCAATGCAGCCATATGCCTTACAGGATAAACCAATGCTGTTTGGTTTTATAACTGCATTTTAGTTTCAATTTTTCAAATTCCATAACCCTGAGTAGCCAAATATGTCATATTTTTCAACCTTATTGTTATTGTCATTCTCTTACCATCAAAAATTTTTAGAAAATATCAGGCCTCCAATAGAGTTATGGTTTTGGCCAGGTTGAAAGCTGACCATTTATTCTGAGATGATTTCCAGTACTTCCCTTCTTTCACTCAAACAGCCATACTGTGCATCTCATATATGCCTGTGTGACATTGTCCAGCAGGTGTCCAACTGCAGTCCAAGGGAGCCAGGTGCAAAAAGGACACCAGCAGAAGGTGACCATAAGGAAGAGACGGTGTCAAAAATAGAGTGTGCCAGTGGCTCCTCAGAAAATGGTGAGAAAATTCCATACTGGGAAATATTTCAGACCTGGCTTGAGTGGGCTGACAAGTTTTTCTCCCAAGCAAATTTAAGATAAAGGGGAATTTTGATATTATGGATTGGACAAGAGAACCTTTAAAGTTGCCTTCCAACCCAAACTATTCTATGATTCTGTGATTAAGTAGATGAGGTTGTTACTTGGGAAGAAGTGTGGATGGCTACATAGAAGAGAGAGATATGGGCAGAGAATTGGCTTTCCCCTCTCCTAAACCAGGGCAATTTGACTTCATGGAATAGGCAAAGCATGAAGGGGAAGATTCCAGTTTAAATAAAGAGGAGGATGCATATGAGTCACTTCTCTTGGCTACTGGCCACCTGTTTTCAAGAAAGAGTGTTTCTAAGTGCTGAACAGTTCAGCCTGTGGTGCTCACCCAGGACACATGGGCAGGAAGATGTGGCTGGGGATGCAGTCAGACTTGTCAGCCTCAATCTGCCATTGCCCGTTAGTGCCACCCCTGTGCCACATGCCCACCGTAGTGGTGGTGAGGCTGACTTTCCAGGCAGAATTGGGCAATGTGTTGGCAGCTGGTTTATTGTCCTGCAGGCAGATGTTGGCAAAGGCTTGCTCTGCATATGCCCACAGCTGGCTGTGGAGAGCCTGTTGCATGGAGAGCTATCCATGGACTATGGGCCTCAGGGGCTCTGCTCTTCCAGACAGGAGAGCGAAGCCTGTCACCTGAGGGCTGTGATGCTGCCAGACTGCTGCAGCTCAGTCTACCCCATCACCAGAACAAACTGTCCAAGCTTTCAGAAAGTCTAACCCAATTATGTCCTCCTTTAGATACATTTTTATTGAAATCCCAAAGATATTGAAGAAAACCAAAAAAGCATGTTTTCCCACTATAAAAAGCATTGCAAAACTTTGTTCCTAGCATGCTAGGTTCATTTGTAATTCTATCTTTGTTTTTTTAATTCCTGCTAACCAACTTTCTTTGGTACTACATAATTCCATCATAAACAATTATCCGGATCCATGTTACCACTTTTTCTGAAGACACTTTGCTATTATGCTTGTCTTCAAATACCTCTGTATTAAAAGCACTGTGACTCTTGGAGGCCTTACGAGCTAGCCTGTTCTGGCTGGGACTCTCCCAACTTCTGAACTTCCTGGCTGGAAAAAAGTCTCTCCTTACCTTGTCTTTGTGCTGAAAAAAGGAAGGGTCTCTATATCTTACAAATCAGAATGACTGTTATAGATAAACAGCAGTTTCTAATTGCATCCAGAACTCCATAATGTGCTCACCAGTTCTTTTATTTCATTTGTGATAATATGTCAGTCACCCAATGTGCAGTTCCATTTCTAAAAATCTGGGGGATGAGGCCTCATTCTTAGCAAGTACCTTTGTATTTTGAAACAAGAGCAGCAGCCATGATGGTGTACATTGTAAGCAGTGTGTGTTATCTCACTGCAGCTCAGCGAAGTTTTTCAAGCGATGGCAGGAACAACACACACTGGCTGCTTCTGATTACACAGAAGACCTAGTTTTCATGAGTTCTCAAATTTCATCCAGTGGATATACAAACAGATGGCCAATCTGTTTCATTCTGTCAATAAAGGACTATGAAGTCACAAAACACACAGCATCATATGAGATGTGTGTTATGGCAGGAAGGCCATAAACTGAGCTGCAGGCAAACCTGCCCTTCACTCTGGCAGCTTGCCTTAGCAGGACTTTAATTTGGCAGAAGCAGGAATAAGGTTGTGCGTTGCTTGGCCAGCCCAAGATAGAGCCTGTGTCAGTCAAATATAGTGACTGGTAAACATGGATCTCTATACTCAGATCCCGACTCAGCAGTGCACCAGGTAGGACCCACTGCTGAGGTGTTGAGTACCTTCAGATCTTTAGAGCCAGCAGGCTGGGAGCGGGGTTAGTCTGTGCTAATCCATTTAAGTACTTAGCTCTTTCTATTTTCTTGATTTTGCACTTTACTGCTTCTATGATCTCTGCCTCTTCTGCTCGCCACCATTTCCACAAACACTAAATGCTAAGCATGGAGACTGAATAGGAAATAAAAATTAAAAGCCTGTCATAATCAGAATTAGCAGGTTAAGACCAGAAGAAGTTTTTGGCTGTCACAGTTTGTCTAGCCCTGCTCTCTGGAACAATTTTTCTGCTTTCTCCAGGACATTTCAGTCTGTTATTTCTTTCTTTCTTCAAATCATGCCTGAAAGCCCTTCTTTCCCCTTCAGGTCTCGATTGGCTTTCTCAGTGAAATGGCTGTGGCTCCACAATGGAGTGGTGCAAATGGAGTGACACAAAACCTAAGTGCCCTACATGGATCTAGGACAATGGTGGTCTTTAAAGAAATGCCAAGCCAGTTATCTTCAGAATGCTGAGCTGTACCTGTGCTAGCACTTAACGTTTACTTCCCCAATCAAACAGGTACAATAGTTAGAGCTTGCTGATTTTGTTATTCTTTCAGAAGAAGTTTCCTTAAAATAGTCTAGCCGCAAGGGCGTAATGAGGTGCACAGCTGGGCAAAGCTTTCTGAGCAGCAGGAGGGAAAAGAACAAACATATGTGGGACCAAAATGCTCTGAGCCTGCAAATGACTGATCTCCAGTCATTCAAATGGCTGAAGATTAAGGACTCACCCAACTAGATCAGAAAAAAGCCCAGACCAACAAACACACCTCCCCACAAAAAACCCCAAACTAAAACTAAAAAAACCAACCCAACAACAACAACAACCCCTCCCCCCCCACCAACCACCCAAAAAACCCCAGCAAAATTTGATTAATACCAGGCAGAAACAGCAGGGGAAAAAGGGATAAGGGAATAATAGATCATTTATTTCTTACATACTGCATTTTCTCTCTGCCTTCCTATTTCACCATGGAGCAAAGAAACCACCAGTTACTCTGTAGAAGGAGAGTATAGAACTCTTATTTTAAAATGGAGCTCCTTAATCAGGGACCCAGAGGTACTTGGAGCTCTTTTCCCACCTCAAGAACTGCAAAAGGGCTGCTTTTTTTTTTGTGCCTGGGAGCCTACAGAACCCAGACTTGCCAACACAGCACTAAAAGAAGTTGATTTTGCTTGAAATGGGCTATATTAATCTTTTCACTTTAAATGCAGCACATTCTGCTAGCTATGTGTACATATTATAGATCAAACAAAATCAATCACTCCATTCTATCAATTCTACCCAAGGGAAAACATAGCAACAACATGATATAAATTCACCTCTGAAATCCTCTTGCCAATACTTTTACAAGTACAATGACAGTAAAGCAAAGTATTCCAGTCACTAAAGCTTCTAAAATTAGATATCCACTGTTGGTCTAGCATCACACCATCCACTCTAACGTTACACACCTTAAAGATTCCAAGTATTCCTGTGATTCCTAGGCACAGCCACCGTGGCATTCAGCATGCTAATTTTAAAACCTGCTTCATCTCCTGTTCCAAAGACTGATACAAAGGAAGAGTGTTGCACATGCATGCAATAACAGAGAAGAAGGTTGTTCTAATGTCCAAATAATTTGTTTTCTCTGTGTTTAAGTTGAATATAAATTAATTGGAGAAAGCACTGGCAATATTTTTATATATTACAGAGCAGCAAATTCACTGCAAACACTGTATACCCACCACAAAACATATACCTCCCCCAGCCTCAACCACCTTCAACTTATTTTATTACCATTCGGAAACAGGTAGAGGGAGAAGGAAGGTCTGATCACGCCTTAACCCAAAATAACGTTTTGCTTTGTCAGGTTAATTATACGTTCTGACATCAGAAACTGAAATTAGCAGGCGATTTTCCCTTGGGTTGCCCAGAGACTGTAGAAATGAATCACGCCTGCTCTTGTGCTGCACCCAGGACCACGGGGAACAAGGGATGGAAAGACCAACATATTTATTTCCTTGCTCAGATCTCTGTGGCTAGAGAGTCACAGCCACAATCTGGCTTTGTAGGGGCTGTGATGTGGCTGGCTGGTATTGCTGTCATCCCGAGTGTGGCAGAAATGGCCATCAACTTCCAATGGGTGCATTTCCACTGTCACAAAGACATATTCACTGCTGTCCTTTGATCCTGGTGTGAACCCATGGTACCAGAGTTTCTCAAAATGTCACTGTAACTTTCTGAAATTAATTTGATGTGACAACAGGGTTCAACACGGGGCATTCTCCTTGGAAAAAAAAAATGCAGCCGGACCTTTTAGTACTTAAATACAGAGAAAACACTCAAGTAACTAAGATACCCTCCTCCTCCTTACAGCTATTTAACACAAAATACCCTGAAGTTAGCCTAAGTCTTAAATCTTAGAAAGAGCACGCAGACACATCTTTTGTTTGGCTCGTTCTTGCCTTTTTATACCCAAAGTTCTCCCGGTATTTTGTTTCCATGGTGGCTGCTTTTCCAATACTCCCGCTCTCAGTCCCCTTTTCCTCTCATCCCTTTAAGTTGTTAAAAGCTCCCTACCTGGTGTAGCACAGCGGCCTGCACTTACCTCTGCCCAACCCCTGCCCGCCTCTCTCCTTCCCGGGGCTGCTCCTGCCAGGCTTCGCCCGCTCCTCTTCCTCTCCCGGAGCTCCCTCTGCTGTTGGATGCAGCTGGGAGCCCGCGGAAACCCGAGCGCTGCTGCGGGGTGGATGGATCTCCTGCGGGGTGGATGGATCTCCTGCGGGCTGGATGGATCTCCTGCGGGGTAGATGGATCTCCTGCGGGGCTGGATGGATCTCCTGCGGGGGCAGGCTGTTCCCGGTGTAGGAGCAGCCCGGACAGCCTGTTCTGGCAGGGTGGGCTCCTCTTGCCAGCTACCTCCTCGTAAAGGCAAAAGGAGCAGCATCCTTGCTGGACACCCTGCAGGGATGTTCTTTCTGTCCGAGTGTCAGAGCATTGGGAAAATTGGCCTTTGTGTTCTGCCTCCAGCTGTCTAGCATAGGACATGAGCACAATGGTGTGGAGTAGCTGCAGATCCAAACTGCTGATTAATTACAAGAGATACTATAGGAAAGGAAGGGAAAACTCTGCCAAAAATTAATGAGTGGAAAATAAGGCCTCAGCCTGTGAAAAACATGTGCTTTTTCTGCCTCCTGTAGGCAGACTGGCCTCACTCTATGACAGCCCTATTGGAGGGCACCTACACACTGCAGGTGCCTGAAGGTATGTGCCAGCTGCAGCAGGCCATGCTGAACCAGGACATGGGAGATTTAAGCCCCCAGCCCCATGGCACATGGGCATGAGGGACAGGAGGAGGGATGCTCGCTCTCCCATCGCGAGAGCTGTCCCCTCACCACGTGGCACACAGGCACCCTGCTGCTGGCAAGATGCTTAGCAGCTCTCACTCTGTTGGGTTTTGGGATGCCTAGGATTGGGGAAAGAGAGCACAAGACATCCATTTCACAGCAGTGAGGGGGCCTGACCTCAAAATCTGCCAGTAACTGGTGCTGCTTTCCACAGGGGCAGAGCACTGCTGCCCTGGTGCCCAGGGATGGGGCATGGCTTCTCTCCCACCCTGAGGAGCATGACACAGAAATGCACCGAGCTGTCCCCTGCTAATGCTGCCACGTTGGCACACTTGTTGCGTTTGCCTTCGTATGTTGCCATAGGAACTGCAGCCCCAGCATCTGCTCCTGCTGCTCCCTGCCATGCTGCCTCTGCACCCTGCCGGGCTCAGCCCACCTCTGCTCCTCTGCCAACCTGATCAGGCCTCCCCCTCACTCACGAACTCTCTGCCTCATCCTCTTTTTTTTGGGTGACAATCAGATTACTGCTGTAGCAGTTAATTATTGCATTAGTTATAATTTGCCTATTCATTTGTCTCTCCCCTTCCCTCCCACCTTGGAATAATTCCATCTCTCCATCCTTTCCACCTTCACTGTCTGATTCCCATCCCCTTTTCTCTTGCACTCCTCAGCCACCCAAAGCTTTGCTGTACCCTTTTCTTCCTGTTTCTCCTTACTACTTACATCTTCTTTGTTCTCTCCTAGCACCCCTTGCTCCATCCTCCCTCCCAGTCCTCCTACAGTTTCCTCCACTTTAGACCCCCTGCCCACCACTGGCTACTGCTTCACACAGGTCATCTCCTTCTTCTACCTCTGTGCAGGGTACTGCCAGCTTCTCCCAGGACTGAGCCAGGCTTTTTCCTCTCCTGTACTCTCCCATCTCATATACAGTCAACAGGATTACCCATTCTCTGCTGCTGTTTATCCAAATACCCCAGAAACTGTATCTCCTGCCACCTTCTTTAGCCTTACTCAATCCTTCACAGCTCCAAATCCTCACTTTCCTCCAGGCTCCTTTATCAAGCTCTCCAAGGTAAGCATCTTACAATTTCTCCTTGTCCCTAAATCCTACCCTTACACAACTTTCTTCTTCCTTGTCCTCTGAATGGGAGATTCCAGCCAGCACCACAGCTAACTCTACCCTCAGCCTAACAACCATGAGCTGTACCTTTATTCCAGTGTTTGAACCATTAAGTTTCACAGCCTCTCACTCCTCCATCTCTATCCCCATCCCTCTGGCTGTGTTTCTGCTTCTGATGCCATTAATTTCAAAATTCCCTTTGAAGTTGTATTCCTTCCTGTCTTACGGAATTGATTTTCTTCTCTGCTGTCTTCTTTCTTTCCACACAGACCCTTGGACCCCAGTCTCGTCCTTCCATTCCCACCCCAGCCACACTATTCATCCTTCCTTGCTAGCATCTGTTTTCTGCCCTCTCCGTATGGGAGTCTCCAGCAACTCTGTCTACTCCTTCTCCCCATGTGAAGGACACAAATGTCTCCTAAGGGACCTTCTGGAGACCACCTCATCTGCCTGGAGGGCCTCAGCTAACATCTACAGCTTTGCAGGTCCCCACTCTGGATGGGTGTGTCTCCACCTTGCATCTCAGCCCACCCCTATCCTTTCCTAGACAAACTGAGTGCTGCTAACACCACCTTCACCGAGTCCTTTACTTTTCCTTGCAAGTCCCTTGCATTTGCACACTCTGTTTTCCTACTAGGAATATCACTCTTTCTTGCTCTGTTTCTTCTGCTTCCACTTCTCCAGCCTCATTTCACCACCACAAAACCACCAGTGGTCACAAAATTGTAACATTTAAACTGTTGCTGCAGGACATGCAGGAGGTGTGCATATGAGAAAGCACATAAGGATGCCGTAAAGGCAAGGAATTTTCCACTTGTATTATATTTTCATACATACTTCAGACCATCTGTGGAAAGCTGTTAAATGACTAGTTGGAAACATATTATAAAATTTGTTATTTTACTTAAAACATTAATTTAGCAGACTCAGATCTGAAAATTCGGCAAAACGTTTACAGTTTTCTTGTGCATCCCAATTTTGCTCATCTTTTAACAACAAGAAGGTCTCATCGTTTAATGTGACACAGAGTCTTCCCCAGCCCTCTGTGACTCTGGAACCCACATTTGGCTGCTAGCTTGGCATGTGTTACATATTTCTGTAGTCTCAGGTCTACACATGCTTGTTAATGCAGCCTGGAGTAATTTGCATGGGTGTTCTTGAGTCAGGAAAAGTGCGGCAACACTTCATTATTTTGTAGTGACACCTCTGGACCCTGAGATCAATACATTACCAAGTCTTTTTTAGGCTTGTTTGTGGTGTTCTCTTAGATGCTTTTTGCATACTGTGTTGTCCTGTTATCTATATATTTGGACTCCAAATTTCCTGCTCGGTACACTCCCTGTCCATTTGAACAGCATCCTGGATACACTTGAAGTCAGCTTCTCATATCTATTTACTTTCCAAATACCATTTTGTGGCAATACTTCTCTGGAGGAAATTGGCAGCTCTATATTCCTGTTTTTTCCTATATGAAATTTCTCCCCTTTAGTTCCAAACCTCTGGAAAAAAAGAGACTGTCTCTCTGCTGTTAACCTTCAACTACCTTTTTTTTTTTTTTTTTAATTTTCCCTATATAGAACAGCTCATCTTACCTGTGCTTACTGCAGAATTTCTTCTTCACATCTGAATGCCAGTTGTTGAACCTGTCTTTAAACACTTCTTGCACACCCTCTCTGTGCCTTTTCCCTTGTGCTATCAATAAGTTCTTTTGTCTTTCCACTTCAAAACCAGCCATACATCTTTCCTGTATGAGTTCCACTGCAAAACAAATTCAGGTTAGCACAACAAAGGGTGAGGGGTGGGTACCAGATTTTTGAATTACACAGTCCTGTGCTTAATGCTGCTGTGGTGTGAGCTCTGCTGGTACTCACATACATTGTCCTCCTGATCTGCAGTTGCTTCCATTGCAAACCCCTTTGCTTGGATGGCTAATCAGAAATCTGAATATTTATAAAATACCAGTTAAATGTTACTAAATCCACAGTAAATCTGCGGAAAACAGCCTAACTTTTCCAATTTATGCCCACTGACCATGACACTTTTTCTAGGTTTCCTGCAGTGACAGTGGTCCATCACAATATCTCCAGAGACACAACCTTCACATACATCGAGGTCCTACACATTAATTGTGGTGGGAGTAGCTGGCTCCAGCAGGCAATGTTTTCCACCCAGAGCTTGTTTGCAGAAGCATAAATTAATCTCCAGGGGTTTAAGACAGTCCCACAGCCTCATGCCCAATCCCAGGGAATCCATATTTTTCCCTTCTTTTATAACTAGGTTTCGTTTCACATACAATCAGCACCTCTTGATAACAAACAGCAGCTGCACAGAGCAGTGGCAGCTTGTGACTGAACTAGGATGTTTCTGCTGCAAGAGGGAAGAGCCAAAATGCACCCAAGGAAGAACTCCAGTAAGGATTGGACAGTCAGTGTCTTGTGTTTAAATTGTACTCCACATCAGAACTACTCAGATGGGAAGTGCTGTCTAATTTTGGAAGTCTGGGTGACATGATGGGATTTGGAATAGAAAATGGAATGAGTAGGGGAGATGCTGTGACTACTACCCTCCTCCAGGGGGAAGAGTGTGCTGGGAAAGGCTGATTTCAGACAGTTGGAGCAGATGTCAGGGAACAGATAAGCCCTTAGAAGCACAGGTTCTATCCCTGCAATTTTCCCATTAAAACTTCCATCATAAGTCCAATATTTCTATGTGCACTGGCCAGTTCTTTGTGGTAACATCAGACATCAGGCAAATGTTTCCTTCTATTGTCTCTGCCTCTCCCAAAGGACCTTTGGTTTGAGTTTCTTTGCCAGCAAATAAGCAGCAAAAGCAGTTGACAGATCAAGATCAGTGATGATGGTAGAAATGAGCTGACCATGTTGGTGGTTGCTGTTTATTCTTCTCTGAACAAAGTACCAGAGCTGCATGAACAGGAAGAAAGAGCTGATCTCTGCTTTAAGCATGTAATGAATGGGGATGAAGTCCCAACTTGAGAAACTGGGGCTGAGAGTAGCTGAAAATCCCCTTAATTCAGACCCATTGCACTATTTTTGTGTTACTTACTCCTGTGTGGATTTCCTAAACCTAAATGAGAAGAATATGTCCCAGAAATAGTGGCTGGTTTTCTTGCTTTGCCCAGGGGGAAGGATACAGTGAACTCCATGCTGCTGGTCTCCAGGCAGTCAGAGACATAAGCAAAAGAGGGTGCTCTCTGCCCCTTTTATTTGCCTGCACACAGGAAATACGCTCTGTCCTTACCTCCTGCTTTTGGGCTTGGAAAGAATAGGAAGAGCGGAAGCAGAGGGGAGATGGTCTGTCTTGCTGGATCTCCACTTTACTCTTTCAAGATTTTTCCCCAGTCCATGCACTTGAGTTTTGTGGGTATTTTCTTACTGTTCCAATTCAAGTGTGTACAAGCTTGAAAAATGCAACCGATGGAAAGGACTGAACTCTCCCACATGGACAAGCAGGATTGTGTGTTGACACCTACAGACCAAAGCTTATGAATTAATTTTCTGTCTTTAGGAATTTGAAGGTAGGATGCAGCATTTTACTGCATCTCTGGTAAATCAGTGCCTGGCACAGTTTCACAAAGGACGTGGGGCAGCAACCAGAAGGGCTTGCAGTCGTGACATAGGACCATGAGAGACCTCTTCTGCTAGAATAATGACTGGAGGTGAAGCAGGATATTGTCAACAGCAAGACTTTCATGATCTCTGTGGAAGAAGAGCAAACCTTGATTTGCTCCGAAAATATCCCGTGACACTGTTTTTTGTGAACTTCACTTGCAGAAGCTCTACCTTAGAGAAATACAAAGATACTTTTATTGCAAAAGTGGAAACCCCCATGCTTGAATGAATAGCTCATTTTAGGTCAAGAAAGCAGTCTTTTACTTCACTTGGGGTAGCTGTACATAAAACAACCACAGAAAACTGCATGGGTGCATGATCCAGATAGATCACATGGAGAGCACTGAAGGGAAATGCAGGCCTCCCTTTCTTCCCATCATTGTGTTTGAAATATGTTTCCAATTGCACTAGTCATAAAGCAATCAAAGAAACTTGTCTACAGTGGCAAACTGAAGATGCCCTATCAGACCACATTACTGGGTGCTACACAGTATTGAATCCTTAGTCATAACAGAAAAACCAACATCCACATGTCTGTAAGCCACAATGCAGTCAATTCCCATATGTCTTAACAGAAAAGAGAGCACAGATCTTCAAAGCAAATGAAGTCTGTCTTGGGAAGATGCCCACTAACATGTTTCTTCCCCCCTCTTACATCCTTACCCAGCATCCCACCTTCCCCTGCAGGAAATGGGGAAGAAGGAAGGCCACTCCCTGCAGCACACAAGAGGCAGAGCTCATCCAGCCAGTGACCCTTGGGCGTTCCCAGACTCCCAGCAAGCTCCAGTTCCTGCACCCAATCCTTCATCATCCATCATCTGTGTTAGTAGGCTGTTCCCTAGGTTTGAGGGTAAACGCTTTGCTCATATGGTTTTGAGTGTGCAACATTTAGCATTCGCAGTTTTGGTCTGCTTGCCTGAATGCTGGTTTTAACAGTTGTGCAAAGGAAGACAAAAGCAAAATTATTAAACAATGCCGTCATGGCCTCATGGTAACACGACAGCTCGGGCTGGCCACTGCCACAGGGAGCAGCCTGGCCTAAGTGGGCTCAGGACCTGCTGTGGGAGCCCTGGTTATGAATAATTTATCCGGAAGAACAAAGGGAACCAGTAACAGACTTTCTGTCATGTTCCAAAATCCATCACAGATGGCTGCAGCCTGGGTATCTTCCAATGTTTGTTATAAAATAACTGCTATACCTAGCACTAAGAAAGCACTCTTCTTTTTCATGAGGTCACTCTTGCAGCCCGAGTAGAATAAGCAAAAACTACAAAGGAGAAATGTTTCCTTTCTATCACTGCAAAGGTCTTTGAAGATGGTCAGGCTTGGGAAGTAAACTCTCCTCAAGCTACAGCTGTTCTCTGACCGGAGTGAGGGCTCCACGCAGACCAGCCCAGTGACTGCGGCACAGCCGTCTGCTGAGCCTCTGGGAAGGTGTCTCTG
The DNA here is from genome assembly GCA_036785705.1 of Acanthornis magna. Lineage (NCBI taxonomy): Eukaryota > Metazoa > Chordata > Aves > Passeriformes > Acanthizidae > Acanthornis > Acanthornis magna. Next base: position 2,745,102 of record JAWUZG010000058.1, read on the forward strand.
CAGAAATTTGTCCTTTTGCTGAACGAGCCAGGTGCTCAGGCAGGCAGAACTCCCGCCGGAAGAGTTCGCAATCCAGCCGAAATCCCATCAGAGGGTGGTGGGTCGAGCGCACGGAACGCCGCCGTATCGCTGGCAAACAGCGTTTACAGCCCGGCGCTGCCCGGCCCCGACAGCAGGTGCCACTGCGGGCCGCCGCCGGGCCCGCGCCTGAGCCCCACACAGCCCTGAGCCCCGCACAGCCCTGAGCCCCACAGCCCCGGGCCCCGCACAGCCCCGAGCCCCGCACAGCCCCGGGCCCCGCACAGCCCTGAGCCCCGCACAGCCCCGGGCCCCGCACAGCCCTGAGCCCCGCACAGCCCCGGGCCCCGCACAGCCCTGAGCCCCGCACAGCCCCGGGCCCCGCACAGCCCTGAGCCCCGCACAGCCCCGAGCCTCGCACAGCCCCGAGCCTCGGACACCGCCGGGCCCCGCAGAGCCCTGGGCCCCGCACAGCCCTGAGCCTCGGGCACCGCCGGGCCCCGCACAGCCCCGAGCCTCGGACACCGCACAGCCCCGCACAGCCCTGGGCCCCGCACAGCCCTGGGCCCCGCACAGCCCTGAGCCCCGCACAGCCCTGGGCCCCGCACAGCCCTGGGCCCCGCACAGCCCTGAGCCCCGCACAGCCCTGGGCCCCGCACAGCCCTGGGCCCCGCACAGCCCTGAGCCTCGGGCACCGCCGGGCCCCGCACAGCCCGGGCCGGACTGAGGGGATGAGCCGTGCGGCGCCGGGGGCCGCGCCAGCAGCTCTCGCGTGGGGCTGGAGCCCGCGGCCCGTGCCCGGGCCCGGCCCGTCGGCAGGAGGCAGCCGGGCGCCGTGCGAGGGCAGCGACACGGGCACAGGGCGGTGCTGGCCCCTCGGCCACCCCGTCCCGCAAGCTCTGCTCCCGGCCCGCGGCACGGCCGTCCCACCCCGGGGCTGCCCCGGTGCGGGGACACAGAGCCCGCCCAGGGCCGGGCCCCGCACCGCCCCCGGGCCGCTCCGCCCGGCCATCGCCTTGGCCCCTGCTATCGCCGCAGGGCAGAGTGCAGCTCCTTTCTACACGGGCACGCAAGGCTTTACGCCTTTAAAGATCACCTTGGCACTGCACTCCGGGACCGTCACTGCTACTCATATGGATTCATGATGACGCTCTGGAAAAAGCCAATATTCTCCTGTTTCCATGGCCAGTAAGAGAGGCAGCTACAGGAGAAAGTGTGGTGAGGCTGGGTCTGGTTTACACCCACACCATCAATGAACTTCAGAATGATGGCAGGTTTTTAACTTCTGTTTACTTTCTGATTGACATTTTTTGGTCAGGAAAGCATTACACACCCGGGTATTTAAAGAGACTAGCAGAAAGAGAAGGAAAAGCAAAGGCACAGGGTGTAAACCCCACCAAAACAACGCCAAAACCAACAAAAAACAACCAACAAAATTAGAGATTAAAGAAGTTGCAAGGATTTCTCAGCTCATGGAAGTCCTTCCTGCATGGAAGATCCACTACTGGACCTACCCTGTTTAGACCTTTGGCCTCACTCACCTGGTGTGGCTGGATACCATTGGAATCAAAGAAGTGACCCTGTGCTGTACTCCTACCTGCCAAGGCTAATGAATATTGCTTGTGCCAGGCATCTGAACCCACAAACACATGAGATTCATTCTCGCACAAACATACTTTTCTAGTTGATCATTTTCCTTCCAGCTCTTTCCTTTCAAGGAGAGGAGGAAAATGCTCTCTGTGTCCCAGTGAGCTATGCAGTTCACAGACCCAGCACCACCAGCCCTCTCTGCTTGCTTCACTGCTGCAGTAACTGTGGCTCTAACATGGTCTCTCAGCAGTCACAACTCTAGCAAAATGCTTGAGATTATGGAGATTATTTTCAACTTCTTAGTATGTCTCTAAGGCCAGGATAGAAGCCAAAGAGGAAGACTGGAAGGGCCCACAGGAAATGGAGGAGGTACTGGCAGAAGGGCAGATAAGCAGTTGTGCACCCACCACTTTAGACACCCCAAGGTACCTGAGACTGCACAGAGCTGCCAGACACAGTACAGAGTCTCAGGACACTGGTCCGTGCAGAAGCAGCAGCCAGAGTGCAGGGGGGCATGTAAGGATGTGCTGGAGACCTTCAGTCTTAGAGATGGGAATAGAGAACAAGAGATGGTGAATTCAAAGATCCATCAGGAAGGAAAAGAAAAAAGCAGGAGCAAGTGCTGTGATTCTCTAGATTCTCGGTTTTCTCTCTTTAGAATCCCTCTGTGCTTCCAAAGTGACAGATGAAAACTGGGTGCTACTCTGTGCTATCAAAGGCAGATTTTCTGTGACTGAACAGAGCAGCATTACCCCCTCTGGTGCTGTGTGAGGGATCTCAGACAGCACTCACCTGCTTAGCCAGAGCATTTCATGCTGAGGTGATGCCTGCCTATGTCTATTTGCTGATAGCAAGTACTGCTTTGCCAATAGCACTCTGCTGCTGGCCAGGTCTCTGCAAATGCATTATTCTGCCTGTGCTGTCACCAACCTCAGCTCTGTCTTTCTCCTGATGACAGCTGGTAGATCCCTCAGTACTTTTGACCTCTTCCTTGGGGTCACCCAAGGCTCCAGCTTCAGTGTCTCCTGATGCTTCCTGTAAAGGGAACAGCACAAGTGGCCTCCTCTGGACACATAACCAAGAGCCCCCTTCACCTTTCCCCAGCACTGCTGCCTGCTTCTCTTGCACCTAGCCTGGGGAAATGAACTCTCCTCCCCCAGTTCCCATCAGCTTCTCAGCTGTGCATAGGCAGGTGTGAAAGGGACCATGCTGAGCAAGGATGGGGCAGGAAGGTGCCTGTCACACACAGGGGGTGCTGGGCAGGCTGCAATTTTCCAGCACAGTCTGCCCTTGGCACAGGATAGGGTAACATGAACTACCTCCCTGCCAGAAATGTGAGTGGTAGAAAGAAGGCAGCTTGCAGGTTAAGCCACAGAAGGACTGGTGGCAGCATGGCTGCATGAAAGGACTTTGCTCTGAACATCACAAGAGATCTGGCCTCAGGGTTCTGCTTTAAACCAGCTGAGTCTAATGTGTATTGAATCCAGATAACAGTAACCAGGTGTAACTTGTTCTTTATACCCATAAAGACAAACTGGACAGAAATCTCTCCAGTCACTCTAGTGCTAGGGCATCCACATGAGGGTTTGCATCAGTAGAGTTCTGATGGTGTGCTGCAGCCTGTGTCTTCCAGTCATTCAGACTCCTTGTCTCAAGGCCTTCCTGGACATCATGAATACACACTCTCCAGAGGAGGAAGGTTTTTCCTTTGTAGAACTCTATTCAGACCTCCACACATTGCTGCTAGAAATCCATATATCTCCCTATATTAATGGCTTCATTTTAAACTACTTCCTTTTTAGCAGCAAAGAAAATCAATAAAAGATGCCCATATGACATGATTACATGTAAAAATGACATGTAATTACTGAATGACCCAGTTCCCACTTGCTGAGGCTGCACACAGCTGTCCATAGAGTTAAGGCACAGCTGACCTTAAGGTGCCTTCCAATCTAAATCATTCTGTGACTTCCAGAGCAATGTAACTTCTCCACCTCCCTTGGCCACAGGTTGAGGTTTGCCTACTGGGTCTGCTTCTGTGTATTGTCCAGCTGAAAAATTTCCTGCCTGTTCAACTGAATTATTTTCCCAGTGCTTTGGAAAGCCTCAGCTGTTGTCCAGCTTGACCTCAAAGTTGCTTTCTCATCTCAGACAGTGCCATCCTTTTTCTCCTTCCAGAAAACTTCGGTGTTGTATGAAGGATCTCCAGTTTCTCCTCAGCCTCTAATTTGAGCTTCTACTCAGGGTTTTGTTGTTGTTGTTTTTTGTTTGTTTGTTTGTTTGTGGGGGGGTTTTTTGTTTGGTTTTGGTTTCTGTTTTTGTTTTGCTTGCTCTCCTGCCTGTGGCTCCGTAGCTGCTTGCAAGGCCCACATCTGTCATTCCATAGATCTCCCAATTCCACAGCTGTGACAGCCCATCCTGGCACATCCTTTCTCCAGCTACAGGGAGTATCCTGGGCAAATGGCATGGAAAAAAGCACTGGAAGGGCTGCTTACTGCCAAACCCATAGCTTTTCTGTGCTTTGTCAGTCCCTAATATACTGTTCCTCAGGGTCACACCCTCCACCCCATGACAGCTTTGAGTATTCCCAGTAATCCTCACATTGGTGGTGCCCGTGGAGGGCTCCTGCCTCTGTCAGCACAAGAGCAGTGTCCCATTGCAGCATCTCTGCTGCACCAGGGCAGCTGCTGGCTGCTACAGGTGAGCCTTAGCATTTTTAACCTCCCTACTTTTCCAAAGGAAGGAAGAACCTCACCTCTTGCAATTCATCGACTGACTGTTGCATTATTAAAGCCAATTCCTAGAGAAGTCTGTTCCTCATGCCTCTCTGCTCTGTATTTCCCATTAATACTCAGTCTGCCAGTCAGGTTTGTGGGTTGGTTTGGTTTGGGGTTTTTTTACCTACAGGATGTTTCTGTGTCTTTCTTACTTCTCTCTGGCTTTAACGTGATAGCACACACAGACTGCACTGTGAACAAGTGAAATTGCATGCTCAAATTTCTATGGAAACCACTGACAGGCTCTATATTTTATGATTTGAAGACATTCATAATTCAACAGGAAGCTTTCAAAGTGTATACATATGTACATACATTCTCCTTTTTCTTTGATTTAGTATTTTGCCTGCTTTTCTGAGAAAGTAGCTGCTCATCACACACCTGAACCATTATCATTTTTGAAGAATTGGAAATCTGAAATTATTTGCATGTTTTCTTTTCTACTTGCCTGTTTTTCAAGTTACATTCCAAGGAGTCTGTTTTAAATTCCTTTTTCTATTCTTTAAAGACTCACAGACATCTCTTCAGCTCCTGCTGTACTATTTGTATCCCCGTATCGATGACTGGAATCCAAGTATCCCTCTCTCTGGATAGTCCAAAGTCACTGTAAGATGGGCCTGACCTCCGTTCTGCAATCCCATTCAAAGCATTTGACCTATTTTTATAGCTGTAGATAACTGCACAGTGCTGGCAGTGCTAGCAACCCCTTTGCTGTACCATCAGCAACCCCAGTACAAGGGGTGAATGGAAAGATGAGGATGCTCATAGAGGTCTAAAAACATCTGTAGCTTCCTGTGTTCTGATTCCCAGTGGGAGAGAGAGCATCTGGTATGTTCTGGGATTGCTCAGGCCAATTGGGTCAATTAAACAGCCTGTGGCTGAGCCCCAGCTGCCTCTGATCTTACCACTGCCCCCAGGCACTTGTCCCAAACCTGCAGAGAGAGGAGGGAACAGCAGGGCTGTCCTGGACCACACTGACACCATGGGAATGCCCTGTGGGCTGTGGGGATGGTGGCTCTACACCCCAGCTCCAGAGGCTGGCTGGTTTCCAGGAGCTGTGATCCTCATGCCATCATGGCTTCCATGTCAGGACTCCTGTTTCAGTATGTCAGTCAGGAAGACTTGCTCAGGAAAGAAGTTTCCCCATGCTTAACCCTCACTGCCTCACCTCCTGGCAAATCTAACACATAGGACTGGAGTTCATCATGCTGGACTTCACCAGCTGAGCTGGGCAAGCGCTTCAGGAAAAGGGACTAGGAAAAAAACCAGAAGAGATAACATTTTGTGGACAAGGACACACACTTATCTCCACAGTGCCGGCAGAACACTGGTCCATCTCTTTTTTATTTCCTAAGAAAGAAAAACAAATACAACACACCAAGAAAAAACTTTGCTGTTGCTATTATAACCAGCAAGATAAAAAGAACAATTCATAGTGGCCTTACAGCACGGGGCTACTGTAAGAATTGCTGATGTAGGACGAATTTCAGCCAAGTTATTTAAGGAGTCCCTTTAGCTCATGCTGACAGCACTTTGTGCAATGGTTCTAGGCAGTGGAACCACATCCTGACAGCCTGCAGGTACCTGGTTTTTCCACTTTGTCCAAATGCAAACTCTGGTTGAAGAAAGCAGCATTTCTCATGGCTGAAACATTCTCCCCATTATGAGCAGAGCTGCAGCAAAGGACCCGTAACCTTAAACTGACTTTCTGTGCGCTGGCTGTTGTCACCTGGGTGGTGCCTGTGGCATTTTCCCAGCCCATCTCCTGGCTTGAGGGCAGGCTGGGAGACCCAGCTGGTAGAACTGGCTACCAGTAAGAGGCAGGAGGGCTGTGTGAGCACAGTTCTCTCAGGAAACTGCCCTAAACATTGAGGTGAGAGTTCAGTCTTATAAAAATAACTGTGGCTCCCCAGTTCTAGGGAATATTTATGTCACTTGTCTCAAAAATGAAACAAAACAAAACAAAAACCCACCAAAAACAAAAAAGAAGAAAGGCAATGGGAACCCTCAGTTGCAATAGAATATGTGCAATGTCCCCAGCCCCACAGTGCTCCAGGGCTGGGGTGGACTCTTAGAGACTAGGAGGCATCACAGATCTTCTAGGGGAAGTGTCTCTGTTTTAATCCTGACATCAACCACTCAAATCTGTAATTAGGCAGAGTGCTTTTCTGGAGCTGTCTCTATATCTGTAGTAAGGCTGCTCAAAGTGTGTAATTACTCAGACCCAACCATTCCAGAGGTGCCAAGCAAAGGACAGCAGCCTCAGGTGCTCCCAGGGATTTGGGACATTGCTGGCACCATGCCCTGGGTCCTGGTGGCAGCTCCCATGGCACCATGAGCGAGTGGGATGTCCTTTGCCACTGCACTCCTGAGTATTTTGCCGCTGTGTCGTCCTGCCTGTGTCTGCTCTGCAAGGTGCCTTACCATGTTCTGAGTACATCTACAGCCTTGAGAGGAGCAAGAAAAATGCCACTTCACTGATATTTTTCTTCTGACTCCTTTCCATTTTTTTGGATCTTCTCTCTGTTTTCAGACTCACGTGTGCTGAAGTACTTTGCAGTCGTGTCTAGGTTTTACATTGCCACTAAGTCCATTAGTTCATAGATTTCTTCTCCCATGGAGTTCCTGCAGCTGCTGATGTCTTGACAGTTAATTTCTCATGTATTTCCTTTCAAATCTGAATTGAATTAGTGAGCATACATAATGAGGCACAGTAGGAAGAAAAAAGGCAGATAAAAGCTGACACAGACCAGATGCCTCTTCCAGCCACTGCCACACCAATCAAGACAGTGGGTAAATGTCAGGTGAATGAGAAAAATGAGGATATAGACAAATAACTTGCAATGATTTGATCATCAGCTACTTACATAGGGGTTTTGAAAATACCCTGCCCTCAGGGCATCAACGTTTCTCTGAACTTCCCATGTATTGTGCAGTTCAAGGGAGACATTGAGAAGGCACTCATTTACATTAGAAAAATGTTTAATACTGTGGGAACGAATGGTTGAAAGAGTTCAGCAGAAAAGACCATCCTAAGGGAGCACAGCACATGAACAACAACAGAAAAAAATAAGCAAACCCCAGACACACGAACAGTCTCCTGTCACCTCCTCAGCAGCATACACTGCCCATCCTTGAGACTGCTCCTTTTCAGTTACATGCACCTTTATTAGTCAGTGCCTGCCAGCACTGCAGCACACACACACACAGAGCACTGAGTGCCTAGGAGACATCAACTCTCCCCATGAGCAGCACCTCAAGCTTATAACTACATCCCCCATTTTCTGTCCTAGCTTCTTACAGAAAGCCAAAGCCCTTACATTGAAGGTAGCCAGCAGCAGGGACTCAGGAGCTGCAGGGAGTAAGGCAAGGAAGGAGCCTGTGAATGGGATCCCCAGGTGGGGGAAGAGAGTGCCCAGCAGCAGGAATATAGAACACATTACTCCAGAGTAGGATGGGGACCCAGAACTCATGCCGAGACCACATCTTCATCCTCCACAAAAACACTCACCAGGCACAAAGGGTCCTGTTTGCATGGACTGCATATGCCATGCAGGGCAGAGAGCTTGGTACCAACTCCAGGGAAGCACAGCACTGATCCTAGGCCAATGTCCTACACCTGTTGATTTGGCTTTCTGATTTAACCTGCGCCAACAGCTGGTCCTACAGTCCCCTCCAGAAAGCAACACCATGACCTTGAGCACCTTTAGTGCTAAGTCACTCATTCTTCATAAGCCTTATTGTAAAGTATACAGGAAGGAAAATATGTGCACAGCTCACAAGCATGATAGAAACACAGCTCTTTAAATCCTTCTCATCCTCTTTCTCGCTTCTAAGGCTCAGGGTTGTGCATATATTTAAAATATATACAAACGTGTGTATTTTTATCCCAAGTGTCATTTTTCCTGAGTTGAGAACTGCAGCAAGCACTCAGGTGGGCACAGTTGCCTTAGTGTTGTCCTTGTGCTGCCTGGAGGGGAACCTGGGGCTGCCGAAGCCAGGCAAGTGATGGCAGCCATCCCCCTGCCCACCTGCTGCCTCCAAACCAAACCCCTGTCCTGCACTGCCAGGCCACCAGCCTTCCTGGACCTCTCAGATACCCTCAACTGCATTTTCATTTTATTAGGGAAGAACTTGGAGAATAAATGCAAAGAGGAACATACCACCCACACCTTCTCTGCATCCTCCTCTTCCCAGACTTGTTCAAAAGCACTGTGAAATGGTTTGCAGGCTTCTGTGAATGTAGATATTCATCAAAAATGTCACCTTCACCAGCAGTTTCAGTTTGTTTCAGGCCTTCCTCATAGAAATTCCCACAGTGAATGGCTCCACTGGCAGCAGCTGAGCTGACTCCAGTGGAAAAGGATTTACACTTTTAAAGACCTCTCCCTTTCTTTATTTCTTTGAATCTTTGTTAAAGTGATGGGAAGTTATCTTGGAAGAACTGGGGGTATTGGCTTTTAATGCCAAAAAATAAGTAATGAAATACTTGTTCACAGAGTTATAGCTTGTGTGTTTATTTTTCAACTCTCCAAATTTCCAGTCTCCCTTGATGGTCTCCCAGGGTGAGCAGAGCCTACAGTTAAAGGCTTGTTGAAGAAGTGAAAACACAAAATTTTTAACACAAGTGGTTTTATCACTTCTGTTTGCCAGATATTTTATTAAGTGTGAGGAAAATAAGCAAATTAAATCTCCCACTGGTTTTATTATAAATAGATCAGGCACTCGAAGCCCTCCAGTTGTTTGCAATTTGTTTCACGAAAAGTAATCTGCCTTTCAATTCTGATGTTCTTCTGCATAGTAACGGAGCAGAAAGGTACAACCCTTTAGTACTGATTTGTAGTTTGGTTTTTAGATCCACCTTCTTCCTTCTACATGAATCACTTGTGGCAGCTGAGAGACGTTTCTCCCCCTCTGTGCATGAAAGAGGAGTTGCATGCTATGTCTCCAGCAGCTTTTGGAGACAAAAGCTGTTGTCCCTCTGGCCAACCCCTCCTCCAGCAGCCACCTGTGTCCTGGTGCCCCTCCATATCATTTCATCCTTGTGCTATTCCTGGCCTCCTCTGAGCTGGGATTCCTATAAACACTATGTCCTGCAGGCTTTTCAGGAGGCTTTTCTTTCCAGCTCAATGGCGGAGGAAAGATGATGTTTTCAATCCCCTTTGACTGCAGGCTTTCTCATAGTCCCCCAGGGAGGTAAACAGTAGAGGCTGTTTATTAACAGATGATCCAAGTGCAAAAAAGCTGCAGAAAGCAAACTGGAGTGAGGCATTCACTGAATGAGCCATGATAATCCTGCCTAAAAAACTGTTTTTGCAGAAAATAGAAGCCAAAAGCAGGAAGAAGAACTGTAGGTAAGCACTTGAAATACTCAGAGAAATGCAGTATTTCCTTATTTTACATGTTAGTTGCTTATTTTTATGTTATCAGCCTGGGAATACAGCACTCCCATTAAGGTGATGTGATATCAGGCTGCTTTTATGGCTTAGTGTTTTGAGTACTCTGATTTGGTGAGAATTTGAGCTACTGCTTATGTACCCTGCTCAGATGAGAATTTCCTGGCTCGCTGAGGTACTTCCTTTGCTTTTTAAAAACAGCAAAACCCTCCCTTTCCCCACTCCCTCGGGGAAGAACCTTGACCACTCAAGGAGGCAGCAAGATTAGCATTCCCCAGGTGGGTCCCAGCAGGTTCCCACTCCGCACCCCTTTGGCTTTGCCTGTGAATGTGCCCAAGCTCAGAGGTGGGTGGCAGGGGACACTGGGCATTGAACGAGTCAGAAATAAAGTTAGGCAGAGGAAGTTCAAAAATAGACAAGCTTTTCCTGTAAGTCTGAGTTATTTATTTAATTTGTTGTTGTTGGTTTTGGTTTAGGAACTTTTTTTCCCCCTCAATGATAGGGAAACAAGGAAAGGGAAAAGCTTTGGGAAACAGGCAAGGGAACAAAAAATCTTTCAGAGCAAATGTAGGGAGAAAAGAGAAGGATTTAAGAGAACCAATATCAAGGATAAAACCTTCCCCTAGATAGCCATCAGATTTTAATTCTGAAGAAAGAACAGAAACCAAGACAGCTGGAAAATTTCCTTCCTCTTCTACCTGGGTTTTCAGCACTGCCATTTGCAGCTGGGTCCCTGTAGCCCTTCCTGGTGCACACCCCAGGGCTGGGTTGCTGTGATGCCCACAGCCAGGCAGGGACACCCTAAGGGGAAGGACCTGGGCTCCCTGTCCCCAGAAAACCACACCTGCCTTGGAACCCATGCAATGCTGTGCTCTGCTTTCCCTGACCCCAGCTGCTGCCCTCCTACCCCATGGGAACCAGCCACAACCCCTCAGCTCCATGGGGAGTGAGGAGCTGGGCACAGACAGGCTTCCAACAGCAGAGGCTGAGGGGAGAGGAAGCAAGTCCAAAGGCAAGTGAACCAAAGTGGTGCATTGCTGAGCAAGGGGGCACCTACACTGCCAAGGGCTCCTGCAGTGGGGTGTCTGATCAGGAGCTTCACTCAGCTGTAAACCCCTGGGAGAGACACAGGATCATTACTATCTTCTGTATATGTATTTGTCACCAGGATCAAATCAGCATCTATTTCACCTGGAATGTGCAAAAGCCCCTTACCAACACTGCTGGCCAGATACACCCCTGCATTACTCCCATGGAACTGTCAGAAAGATTTTCAGGGAAGTCTGATGAGATGCAGAGCAATAACAGATTATTTTATCAGTGGATTTCACCTGAAGATCTTAGAGTATTTTACATTACCTCTTGTCAGCTTAACAAACTCCTTTAAATGGTCCCCCCATGCCAAAGGTGGGGAGGGAGATGACAGAGTCACGAGGTGCCTGTTTTAGGGCAGCAAGGGAGATCTGGGTACCAGGCTCTAACTTCCACACATAGCCCTCCTGGCATGGGTGCCCCCACTCGGGGCCAGACACAGCCACTCTCCTGGGGCAATAGCTGGCATCATTTCAGTGTGTGCTTAGCAAGGTAATTGGCAAAGGAAAGAGAGAACTTCCCCAAGCCTGTCCCCAGCAGCATCTCTAGTGAATTCTACCTTTTTCACCACGGAAAGGGGCATAATCCAGAGAAGGAACATCACCCATTCCCCGCCACACAAGGCAGCCCTGTGTGAGGGCTGAGGCCTCTCAGCTCCTGCTACCTCCACCAGCAGCACTGCCCAGTGAGCTCCCCACCTCACAGCCTGCCTTTCACCCTTACAAGACGTTGTTTGGTGTGTTCCCCTGGCCTCTGTAGTTTTTGCTGCCTGTCAGTGACACTGTGGAAGAGGTTCACATCCTGAGGTCTCACCTCTCTTCTTCACAGCCATAAAAGGGAAAGCAAAATGTTTACATTTGAATACTTTGAAGTTTTGCAGAATAAACAAACTTCTTCACGAAGATTGCAATGGGAAAAATATTCACAGAATCTCCATAAGATGTAATAAATCTGGCATCTATTGCATTATCTGTGCATCCAAGTGAAATAAAACATTAAAGACCTGAAAACAAAGTGCTTGGGGACACCATGTAACTAAAAACCAGGGAATTAGTATTGCTGTCTTGGGAGGCAACCAAAGCATCCAACGCACATGTAAAGATGGGATCAAAACCTACTGAGAGAGCTGCAGGACTCATAGAAGTATGGCATTAATGGAATTCACTTTAAAATCTCCTAAACTTGAAACATTTCTTATATAAATGAGAGCAGTTTTCACGCAGGATACCCTTGGAGGCCTGAAGTGACTGTAAATGTGTACTTACAGAGTGTTATGGGCCTTCTGTGCTGTAGAGAAAAAGAGTGTGAAAAATGGAAATACGTTTGGCACAGAGGCAGCTTTGGGCCATTTGTTTGTACTCTGTCTGAATTCCTTGCTGGCCTTGTGTCTAAATCATCATTATCACAGATCCCCAACAACTGAGTGATCTCCAATGGAAAAATGTCAAGGCAGGCAATGTGTAAGGAAAACACCCTCATCCATTAGGCAGATCTCTCAGGCATAACTTCTTCTAAACAAGTACTGGATGAAACTACAGCTCAAATGGATGGATTTAGATGCAGTTTCCAGCCACTTTTAAAAACTTTCTTGGATAGCTGGTTAAATGAGATTTAGATAAGGCTAAGGCTCAAATGCATTGCTGTCAAGGGAAAACATCCACACACGCATTATAAATGATTGACTTGGGGAGCCATTGCTCACTTTTGTTTGGATAGTGTCTCAGCACATACCAAAATCCTGGCAAAAATTTTCAGCTGGCCCGTGCTGTATAGAGGGTTACATTCAACTACTGGGATCAAGCACCCTCGAACACCCAGGGATGGTGGCATCTGCTGGAAGTTGTTTGGGTAGGTAGCAGCTCTTTTTAGCTGCTTGGGATTGAGCGTCACACAGTTGTTACTGTTTGCCTTCCAACTCCAGCCAAAGAGTGCAGAAAGAGCTGAAGGAGGAGGAAGCAGACTGTGCCACATGAGAGGTCTGAGGCAGAGTGACCTAATTGTACCACTGAACATCGTACCCCTGGAGCCTACTGATTAGTTCAGCCAGCGATTATTTCTTTTCCTCCAGTCCCTGTTTAAAATATCCTGGGCCAGATACTAAGACAGATGGGACCTGTTCCTGTCAGGACTGAGCACACCTGCAGCACGGAGAGGAGCGCTGTCAGTGGCACTGGGAGCACCCCAATAGGCCTCACCTGCCCTCTGCCAAGTCCTTGTTCCTGGTGTGTTGTTGTAGCCCTCTGGTGGGATGATGCATAGGGACCCTTGGTGCCCTGTGCTCCAGCCGTGGGGTCCAAGGAGAACAAGGGGAAGACCAGTTTTGGGAAACTCACCACTTCACTCATCTACTGGCCCACTAAATTTTTTTTCTGGAAAAAAAAAAGAAAAAAAATCAATAAATATTTTACAGGACCTGGGATATGGAGACAATCAGGTCTGGAATCTGCAAGTTTTGAGCAAACATGTTTTTCATATTTAGGTGTACCTTCCCTCAAAGAGTCTGACTTACCTCTTGCCCCCTTAAGAATGAGGACTCTTGAAGCCTCCTAATAGGAATTGGAGAGATGAAACTGAGGGAAAAAAAAAAGACATTTAAGTAAGAAAAGGCTTTTTTATTATTAATGAAAAGCCCCAAGTGTCCTAGTGGTAAACCTGGTGCTGGTGGGCAGCAGGGGGAGCCTGGCTGGTGGTGTGGGTGCTGCAATCACCCTGTCCCACCCAGCTCTCTGGGGTCAGTGGGGTCAGAGGGTGGCTGTGGGCCTGCGGGACTGACTGTCCCTGATGTGGGCTCTCAGTGTGGGCTGGAATGCAGCAGAAAAGGAGGCTTGTGCCCATGGCAGCTGCTCCCTGCATTGCCATGGCAGCACATCTGTTTCCTCCATTTCCCCATTCCCTGCCAAGGGAGAGCCCCAGTCCTTCTGGCGTCAACACAAGCCCAGGAGAAATCCAAGTCCCAACAAAACACCTTTTCACCAGTCCCTCGCTCCCCAGCCCTTTCTTCAATGACTGTAAAAGCCTTTACTCTGTCATGGACACAACATTCTCTTACAAAGAGTTTGCCTTGCTGCTGCAGCCCTGTTTTTGAAAAAGCACCATAACCCCTGAGCCCTTGGAGCATCAGGGCTAGCAGAACCCCAACACCCTCCCCACCTTGGGTATCATCCCACCCCACAGGATGGCAGGCAGCGGCTCCCTGCCTCATCACCTCACTTTTTCTCAAGCCTGCAAGATTTTATTTGCCCCCCTCAGAGGCTTGATAAGCACTGAATTTTCTTTTCAGGTTTCCCACCAAAAAATCTTTTGCTTTGCAGGATTTATGACAAAGCTCCACTTGCAGCAGGTACAAGCTCAAGCTCCTGTTGATGCACGAATTGGTCACTCACCAAGTCCTAGCCTCACTTCTCTGAAGAAAACTATTACAAGTACTTGGGTGCTCAAAGGAGAGTGTGGGTTATGGTGCAAAGGAAAGAGTCCCAGAGCTCTGGAGGAGCTGTGAGCAGCACAGGTACTGTGGCACAGCTGGATCGTTGATGCTCAAGGTGCCTGGATGCTGATGCCAGCAGGGTCCAACCCCTTATGCAGCTGGTTTCTGATACTGGATGCTATCAGCAGTTTGGAAGCAGTAGCTCTCCACTTTCACAACCTCTGCAGAAATACTTGCTGGCAAAGGCAAAGCATGTGCTTGGCAGCTCCTCCGGCAGTTTATCAGGGTGTCCATGCCAAGCTCCTGGGAGGGGCTGCTTGGGCAGGAGGAACCAGCACTACCTGCTTGGCCAATCCAGCCCTGAACTGGCAGGACCACTTCGTTGCTCTTCCACGGTGCAATTGGCAGGCCTTGAAAAACCATTTCCATCAGCTCCGAAAGTTACCTTTCTGGTCTGTTCTACTAATTCATGCCCCTCATAAGCTCAGGGCATTGAAAAAAATGTCCAGGCCCTTGGCTTTGTAGAAGCTTTCAGCTCATTGAAGCCACAGGGGTAAAACCCCCCCAAAGGTTAGGCTGTGTTTCCAAGGGCATTGCAGCCCCTTGTAGGAGCACAGCTGTGATGGTATTCATTTCCCACCTCTTATCCCAGAGGCCATGTGTGCATTCTGATGTGCTGCTGGAGACAGTGAGAAAGGTCAGTGTTTCCACAATGACACAGGTGGCGCACTGAGACCTTGCGGTGAGGATGTAGCAATAGATTTCTTATATTTAAAGAAAATAATCAATTCTGTCCCTTTGAGGCTGTCAGTCCCCCTCAGCACATCTAGCACAGAGATGCTGCAGTCAAGTGGGCAAATAAACTGCCTTACAGGGAGCATCACCTTCAACACAAGGGGAGAAGCACTCTGCTACTTTCCAACTCTTGCATCCAACCACAGTAAGGCTGCCCCTCTTACTCTCCACCCCTGCAGTGCAGAGGGTCACAGGCCTTGGGAGAGGGACAAATACGTTAATGAGGTCACAAGTCTCTTGAGCACCAATCCTGCCTGTATTTGCTCCTCCACTTCAGCTTCCCAAAGTTCCTCTTTGCTCAGGGTATTACTTTGCTCTGTGGTTTTGTTTGCAATTTGTTCTGAACTTGTAAAAATCTCATCTAGCTCCTAGCTGTAGCCAGCAGCTTCCTCCTAAGGGCAACCTTGTGACTGTATTGAAGTTTTGTGCTACTTTAACTACTTTCTTCTCTCTGCTCACAGCAAGGACACAGGATGCCAGAGCTTTGCCAAAATATTTTACTAAATAAATAGAACTGCAGGCAGTCTCCACAAGCCAGTCCAACAGTGCCACATGACCCCAGCTGGCAAGAGACAAGGGTTACATTTATATTCAATTTTAATTCAGAAAAATATCAACACTTATTTACCACACTTCATAAAATTCATGTGACAAAATTCCTCTGACAGACAGTTTAGTAGCCCTCTTACTCCAGCTATGTGAAAAGCACAACAAATCAAGTCAGCCTGTGCTCTGGAGTATCATACCAGGCTGGCAGCAATACATACACTAGAAGTGACTCCTTGCTGAAATCTCTGGGTACTCTGGGGTTCTTGGTGCATCTGGAAGTCCCCAATTCCCTTGCCACCTCTGTCTGGTTTCTGGGGGACCTTACAGTTATTAAAGTAGCTCAGGCCAGCCTTTTGTACAACGTATATAGTGCAGCGCTGTAAAGGGACAAGGCCACTCATGTCCCATTTGGCCCATTGAGAGAGGTGTGCAAGGAAGCACCATCTTGCCATTACCATTCTCAATGTCTGTGCCACTGGCATCTTGTCACGAGAAGGACACTGCTGGATGTGGTCCCCATACACACTGCTTTAGGTGCATCTTCATCAGCCTGGCAGCAGGGGAGAGGAAGGACTGATAAAATCATTCTTGACAGTAGAACAGTTCAAGCCTACCTGCAATGTAGGTGTTTTACTCCACACCCTTGGGATCACACACCCTGCCAGTGCTGCCCATGGTGGTACCTGGGAATCTGGTCCTCACCGAAAGCCACCAAACCCCACTGCCCGTGATTAATTCACTCCTTGAGGGTATTGTATTTTTGAAAACAACTTCTCTGCCAGCACAAGCTCCTTCAAACGTGTGCCTGGAGCCAGAGGACTGGAGTGAGGTCCTCACACTGGTCTGGGCTTCTTTATGAGGAAGCTCTAGGGCTGTGCTTACCACTCCCCTCCCTCTGCTGGGACCACAAGCACCAGAGAGAAGTAATTCTTGCTCCATCTTGGCAGGACAGTGCTGTCTCAGTATGGAACACCAAAACTGAAACACATTATTACTTACAACTTAAAGAAACAGAAATGAGGAATACATCCCATAGCAAATGCAGGCAGCCCAAGTGCTTTTGCAGCAATCTCCAAATCTCTTCAGGAGATTTATAGGGGAGTATGTCAGATGCAAGGACTAACAGCACCATTTCCCTTGGCAGTGCAGGCACATGACAGGGGAGGAAGGAGCCCTCACCCCCTGGCTGTGGGCTGGCAGGGCTCCCGCAATCCCCCAAGCCCTGGCAGAGCACAGGAACCGGAGCGGGGGAGCTGCTCCAGCGGGAAAGGCTTTTATCCTGGCCATTTGGCTGGCTCTTGGAGAGAGGGAATGGAAGGAGGTGCACAGGAAGCGAGACCAGGCAGCTGTAAATCCTGTCAAGTATAACGATGTTTTTTTAAGCATATTTTCTTGATTTCTTTCCCGAGGGCCCAAACCCAAAAGATGGTTACATTTGATCTTTAGGTAACCCAGAAACAAAGTGTTTCCCAAACAAATAATCACATTGCAGTCTGACAATAATAATTATTACAAAAGAGCATTTTATTTCTGGTTTTTTTTTCTGGGCGTACTATATTGCAACATAACACTATGCAGATCTATTATCATATTAAGAATCTTGCTACAGAATTAAGTTTGTCCATTTGGTCAAATTCAAAGTTTTTTCTTGGCATTCCTACAGGACTTGTCACCACTTTAGCACATGAATTATTGAAGTGCCAGAAATGTGATATAAGACTTGGCGCAGGCGCTTTCCAAACAGAATTTGCAAAAGTTGTTGGGCTGGCTGGATGCACGAGGTCAGCACAAATATCAATTCTAATTTTGACAAAGGAGGAGATGCACATCTCCAGATTTTGATCACAAAGTAGATTAGCTTGTCAGGCTCAATGTACTATGAAGGTTGTTTCCTTACTTTTGATGCAATCTTTGTCATCTCTAATTCCGTTACCAAGGAAGATTCTTATAATTTTTGAGCAATAATGAAAAAATGCCTTGCTTAAATTCTGGAATTGTCATACTTGTTAGGCACCTGATTAATATAAGTAGTTATATAAACTCTTGTATATATACAAAACATGCTAAAGTATTGTCCACAAAATGTCCATCCATTCTAAGTCAAATACTATTGGTCACAGAAAGGTCTAGTATGAATTGCATGTGAATATACATATGAGCAGTACATGATTCACTGAGTAAATATGGCACTTTTACATATTTTCCTGGATGTCATAGAGAATTAGGAAACAGTATTCCCTCAGCTGACTCATTTCTAAGCTACTGTAACATGGGTTTGGAAAATACACCCCAGACTACACAGTAGGAAGTTTAGAAAAGTCAACAGTGCAGCTACCTGAGTTTGTTTCATTAAGAAATTAACAGTAATGTGATATTTTATCATCCACTGCAAGCCTGAGGGTTGTCTACTCACAAAAGCCAAGCTGCCTAACCCTGCTATAGATTAAAACAGCATGGGGCTCTGCAAGATTATGAACTGACCTAGCACCTCCAAAGTGACTTGCTCCACCTTCTCCTTGTACAGACCCCAGCTGCAGAGTCCTGTCCCCTTGTTACTCCCACCCTGAAGTCCATCCAATCCTTTAGAGAGCTGGTCCAACAGAAAATTAGTCCCTTTTTTAGACTGGCATAGTTTTCTGCTGGCTTAAAAAGTTGGTTTGTCCTGTGGAGGAATCAGACCAGCACCAGACCTGTAGAGGTACATGAGAAGCAGCTGGAATGTGTTGGCAGGAATAGGGAGCATGGGAGGAGGAGGCAGCTGCCCCTTTTTGGTGACAGTGAGCTGTCAGACTGACGAAGCTGTCAGACTGACGAAGCTGTCTCAGCTGACCAAACCCTTGGAGAAGATACAGTTATTAGTGTGAAAGTGCTTAGACCGGTATAGTTTATTCCTAGCAAAGTGAATAAAGATATGCCAGCACAAGGCACTTTATACTCATGTAACTGTGTCCACATGAGGGGTTGCACTGGTATAATCAGTAACAAACAAAACCCCCACATCCCCTAAGTGATGTATTTACAAAAATGGCATAGAACAAGTCTCCAACCTTCAGTTATGAGGTGTGCATAACTTCCATTCAGAAATCAGGCCACAAACTACACATGAAACAACATTAGACACAAAATAAATTAGGGATTTAAAATGCTACATCTAGGAGTATAAAGACTTTTAAAAAAACTTTAAATGTAATCACATATTTAAAATCTAAGTCAGAGAACTATACAGCTCCACCAATTACTTGGACATTTCAAACAGTTTACATTCATCAGGGACAACAGCACTTTGGTTTACATAATTAGGTTAATATGAGCAATGAAATGTTTCTCTTCCTCACATAACATCAAAGTGAAATACATTTAGAATATATATACTGGCAAGCTGTTCCAGTAAGTGCATTCCACACACGAGCAGGAGTAGCTCTTGCAATAGCTGTTCAGTTATAGGTCTTCAACAGAACTAAATCAAACCCCTTTTAAAAAGCTTGATTTGATTCCTTCATGCCTGACCCGTTTTTGATGAATCACATGGATCTTCTCCAGAACACAGCCAAACACAACAAATAAGTCTGACCTGGTAGTGTGGCAAGCCCACACACCAGATTGCACAGCACACCCTGGAGTAATGAAGAACTTCTCATTGTACTTTGTCTCCCCACCTGTATAAGACATACTCTTAAACCAACTGCATGCTTTTGTACCAAGCTCAAGAACTCAGATTAACTTGCTCAAGACACACAATGGCAGTTAGAAAACATTTAAGAGCAACCAATCTGACAATTGTAAAATATTTTACATAACTTTAAACAATCAGCAACTCAACCTCTGCAATTTATGAACAGCATTGCCTCCTAAAGAAGTAAGGACTTATTCCGAGATATTCTTGTGAAACATTTATCCAATGCCTGCATCTGACTCAAATATGTATTGTTGAATAGGAGGAAGAGATCTCCTCCCAGCAAAATATTTTACTACTTTTGATTAGCTTAAATTAGCTTGTGAGTAGCACATGACTTTCAAACCTGACTAATAGAAATCAAATGGCTGGATTAAATAAATAGCTCAACATGGCTTCAGAGGATAAAGTCTCCAAGCTGATGCACAATCATCGGCGATCACATTATTTTAAAAAGCAGAGTTCCAACTGTATGATTTCCAATTTAATTACTCTCTGGGAGATGAAAACATAGCTTTCATCAATGTCCTTGGGTAGTTTGGGGTAGGCTGAGACTTGTGAGGGGTTAATGTATTTATTTATTCTCATTTTTGCAAATCTGCAAATGTTCCCGTGCTGGGCTTGGTTTTATGCTATGCAAGCTCGATTAAGGAGCATATTAGATGCTATTTCCTTGTCAGAAGCTTTACAAACTAAGTATGATTGCACTTTTTCTGGATTCCATTCCTAGAAGGTGCCAAGCAACTTGGTGGGGAAGTGGGCTGAGGGGGCAGAGAGCACTCTCTCTCTAGCAGCACGGGGTGTTTAGGGGAGGATGGGGTTCATATTGCTGAATTGACATTTCCAATACAGTGAGTTCACTGCACCCCTTCCATTCACATTAGCAGGAAATGGGCAGCCACATCCCTTTGCACTGCTTGGAAAACCTTCAACATGAGTCACTTTGATCCTGATTCCTCTGGAAACTGTAACCTTGCTCTTCCTGCACCAGAGAGGAAATCACAGTGAGTGCCTCCTGCTCAGTGCCATGTGTGAATCAGCAGCCAGACTCAACTTGCCAAAAGGCCCTGAAGGAGCTCTGCATGCTCTCTCACACCTGGTAAAATACATAAAGAACCTTTCTACTTGCTTTGGCCATCTGAGAAAACCATGTTGCAATGAAAAGGGATTGTCCACCTAGATTTGATCTTGTTAGATGTTGAACACCTTCCACTGCCACTGAAGAAAACAGGAAACAAGGCATTCAACACCTGCAGCACCACCTGTTGAAGACCATGTCCTAAGGGATTAACAATAACCAGAAGACAATATAATCATCTATTACAAACTATGCAACCCAAAGCATACATTTTAAACACAGTTTCCCTGGTGGGATTAGGAAATGGAAACTAAAACCAGCAGATAAAATCATTTACTTTTACCAGTAAAAATTAAGTTACAGATGCCCTTGTTCTCAGGGCAAAACAAACTTTAAAATATCTTAAAACAGTGAAAAAATATGAGAAAATTTTATTTAAAAATATATGTACTCCTGACTCCAAATTTGTTTGTACAGAAAGGACTTGAAAAAGAAAAAAACAACGACAAATTAAATGCATATTCGGAGTATGCATTCTCTAGAGCGTTTTTGGTAGAAGTGTTATTTCTGTAAAACTGAGCAAGAAGAAGTTATTCAGCTTTCATTTGCTCCCTGACATCAGAAGGCAAAGTTTCAAACAAGTTGTCCTCTACAGTGAAACCAGTCCTCTTCAGAGCTCTACACTCACCGAGCTCAGGTGGGAGGATTTCAAAGTGATTGCCTTTAATATCCAAGTAGGAGAGCAATATCAAATTACCAATTTTAGGTGAAAGGACTGACAAGTTATTTTTCCCAATTTTCAGAGTCTTAAGTTTTTTGCAGAAGTATAGTTCATCTGGCACGCTCTCCACTTTGTTGCAAGTAATGGAAAAGTATTGTAAACTCTGCAGAACTCCTATTTCAGGTGGGATAAAGCGGATGTCATTGTATGACAAATCCAAATATCTGATTTTGTTGCATAGAAATAGGTGGGACGGAAGAACCTCTATTTTGTTATGGCTGAAGGAAAGCCGCTCTAGACTAGTGAGTTTCTTTATATGCTCTGGGATGTAGGTTATACTGTTGTACCACAGCTTTAGAATTGTCAACTTTCGCAGATGTTGAAAACTTACTATTTCTTCAATGGATTTGAGGTTGTTTTCCTTTAGATCCAATTCCTGAAGACTGAGAAGGCTGAAGACTGCATGAGGTATGCGCTCTAAATCACAATGAACCAATTCCAGCTGTGTCAGGTTGACCATTTTCTTCAGGTTGTTCAGCATCACTAACTTAGTGCCATCATTATGGATACACAATTTTTGCAGGTGACTTGAAACATCGACTGCAGACTGTGGGATTTTGGACAAATTACTTTTTATGTGAAGAACTTTTAGGCTTTTAAGCTCACGAAAAGTCTCCAGTGTAATGTTTTTAGAAATATCGTGACTTAGGGAGCCAATCAGGTAGAGCTCTTCCAAATTTCTGAGGCCATACATCCAATGTGGAAGTTCTCTGATGTCATCAAACTTGACACTCAAGATCTTGAGATTCTCCTTCAGAAAAGCCAAGGCGGCACTGTGGATCTTCACGGAGCACTGGTGCAATGACAGCTCCTGGAGATTGTCCAACTGTGCAATGGTTGCTGGTATCATTACATTATTAATTATTTCAAGTTTTAAAGATTGCAGCTCAGTAATTTCAAACACTGTGTCTGGTAGTCCAGAAAGCATGAAAAGCTGTAGCTCCAAATGGCTGTGGGAGTTTGTCTGTAGCCTCTGTCGCAGTTTATCTGCAGTCCACTCATTGTTTAGGTTCAGCTGTTTCAGCTTATTTTCACTGACTTCAGACAGGAAGACAGCAAAGCGCTTGGAGTAGAGAGGATCATACTGATCAATCATATGAAGCATAAAAGCAAAGTCATTCTTGACATCTGGGATATCATCAATTCCTGTCTCTTGCCGAACATACTCAAAAGAATATTCTTTCAGGGAACGGTAGAACAACCAGTACAGTGTATAAAGGCATGTCAGGCCATAGATGCTTACAAAGCACAGGTAGCAGTAAGAAAGTTTAGAGAACAGATGTGCCATCGTGTGATTACAGCAAAAATTCTTGTATCCCGTCATGTCTTCAATATCAACATTACAGACTACTGTAAAATTAACTTCTGAGACAAGTGCTGTGTTGTAAGCAATAATAATAAGGAATTTAATTACCTTAAGTACAGTCTGGCGAACGTACATCACATAGAGTATATCACCCTCCTCAACATGCAGTCGAAATTTCTTCACCTTTTCAAACAGTGCTTTGGCCTGTTCACCTTCTTTTTTATCTAATGCTCCAGGTGTTCCCTTATCCACAACTAACTTCTCAGGGATTGATTTTAAAGACTGTGTCTTGACCAAAGTGCCTTCAGTGCTTGGCTGAGTAGTATTAGACTTGTTAATGTTGTTCTTCCTGTTATCCTTCTCTTCAGAGTCTTCCCCTGACACTTCAGATAAAGCTCTTGTTGTCCAGGGAGAATCAAAACATTTCCCAAGTATTGAAATGAAGTGTTCAATTTTGGAGCTTGATCCAGGGAATTTGAACCAAAAGTTACTACACAGCATGAAGACCAGTGTGTGTATAAGGACAAGGTAAGGGAAGTACTTGGCGTACCAGTGCAGAGCCCGTTCATAGCACACCTGATTTATAAAGCTGTACTGCTGGAGGTCCAGATCAGTCTTGAGTCCTTTCATTTCAACTGTAGCTGGAGGGGTGGATGGCTTCGGTGGTGGAAGGGGGGTGGTATCTGGGATTGTGTTAAACACATTTGAACTATTAGATTGGTTCTGGCAAGGCTGGACACGCTTTGGAAGGCATATTATCTTGTCTTGCATGACCTGGAACACACAAAAAGATATCTTTTGAACTGATGTGCAAACAATGGTGGCAGCACCAATGGGTAGCTGTCCTTGGAGTTCCTCCAGCTGCCAGGCATTCCTCCCCACAGTCTGCTACTTGGCCCCACAGGCTGTGCTATTATTATTCTCAACAAGACACTTGTTCTATATGCCAAGAACTAGGCCACCCCTTTCTATCTATGGTTAGCTTTCCATAATTTGAATAAGAGGGCATTGAGACAATCCAGGGAAAGGAGAAGTGTGGGGAATGCTTCCAGAAAAGACCAGCAATCTCCAGCACCGCTCTCCCCAGAGACAGACTGTTACTGCGAGGTGTACTCACCCTGGCTACATGATGTTCAGAGACAGCTCAGGCTTGAAAGCAGCACAACTGCATTCATGTGGCTGTATTCTCACACTGTGATGTCTTATCACACCAAAAATGGCTGACAAAGGGCTAACGTGAGCATATCTATGCTGGGACATTATTAATCTTCAGGTTTAATAAAGACGGATAAGGACAGTTCTTTGATGGCATTTGTGTGTGCATAGACATAGATTTTATTTAGTTTCTCATACATATACATAGAGTCCTCATACAATCACAGAGTGATCTGGGTTGAAAGGGACCTTAAAGGCCATCTACTTCCAACACCCTGCCATGGGCAGGGACATCTTCCACTAGACCAGGTTGCTCAGAGCCCCTCCAGCCTGGCCTTGGACACTTCTGGGGATGGGGCATCCACAATTTCTCTGGGAACTTCAACCTGTTTCAGTGTCTCAACATCCTCATAGTGAAGAATTTCTTCCTAATATCTAACCTAAACCTACCCTCTTTCAGCTAAAAGCCCTTACCCCTTGTCCTATCATTACACGCCCCGGTCCAAAGTCCCTCTCTATGGGGGACTTCTGTAGGATGGACTATACACCTGGGGGAAAAAATGTAGCTTTGTTCTTGAGTCTGTCTACAATTAAAAAAGAAAAAAAAGCAAAAAAAAAGCCAAAAAAGGAACAATTTTCTTAATTTGGGATGGTCATCTATGTTGACAAATGGAGGTCAGAGTGCCTTTAGAGACCAACCACCTTTGGTTTAATTTGGGATAACAGTTCTGAGTTCAATGCAAGGCTCCCTATAGGTCTGAATTTAAAATGCTAATCCATGCGTTAGACCAAGGAGCTCTCTTACTTGCCCTGAATGAGTAACTGGGATTAGCCAAACAAAGCACATGTGTGTAGTGTAGATGTAGTCTTTGACATCACGGTTGTTGAAAGCACTAAATATAACGTAACAAGAGCTACTACAATCAGATAATCCTTGATGATCCACCCTGGTGCAGGGAGATGCTGAGATAAGACCTCATACGTTTTGAACAATATCACTGCCATAACTATTGACACATCAAAAACATCTGTAGTTAATCTATGTCTGTAAACACTACTGTGATATACACCCTTAGTTGCATCCTGAATTTATGTATCTGGTAATAAAATGGAATTAAAAAAGTTTGTCTATTATTTCAGTGTTTCCACACATTATTTTCCAGTGTGCTTCCTCCAAACAAGCAGGTAAACTTACAAAGAACAGATGATTTACTTTGTGTG
The DNA here is from genome assembly GCA_036785705.1 of Acanthornis magna. Classification (NCBI taxonomy): domain Eukaryota; kingdom Metazoa; phylum Chordata; class Aves; order Passeriformes; family Acanthizidae; genus Acanthornis; species Acanthornis magna. The sequence continues at coordinate 2,769,957 of JAWUZG010000058.1, forward strand.
GTTAAGCAAACCCTTATCTACTAATGCAAAATTCAGCTCTATATAAAGAGACTTTTAAACATGAATGTTGTATCAACTGAAAATACTTGAGAATAGGTAATACAGGCAAAACTACAATTGATTTAATGTGAAATTTAAGACATAGTATATCTGAATACTAGGCCATGTAAGTGAGAAAATTCCTCTGAAATAAGAGCTCTGTCAATTTAGCTCCATTTCAAAGTCATGCCAAAAAACATGAGATCCATGTTTGAACCAGTCCTGTAACTTTATATTTTTGGGAAGTCATCCCAAACAGTATTTTTCATTTCTTTTCTGCTTTTGGCTCTTTAGCAAAATGTAACTAAAAGTAACTGACAGTAATGTCAATTGTTTATGTGTAAGCATCCTCAGAGATGTTCTGGAATGGAAGAGACTTAGTATTAGCTGTGGGTGGTGTTAATAAAATAAGCACATTAATTTCAAATCTCTTTTAAGCATAACGACAGAAATAATATTAACATTTGCCAAATAAAGAAAAACAGGAATTACAAAACTACATTTTTCAAACTTTCAAACAGCAAAATGTTAACAAATAAGAACTGAAGCTGATCATCCGTTTTGTCATGCCAAATTGAGGTGAAAACAGAGATCCAGGCACCAGCCAAACCAACAGCTCTTATCTTAGCTGGCACAGCTCCATTGACTCTAGTGCAACTCTGCTGATTCACATCTGCTAAAAGTCTGCTCTGTGTTATTTGAGGTTGCTACTTAAACAGCTTTAATCCTGGGACCAGCACATTTTTGCTTTGTTCATGGTGAGCCCAAGAGATAAAACAAGATGGGACACCATCCTTCCAAGGCCCTTCCTCATTTGTGGTGTTCTTCCAGCAGCCCCGAGAGCACCCGCCACACCTCTGTCCCCTTGGATTTACCTGTAAGGTGCACCCAAACACTCCGATCATCAGCATGGCGACCGAGAGATAGTCTGTGAACACATCCCACCAGGGCTTCAGCACGCGGAACGCCGGCTGCTGCTCCGAGAACTGCCGGAACTCGGTCACAGGAATCATCGTCCTGCAAAACAGTAAGGGCAGCTCAGTCTCCTGCAGCTCGGACCCCTCACTCTGTGCAAGCAAGTGAAGAAACCTGCCCTGTAAATGGAACTCCCAGCATCGGGCATAGAAATTCCCAGCTACTGACATCCCACTGCCGAAGAGGTCGTGCTGTCCCTATGCAGCTCCTGTGAGGAAGGCAGAGACAGGGATCCCACCCATGCAGGCAGGCAAATCCCTCTCTTTGCTGACCCATCTCTGATGGGCCAGTGAGGCCTTCTGCACCCCTGAAAATCAGCCCATTCTGTAGATAGAGATGTTCAGCCTCATACACATTAGCCTTGATCTCAAAGGTCTGGCTGAAATGCTTGTCCTGTGCTCAAACTTCACATGTCCCTTTAGCTATCATGTTTCATTCACTTCCATTTTATTCACAGTGTTTTCAGGAATGCTTTGGAATATTTTTGTGCATCCTCACTGCAATTTTATATCTACTGTTTTGAGTGCAAGATCCTGACGTGCTTTAGGTAACCAAAACTACAGGCAGATCAAGGGATTTATCTTCACCTCAGATATCTAGGCTTACATCAGCATGTCCTCTGAAAAATCAGCTAAAACATGAGCATGTACAGGCAAAGCAACTGATTTTAAAGCCTACAGCATACTATGTAACTGAATCCCTGAGATCAAACCAGTACTGAAACTCCCTAGTAAGTTACAGTGAAAAGATAAATTCACATGGGAATGCAACAAAAATACTCCCAAAGGCAATTAGCAAAATTTGTCCATTAACTAACATATAAATGCTAACCACAATCACTTCATATCATATTAATACTGGAAGTCTATAATCCTAATTCAGCTGCACACTGGGACCCATTAATGTGGGTTTGGTGACATCCATCTGTGTGCAGGCTTAGTGATAAGCACACACTTGCTGAGAGGCTGCCCAGGAACTCAGGGGATTCAGTTCATTCAGAGCCAGGCAACAGGAAGGGAAGGATTCAAGCCCTAATGGCTGCAATTCATTGCAAGTGTACAGCCATCCTAAGGATTAATAACTGACCCCCACCAACTGGCCATACTCTATTGAATGGATGCTCACTTTGGCACCTTCTCAGGAACTGCTGTGTCTCTGCCTGCCCAGCTGATCCTCAGGAGGTACTGCAGGCCCCAAAGGCATAGGGTGAAGTCTGTAAATGAACTTGTGGCAGCAGCTAGGCTGGGGTTTTGCAGCTGAGTAGCATAAAAACTCTTCTTCCTTGCCCCCCTCTCCTCTTGCAACCCTTCCACGTTGCTTTAAGCACTACTTGGCCAGACAGGAGAATCCCTCTCCCAGCCTCCCATCCTTCTAAAATGTGTCCCCAGGATGTAGGCTACAATGCCAGATGAAACTGCACACACCTCTTGCACAACTGGCAATCCCCAAGAGGAAGGCAGGCTGTCCTCCACTGCACTTCCAAATTAATAGACCATCAGTGAAAATGATGGCAATGCAAGCCTGACTTCACACAGGTCTGAGGCTTGGCAGCATCCATACCAACAGGCCTGAATTGCTGCAGTGCTGGCAGAGGAAAGCAGCATTTCTTATCAAATGGAAGGCGGCCAGGAACCACAATTCTGCTTTTTATGTGTTTGTCTTGCAAATATTAGCAGACATACCAGAGAAGATATACCTACACAGCAGAGAAAAGCTGGGGTAGCTGCTGGGACAAATGCTTTTCACTCTTCTTTTATAAATACTGGTGAAAAAGTGGATCTTGTAAATCAGAAATGCCCCATGTAGCTCTAAGTACATGCCCAGCACTCCTTCAGCTAAACCTCTGCTGGCAGCTCCCAGAGGCACCTGAGTCGAAGAACATCAGGCACAATCTCTCTTCCATTCCCATATGTATTTCATTGCCATTGGTAAGGAATTACCCTTCTCTTTTTCATTCCACATACAATGCAGGTGACCGAGTAGCTGCTGGTAAGCTTTGATATTTTTTTTCTATCAAGCACTGAAAAACTTAGAAAATTCTCAAAGGAATCCACTAATACAAATGTTAGCTGAGCAGTTGCCATGCAACAGTCCTGCTCAAAGTTTTCTAACACATATACTACTATGGGCTCAGGTTTTGAGGCCAGCTGGCTGACTGGAATGCCATCAATACACCCAAGAATACCTATCAACAGATTGCTTTAAAATCATGACATTTTCTTCCCACCCCTGCAATAATGGCTTCGGAGTGCTTTTTCATATTCTGATGTACCGTCTCTAGAGATCCTATTTTTAAGGGTTATTATTATTCTCAAGAGTATAAACAATTTGAGTGTCAGGTAAAGACAGAAGTATGTTTTCTGCAGTGGCGATTCTTTACAAAACGCATGGGCTCACGTGCACAGAAACATGTGGAAACCCAGGAGTCACTGGTTATACACTCAAGCAACTGTGGATGTGAGCCACAGTGTTATGAAAGTCAGCAGCACTGAATCAGGGGCAGTGCCTGACAGCAGATGGGACTGGAAACTATCTTGTAAATTACTGTGCAGGGACAGCTTTCAAGACCAAAAAACCATTTGGCTGTTGTTTTTTATAGGTTTCACTATGTATTTTTAGGCATTTTTGTAGTATTATATATTTGCTTTATTTCTCCTAAGTGATACGTGGGGAATTTAGATGAAGGAAGATAGGTTCTGATACCACAAACACATGCTGCCCTGATCCCTTGCTCCTTTCAGGGGCTGTTGTTTGCATAGCGTGACTCCTCATTAGTAGAGTGCACATACTGTTACCCCGATTAATGGGCCAAGCAGAGGGAGAGCTGCACACACAAAGCCTCTCTGAGCCATCCTAGAAAACCCATCTCTGGAGGTGGAAGGTTTGCAGTTCAACACCAGACATCAAAACCCGTCCGCCACTAACGTTTTCCTTTGTTAAAAAAAAGAAAACAAATGTTACTGAATAATGGCAGTAGTGGTGCACATAAAATAACAGTAAAAAAACCAAAGACTAATGACGCATGATATTTTTTAGCTTTGGGGAAAAAAGACATTCACAAGAAACTTTAAATGGCAACTGAATGTGAAGAAGTAGGAAAACCATTTTCCAGCACTCACTGGAGGAACCCTATTGCCTTTCCCCTTGCTGTACTAACAATCGAGGAAAATTCTGGAAAGAAGTGCAGAGCAGCCTAGGCTTACCAGCACTGCTGACATCTGCACACAGAACAAAATGACACCAAGTCACTTTTCATTTGTCTCCCACTCCCCTCTAGCTTCTTTTCCATTCTGGCTTCTCCAGTGCAGAAAGGACATCTATAAGCAGCAACTCAGATCTCAGAAAAGACACAGCAGGTCCACCTGGCTCAGAGCAATCCTGAAAAATCCTTCCTGGCCATGTCCAGAGCCCAGCTCTTCCCCACTGCTATGTCCAAAGCTGCACCTCTGCCAGACTCATTTATGATCACACACAAACCAGGTCCGCACAAAATAAAAAGATTCAGGCAACCATCAACTTGAACCAATCAAGGGATGCTAAAAAGTCACATTGCAGTCCAAGTCACAGCACACCATTAACTGTAGGACACCATCTCCGGGACAGCACACCATTTACTGTAGTTTCTTATCTCTCCACATAAGAAGGAGATAAAAGACAAGGAGTTCAACATTTCAGCTGGTGAAAACTGAGACAGCATTACTAATTTCAGTTTGCTTACATTCAAAATGTTATTTAATTGCACAATAGATTGTAGCTGAAATGTGGCATCCGACTTATTGTTGAATATTATTCTAACCTACTTTAGTAAATACTAGAGTTCTAAATATTGGATTTTTTTTTCAATCAGAATTAGAACTTGTTCTTTTCATTCTCTCTTGCATTTTTAATAATCCTCAGACCCTAGAGAAAAGAAAACAGTACATGAGATAAATCATCTGGTATTCAGCTACCAGAAGGAAACAAAAAAGGAACTTGGATTAAAAAACAGTTGTACTGGCTGTTAAGCAGTGCTGCAGAAAAGAGTTGTGGATTTGCCAAATTAAATAAAAAGAATAATATAAAAAAAATCAAAAAAGCCCAAACAAACAGGAAAAAAAACCCAGTAACAAAAAATCCCAAAACAAACAAAAGAAAAAACAAAAACAGAAACACCAGAAGGGAGAGAAATTAGTAGGGATTCTTATTTTAAAATTTCTAAGAAATGGAGAAAACTTTGTGAGTGAAAAAGAATATGTCATAATAAGATTAAATCCTTGAATCCAGGTACAAGTGTGATACCTACACCATCAGAAAACCCAACAGGAATCAGCTAATGCATGGGAGATTAGAAGTGGGACACAACAAATTAATGTGACCTAAAAGAGCTAAGGAGAATAAAAAGATCCAAGTCAGAGACAAAAGTATTGGAAACAAATTAGACTTAATAAATCAAGAGATTGAATCAAAGGCTGATTGTGAAATGCCGCACTGTGGCACCAAAGCCTCTCAGCAGTTGGTTTACATCACTGGGAATAAAGGAAAGCAGTGAGGACAGTTTGGAAGTAATGATGGCTCTTGCCAGTGCGGCTACAGAGAAAAGCAAGGCACTAGGCGATCCACGTGATGCCCACTACAGAATATAAAGGAAATCAATTGCTGAGCTTCCTGCCCCCGGGGCGCTCAGAGGCGGCTCGGGCACAAAGCCCGGGGGGTTTCAGGGCCCTGCAGCTCCGGTGCCAGGGGCGCTGAGCGGCCGAGCCTCTGCCACTGGCAATGGCAGCTGGGCCTGTGTGCCACCGGCAATGGCAGCGGGGCCTGTGCACCACCGGCAATGGCAGCTGGGCCTGTGCACCACCGGCAATGGCAGCGGGGCCTGTGCACCACCGGCAATGGCAGCGGGGCCTGTGTGCCACTGGCAATGGCAGCTGGGCCTGTGTGCCACCGGCAATGGCAGCGGGGCCTGTGTGCCACCAGCGATGGCAGTGGGGCCTGTGCGCCACCGGTGATGGCAGCGGGGCCTGTCCACCACCAGCAATGGCAGCTGGGCCTGTGCACCACCAGCAATGGCAGCTGGGCCTGTGCACCACCAGCAGTGGCAGCTGGGCCTGTGCACCACCAGCAGTGGCAGCGGGGCCTGTGCACCACCAGCAATGGCAGCGGGGCCTGTGTGCCACCAGCAATGGCAGCGGGGCCTGTGCACCACCAGCAATGGCAGCGGGGCCTGTGTGCCACCAGCAATGGCAGCGGGGCCTGTGCACCACCAGCAATGGCAGCGGGGCCTGTGCGCCACCGGTGATGGCAGTGGGGCCTGTCCACCACCAGCAGTGGCAGCTGGGCCTCTGCACCACCAGCAGTGGCAGCGGGGCCTGTGCGCCACCGGTGATGGCAGCAGGGCCTGTGCACCACCAGCCCCGGCAGCTCAAGGCTGGCACTGCTCCCTGCCAGGCCTCTGCAGCACCGCTCGCTGGCACAGCACGGCCACAGAGCCCTGGGGACAAGCCCTGGCCGTGGCTTGGCGCTTCACAGGCAGGCACTGTGAGCTGCTCACCGCAGCTTCGTTGCCACCGAGGCACTGTGCCCTGCCTTGCAGCGGCACACAAGGGTCCCCAGTCAGAGACAGGACACACCGTGCCAGACCGGCAAACACTTGGGGACACGCAAGGTGACCCACCCCCTCATTAAGCTGTATTCATCTTGGCGTCTTGAGAGACACTTCACAAAGCAAAAACTTTAATGCTGAGAGAACTGCCCCTCTGGTACAGCCCTGAACAAAGCTGCTTTTGGCTTGTAGCACTTTCCAGGCCTCAGGCTCCAGCTCTTGCTAGGTGACGGTTGCTATTTTTAAGCGGATTCTCATAGAGTCACTTCATTCATTTTATGGAGCGTAACTGCATGGATTGGCAGCAGCCCTCAGGAGAATTAAAGGGTTCATACTGCTGGAGAGTGCTCCAGTGAACAGCACCCGCCGCTCCCACTGCCCCACCTCAGCTTTCAAGGCACAGCCTTGTAGAGACACAGCATTTAAAAGCAGCACAGTGAGCAAAAGGAAGGGAATAGGGAGGCTCCGCCTTTCTCTCAGCCAGGCAGGTGTGACAACACTGGGGCACAGTCCCAGCAGCTCCCAGCACGGCACGCTGGCCTCTGGGCTGCCGGTGCTATGCTGGCAGGAGAGCTGCCAGCGGCTGTGTGCCCTTCCATAGGCACTGCTCGGTGTCACCCCCGGACAGCAGCCAGCCTACGCCCTGGCTATGGCCTCCCTGCCCAGCAAAGGCCAAGAGCCTGTCTCCATGCCTTGCTGACCCTCAGGTGACAGAGAAGTGGAGGCACTGCTGCTTCATGTGCTCAGGACTTGCCAGAGCTGTGCCTGCCAAGCTACAGGTGTTACTCACCACAAGTCAAGCCCTCTGCTATTTTGTTCTTCAAGTAGTGGTTACTCAATCATGTCACATGCGTTGAAGCAATCAGTGTCTTCCATTGTTTGTTTTGGGGGAATGACCAAAGCTACATACCAGAATGGGGGCCCCTGGATGTCAGACAGGCAACTGACATCCAGAAGGTACTGGTTTGGCAGGTGCAGGGTATGAATTACACATCACAGCGAAAAAGAAGAAACATAGCTGGAGGAGAAAGAAATAGAGATATTTACAACCGGGAAGCACAAAAAGTTAGTGAGTTTTCTTAAGCTGACTATAAAAGATGTTTAAATGATTAGCTATTTAACCTCATTTCCCTGACATCCCATCAGTCCTCCTCAGATGTAGGATGAGCATCACCACCTCCCAAGAATGGCACAGAGTTCCATCAAGCCCCACATGGTAGGGGAACAGCCCTGGTCCCACTAGAGAAGGAGCTTTCTTCTTGGCATAGGCTTCTACCTTGGGCTAGAGGCAGCAGGACCACAACTGCAGCCCAGCTGAGTATGACAGGAAGGGTCAAAGCTGAGTTATCCTCAAGAGCCAATTCAAACTGACACAGTTTGGTCTTTCACATCAGAGATCTATTCAAAGCAGAAAGTGCTAGGCCAACCCTGCTCTCCTGGCTGTTTTAAAAGTACTGCATGTTAGGATAAATTATGAAATGTCTTTTGGGAATAGCACTGTAAGAAGGTCTCTGGGTTGGTTCCCACACATGATTTATATTGCATATTCATCTTCATTACAGGAACAGAGCACAGCTCATATTTAACACAAAACGAAGTTGTGACCTGGCAGCAGGGACTCAGCAGAGCCCAAGGGCTGTGGGCCACGTGTACAGGGAATGAATGCCAATAGGTTTTTACACAGGCCAAGGCACTGCACATCCCAAAGCCCACAATCCTTTGTTGTAAATATTTGTTACTCTGCACAAATACCATAATGTCACTTTTCAAGTGTTTTGTGCTGTTTGGCCTCAGCCGCCATGAACCAGGAGGTGAAATTAAGCTGGAGCGCTTTTCAGCACAGGACCTGAGACTGCACTGAGAAGCAGAATTTTGCATTGCTATTTTACCTGATTTGGAACAGCACACTGAGACAGTTAAATAAGCACAAGTAAGGGAGTTTTGCAGTCAGGTTGATGGTGATATATTCTCAAATAGGCTATTTAAACAAAATCACTGGTCTGTGCAGAGTCCCAGGGCTTACGGTGACAGTCTCCTCTAGCCAGAGCTGATAGACACAGCCTGGCATGAAAATGGCTTGATGCTATCATTAGTCATATATTCTGTTGATTATAACTTTGCCAAATTTGTACTTTTAGATGGGACTGGGTCCCCAAAACAACCATAAGGAAAAACCTGTCTAATTTAATATAAAATTTGAATTAAGATCTAGCCAGCAATTATTCAAACCATTCTAGAAACAAGCTTAAGAAAACAAATTGGACATGAACTCTACAAAAATTGTGGTCTTTTTATTTAAAACTTACCAGATCACCCATGCCCCAACTGTGCACTGGGAACACAGTTTTTACTGCAGTGTGAAGAACAGCTGTCTACAGCTGGCTAATTTATAAACCTTTGGCAACTCTGAGTTTGTGTCCTTTGATCTCAGCAGCTGAACACTTCATTTTCAGCACGTGCCCATTTTCAGAAACCCCTCACAGCTCCTGGCACTGCCCATGCTGGCACCACAGATAATGGATCTGCTTCACTTCATCACCTAACCAGGAGAGGACTAAAAGTAGATACAGGGACAAGACACCAAGCCTGGGAAACTGAGATTAGACTAAAGGGAAAATATGATAAGAGCTGGAATTAGTAACTCCTAATTCCCAAGGGGCCGATGTTCCATCCTTATCTGTGTATTCTCACACACGTACATGCAGTGAAATAATGTCTGAACTACCGTGACATTCAGTTTTTGGTAATTATTTTGCTACATGTTTGCACTGACCAAAATGTCCAGCATTTTGGTAAGTGTAGGTGCTTGGTCAGTTCCCATGTAACATACGAGAAAACCTCTGCTACTGACTTCTTCCTATATTTGCAGCATTTCAGGAGACCAGATTCCCTGCTGGGCTTTATTGCCATTGGTGTTTCCTGTAATATAAAATTCAACTTAAAAAATAATTTTTAAAAGGTAAAATTTTTTTGGCTGGAAAAATTACTTTGAACGCTGGCTTGTGTTGCCTCTGAACCATGATGGCTCCCTTTTTGTTCCCCTGACTGCAACGGAGATGTTCACAGGAAGAAATATCATCATTCTGAAGTAAGAAGTACAAACAAATGATGCTGTTTCTTAAACATAAATCCCATGTAAAGGAACTGGAAAGACATTAAAAACAAACCATTTGCATCCAAACAGTTATTTTTAACAGTCCATGTGTTTACTGTACTTTCAAACAAATTCATGTCCTTGTGGCTGAAGCTGGTGAGGAAATGTGACCTGGAGGAACAACAGAGCATGAGTCAGGAGTCCCCACGGGGACATGGCCATGGACAGCCTGTGCACGTCACACCAACTCGCCATGCCAGCGCTTCTCCAGCTGCAAACCAGAAAGGTATCTACTTTCTTTAGTGCCTTTGGTGGGAAACATGAATGAATAGTACCACAAAATCATAGCATATTGCTTTTTTCCAGTTTTCTGCAATGGCTGAATCTAAACTGTTAGCATGCCAAAACTTCCCTGAAAAGCCATTGAAGTTAATTTGGTTTCATACTATGTTACCAAAATTAAGTGTCACAGTTGGTATTAGCTTACAATCTGGGGAGAAGACCAAATACAAATAGCTCACAGAGGACATTATTCCAGTAGCCACAGTTTGGTGGTTCTACAAAACGTGTGCAACTCATGCAGTTTTCACAAGGGCTGCACCTGTGCCAATGATGATGAAAGCAGGCTGGCCACACCCGGGCTGTCCCCTGCGTGACAGCTGTTCGGCATAAAGAAGGGGTTTCATTTCCAGATGCACTGACTGGGGTTGTGGCACCTGAACTCCAGCAAGGTCACAACCAGCTACTGGAAAGCTGTGTTCCATTACGCCAGCCGCCACAGCTGAGCTTCCCCAGAGCCCCAGCTCCGCAGGACCACAGCCGTGGGCAAGATGCCAACGAATCACTGGGGATTTAGTGCTGGAGAAAACTGGAAAGGGTGTAACTTCCAGAAATATGCTGAATACCTAGTCCACTCCTTTCCCTCCGAGTTCCTGAGGCCCCACACTGCAAGCATCCAGTGTGCATTAGGGTTCAGCTGCCCCTCTGCCTAACAACCAGGAGGGAGCGTGGTGCATTCAGAGGCGGCAGTGAATCCCGCTGCTCTGCTCTTGGTATCATTTGCTGTGGCAATGGAAGATCAAACACCTGAACCCAGGACTCAGAGGAGACGTAAGGGACAGAAAGAGGAAGCAGCTTTAATAAACTGCATTTCAAAATATATGTTGCAATATCCACCTACATATACAGAAAGTGCTGCTTTGGCAATGAATCCCAGACAATAACCTTGTTGTTTGTTCCAACTGAGTCATAGCACTTTTTCATGTATTACACACCAAAAAGACTTCCTATTGTCAGCAGCTCTGACTTCAACTTGGTTGGACTAAAGACAAAGAAATGTTCAGGGCTAGAATCTGCTAGATAAAGTCTCAGTGAAATCAATAGGAGCTCTTTCTGTACCAAGCACATGGGCCTGTGGGGAGATTTGGCTTTACTCAGCTACTCCTCTAAATCTAAAGAAAAGTAAGCTCCACGCATTTCCATGTCAAAGACTACTTCAAAGGCAATACTTACCATGTTTCAGCTCTGGGAGTAACATTCTTTGTTTATCAGGGCTATCACTCATGATGCCTGCCCTCTTTCCAGAGCTGCAAAATGGTTTTAATGTGAGTGAAAGCCTTTAACAGCAAACCAAAGTACTGACCAAGAAACTACCCCGTAAGTGGTATTTAAGTACTCCTGAAATATATCTAAATGATTGAGAAAAGTAAAATCCCATCAAGTTTTAATCAAAGTTATACCAGGTCTTCCACACTATTTAACATACTCAGATAATGAAGACAGAAACAATGCTGTAGAATGTCACAGGACAGACAATATTACACAAATCAATGCCATTCATCATCAAAGGAATAGTCAGGGGCCTGAGGCTAATACAAGTGCTCATATTAAAAAATGTTCAGCTGATATAATTACAAATTAATTCCTAATTGGGACAGGAAGCACAAAAGGTTCATTCTGAGTCTTAAGCAGCTCAACCATCTGACAAGTTACTTAAAAACATTTTATGCAGTGACTGAGCCAAAAACATTAAAGAAATGCCTGTTTTCATGATTTGTGAGACTTTTTCATATAAAGAATCTTTTTTGCTCCCACTTGCATGCAACACAAAAGAGCTTTCTAAAACTTCACGACAGTCTCATAAAACATGGATTCCAAAACACCTGGATAAACACACAGGTATTCTCAGCCTGAAGCAGCTGATGGATTTTCTTCCCCCAAACCATCCTTTGTGACAAAAATCCCTGCTCATGGTCTCGTCCATACTCCTGAAAGAATAAGAAAGACTAACACAGATTAATTCAAGCTCATAAACTGGATGTGATCTACACATACTCCAAGATATACACTAATAACTACAGAATCAGAATTGGTATTCACATAAGATGACTTCTAAAGATCATAAACTGGAAAACCAGAACTACCTTCTCCATTGGGCCTTTTCAGCACAGTGCCCATCCATAGGCCATCAAAGAGGGATTAGCTCTAACCTCATTCCACCAAAAAGTCTGTTGCTGCATAAAACAAAAAAAAAAAGGCTGTTGCCATCAAGCCTAAACTGTGAGATCAAAGCAGTTGGTGGGGGGGATTCTGACAACACTATAGCAGGTGTGCAGGTCTTTGAAATTATGTCATCATAGTTAAATGACTGCAAAGAGCAAATACTCTTTTTAGTCACATTACACTTAACAAGGGGCTTTTCCAAGAATACTGTCTGTGAACACTGGGGGAAACTATCTACCCCTGAGACAGATCATCAAACATTTGCATCAACTGAAAAATGAGATCTATAATGGTCTTTGCTCAGAGCACCAAACCTGCTTTCTGACAGCAACCTGCGTTTCTGAGCTGTTGCATTCTGCTGTAAACCACATGTGTATCAGGACCTTACACTGCTGCGTGCTCAGGGACAAGGCTTGACCTGTGCTCTGCTTCACCATATGCTCCAGAGCAAGCAATTAGTCCAAACTCCCACCCTCCTTTCAGTGATGAGTAAAAAAATTGGAAATGTTCTCGGCATGTTGGCAGTCTTATTGTCAGCTTGTTGAATTTAGGACTCCCATCAATAAAAAATCACTATGTACTATTGCCACTGAAGGGAGGCGTGAGCTAGCATCACCATTTTCAGCATATTGTAGCTTAACCCAGGATTAGAAGTTGGTCTAAAAGGCTAGATTCTGAAGTCAATGGAAAAGTTAAAGCTTACTTTAACAGAGAGAGAAATGGATTTTTAACACTATGGTACAGGACCAAATGTTTTTACGTGTTCTGGTTCAAATTCAGTGGAACTTTATATGCTCATCATAACAGCGGTGTTAGCAACTTTCCATGGAGAACGGTGCCATCCTGTGCTTCAGGGGAGGCCTTTGCTTTACTTTTAAACCAAAGAAAAAACATGCACTGCATTTTAAGGCAGGACTCTCCCAAACAAGTGGGAAATGTGCAAAGCACATACATGGCATTATCCTACCTTTTAAAAATCTGACCAGATCAAACACTAGATTGTAAATCAGTCCTTCAAGGGAGAAGGAGACAGTGTACAGAAACCCTGTACTGAAAAAAAATTCCAAATAAACCCTCATCCTGCTCCAAACCTACAACTCTCTGGATGATACAGTTGTAAACTTTATGCTGCATCTGATTAGCTGCATGTGCCAGGCACTAAAATGTAACATGAATACAGTGAAAGAAAGCTGATCCAGGGTCTGTCAGGTTGAAAGACAGCTCTAACACACTTTGCCTGCCTGGGGACGGGAATGCAGCAGTGCCTGCCCTCTGTTATGAATGAAAGAAATGGAACAAATGAAAGACTCACACCTGGCCAAGAGGCTGAATCAAACCTAGCATCTTCCTAGTGGGAAGGAGATCCTAGAAACACAACCCCAACAAAAGTCACTGCACTATGGCTTGAATTTGCAACAGAGTTTTGTTGCACAAAATCCCTGGGTAAACAGCTCAAGGATGAAGAAGAGAGTGAAGTTTCCATTATGTTGGGCACATGAAATCCAACACTTGTTAACATTCTTCTGACAAATCACTTTGGAAGGAGAATGGCTTCTCTGCTTTATTAAGTAAGGTTTTAAAGTATTTAGAAGGTTTCTTTGTTTTTTCCCCTGAGGTCAATTGTTTAATTTTCAGTGTTTTCTTTACTATATAGCCCCTCCCCTGCCCTTCACAACTCTGGCAATGAGGACAGCATCTTTCCACCAAGTTTTCTCAAAGAGGAAAAAACTATAAAATTAAACTCTAGCTCCTGTTATTGTGAATTGTTTGGATGGTTATAGAATTTTTTTTTATTTTTTTTTTTTTACTTCCCACAGCACTCAAAAAGCCTTGGGCTGGGAAGTGCCTTTCTGGCGGTGAATAGGGCCTACTTCAACCAGTTGCGATTGAGGTCAATGGACAATCAGGGGAACTGCTCCTCCCAGCACTCTGACCCAGTTCATTATTTTGGGTCTCACTGTGTTGTCCCTCTGGCGCTGAGGCCACCTGAGTATTGTTTAACACTCGGGTCTGCCCAGCCCGGATGCCGCCCCCCTCCTGGTCAGAGCTCCTTATTGTGGGCCTCAAAAGCCAGATACTGAGGTGGGATGAGGCTGCCTCAGGAAATCAACTTGAACTGCTACGGGAACTGATTGCAAGATAGCACTGACTGAGCACTTGTAAGGAGAATCTAGCAGCCGCTGAATTAATTTTTCACTGAAAACAGCACTAGCCTTTTCCAATACTTGGAGTAAAAAGCAATTAGATTTTTAGCCTTTCCATCAGAAAGCTTATTTCTAAAACTGCTTATGAGGGTAAATAACAACAAATAAAACACACAGAAAGTTTTATTATGGTAAAACCCCTAGCAGGGCCTGTCAGTATTCAGACTGGACAAAAACAGCAGCACGGCTGCCACAAATTTAGCAAACTCAGAAAGTAACTGGAAAAGGAAATGATTCAGAAACCACAGGTGCTCAGCACCAGGCTGCTGTGCCTTGCTGGCAGCCCTGGAACACGGGTACTTGTGAGACAGCAGGAATCCAAGGCCAGGTTAAAATTAGGGATCATCTCAGAACTGTACTCAGCCCAGCTCTCCATGCTGATCTGCACCACAGGAAAAAACAGGTTTTTCCAGGAGAAGAGTGAGCCCAGGGGAGTGCTACCCTCCTGACTACTTTCATCATGCCAAAAAGAAAAGTAAAAGCAGGTCTAATACACCCGGGAGGGGTGGAGGAAATATGCATACTTGGTTGAATTGGGAAGGAAGATTTTTAAATTACTGTTTATTTCTAATGTAGTCATGTTTTTCTCCACTGTCTTGCAAAGCACTTTTCTGCCTGTCCAACCTTCTACAGCATCATTCAAACCTATGGTGCTTTGTGGGAGCAAACATGTACGTGGTTGTCTTCAAACGGCGCTAATAATACTGAGTCTCTTGTCACAGGAGTACTAACCCCAAAACAAAAACAAAAACAAACAAACAAAAAAAATTAAAAAGCAAAAAGCTAAACCATAACTAACATACTTATCTGAGCAATAAAATTCCTCATTTTTAAGCACTTTCTTCCTTCTTCCTCATGAAATTCTGGTAGGATACATTCAGCGGTATTTCATAAACCTCTCATTTTGCTTGGTCAACTCTTTCTAGTGAACTGGACAAACTGCACTTGGTGAATAATGAACAAAACTGCCCATCACTCTGTGACAAAGCAGAGCTGGTTTTAAACCGATTCAAAATCAGGATTTTTTTTTTTTTAAATCTCTTCAGAAACAGAACCATGGATGCCGGAGCCTCGCAGTGCCGCCGGGGCTGCGCTCCTCTGCCGGTCCGGCGGCAGAGACCCGCCAGGACCCCCCGAGGCTCGGAGAGGCTGCGCAGCCCCGGCGAGGGACCCCGGAGGGACCGGCGGGCGCGGTGGGAGCGCGGCTGGACCGCCGCCTCCCAGTCCTGCTCGCATCCTCCCCCTAATGCGGGCTGTTCTCCTGCTTTATTTCGGGGAAAATACAGCCGCGGGTTTTCCCCAAGCCGTTTCCCCCGCGGGCTTTCCCAAGCCGCCCGTCTCCACGGCGACTGTTTCCCATCACTGCCCCCTCGGCGGCCCCGCTCCCGGGAAGCCGCGCTCGGCTCCGGGCCACCGCCGTGCCGGGCACCCCCGGGGCCGCCCGGCAGCGGGGCTGCGCCGCCCGCCAGGGGATGCGCTGGGATGGATAGGGCGGGGGGCTGCCGCGGCCGCTTCCCGGCGCCCTTCCGCGGGAGAGGAGACGGCGGCGATCCCAGATAAAGTTTGGCTCCCCTGGCGCTGCCCAGGGTGGGAGGCGGCACCGCCGATGCCGCCGGCGGGCAAAGCGGGGCCCCGGCAGCCGCGGGCCGGGCCGGGCCCGGTCACTTCTCCCCGCGGGGGCACAGCGCGGGCCCTGAGGGGCGGCTCCGTCCCAGGCGGTCCCCCGGGGCCCCCTCCCCGCGGCCATGCCCCGTCCCCGGGGCGGGCGGCGGAGCGCCGCGGGAGAGGCAGGCGGGCGCGGCAGCGCTTACCTGGCGCGCGTCCGGGCGTGCGGCTCGGGGTCACGGGCGGCGGCGGCGGCGGCCGGGTGGGAGCGCGAACATCCCGCGGCGCGGTGCGGAGCTCAGCGCGGCGGGCAGGGCAGGGCCGGGCCGGGCCGGGCGGGGCGGGAGGCCGCCCGCAGCCGCGCTCCGCCCGCCGCCGCTCCGCCCCCGCCGCCGCGGGGCCACGTCTCCGGTCTGACGCACGCGGCGGGTGCCGGGGGGCGCCGGTCGGGCCGTGCCCGGCAGCCCCCGCGGGCCCGGCGGCGGCGGTGGGCGGGACGGCCGCGCTGTGCCTGCGCCGCTGCCCCGGAGGCGCCGGTAACGATACCCGGGAGCCGCGACCTCCGGGCGCGCCCGCGGCATCCCCGGCCGGAGGAGCGGCGAGGCGGGGGCTGGCCGAGCGGCCCGGCACGGGCGGGCCGGGCTGGGGCTGCTGCATGGCCCGCACGGAGTGCGGTCGGTGCCGTGGGAAGCGGCGGCGGGCGGGGGGAACCCCGAGTCGCGGTCCCCGCGCGTGCGGGCGGCTTCGCGCCGCGGCGGGAGGATGACAGCAGAAATTGGGATGGAAAGATCTGGACCTCAACACGCAGGGCCATGGAACGACTATAAAGAGACCAGGCTGTAAAGCGCCTGGGACTGCATTAACAATGGAAAAGTGTCTCAGAGAGTGACAATTGGAAACACAAACTTCTGGCCCAGCAATTCAAAAAGCGCAATCTGAAAACTACTGCTGAAAGAAACCACATGTTTAAAGGGACTTTTGTCCAACATTTCCAGAAAGATTTACATCTCTGGCAGAACGAAGAGACAGGACAACTTCTGCATCAGAGGGAGGTACTTGCACTCCAATAACTTGCCCCTAACCTTAGGGGTAGTGTGTATTCCCCTAGGGACAGTACAAGTATGTAAACAAGGAAATACAAATATATAAGCCCACTGGGGAGGAGTTAATGAAAACAAACACAACATGATGCCTCACAGCTGTTTTGCTGCAAAAAAATTAACTGCATTGGGATGTGAACGAGGGGTCTGCCAGGGATAGCTGTGGGTAGTTCTGACTTTGTGTACTTTGTGACTGTCTGCTTCAGGGACTGCTGAGGGCAGACTCAGGTTCCACATTTGGGAATCATGGATGTGATTTATAGCTGTGGGAGTTCAGCTCATCAGTTGCCTGAAGTGTTTGCTTAAGTGTGTTGCTGTGCAGAGCTGCTTTTCTCAGCTGAAGCCTCAAGGCTTTCTGAGGCACCTCAAGAAATGAGGGCCTGAGTCTGACAGGAGCTGGAAGAGGTTGTCAGCATAGCTCCCACACAGTCCTTCAGAGCTGCCAGCCTAAAACATTTCAGCACTATTGCCATTACATAATTTCAAGTGTTCCCCCCCATGCTTTGTGGGATATGCCTAAGGAATAAAACAGGGCAAATGAGCAATTTTTCCACATGGACAAAAGCACTGGGTTTCTTTTTCTGAGTTGAAGAAATAGTTACGGTGACTGCTGCATTCATTTTATTGGTTTCTTTCCATTACTCTTAACTCCTGGCAGCAGCTTAGAGAATCCCTCCCTGTCCTGGATGGTTTCTTCTTTCAGACATTTGCAGGCAGTTGTTCCATTCACCCTTTCATCATTGCTTAGCTCATTTAATCTTTCCTCATAAGACAGTCCCTCCTGTTACTTAATTGTGGTGCTGCCTTTCCCTGAACTCCCTCTCAGTTACTCATTTATTTTATGGTGACATGGTGGCCCGTAATCCTGCCATTGTTAACGTTTCCTGTTGTGGACTTTTGAGTTATTTTTGTTCAGAGTTACTGCAGTACTTGGAGGACTGAGCTAAGCTTCCCCTGTGAAGAATAATTACAGGCAAGGTCACTGATACTGCAGTAGAAAACATGGTCCATGGATAAATATAGCTGATGGGTTTGGGGCTGGAGGCTTAGTGCAGTTCTGGTATGTGAGCTTCTGGTGGAAGAAGGCCCAAAAATACATGTTTGATAGTAAACACACAACTGGGGCTCCAAATACCTTTGCTCTAGTGGAAAAAATTTGCTGCCTGCAGGAAAGTGTAATTTATTTGCAAATTCCTGCATTATTTTAAGACCATCTAGGCTGGTGAAATCTGTAGTAACTTTAGAGTATTTATTTTACTAAAATGGTAGGCAACAGTAACTGGATTCCCCCATCTGTATGATTGCAAGTTTGTGACATATTTTGATTTCACTGTTGCCCGTTTTTCATTGACTCCAGAAGAATGCGGGACAGGTCACATAAGAAATGTCATTACTCCAGACTTAGCACATTTGCCTTTTACTGTCAATTGGCCTATGCTGTCCTTCATAACTTACAGATTCTCCAAGTGTTATTGATGCTACTGAGTGCTACCTTGCAGTATTCACACTGTGACAGAAGCAGGAGCAGGGTTTGATTTGCACCCGAGTTAAAACTATCACAGATCAGCCTCCAAACTCAGTTGAACACAGGGACAGATTGCACTGTCAGTGCTTATGTTGCAGTTATCCTCTGTTCATGGAGCCATGGGCTGATTCTCAAGTGTGATCCAGGTTCAGGATGCCTAATCCTGAAGTCCATGCTCAGCACCAACTGCCAGGATACAGCCCCAATCTTCTATTGATTGCTGCTCCAAGTTCTGTTTAGTTTCTTCCCCCGCCCCTCCAATCCCTTCATAACTTGAAGATACACCCTGAAAAAACACAAAGCTGTCCCATACCCTGAAGTTTGGGGTCCCAGGAGCAGCACTGAAGCTGGGTCTGAGGGGATGGTACTGCACAGAGCTTGACAGACCACTTAGCCTCAGCTTCAGGAGAGATCAGGGTAAGAAAACTGGGGTTTGAGTGCCAGAGCTCTGTCTATACTTGGAAACACACCCACAATGAAAATGCTTTTCATCAGTCATCTCTCCAACAACTGTTGAAAACAGCATAATCTGCTAACACAGAAAAGCTAAATTGCTTTCAGACGAAGCACTGAAAAACTGCTTCTGTGATTTGATTCAGCTCAAATCTAAAATGCATGATTTGACAGCTCTAGTATGTTTTAGCTGCTTGAAGTTTCTGTCAGAATTTGTCTTTTCCCTAGTTTGTTTTTCTCTAGTTTCACATTTTAATCCCTCTCCCCCCAGATCAGTGTTTTTGAAATATGAATTTTAAGTGCACCAGATGTTTAAATAATAGCAGTGCACTGGGAATACAGACTTCTAAAATAAATTGCATGGATGCTATGGGCTGAGTCTGGGAAGGAGAAGCAAAGCGTCAGAGCTGGATGAAGAATACAGTCATTTCTTAAGCCCACAGCATTTTCTAAGTACTAAAACTTGCTTTAATCAGAAGGAAAACACTGAAAGGATGTTTAATCTCATGAGCTCTTTTGGTTGTTCCTAAGTGAAGAAGAGCCACATTCATTACTGGTATGATTACAATGAAAGCAGTGCAACTACCTCAGGGAAGAATTTGGCCCAAGTAGATGTCTCTAGAGAAGCTATTGACATCTGTCCCCACATATTATTGGGTACATACAGAACTAAAGACATACCAAAAGAAATAGAACTAGCTCCCATTTTTCTGACCTTTGGCTGAACTGGAGGTCCTGGATTTGAAGGCTGCTTTACCTCTTTAACAGTTCTGATCATCATTAAGTTTTCTTCAGTAATCTGTCTGAAAACATCTTCCTAACTGAGGAGCTACGCAGCTGTGCCTGGTCTGGCTATTGCAGCTCTGAGCCACTGAGCTGTGTGCTTCACAGGATACAGCATCTTATCTAATTTTAGATGTGATGCAACGAGTGGGGGTAGCTCACATGAGGCAGGAGGGATGGAGCCCAGCAGCTTGAGCTCAGGGCAAGCACTTTATAATTACTAACTGCTACTTTTAAAATAACAGAAGCTTTTATTACTACCAATGCACATTTATGGGTGTGATTGAATAAACAAGTCACAAGGAAAAACACTCCTGGTGGAGGCTATTAGGACAAGAGTCAAGCAGTCTCGGCTCGCTGTCCTCAGGTCATAGCTGAGACTGCCCCAGTACTGCCTCCCAGCCTCCCCCTCTGATATTCTCTATTGAATTGAAATGCTGTAGCTGGGACAGACATATATACAGGCTTTCCTCTGCATGGGAACCATTTCTTCCCCTCATTCAAGCACTCACAGAGAGATGGCTTAATTCAAGTGTTTGGTTTTCTCTCATACTTGGTTTTCTCAACAGCTTTCTGCCTCTCGCCAAGTTTGCCTGCTCATAACCAAATCAATGCACAGAATCTATACGTCAGTATAAAGAAGCTCTACTTTTAGGGGAGTCTCTACTTGCCAGAGCAGTGACCTCTCCTGACCAGTGTCCTGGCTCCATGCTGTACTGGACTGAGTCACTGGTTACAT
Organism: Acanthornis magna; assembly: GCA_036785705.1. Classification (NCBI taxonomy): domain Eukaryota; kingdom Metazoa; phylum Chordata; class Aves; order Passeriformes; family Acanthizidae; genus Acanthornis; species Acanthornis magna. The sequence goes on from JAWUZG010000058.1 coordinate 2,790,554, forward strand.
GGCCTGCTTCCCTGGCTGACGTCCTGCAAAGAGATAACAGGCTGTCGGTGGTGGTCCAACTTGCATCACGCTTTGGGCTTGGATGTTTCAAAGAGGATTCAAGTCTTTCACTGTCATTAAACCATATTAGAATATCTATGCCTGGTTCCCTCCCCTCCAAAATTCCACCACTGAATTACCTACCCTTTTGTCCACTGTCTTTAAACAGTCAGTTGCAGATCTTTTACTGGTAGCAAACCTGTGTCAATAAATCATATTCTAAAAAGCACAAACAGCACATTCTTAACAAAAATGTTTTTTACACATCTAAATGATAAAGTAAATGTTTGAGAAAGAAGTCCCTAAATTTTTTCCATGGTATTTTAAAACACTCATCTCAAAATAAACAAGAAGAAATGTTTGTTAATCATCTGGAAGTTTTAATTTCCTATTTTGCATGGGAACCTGAGTAATCAGACATATGGTATGCTTGTTAGCTGGGAAAGAGTCAGGATTAGAACAGATTCTCAAAATTAGAAAGCACTAAAATACAGCAGCTGTCTTGCCTGCCTAAACTTAAACAATGTTTTGTATTAATTGCTGAAACAGATCAATGCTGAAAAAACACTACACATCCAAATGATTCCCTGAAATTCCTCTTGCCTAGCAGGAGAGAGGAAGTCTCAGGGGATTGGGGATGATCTAGTCCATAATTTACCTGCACAGGGGACTATCTGATACAGACATAGCTGATAAGGAGCAGACTGTGTTAGTTGCTGGCTTCTGTATGAGCTCAGTAGGTTTAAGAGTTGTGAGATTCCTAACACAGTAGAAGCTGGTCAGATCAAACTAATAGTATTTTTGGATTTATAGTGCTAAGCATCAGGGAGCCAGTCAGCAGTGAAAGCATGTCCTGGTGTAAGTGTTCCTGCTGGGTGTGAAAGTGCAGGTCATGGGCCACGCTGCTGCCATCGGGGCAGGTTCAATGGAATGAACAGCCCATCAGTCTGGTTTGGACTGGTGTCGTTCTGTCAGTCAGGAGGGCAATCAACGGCAGCAGACAGCTCCCAGCATTTCCTGCGTCATGAGACAAGGCCCACGCAGAGGATGAATGGGTTCATGTTTTGCTGCTTATCCATGACACAGATCCAGGCCAACTCCACTTCCGGCAGCGGAAGTCAGCGTGGATCTTGCAGCATGCTTCGTGCACATTCGTCAGCCACTTAACGTGGAATGCATCTGACCCCACTGCAATTATGTCGACTATGTTCAGACTTGCCTCCATTTCAGTGCTCGCAGGTAAAAGGGGTTTTTTCCGCTGTTGTTTTTCCATCATGTATTTGCTCCTTGCACTTCACTAGTAATCAATTTGAATCCAAATATTGGAAAAACATCCCACCAAAAAAACTTTGGGATCATTTACAATTTCAACTCTGGCTACTTCCGTCTGCTTCAGTGGGGAAACAGCCCAGAAGACCAAGTACTTCACTGCAGTGTTTGGGAAGACTGAAATAGGCTGTTGGGATGAGGGGGCATAAATAACAGCAATCTGTAGCCTGCACTAATTGTCAGTCCAATGTCCTACCTATTCAGGCCTCATACACACAGCATGCACTTGATATTTTCATTCTTACTCTCCCCTTCCCTTGGTTGTCAGTGGTTGGGTCTCCACTGGGACTACAGCAAATTCAGCCAAGTCAGTGACTTCACATTTAAAAGTCTCTATTGTTATTTCTAGAAGTGCTTTTGTATCCTCCAAGCTCTGGCTGTGAGCCATTCACACAGGTACAAGATGATAGTCTGAGGGCTCCAATCTTCCCTTCGCACAGCTGGAAATGTTTCTGGTGGACGTGATTTGCAGAGTTGTCCAAGCAGTCCAGGCTGCATTGCCAGAACTTTCTATCAAAATGAACAATTATCACACTAGAGTACTCAGAATTAAGGCTGTGTGTATTTCCATATACACATGCTTACATAAAACAAGCCTGCAGCTGAGATAAGAGACACAGTTGTTTACTACAGCACAAATGCAAGGGGATAAAACATCCATGTAAGCTGTTTTAGTCTAGCTGTTGGTCAAAATGTATGTGGTACATTGATTCTTTGTTCAGCAAGAGGCTGATTATATACTTACCCGTGAGACATTTAAAACTCAAAATGTTGCTTCAAACAACTTCCCCTTTAGACTGATTAATCATAATTTAAGAAACGGAATTGTGCATTTTTCTTTGCCTGGCTTCATCTGCTGCATTGCAGTTTTAGAGCACTGTATATGACAAACCTTCCAGGAATCTCAAACACAAATGGAAGTTCCACTGAATCACTTGAAGCAGCTGAAAAACACCATCAGTGAGGCCACACAACTGCATGGAATGTGATGAATTTCCAGGAATAGGATTGTTTCCTGGAGATTATTGTGTAAAATACAAGTATAAAGAAGGAACAAAGGTAATGCTGACAGTCTCTGCACCACTAGGCTATTTTAGTTCATGAAAAGAAGGATGAAGAAAATAGACACGCTCTAAGACCTTTGCTAGGCTAACAGGAAGCCTATGTGTCAAGAGCAGATTCTGAAACAAAGCAGTACAAAATTATCTCAGCATAAAATATAACTTATCCATGATTTTATCTTACAAAACCAAATCCACTTTTAGCTTGGAGTGCTAATGGAGAGGTTAAGAGCTCTATGTCCATGCTTCCATCCAGCAGTAATAAAAGAATGACTAGGTAAAAGGCAATAATTATATAGAAAAAGGTGAAGTCTGAAGTTTTGAGGACAAAGGAGAACAGTGTATTTCACACAAGCAACAGGAAATCTGACCATTCATTTTCATTAAGAAATCAGTTCTGCTAACTAGGACTTACTTTGAAGCAGAGGTTAAGCAGAGCACCTTAAAAGGAAAGTACCACATAGCATGTGCAAAAATTTGGCCTCTGTATGTAATGAAAGCAATCGTTCGAGGAGAGCCTTTTGCTCTTTTCCTTCAGAGAGCCTCTGCTCCAACACGCTGGAGGATGCCTTACTTAAAAATAAGTGGACTCTTACAAGTACAAAATCTGATATGGTTTCAACCCTGGAAGTGTTTGCTTCCCAGCTGTATCAAGCAGATCTCAGGTCCTGACACTGGTTATTAGTGAGTAAACTCTGCAGCTTCTACTAAGACGTCAGGTATAAAACTCAGGTGACATAGGGGTTTCTGTTCAGTGTTTGTGTTCTTCCTATTTCAGGTGGTACTTGAATGTACAAAGATGCTTGGATGGAACACAAAAACAAGGCATAGTGCTTCATGAAACAGGTTTTCAAATGCTCTCATATTTCTGTTATTTATTTACTTTTTGGTCCTGCAAAAAGAGAGATGCAGGAATAAAAAAAACCCCACTTATGTGCATCCAAGGACAAGCAACTAGCCACAGGCAGATTATCAAAGTTTAAAGAACAAGGATATGATAGTGTAGTTACTTTTCAGATCCACTTATTGCAAAGAACAGCTAAACTCCCTTATTGCCACCAAGGGAGCTACACCCGAAGTGCCAGCTGGACACAGTCCCTGGCCTCTGTGCCCCAGGGTGTGGCAGGGAAGGTGCTGACCAGCCCAGAGCTGTGCCATGGATGCAGCACAATGTGCAGGATGAAAGGAGAGCATGCTACTGTCTGGGCCTGTGCCCAGTGCTGCTTTAGCTTACCCATGCAGACATTTCTGCACAGCCGCAGAAATAGCTGCACACACACAGGGAGGGGAGGAGGGAGGAGAGGGCAGCAGAGCCACCTCCCTCAGCAGCACCATCAGCTTGTGCCAGCTCATGCTATTCATGGAATTTCAGCTCAACCCTGACAACAGCACAGTATGCCAGATAGATAGACCTCCTCCAGGCTTACACTGGGAAAACACGCAGCAGCGCCAGCCTACCAAAAGTGATACAACAGCTCTGAATAGACAATAGAAACAGATTTTTTTTTTTGCCTTGCACCTATATTTTGACATTACCCTCACAGCATCTCAGTGGTGTGGCCTTTAATCCGTGCACCGCAGTACGACTCCCCTGCATAAACAAGGCACCACAGTGCAGAGATACTGAGCTAGGCCAGAGGAGCAGGGAGAGCTGCCTGGCACAGCCCACAGGCTCTGCTTATAGCCCAGAAACAGTCAAGCTGCATTAGCTGAAAAGGAAGACAGCAATGCAGGCAGCTCAGCCAGAACGGAGAGCAGTCTGCATTCCCTCTCCTGACACATCTCTTAACAACTAAGAGAACTCCTACAGAATCAAAAAAGTTGTAAATTACTGTTTCAGTTTATTTTTCTTCCAGTCTAACAAATAAAACTATACTACTGGCTGAAATTCTGTCAATTTTAGAAAAACACGATGTCATTATGAAAAACCAGAAGTACAGGAAATGATGAGCAACTTTCCAGCAGAAGTTACAGCAACAATGAAAACCCTGAATAGTTAAAGCCTTGGTAATTACACCCAGGATCACACAGACAATCTTGTTTTGTGCCTTTGGATAGGTCCGTCTTCCTTTCCTCTCTCCCATCTTCAATGTTCCTCTTAGACTTTGCAGATAAAGTTAAAAGCTGAAAGCAGATTTGGTATATACAGATGCACACTTGAAACTCTGATCCACAGTCTCACTAAAAGTATTGCTTTCTTCTCCTCTTTCAAAGTTCATTAAATGTGGAGCGGATGAATTGTCCCAGAGGTTACTGCATTCATAGTAACAAATACGGTTTCTGCAGATTTCTTAGGAGGAAGATCATTTGCATCATATTCTCAGAGGTAATTAGGTAAAGCATGAACATTAGTGATGCAACCTCTGTCATTCCTCTAGTAAATACTGAATGTGCTGGTTGACTTTAAATATAACAAAAAAGTCTCAGATAAACAACAGTTCCTTCAAGTTGAATGAAAAAAGGTAACTGGCTACCTAAGAGAGGAAGATACTGTTTCCAAGTGTTCCAGCCAAGAAAAATCCTCAAAGATTAAGTTAAAACACCAGAAAATCTGTAAAAGGGAGGTCACTTTTAAATAACTCAAGTATGAGGAAATCTTCAGGGACACTGATCTGTAGACCAGGCTTCATTCCTTCAGCTGCTTATGAAATGATGCAGTATTAGACTTTTCCTCCCTGGTTTGAGTTTTCTCGACTTCCACCCAGTTATGAAACAGTTTGTCAGACTTCAGACTGACTGCCTGCTTCTCCAAGCTAGAAACAGTAAAAATAATTTTCAAGAAAAAATGTAAAGATAATACCTGTGTGTTTTGAAAATCCTAGGGATTCCCAAGAGTCCTGACACTGATGAAGCCCATGTTACACTGACAGCAGCCCTTGGCTTCACACATTAGCTGGAATATCAACAACTCTGACACACAGCAATGGCTCCAGACAAGTTTTACTGCTCTGTCCTCTTGGCTTTGCCACTGCTCCCCAAGGCACTCACCAAAAGCTGCCTCAGGCACAGAAAGGCAAAGGCCCTCAGATTTATTATTTTCCTGCTCCTGGTACCTGTAAAAAGTCCATACAGAGAAACTACTGACTCTTGTTTTTCATCTTCTGCCCTAACCTTGGACAGTGGCAGGATCAGGAACATGCCATCGTGACCATTCAAAGCATTTGGAGTGTGTTCTGCTACAAGCAAGTGACCATTCTGTAATGATGTGGTATTTGGTGCTGCAGCTGGACAAGGTGATGTTGACCTCTAGTGACTAGTCTGGGGATACCTGGTGGCACGATCGCAGTGAAACCTTTCTGGGAACAGCTAGCCAACAATTTCACTGAAGCTGGCACATGAGAACAGTCACCTTTCTCCTGGCAGTGAGCAGTTAGACATCCCTTTCATGGAACAAAAACACCCAGCTGAAATAAATACCCCAAAAGGCTGCTATATAGCCTCAATTATGCATGCTGAGAGATTTAGCTGGAGGACAACTGCACAGAGGCTGCAAGAGAGAAAATGCACCCAGAGAGAAAGGACTGAACAAAGCAGCCCACGGAGATAGACATCCAGGAGAAAAATCAGGGGGTGAGGAACCAGTTACAAAAGGACCTGAGCTGGAAGCAATGTATTTAATAGATTTCTCAGAACACAGAAATGAAGCAAAAGGAGATAATTGTGATCCATTGTAAATAAGCAAAACAGCAGAGAAACATCCCAACCAGCCCACTGTCTATTTCCTTGCTGACATAACCCAATAGACACAATATTGTGCCAGATTATTAGTAATGGAAAATATTATTAGACATTTAAATACTTGCCATCAGCAAGTTACATATTTGAATTTTAAATCTTATTCATTCTACATAATGAAACCATTTCTTCAATTACATTTGAACATCACGTAGAGTATGTTACATTGCATATTCATTGAATAAATACAGAAGACAATACATGTTGCCTTAGGAAGTTACGCAGAACTTATCCACAGATTCAAAATAACAAGTGTTTTATTTTCCCACTTATTCAAAAGAAATGAAGAAAAAACACTTCCCAGCAGAGCCACTCAAGATACCTGAAGAAAATAACAGATATTCAAGAAAAGGTTAAACAACAAAAATGACTTGAAGATTGGGAAGGAGAGTACATTTCAACCTAGTGACACTGCCTAAGCGATGTGGTGACTGTAGTGCCCCATGTAGACAGAGATGCCAGCAAAAGGGAAATTAGGTGAGCAGAGCATGCTTCCAGGTAACTATTCTGACATGGACTGGAAGTGGGAAGAAAATGAACAAAATTTCCATTCCCTGCAGAACTAAGCTGTTTCTCAATTGAAAAGGACTCTCATTTCCTGAGACATTTTCCATTTAATACAAGTTTTGTAATAGTAACGTCCATCTTAATAACCCAGCTTATTTCTCAGCTTGGACTGATAAGCATCAAAACTGGGCAGACACCCTGACAGCAAAAAGTAAACTGAAAGTGCACATTTTGCATTCAAATCCGTACATTAAAATAAGGAATCCCTTAGTATTTTGCTATTTGGGTAGTGCATTTGCTTTGCACACAGTGAGGACAAACTGGTACTGCTGTCCCCCATAAGCTTTCCATTCCTGGTTTCTCATGTATTGCTCCACACTGCAGAGACTGGAACTCAATGGTATGTTTACAGTGAAACCTCAAGGAGCTTAATTTATAATTTGGATTTAATTCATTGAAATACTTTTTCCAAACAGTCTTTGCAAAGCAGATGTTGGTATGACAGATGATCTGGAGCCTGGTCACAGCTCCCAGGCAGTCAGAGGCAATAGCGCCGTCAGGGGGAGATGGACGGTACCATTGCCGGAGGCGGTGGAAAGTAGGAGAATGCAGTAGAAATGCCTTATGCAAGTTCTTGGAGCAGTTAAAAGCTGAAATAAATTGGCGTCTCAATAGGAGATCTAAAAAAACCCAAAACGTAACAAACAAACCACCAAAATCAAACAAACAAAAACCACAAAAAGAAACAAACAAAAAACCCAAAACCAATCAAACCAAACAAAAAACAAAAACCCCAAAACAAAATAAAAACCACCCCCCCCAAAAACCAACAAAAAAACCCCACAAAAAACCCCAACCGCCCCCAAAAAACCAAAATAAACCCCCCCAAAAAATCCACCCAAAACCCCAAACCAACAAACAAAAAACCTCCACAACAAACTGCAGAGCTTTACAAATGCTCACTTTAGGTTCCTGGGCAATAGCTGATCATTTCTGAACACTTAGCCTATAGCTTAATTTTGGAATCTTTAATTATCATACACACATACCTTTTACATTTGTGTAATTGTTCATGAAGAACTGCAGTCCTTTTGTTAGCATTCCTCAGCATATATTCTCTCTCTCAACTGGAGATGTTCTCAGAACACATCATTTTGGGAGGGAAAGGCAAAGACGTGATTTGACAAATATGTCAGGTCCCCAGTTGCACAGGATGAATTTTCCATGCTTCACCGACAATCTGATTTAGTATCAGTATATTGAGCTTACACTAAAAAAGCTCTCTGATTTTTTAGCATAATACTTTGGCTGAGAAAAAGTTCAGGTAAATACTACTCCCTCCCCACTGACCTATGGACTTAAATAACTGCCAGAGGAGCCACTGACTTTAGGAAGATGGCAAAAATACAGCTGTTAGCTAAACAAATGCTAAGGATGCAAAGAGAAATGATGATAAGGGGAGAGACTCAGACCTACAATCAAAGCTTTCCCTTCCTAATAGTATTTTTCCAGTACTCTTTGCCAGCTCAATTCTTTATGTTTCTTACTCCATGTTTTATAGCTGGGTACGGCCAATATGTAGGTCACATATCTATTTGCAGATGATCCAAAGTGGCACAGCCACTGAAATAATCAGCCCTACTGTGTCCTTCCCAGCTCTCTCATGCCAGCACAAGCCTGAATTCTCCTACATACCAGGCTGTAATTTTGTCATCGGTTGGACCCTAAGGGAGAGGAAGCAACCACAGTGATTTGGCATCTCCCTGACCTCAATACAAAACTGAAGGAACGTGTACCTAGACACACAGGAGATAATTTTCTCTGTCATCTAGAAGCTTTAGGAGGCTCCTCTGGCCTATGTAATTATTATTAAGGCCGATTAAAACTCACTTAGGGGTGGGCTGTTAATGAAAAAAGGCAGTTGAAATCAACTGGCACACAGTTAAAGACAGAAACTTCTGAAAAATGCAAGCAGGATTTTGCAACTTAATGGAGCTCAAAGCCTTATTAACTATAGCAGACTTCTGCAGCACAGCTTTGCTATTTTCCTTAAAAAAAACAAAAAAAACAACCCAAACCAACCCAAAACAGAACAAAACAGCAGCTTTTTTCAGGGAAGAAAAATTCCTAAACCTCAACTTGTACTCTGTTCCACTTCTGTTTTGAGTCTGCAGTGTCCTGGAGCAATACTCCAAGGAAGCAAATGACTGAGATCTGAACTGATTAGGCCTGAAGTCTTAAAAGACAAGTTGTCATGCACTATTTGCTACTTCACTGCTGACTCAAGAACACTCAGCTCATGTGCATATTCCACTTCCCCATCTGCTCGCTGCTTCAGCTTCTCTCAGACAATTGTGCAATACCAGTACAAACATCTTTGATATATTAAGAACTAATATATTTACTAATTATATTTACGTGCAGCGCAAAACATGCAGCACTTTTCATCAAGGTATCAGAAACACTATTGACTATTAATCTTTATTTGTGAGCTTAACTTATTAAAAGCCTCCATTTTAACATAATAAATAATACAACTATGTATGGGAGCCTACTGCAACCTGAAATGGTACGTAGAATTTCAGTCTCCTTTGCTATGGAATATGAGGCTCTGTTTATGTCTTGGTGAATCTGTGTGTACATCTATGGCAATGAAAATCAATCCATCTTTATGAAGTGCTAGCATTATTAAATCCAGAAAAACAGGCAGCTATAGCTGGAAGAAAGACTCAGTAAATTTAAAGCTTTGTACCTAAGTTTATCAGTTTTCTCTGAAGCAATACAGGAAAGAATATGTTATCAGTTCGTACTGTTTAGTGGATTTATTTCTCAAGCCAGCAAAACCACACAGACTTGGCATAAAAACAGATTTAAATCAAGTCAGTCATATGTACTTGCCTTTGACATTGTTGCTTGTTTCTAGCCATTTTTCATACCAGAAAACTTATCTATTTCCTTCTCATGCATATGTTATAATTTATATCCACAGAACAGAAAGAAAACAAATCATTGCTTTACAAGATCCTTTTATCAAGACATCTTTAAGAACAGAAAGGGTTATTTGGATTGGTATGAATACCCTGAACTTCCACTGGCTTTGCGCTTAGTCAAGCACATTCACTAAGCAGTTACTCAAAAGCTCAGCACCTTACAGAATCAGTCCCCTGCACAGCCCTCAAGTTACTTCAGCAGTTTTCTTTAATGAGACAGGCTGCTTTGAAGGAAAAACTAGCAGTAGCTCTCACCAGCCTGATTAAGGAACTGATTCAGGAGGAAAATTACTTGCTCTACAACAGCTGGACTAGCTCCTGCTCTAGCTTCTCTCCCCTCTTCAGTTTTCCATCCCCACCCCAGGAGTGGCTCTGTTGCTTTCACACAGCCACTTTGTCTGCCTCACAGAAAGCAATGCCAACTTTGGGTCACCTTAAGACACACTGAAATACAATGATTCAGCAAGGGCTGCTGGAGAACCAGAATCATCCCTAAGTAGCAGAAAACTTTCTACAGAGCACAGAAACTGCTGTCGCAGCTCCATAATATAGCACTAACCTAGATAAAAGCACAAGCAACCCAAGGAAAACTGACAGTGTTAGGGATTAATGAGCCCATATATGCACCAGTAATCACGGGTTAGACAGCATGAAAGTGATTATTTTCCCTGCTCTTCCTAAATTTTCAGGCAACCATTGCAGCCACAGGAACTGAGCATATCTGTTATCTGACAATAACAGTTCAAGACATGCTATTTCTTAACCCTTGAAGAGTTTTTTCAAGATCCTTACACTTCCCACTTACTAATATTTTGTTTTAGATAAACATACTTATTATATTACTGTGTCCTAAGCCTGTTTAATACCAGATCTGGATTCAATATCTATGTATGTGCATGTATGTAGCTATATAGATATTATAATCCATGTAAATAAGTCACAGCCATTTGGTTGTAATAATGTACTATAATTAAAAAAAAAACCCACCAAATAAAACCAAAGAGGAAGCCAAGGGTAATTGCTTTGCAAGCAAATACAAAGTTGCGCCCTATGCACTTATCATAAGGGGAGGTGCTGATCTTTGTCCTGTTCTCCTACTGACTTTGGTACTTGCCAAACTATACCAGAATAATTCAGCCTGTTAAACCAGCAGAAAACTAATACACTAAAGTGTTTTGCCCTTGAATCAGCTCAGCATAAGGTCCAGCAAAAGTCAAAACAATGGTTATACCAGAGGGCCAAAGCACAGGGGTCACAGGATTGGGATGTTCCCTATGATGATGCATACCTTTAGCTATAATGAACAACTTCACTAAAAAAAAATCCCACCCAACTTTCATGCACAATATTATGCATTTTTGCTACTGAGCAAGGCCGATTTCAAATCACTATTCACTATTTACTTGCACGTTAGCTATGCTTGCAATGAAGAGTAGTAAGCTACATTCCTTTTTCCCCTTGCCATCCATATACTAAGCCTGAACCCTGCCTTGAGAGATTTGCAGGTTGCATTTCCAGGGAGATTGCAGTGACTGGCTTTTCTACATACCTCCTGTTACAGTTTTCATCCCTCCACACTTTTCAAATACTTACTTAGCAACATCTTTTGACAAGAGTATTGGTTCTGCAATACATAGATATGCAAGTATGAGGGAGGGGAAAATAAATAAGTAACTTTTATTCAGTGTAATATAAGTAACATTCATAAACAGTAGCAGTAAATTTAGAAATAGCATTTTTCTAAGAGGAAAAAAGCAATTGCAAGCAATAAACATACCTGTTGAACAGCAGGCCCACAAGCACCACAGACTGATACCTCCCTGTGTTAAGCACCACGCCGCCAGAACTGCCTACGAGCAAGTTACACTTCCCAAGAAACTGCCCAAGAGCCTGGCTGTGCTAAGTAGTAATAACAATCTCTCAAATCTCTCCCATTACTTTGAGCAATTATTCCTCTCCCCTATCTCTGCAGGTAGACCCATTTTCCTCTCTTCTCCACCTCTCCAAGTGTTAAATGAGTATGACTTGCATATCCATGCTACCCAAGTCTTTTAGCTGGCTCCTAAGAAGCAGAGAGCACATTTGTACAAAATAACACCAGATTACAGGTTATTAGAAGTTGAACAAAGAGGGAATGGGTATTCACAGAAATGGATTAACATAAAGAAGCAACAAGAAAAAGATGTAATGGTTCCTTTACTAAAGGCATTAGACTGAATTAATGCCTAAACCCTTTCAGGTGCCAGTCCAGCCCCAAAGTGGGTTACTACTGCTCCCTCCACCACCTACATGTCCTAGCAATGGAGGACTGGGATAAACTCTTCATGTAATACCAGGATGGAGACTTCTCCAGACACAGGAATTCCTGAAACACTGCTGTGTCCTGGAAGCATATAGGACCACAGTATCACTGCTTGCTTCTTCCTATCAACTAACTACTATTCCCCCTCCCTTGCCACAGTCTATATCACTTGCTATCATGATGGAGCTGACAGCTACACTGAAGTCTCTGCATTCCCTCTGGGAAAAGCACTACCAGGCTTGCACATTTGAGGGACTTGTCCATCCAAAAAGGCCAAATAAAGTGTGAGAGCTTGACTGCTCCTGATCTCCAGAAATACTCAAAGTTCTGCAAAATCATTCCTAGAAACAATCCATAGGATGATGTGCACTGCCTCCTGTTTTCAGGACTTGCAGACGTATATTTGCTCCTACATTGTTCTCAATAATCCTGGCATTTATTGGGGTAGAAAGGAAAGAGAGAAAGAGTTACTTATTAGAAGTGATTACAGAATGAACTTCAGATCACATTCTTGAAGACGGAAAGGCCACACAAACAAGGAGTTATGTTAACATGATGAAAATCTACTGATTAAAAAAAAATTAAACTATTAGAAGACAGTAAGTTGCCATGAAGCAAAATACATGAATTTATAGGAGCACGAAAAAACAGTTTTAGAAATCATCATCTGCCTTATTTCACTAAAACCTACCTCTGTGAAACAGGTACACTACATCATTTTTTATTATTTCATTTCATGTCCAAGAAGAAAGGGCCACAGTTCTGTAAAACTTACTAGGAAAGTTCTTATTTTGAAAGACAAAAAGCTAGCACTTGAATATGTAACAGTACTTGCATGTCTGGGCTTTTTCCTTATCTTAAAACCACAGAGTCAAACCCAGGTCCCCAGAAAAAGCCATAAGGTATCATCTCGCATTTCAAGAGAAATAAGATCTCTGAGCTAACACCATGTGCCATACTTGAAGTACCTTCATGATTTACCCCAAGCAGCATTATTTAGGGCAGTTTAGCCACACCACAGCTATATGTGCCAAGCTGGGAAGAGAATCATTGCCAACCTATTTCTCCCAGTACAATTCCAGTATGCATTTAATACCCACCCAGCTCATGAAAACTAAAGTGGGAGACTTGGAAAAGGTTCTGTAGCAACAATTAAGATGGAAGTTTAGTTCTAAATCAACACAAGAACTTCCCTCCTAGTCCAGAATATGAAAACTGATTTGACATGGAGCACAGTGTTCATTTCCCACCACTGCTCATTATCTTCACACTTTCCTGTGGAAGACAGACCTGCTACGATACAGATAACTGGAAGCAGACTTCTGAGCTCTGCATTAAATGCAACATCTTTCATGAAAAATAAAGAACAGTTCATAGAATTGTAATGCAAACAAAAATTTAATCTTTAAACAAAATGTTCATGATACGGAAGGTCACAATACAAAGTTCTTCAACACAATACAACACAAACAAGTTGAAAAGCCTTTTTGACTGGAAATGATTATTTATACAAAGACTAGATGCCAACAATACTTATTGTACAAAGTTTGACAGTGGATTCATAAATTGATTCCCTGAAAATTCCCTCATTTTGAAGAAATAGTGAATATTAAGGTAATGGCTGAAGTGAATTCAAGGAATTCAGAGTTACATTTGTCTCCACCCTCAAGTCTAAGCACTTGGATTAGGTTTCATGGTACAAAAGGGATAGTAAAGGCACACTGTGGTTTCAAAGCAAGGCTAGGGATTATAGCCTTTACGCTTTCCGGCTTTTATCTGGGTGTTTTTGAAACACCCAAACATGCAGCGAAAATAACTCAACCCTCCTGAGGGCGTGCAGAGTGAACAAATTAAAGTCTGCAAAAAATGTAACCCATTTAGCCTGTAAAACAATATTACTGTTCTTATGCATTTCTGAGTGATTCCTCAAATCCTTTGAGGCTACCATTTTAGAAATGAAGTACCGTTCTCCAAGTTATTTCTGTTATTTCCCTCCTAACAGAACTAGTGTAAAATGCACATTTAAGATCATTATTTGCCTTTATCAGTTTGGTTGACTATGGAAAAGGACTGATGCACTCCTAAAAGGTTGAAGCTATTGGCCAAGTCAGTTATCTGCTGATTTAACTTTTTCAACAAAGCTTTCCAATTTAGAAAAAAAACTTTAAAGAAAATGCCCATTTCATCTGATATAAATTATTAGAGTGCAAGTCTTATTTGTCAAATTCTGGCATAAAATGTTCTTTAATGTTAAGTTATGAAGTCCAGACGGGCCTATTGAATTATTAACACAAGTCTTGCCACAGGGGTGTAAATCAATGCACTCTGGTTTAATCACATGTACCACAACTAGCTCTGTTGGTGAATCATGTGAGTTCCTATGCGATAACATAGAACTCAAAATTAGTTGACAGAGTTTGGGGGAGTTATATATGGACACTATGAACACTGTTCCAGCAGCACTGCTCTGCACATAAACACAGCTAACCAGTTAAAACGAAACACTTCTAGAACTACATAGAAAGCAATAGTTTTACCACATTTTGGTTCCCTGAGAAGAAAAGTGCTCTAACTACAAAGATCTTTGGAATGCCATCAGTACAGTGGATAAACACGCACCTCTTGCACTGCTCCTGCAAAGACATCTCCTACTTTCATGTTGATCAGACTTGTTTGGGCATTTTCACTCAAAATAATCCTTTCACTCCACAAAACTGGCAGTGGAATGGGAGCAAGAGACAACTAAAAGTAGTCTAGTACTAAAACTAGTTTTATCCGTGATGATTTGTTATTACAAACTGGAGTGCAGTTTGTTAGCACACTTCTTGAAGACAAAATCATTAAGGGCACAGTTTACTTCATCTGTTTAACCCATAACTGAGATTGGTTTTTGAAAACTTTTTGTATTATATTAAAGTTTTAAAGTATGTTTTTGGAAAGCATGCTAACCTCTTCTTTCCCCAGGGGCATAACTTATGTTTCTAGTGAAAATGATAAACATAATGAGAATTACGACTTCAAATATAATAAAACAGCGCACAGCAGAAGAATGAAGTCAGGAAACATTTTATTTCCATCCAATTTGGCAAATATTAAGGATGGCATAAGAGTTTATCCCAGCACTATGATTTATGAAATTATTACATCCCTAGAAGAGGCAAAGCTTATAATGCTTCCTGTCTTTTCCTCCCAAGTGCTTATAAGCTGTGTGATTATTTAGTTTGTTTTACCTGTGTCTTTCCGTCCCTATCTAGTACAAACCTTAAACCTCCTTCATCCTCTCCCCAATAACTGGGTGTGGAGAAGTTGCAACAAGGCAGTCACTAATGAGAAGTTATAAAAATATTAATCAGCAACATACACTACACTAACACTTGGGATGCTCACAACATACAGAAGATAACTTTGCAACTATATTGTGTTGTTTGCCATTGTCTCTGAAGATCAATAATGTAAGATTGGTTCTCTAGGACATGCGCACAACAATTACTTCAGATTCTTCTGATTCCTCCCAATTTCTAGGCAACAATTAATTTTGTATTTCCTATTTTAAAGAAAAAATGCTGAAACCAGTTCTAGGTATTTAATAGCAAGATTCAAATGGCATCTTCCACAATTATAGAATTAATGCTTAGTACTTCTCAAAAGCTTTTAAAAATTAAGTTATTTTGAAAAATTACTTTCAGTATACCCCATGCAATTTAACTGCTCAAATAGTTTAAACTCTTAATTTAATACATCCTAAGTTAGAGAAGAATTCATATTTTGAAACTAATTCCAGACAGTTCTTAGACCTCATATGGCAGGAGATGAAACTGTTCAAAATCATCACTACCAACAGAAAAAATTCTCATAGGAAAAAAGTATATACACTCTCACTATAGCCAGGCAATCACCTCTTCCATTTCAATACTACCATAAACATTTAGCTGAATTAATTCAATCAGTAGAACCTAACCAACAATTCATGTTCCAAAATTTTCAAACTTGCTTACCTTTAAAAGGCTGAATCTTTTGTTTGAATCTAAATAAATTTTTCTTTCCCAATGCAAGCAACTCAGTTCAATACATTTAAGTTTAAGACTGATTTGTATGTTGCTCTCTCTCCTTCATTCCTCTCTAACTATACAGATTTTTTAAAAGATATTAAGCAAGGCTTGTAGAATACAATGATGCAGAGTTTCATTTTAAACTTAGGACTTATCTGAGCATGCCTGCAAACGCTCTCTTACACGAGGTGGAAGTGTTTTTAACAACCTTTCTTCTACAATTAGATTATTTCGCTTTAAGAACTGACATTCTTCCAGTTCAGCAGGAAGTGATTCAAGATAGTTTCCAATGAGCTCTAACTGAACAAGATTCAGTAGCTGACCCACAAAAGGGGACAAATTCATCAGACTGTTATTTCCCAGAAGAAGATATTGCAGCTTTTTGCATTGAAATAATCCATCAGGCAGCATTTCAATCTAGAAAAAGGAAAGAGAAGAACAAAAATAAAGTACATTAGAAGTCATTAGCCTATGTGCAGCTGCATGTTTTGACACTTCCCATTTTTATTTTAGGGTAGAAAACCCTCTTAGTTTATGAAAGGAAAAGGAAGACTGTAACTCCTTTACCATTATGTGATCAAGTGCTTGAGAGAATGACAATGGTTTTATTATATCTGTTTTGTTACAAAGCTGCTCAGCTCCTGGCACAAGTCAAGCCTGGAAGGGGGAGCACATACATAGGTGCATACAGAAGTGCATGCAGATGTGTGTGGGTGGCAGAGAGGAAGAACCTACTGTCTTCTAAAAATCACTTGATGAAGAACAAGCACAGATTGTGGAGAGCCTTGGGATTAGCAGCTGTGAAACCTGTACAAGCAGTGCAGTACAGTAGTCCTGGCCCACTCTACTGACATGTAACATCCAAAACCAGCCTCCCCAATGAAAACAATTACAAACCTCAAAAGAAGCCACAAGCCTGAGCCCCACACTAACGAGCCAGACAGTTTAGTACTGCTGTTGAGGTTACCAACCATAATATTGCCCTCCTCCCAATCATACACCTGAGCTGCTCATCAACCAGCTGTTGATTCACTTTAGCTTTCAGTTTGACACTTTAAGGTAAAAATTAAACACTGTCCACTTCCATTAAAATACTACACAGGATAGACAGCTGCAGGGAAAGGGAAGATTTGTTTCTGTAGCCATGCTAACCTATACTATCTCTGGGTCAAAGCTCTTAAGCTGCTACAGACCAGGATAGTACTTATTCAGTATTATATGAGCTTTGTTGATTCCAAAGCTTTAGTAATTAAACAAGCACCACCCCTTTTTTCTGGGTTTACTTTAATCAGGAACACCACAAAAGCACTTCAAGTTAGAGGCTGTTCCAGAAGAAATAGTAGGTTAAGTCTATTTTTTTTTTTAGTAGTAATTCAAAGTTCTACTTACGTGGTTTTTTGTCAAAGCCAAGTACTGCAGATTGGTCAGATAACCGATTTCTTCAGGGATGGAGGTTAGCTTATTATAGCTAAGATCCAAATAGTGTAACTTTCTACAAAGAAACAGCTGCAATGGAACATGTTTAATATTATTATAATTTAGGTACAACTGTTCCAGATTTGATAATGCACCAATCTGCACTGGGACATATGAAATACTGTTGTGCCACAATTTTAAGCAAGAAAGATTCTTAAGATGTTGGAAACTAATTATTTCTTCCACTGTTCTGAGATTATTTTCTTTTAAGTCAATTTCATGCAAATTGTTTAGGGTAAAAATGGAATGGGGAATGCGCTCTAAATCACAGCAGATTAATTCCAGGGTTCTCAGGTTTACCAGCTTCTTCAGGTTATTTAGCACTATCAGTTTATTTCCCTCATTGTTGACGGACAAGTGTTGTAAAGAAGGCAGAAGATCTGTAATCACTTGAGGTATACGGGAAAGGTTGTTTTTTAAGTGAATTGATCTCAGATTTTTTAGCCCCTGAAAGCCGTCATTGTATATGGAGTTGTGATGATCTAGCATGAAATATCCTGTTAAGCACAATTCCTGTAGGTTTTTTAGATGAAAGACCCAAAACGGAATTCTTCCCATCTCGCTAGATTTCAAACGCAAGGTTTTCAGATTTTCTTCTAAAAAGTTGACTGCTGGATAATCCATCGTTAGTGATGAGTGATAAACATTGAGTTCTTTGAGATTGACAAGTTGGGTCACAGCTGAAGGAAGTTTGGCTTCAGGGATAAGTTCCAGGCTTAGGACTTCTATTTCTGTCAGTTCAAAGACACTGTCTGGAAGACCATTTAACATGAAAAGGTGAAGCTCAGTCTTGTCTTGGGAATTTCTTACGAGTTTATTTTTCAGTTTTTCCACTGACCATTCATTGTTAAGGTTTATCTGTTTGAGCTCGTTTTCACTCAAATCAGACAGGAATATTGAGAATCGTTGGGAATAAAGAGGATCATACTGATCTGCTAAGTGAAGAATAAATGCAAAGTCATTCTTTACATCAGGTATATCAGTGTAATTACTTTTCTCTCTCAACTTCTCGAAAGAGTATTGCTTAAGTGAACTTCTTAACATCCACCACAAACTGTAAGTACAAGTTAATCCATAGAAGATCACTAAAACAACATAAAATGAAGCCAAAACTTTAAAAATTTCTGCTAGTGAATAGACACACTGGTACCTTTTGTAGCCTGTAAAGGCTTGAACATTAACTACACAATCTATTTCAAGTGTAATAAATGATAAATAGTAGGGGACATAAATTACTATTATGACAACTACAAAGACTTTCACTATTATCTGTTTCATATACACTCTGTATACGACGTCCTTTTCTTCAGCATGTACTCTGAATTTCTTCACTTTTTCAAATATAGCTTTAGCTTGTTCCCCTTCTTTTTTGTCAAGAACACTTGAATTTTCTCTTCCAGTTGTTTCCAAGCCAGGTTGTGAATACGGCAGGGACTGTCTGCTGGCCCCTATGTCTCCTGAACACTGAGGTGATGAAATCACTGTTTTTGATTTGGCTGTCGGCAACTTCCTCGCAGACTGCTCAGCAACTGTTTCTGAGAGGGCACGTGTTGTCCACGGAGAGTCAAAACACTTCTGAAGAACGGCTACAAAGTGCTCAAGCCTGGAACTTGTACTAGGATAGTAAAGCCAGAAATTACTGCAAGCTGCAAAAATAAAGGTATGCAAAAGCACTAGGTATGGAAAAAATTTGGCAAACCAGTGAAGCTGTCGCTCATAACATACTGCATCAATGTAGGAGTATTGCTGTCGATGGAGATAATTCTGGATTTTAAGCGGGATGATTATCGGTGCTGTCGAGCTAGCTGACATGTTAAGGTTGGCTTTAACTAAATCCCAAGGCACAGCACAATGATTGTCAAATTCTAGCTTGCAAGGAAGACAACACAATACTCTGGTTTGAGTAAGCTGGAGAGCCCCAGCGAGCACAGCAACTAGCAGCATTATCATGGTGAGGTAATACCAGAAGACATCCCACCATGGTTTTAGTATGTGGTAGGATGACTGGGCATCTGCTAAGCATTTGAGTTCTGTTAGCGTGATCATGACTTTCACCTGTGAGAGAACAGCAGCTGGTAGAAGAAAAAAAGAAAAGAAAATACATTCTTAGAGAATTGTTAAAAACAATTTGTCTCACCATTAAATACTTGAAGCTTATTACTGTTTTCAGAATTTTAAATAAGTGTAGTATGTGGCCTGGGCTCCAGAGCATAGCAAAAGGATCCAAGAACTTCTGGGACCTGACCCCAGCCATCATCTCATGGAGTTATTTTAAGGAAAGGTACTTGGAATGCAAAACCTTAAAGAGTGAAACTAGCACGAGAGATTAGGAGAAGGTATATTTTAACCAAACATTTGGGTATTGCTCCAGTAGAAGCAACAAGCAGGTATAAGTTAAAGAAGTTGATGAATTATTATTAGCAATCCTTCACTACCATCATGAACTCATGTAAGTGAATTCTTATTTATGAAGAATTCCAAAATCGGAGTGGTATGTTAACATGATGGCTCTTGTAATTTAGAACTTTCTACTAGATTAAGTAATTCCACCCAACTAAAAATATACAAATTCCCAAAAAGCCATTTTGTATTACATATTCTTATACATAATTCCTCATCTTCTCCCATCAAGAGAATTAAGCATATTGGCAGAAATAAAATTAAGGTAGCACAACTTACTATTGTTTAATATTGCTATACATATACATATATATATATATATATGAATGATACATTTAACTCCCAGAAGCATAGGTTTGATTCATACTTACTTTACTAATTAAAGAGAATAAAATACACAGCACTGCTCAGTCAGGAGGTCTACACCGTTTAAAATTCCTTGGACATGCCATCTTTACATTTGTCTTCATTCTGAATGGAGAAAACATTGAATATACTTATTTTTAATGGCTTAACCTAAATAAAGAGCAGACATTTCAGCCTTTATTATAACTGCTGCCTCATTGTGGAACCATTTGGCTCTGCACTGCTATAGCTACATGAAATGGAACAGTACGTACTCATACGTGACCATGCAGAATATGAAGTCAAAGTTTTGCAGCCACATGAACACAAAAACCCCCAGACACCCAGGAAAACTGCCTACAGCTAGCCCTATTTCAATGATGAAGTAGGGTTTTTTTCCCAAATAACTATGAACTTGTTACTTGGGAAACTGACCGCCATCTGGCTACACCCTCCTTTCAGGCAGTTGTAGAGACTGATAAGCTCCCCCTGAGCCTCCTTTGCTCCAGGCTGAGCCCCCCCAGCTCTCTCAGCCACTTCTCACAGAACTTGTGCTCCAGACCCTTCATCAGCTCCACCGCCCTTCTCTGGACTCCCTCCAGCACCTCAATCTCATATTACGAGGGGCCCAGAGCTGGACACAGCACTCGAGGCATGGCCACTGCCCTGGTCCCACTAGTGCTGATACAGGCCAGGAAGCCACTGGCCTTCTTGGCCACCTGGGCACACACTGGCTTTTGTTTATAATATACTGGTACTGTAAATTTCAATTTTAAACAGCTGACGAGCTGTTATAAAAAGTCAAACAATAGCTGAACCTTATTCTTACCCCACATTCAAGTGGAAAGAATGACTGAAAATAAATTAACCCTTCTTGCACTGACAAAGTTATTTATAGTAGAATATAAAAGCTTACCAGGCCCACCCAAGGGAAAGCAGCTAAAGAAGGACTGGATGGTTAGAAAACACTCCTGGAAGGAAAATAAATTGTCATCAGATTATGAAATATTTGGACTCCAAAAACTGTGAGTATTAGAACAGCAGTTCATTACTCCGTCCATATTTTAAAGAGCCAACATCTATGAGTAAAAGATTTAGGAATCTATAAGATGCCACCCCCTTCAAACGATTTACTTGCTCAACATCTGAAAGTTGCTTTTCCTAAAGTAGAGATAAAGTAATGGCCTCTCTCATTGTAAGCACTAAAAACCATTCAAGCTTTCATGTAAAGTTACATGTTCTGCAGCTGAGATCACTCCACCTCAACTTCCATAAGCATGTCTCAAATGCCTTTAAAATGAGCTCTTTTGGTATAATTCTTGTGGTTTGAATATAAATTTGTTGGTATAAAAGCACAAAAAGATACTAAGCCCATTGAAATTAAGGCTTTCATTCCGCAAAAAATACCTGGATCACATCTTGACTCAAGCCAAACATGCTTGATTTGAATGTAGACAGAAAAAAATCAAAAACATTTTTTCACTTCCAACCTCAAATTAAAACCAGTCAATTCTTCTCACTTGAACTTTGCTATAAAAACGAAAGACTTGGGACCTCTGTTAAAGTTGTAAAGAATGCACTAAGAGATGAATATATTGAATGATGCAACCAAGTAAGACCAAAAGGTAAAAATAGCAAATTTTTAATAAAGAAAAGCATTTGAAATGTCAAAATTATCACTACATTGGCTGAGAGTTTAAAATAGTGTGAAGGTCTAATGAGCATGAGGATGGGAGCAATTCTTTTCCTGACAAACATGTAAACCTCATCAGGGACTTGGGGAGACGCTAATGTCTAAAACGTTTCATTTAACTAAATGCTTATTAGAGTATTCTTGCGGAAGGCATACCTGTTCAGTACAAAGGACAAAATTCAGAGTATGACAAAACAATTAATACTCTTTGATAAAGTATTTTCCCTAAAATTTACAAAAAGGAAAACAGAAAATGAAACTTAAGCAAATACTGTGAAAAGCATATTGGTATATTTGAGAGTATGCATCACTCAATACAGCTTTTTCAACCAATGACACAACGCTAAAAAAAAGTGGTTTGTTTTTGTACTGATTGAGAACTCAAGGTGAGACTGACCCATGTAACTTTGTGAGGTCTGTTTCTATAAAATGCTTTGTCACCTCTCTGCCTTGCAATGAAAAGCTGTTAGCCCTCATCACAGAGTCCAGAAAAAAGACTACATTCTTGCTGTAGTTTTACAATACTTTCTAGCAGAAAGCAAATATCCCTGTATCAAGTATTTAAATACTTGAAATCTGGTAGTGAATGGCTACCTTTTGAAGTCTTTCAATGAAGCACGTGCATTTATTACAATTCTGTGTACATGAAATAAAGCTTCCCATCAGAGAAGTATACAGTATATGCAATTGTAGTGTAAACGTGAATTACTGAATATATTTTTCTTTCAAATCCTATCTGTATGCCAAGAGCGACTAATCAAATGGAATAATGCTGAACTATAATGGATTTGATAAACCTCAACTCCAGCAGCTTTTAACCCATATCAAAGCCATAAAAGCTTTTCAAAGTGGCCTAACTCAATTGGCAATCTTTCTTAGAAGAAGAGAGAATGAAGTTTAGCCCTTGGCAAAATGATGACTTCGGGAGAGTTACTCCAGACCAATACAGAGACACAGACTAGAAAAATAAAGTAATAAAGATCACTAATATCCAGGTAATTTTTAGTTACTTCAAGACTTATTAAATCTGATCAACAGAAACATATCCAGAACGTGAATAAAAGGCTCTCATTTTAAAAAATATTACCTACAAGCATCAGACACCCACCACCACCCCCAGCTGCCAAAAAGCTACTTAGCATTGCATTACTCTGTCATTTGGTCATTGCTTACATAATTTTAGACACATTTAGTGAGGGATGGCTTTGCAGCAAAGTAACTGCCTTGCCTGTCCTCCCTAAAGGGTATTCAACTGGTGTTTCTGACACACTAATTTCATCAAAATAGATGTATACAACTAAAGCGTGCCTTGACAGGTATTCCCATGGCCCCTCTGTCTTGCTTTTTTCCCCACACCCTCAAAGAAACACAGCTACCAAGTTTTCAGCCAGTCTCTTTAGACTCATGTAGTTGCTTCTCAACTTAGATAAGGAAAGGCTGACATATTAATAACGTGTCTGTTTCATCAATTTTCTATCAGAAGCCATTCCAGAACTACAGTACCAACTTAGCTTCTAGCTAGTTTAAATATATCACTTTTTCGTCTCAAGTTTTGGATGGAAAATTGAGTTCAATAACAAACAAAACACATGACCAGTTTTGTTTCATAGGCAGTTGTGAGACTCTCCTATGAGATTCCCAGTACCCGCTTATGTTTTCACATGCACAGCCTGAACCTCCACTTGCAAATAAACCCTCATAGAAATTCCTGAAAGAAGAAAAAAATAAACAAACTTTACCCATACATGCTCATCACCCAAACCAGATCTTTCCTGGCAAAAACTTCTTCTACTGGCATGTTACTGCTTCCTTTCTCAAGCATTCTGTAAACAAACAGCCAGGTACTGCAAGAGTTCTGGTGCGAGTGACTCCATGGAGAATGAGACTGCCACACTCACTCTTAGCAGAAGCATTTACATGACTGCCTCTCCCCTTTTCAAGCAGTGATATATGGTCTTTAGAATCTGTACTTTGGTCACCTGTGTGCATATACAGATTCAGCTGTAGGACCTGTTCGATAGGGATGGTGGTTTTGAATCTGTATTCCATTGAATGCAGAATAACACAAATAAGATTAGAGAAAGCTTCTTTCCAGTTCCTTCTGAAGATCACAGGTGACAATTAAACATGTATAAGTGATTATCATCTGTATTTAAAACAAATACAGAAGGATGATTAAAGAAATTTAAAACACAAAGACATTCCCACACTCTACAATAACCAGCATGTTCCTCAAGCACCAGATCTTCAAGACTACACTAACATTATTGCAAGTTTGCCATATCAACCTCTCAAATAATCAAAGACCGAAAGTCCTTCCAAATACTCAGAAATTACAACTACAGACAATCTCACCCATCTGTACCTGGATTGCCTAGAGGCCCTTGCCTTTCTTAAACACTCCTGCTCTCAAGACAGCTGAACATGAGGCGTAGAACAGTAATAGCAAAGTTTTATGCAGTTGAAGAATCAGTCCTTGCTCTCTAGGGAAGGCTTACATGAGTCTATATAGGCAAGTAATTTCTGGGGGGGAAAAAATATGTAAACATAGCTTGAAATTTAGTAAGTTAGGCTATGCTAACATTTTTACTTTGCAAGGCTTACTCTTCTCTGCTACTGCTTCAGAGTTAACTGCACAGCACATAAGTTGATAAAAAAATCTTAAAATCAAGCAACTACTACCTCACTCTGCCCCTACCTTCATCAAGATGAGAAAGAGTAGAACATGACAAGTATATTTCAGTTTCCTCAACTAGCTAAAAGCTTGAACATTCCCAGTTTCAATATAAAAAGCCTTAGGTGGAAAAAAACCCCAACTTAAAGGCAGTTTCACCTTTCTTTCTCTCTCTGGTACACTTAATGCAAGAAAAATACTTTATAAAGTCTAAAGTCTTTATAAAGTTGCAGTCGAATCTAAATTAAAAATATGCTTTACTCCAATTCAATTTGCTTTACAAGCACAAGACTTACTCTTGGAATCTGACTGTGCAGGATTAGATATGTTACATGGCACATTTCTACCCTATGCCTGCAGCACTCCAAAACAGACCACAGTCTTCCTTGAGCCATACTTGCTTCTCATTAAATATCATTGTTTTCCAAGTACTGAGCCTTTTCTCCCTTCAAGGAATGGTGACTTAAGAAAGCAGACTAAAGGAAGGAGCTTTCTAGCATAAGAGAAAGAAGGCAAGTATACTGGGGAGGGAGAGGAGGGGAGAGACTTGCACTGGGAATGTATCTGCCTTCTTAGGACAGAAGCACATTTGATGCTCAGCTAATGCTTATTCAAACCAGAGGAGGAGACAACTCTCTCCAGAGATGACTGCAGGCATGCCATGCTGTCAAACATGCCAGCCCAAATGTGTCAAGGAAGATACCAGGGAAGTGGCACAGATTACACTTTCAAATGATACCTAGAAGAACAGGCCTCCTTTGTTGTTCCCCCATCTCCCAATTAGGTTTTGAAGTCAGTAACTCAGTTCTAAAGATACTGCAGTCCTTACTTCCAAGTTCCAGAGAAATCTAGGAGCAAGTTTGGAACCTCCTTGGTTCTTCACCTATTCTTTCCTAAACAAGCAAAGATGACACCAAAAGCAACGTCACCAGTCCCAGCCTAGACCTTTTATCTGTGGCACACTACCCCTTTTGTAGCTCTCCCAGAAACCATCTCACCCAACAGCACACCAAGTCTTACATCCCAGTACTTACATAGCTATCACAGAGTCAGACACCTTCCAACTGTATGAAATAAGATTTTCAAGCTTGCTTATTATACCTTTTTATTCTTGTAACCATGTTTTTGAGTCTTTCTCTTGCTGGGAAATATGACTACATAACCCAAAAACAATAGTATCAGCAGTATCCCTCCAGCATTCTAAATGAGCATCAATGGTATCTATTTTATTTTGCATACCAAGATAAGCATTACAATAGAAAATTAATTTTTATCCCTTTAGTGTCCATAAGTCAGAGAGATACGATGTCAATTCATTGTTCTGCCGTGCTCAGGATATCAGAAAGCAAAGCAGACAGAACACTAGAGAACATTCACAGCTTAAATGCTACAAGAGTTTTTCTACAAGCAGATTCTTTAATTATAGTACAGTTTATTATCTTCTGTCTTCAAGAGCAGTAACAATACAAAGGAGCCAGCAGCATAAAACTGTTAGAACTGTTTAACAAAAGACCCTCTTTCCTTGGGAAAAGGCAAAGTATTGCTCATACACCCCTTTCCATCTTCAGTGTCCTTCTCAATAAAATCATAAATGGCCAAAGACATTTGAAATAGCAAAGACAACTTCTGTAACTTCACTGGAAACAAATCTGAAATAAGAGAATACTCTCAGAAGGAGGAGCTGTGGAATATGTCCGCAAACCTGAACCAGCTCTGAATTAACTTCTCAAGCACCATCAAGAGTGCTGCTGCCACAGCAGAATAAAGTACACTGACTACAATTCCTACTTAAGAAGTCAGGGAAGCATTTGGCTCAATTTAGTCATCCACAAGATATCATGCTGCTATAACTAGGCTATAAACATTTGTTACATGGTAATGTAATGCCATATGTGCTCAGGTATTAACTAAAGTATGTTCATATTATGATTTGCCATTTCGAAATAAAGGAATAAGGAATTCCACCACACTGCATTCAGACAAAGATGGAAGGTGCTAACATTCTTCACACCACAGGAAGTCCTGTTAATTTTGCAGAGAGTAGAATACTGAATTTTATTCAGTATTCAGTTATTCAGAACCTCCATTCTATATGAATTTCCTAGCTCAAACATTGCTTTCCAATACAATATCTGTACCTAACCTAGCTAATGATTTTCCTTCTAACAGCTCAATCACTCCATGTTCGCTCCATGTAAGTAATTTTATTTCTTTCTAACTCAAACTTCTCAACTGTAAAATCATGGTAATGTTTCTGCTATTCTCTAAAAATTATTTAAATGGGGAATATTATACAGTAATAATTTCTTACTAGGTAATCAGAGAGGCTATTCTGGATTGTACTAAGCTTCTGCTACGTTTTGAGAGCTGGAAGCACACACGCTATTCCTTTTTCTAATCGTGGTCAGACAGTTATCACCTTTGACTGATCTCGGAAACATTAATTTGTATTTGTAGTCCTCATTCCACCTGGAATCATTGTTATGTTTCTAAAATAGGAACAGCTATCTAGTACAATTACTTAAAATTTCAACATTTGGCAAAAAAAAAAAAAAAAAAAAAAAGGATACTGATGCTTTTTCAACATTTATAGACTAAGACCAAGCAGCATTCTCTCAGGACAGCAGATGTTGAGAACGGAAACAGCAATTGAGGTCACAAAAAATATATACCAAATGTATTCTTTCTCTGAAAGATAATTATTACCATGTACAAATATAACTACAAGATTTAAGAATGGTCAAAACATTGTTTTGGTTTTAAATTTTCTTCATGCTGTATAAGAATAATGAAGAACTTTCTAGAAGGGAATATTATTGCTTCCACAGACAAGAACTTAATTGCATCTAGGAAAATATAATTATCAGGGCAGCAATACAGAAACACATCTGATTTCACTCTATTAGTTCTGACATCGGAAAGCTGATTCAGATTTTCAGTAGTGGCTCGTGTCTCCTCTCAAAAGCATCGGGTTTTCATCTTGTTTAACGGGAAAGACAGTTACTCTTGAAAGTCAGCCTGACAAACTTAAACACTTGATTCTAGATGTTTGGTCTAAACAACTAAAATAGAATAATGGGAACAGATAAATTTCCAATTCATACCTGATGCAAACTCAGGCACTCTTTTTGTATGTCAGCTCTCCTGAAACCCATCTTACTATCTTTTTAAAGAATCTCCCCAGCTCAAAGTAAGAAAAGAAAAAAACCTTGAGACTCTGGAGTCAAATACAAGTCTGCTTGAAATGGAGATTGAATAGGCTTTAGCAGTCCTCCAGCAGTGTGCAATTTGGCTGCACAACCACCTCAGCCTCTTTAGTATCTTCCTGTTCATATTACTCTGCATTATGTATTTACTAATTGGACAAAACAACCAGCAACATCATCTTTTAATGAAATGAACGGACTGAAAGACAAATTTCACCTTGCATATACTGTGTGAGAGTGTATGTACAAATTACATGCCTAAACACGACTGCAGTTCAGAGCTGCTCACATGCATGGGATCAGGAGAGCTGAAAGCCGCATTGTGCTTATCAGAAGCATCTCCTAGGACAATGCTAAGTTTCAGAACCACAAGCAAGTGATCAGACTTGAATTCTACAGTAAATCCACAGTAATCCTGCTTTGTTTCCTGAACAAACACCAAGTTAGTTTAGGACCCATGTTCACGCGTTGTATTTCCATCAAATCCAAGTGTGCTGTGCAAGTCTCCTACTGTGCAAAATTTCATTTTTTGAGTAGGCTGTCTGAAGAGACCAGACAGCTGGTAAGGTCTTTCAGATAGCAATATTATCAGAAACACACTTTGGTATGAAGCCAAGTTTCAGAACTTCAAAAACAAGAGTCAGGGTTTTATCATCACCTATATCAATTAAGAACTTTAAAGAAAAAAACCTCCAGCTCCATATTTGTAAGAAACTGAATAATAGTTTGAAGCAAAGCAGACACTGCTTTTAACTCCTGTTCAATAAAGCACTTGAGCATCCACATACCCCATCTCACTTCAATTAAGCAATAATTTGGTGCTTTCCTGACTTTGTAGTCAGTGTCATTGCAAAGTTAGTATTTAAACAATGTTATTGTTTAATAAAAAGCGTTTACTTGGAAAACAGTTTTCCTGTACCGCAAAGGCACTGGAAAAGTAATAACCAGTTTCACACTTGCATTGGCATGGGTTGGAAATTAGAGTTTATCTTGTAAATAATTTAAACACAGTCTAGAAACAGATAGCTTTTAGTTAAAAATTTTCCAATTCCCGCCCTTCTTCAAATATTTTGGATTACACAACAAATGCACACCAAGATTTTGCTTTCATTCAGAAGGAAAGATTAGTTCAAAGGACAAATACTTTAGCACTAAAATCACAATGTGCAATTATTAAATTTCAGCTCAGTAGATCCTCATATTTGGATGGAGATGATTTATTTAGCTACCAGAAAATAGCTAAATAAATATTTCACAACCTGAACTACTCACAGAATACTGATCTTTTCCCCAGAAAACCAAGGCAATAATGTCTGGGAAATAAGGGGTTACATTTTCTGGGGTTTGAATGTCACTTTAATTAAGCCTGAGTAAACTACATGACCACAGTTTTGTAGCTGTTCTGCCACAGAACTGAAAACTTTGCTAACTAAAATCACAATTCAAACTACTATCTCACGAAGAAACAAAGTGTTTGTAACAATGTCTAAAGTCTACTAACAATTAGTAGCAACCAGATTGTGTTACTACCATATTCTTTTTGGTATCCCTGGACCCTTTACCAGCATTTTTAATCCCTTCAGCTTCTCACAGTCAACTAAATTCTCAATTGCAGTATAAGAAATTGCATTCCAATTTACAGCACCCAAACATATTTAGAAGCTGAGCCCTTATGATGGAAATGCTGTCACATAATTTATTTCAGCGTGTACAAATACATTTTTTTGAAACAGAACAGCACCAATGAGAATTAAATTGAAAACAGTCCATTACAAGTTCTCCACGATTCACTTCTGATTGTTGAAAGACCCTAGAATCCTCTCTCGGATGTTTATCAGAAGAGGGTATGCCAGCACTATACCTCAAACTGCATTTGTAACAGCTTCACTGAGAACTGCATCATCTGCCTTCCTTCCAAGGTACTACACCACTACAAAACACAGCCTTCTTATATCAGTAAGTTTGAATTAAATAGCTAGGGAAAATATTCGTAAGTATTATGACACTTTAGTTCAGCATTAAATTACAATTTGATTTCAACTAGCTTAAAATTAAATACAGATCTCATTTGTAGCACAGTAACAACTCTTGGGGAAGATAATCCCCAAACCCAAGCGTAAGTACAATAAACTGAAGCCAACTCACCAAGTCTGGTAAAACTCTAATTGGAATTATATAACCTATACCACTCAAACATTAACGAGACAGTATATATAAACATTAGAATATTAATTCCACTTTACATTCCTCACCCTTCTACATGGCTACCCATGATATCTGAACCAAATAGCTTCATAACCACAGCACAGGCTGCTAAATTATCTTCAAAATGAGTAACTGAAAGAGCAACCGGCAGAATAACACTATTTGCAAGACAACAGCTGAACAGCTGTTACAAGGATGCCTAAGGATGGATACAGCCCACAGGTTAGCACTTAGAATACAGAGAGCAGTGTGAAACATTTAGATAGGCAGTACAGAGACCCATATAAACCACACCTTATCCCCTTAGTCACATGAAACATCCATTTCTAATCCTAGCTGAGTAAAGCTTTATGGCTTTAGCAGTAGATATTGTAAGCTGAAGTAGTAGCATTAGTGCCACGGTTTCTTTTGCTACCTGTAGCTCATCCAGCAGAGCAGGCACAGCAGCAGCTAAAGCAAGACAAGATTTCCCCCTCCACCACCCTTCAGAAACCCCTTAGAAAAATACTTATTTGGCAGTGACATACTGCTCTACAAGGTTCATTTTACAATGCTGAAATACTGATGGATGTTTCTTTAGCACTGTTGGTTCTTCTAAAAATTATTCAACATGCTTTCATTAACTTCAAACAGTTGTATTGGTAACTTGTAATAAATAAAAGGCAATTTTCTTTTTATCCCCATGAAAATCCTGTGTTCATGAAAAAGGAAACATTTAAATACAAGTCAGACCAGCAACTCCCTTCTCTAAAAAGTGTAAGGGAACAAGCAAGTTAATATCGCAACTTTTCTATTAGTTACATGAATCCTACTGAAGTTAAAAGTCAGTTGCATTATGCGAATGTAAAATTCAGTAGAATGTAAAACTCTGATAAACATTTTGTTATCTGGCTACAACAGAATGCTTCAGGCACTCAAGAAAACCCTTAAAGAAAAGCCTGTATCATATACTAACTACAACTAACACAATCACTTTCCTTTCTGCTCTCATTTCATTTCACGTCCTTTGCTCAGGGCCACAGATACTGAAGAAAAGTTACCTAGGATAAATCTTCTATTCCCCACACAGTCAGCTGAGCTACACAGAGTAAAGAAAACAGATACCATATAGACAAACAATTCTTAAGAAATTCTACAAGCATTTTAAGATTTCACTACTTAAACCTCATGGGTTTTGCCTTCCCCACTCTCTTGAAAGTTTAAGGTAAATAAGACAGATCAATAAGGCCTGACCTGTTGGTTACCCTCCCTGCAAGGAAGGTGCGTAAGGAAAAATTCCAAGACACATCAAATAATTGATGCCTTGCCTTATCCTTTCAGCAAGCAGACAGGGAAAGCTGGGAGTCAGCAGAACATATAGCTTAAATACTTGAAACTGTTAAGTGACCACATAGCTTCTAGCCTGTTCTAGGACTATCTCACAGGTATCGTTTTAAATGACCACCCTAGAGGCCAATTCAAACATGGTCTACCTTATCAGCATAATTAATTACGTTCTTGGTATAAAATTAAGCTTTAGGGAAGTCCACTTTAATCAATGCTGCAGAACTGCAGCATTAGCTACGGACAAATTCCAACCCAAAGCCAGGAAGCTGCCTCAGTTTCATCATTGAGCAGACGGGTACAAAGTCAGCTTGACGCCACTCGCACAACTCAGCCAGGGCGCAAAGACAGGCTGCCACGCAAGAGGCTGCTATAAGATCACTGACTTGCTGGGACGAGAAACGCATTGGCCACACAAGGGAAAGGAAGACAACAGACAGGACACGCAGAAGTGTCAGGCCTCAACACTGAGTTTAACTCTTCTCTGCCTTCCGGAGAGGCAGGGACTTGGCCCCGGCCTGCCACTTGCTGGAGGGCAGGTGCCGCCTCCACGCCCGGGGCCGAAGGGTGGCAGCTGCCACCCGGCCGGGCGAGCCCGGGGAGGAGGAAAGCGGCCCCAGGCGACCTGTAGCGCCCGGGTCACTCGAGGACACGCGCGGATATCGGTTACGCAAACCACAGAGCGGTTTTCGCCGAGCCCCGCCCGCGGGCCCCGGGGCGGCCACAGACCCGCTCGGCGCCCCGCGCCCGCTCCCTCCCCGCCCGGGCCGGCCCGCCGGGCCACGGCAGGTGAGCGGCCCCGCTGCCGGGCGCCGCCGAGGATGGGGCGGCCGCCGCGCAGGCTCACGGAGCCGCCGGACGAGCGGCGCCGGGCACCTCGCAGGACGGCAGCGCCCTCCCGCTCCGCTGGCGGAGGGGGAACCCCGGGAAAAGCGGGGACGGGGAGAGCTGCCCTCGGAAAGCTCCGGTTCGTGCTGCTCCCCCTCCTTCCGCCCGTGCCTCCCTCACACGCCGGGGCCGCGGGGCACCTGTCAGCAGCAGCCGCCCCTCCCTTACCTGCCGCCACCGCCCCCGGCCCGCCCGCGCAGCGGCGCTGGGTCCGCGCGCTCCGTCCGCGCGGCAGCCGGCGGCGCAGCGCGAGGCACCGGCTCCAACCGGCGCGTCTGGGTCGGGCCCCGCCCGCCGCCGGTGTCACGTTACCGCCCGCGCAGCCAATGGGGCGCGGCCGGCGGCGCCGCTGACGGGCCGGGGGCGGGGGAGCTGCGGCGGACAAAAGCGCCGCGCCCAGCCCCGGCCCGGCCCCGCCGCTCACCTGCGGAGCCGCCTGACCGCCCCTGCCGGCAGCGTGGCCGTGTCCGTCCGCCTCAGAGCCCCTCGGTGCAGCGCCGCGGCCGTGCCGGCCCGCAGGCAACAGCCCCCCACCCCCCTCAGTGCCGGCGCTTAAATAACCCGAGCCGGTGGAGGAAGTGAGAAAGCTTTTCTCGACGGCCGTTAGAAAATAAAAATAGGGAAGGTGACACTTGCGAAAGGCAATTTAATCCCACCGAAGGCTTCGGCTGGGCTGAGGTGCGGGTCCCGGAGCGGCCCCGACCCCGCTGGGGGCGAGCGGAAGGAGCGGGGCTGCGGATGCGGGGGAGCGGTACCGCGCGGGTACTCTCGGAATGAGCTCCCGGCCGCGGCACCGCCGCTGCGAGTGTCCTGCAGCGACGGGGGTCCCGTTCCAGGGCCAGGGACACCCAACACCCTTTCTGACGGGAGCAGTCAAAAGTCTGTAGGGCAAAACTCTTCTATGGCTCTTCGGTTCCACTGAAAAACTGATAGCGATATAATAAAGTTCACAAATAAACGCAATATTCCTATTTCACCTCCTCTTTCTCCAGTGGACAGTGCAGCTCTCTCCTCCAGATGTCTGCAGAGGCCGGTTCTGCTGGGTAAACGCATGAAAGCCTGAAGGAAAATTTTGACTCCCACCTAGATTTCTGCAAAGAACTGGGACAAATGGGCTCTGTCTCCCTCCTCTTAGTCGTGCAAACAGCTCAATCTATTCAAGTAATTGTCCTGACATATTTTCATTATTAGTAACTCCATTGCAAGGACCTAGTCTAAACTCTATTTACGGTATAATTATACTCCTTACACTCACCCTGCTATGGCAATGGTTATTCTTTGTCTAGTCATCACTTTCGTGGAAAAAGGGACTATTTTCAAAATGCTGCTTTTCCTCCATAAAACACAAAAATCCTTTTCTTCACAGCTGTACAAAACCGCCTTAATTTTAAACAGCACAGACACAAAATTTTGCAAAAGTTAATTTTTAAATTGTATTCACCACACATTTAGCTACTAGTATTAGTTTCAACTTAAAAGAGACATTAAAATATAACATACTTTTGTGGAAGCACAAGCACTGCACTGGATCCAAAGGTGAAACCAATTAAAAGAAAAGGGAACATCACTTTTTAATCCAAACATGAAGAAATACCAATGCAAATGTGTGTTGGGAGAAAAAAAATAAAAAAGACCGTTTGCCTTCCTAGTTTGCAGACACGGTGGTAGCCTAGCAGAGAATGTATTTGTTTTAGGCTGATAGTTTCTACTTAGGGTGATGTACGCTGATAGTAATCTAACCTCAGAGAAGCCACTATTGTCATCACAAGGATGTCAACATCGTGGCATTGTCTGCAATTACCGCTCCAAGAGTTGTTGGTGAGGTTTGGTAAACAGCAGAGAGGAGGCCAGACTCTTCCCCTGAGACCAATTCCCTTTTGTCTCATGACCTGCCGCCTCCTTAGCTGGCTGTATCATCGAGACAAATTTTCTGCCCTATTAGGGTTTCCCTGAGGAACTATTTAATCCATTTTACTGGGACTATTTCCCCTGTCTGCGGGCAAAATAAATAAAAGTACCTCTCATTTTATAATCTTGCTTTCTACTAACTCAAAAATGAAAAGCCTGTCTACAGGATCTGCCACGTTTTCTTTTTGTCAGCAATATGTTAGGAAGACAAATTAATGTTTGACTAGATTATAAAACCAAGGACTATTTGTGCTAAAAATCAAAGTATTGGATTAAGTCAGAACACGGAAGTTAAGGTTCATAAGGATCGTAATTGCTTGAGCAGAAGATTGCAACACAATTATCTAGGTTTAGTTCTTTACTCCGATACTGAGTAGCTCCTGGGGCAGCAAAAGGGGAGGACTCAACCTGTCAGTCACACCCCAGCAACCTCCGAGCAATGGTATCTGAGCAAAGGAAATATTTTGCTAACCTCTTACTCAAAACCAACAGTGTTTTAGCAGTGCAGCTCCTGACTCTATACCTAGCAGATCAAGCTCATCTTTAAGGTTAGCTTGGTGACAATTATTTCAGGATTAATTTCTTCCAGTCTTTTTCAAGCAACATTACCTGGAAAATGTTCCTCAACCTCCAACACCTTTCTATTTGTTTGTGACAGCCATTTATAAGATACTGAAAAACAACATCATGACAATATTGTGAAAGTCGAGCTTCCTTTCACACATCATGCCATCCCCTGATTTTTTTTTAACTTGATATTTGGATGTCACAAACACAACTTTGAATACATATATAAAAACAATGATATCAAATCACATCTCAGTGCGACTTTTGGGCACCCAGAGAATCTGCTTCAACACCTTCACTTGTACAATTTTGGGAAATCTCATGCAGTAAGAAAGGGAAAGTTACATAGCAAAGTGCCGTATATTTAAAAGGGTAACACAGCCAAAATTTCACTTTAAAATATTTTATATTGAAAATTCTTTTTAATATCAGAGAGATTATATTACACTTGTCTTTTAACCCTCTAGCAGTGCTTGGAGTTGCGGGAGCAGCAGCATCTTGATTGGCAATCATGCTGGCAGCAGTATCTGAAGCTAAGCCAGTTCTGTAAATAAAGCACCCTTTAACAACTTGCCTTGTGATCACCAAGTGCATTTCTGACTATCTGATTGTCAAGATCCTGTCTTTTGATATGAAAGGCTACAGCTTCATTGTTAGGTGGAGCATGAACAAGCAGATCAGAACTCTGTAACCCCTAAAATTCCATACTACCATTTATTCTCCAAAAGAGAATAAAAAACATGTAAGTTTCATAATTATCCATATAATTTAAATTCAGTCCCTGGCACACCCTGATTATTATCTCACTTGCTCTTTCTGCCATTTACTAAAGCTTCTTTGTCTTCTGCTGGGAATTTATAAATCACATGTTCCATACGCTCCAGATCATTGATTTCCTGGTGCAGTAACGTGGCTGGCAGTGGCCAACAAAGGCTCTCCCTGCAGGGGCGGGTATTTTAGAACAACACTTCCCTCTGCCGGATCTACGGGCACTCACAGCTCTGCCTGCCTGGAGGGACCCGCACACATCCTCTGCCTCTCACTCGGACAAGACCCCTGCTCCTCCCAGACTGCGCAGGACAGTATGAAACCAGCAAAGTTCTTACTAATTCATCGGATGAATAGGATAATCATAAAAGCTTAATCCAAGATCAACTGGACAGAAATATCAATTTACTTTCTGCTCAAGACAGGAGTATCTCAAAGCCGTAAATAATGTGGCAATTGGGAGTCTCAGGGTCTGGCACTTCATATTCACTCCAAAACCCTGACAGCTTTATGACAGATGAAATTAGAGCAATATTTAAAAACACCTTTTACCCAGATCAGCAGGCATTTCTTTATAGAGTGTAAACATATAGGGCCCCACAGAAAAAAAAAAAAAAAAAAGAAGAGTTTTTTTTAAGAAGAATTGCCTGCACCTCTTGTGACTCTAATGAAAACTAAGATGACGCTACAGTGAATTTTAAATGAGTGCTACACTTCCTACCTGGCTATCTATTCCAAACTGCTAGCAATAACCAGATTATGACATTTTACAGGGGGGTGGATGGAAACTACTATATTCAGATACAGCTGTCTTGCCTTCAAATCATACAGTGGTTGGAATATTGTTCTCAGCTGAGGGTGAGTGTTAAGAGGAAGGAGGGAGAGAACTGCAGAGATACATGAATAAGACTGTGCTTATTTCTTGCCCTTCACAAGGACAGGAACTGGTCCCAGTGCAGTACTACACGTGCTCCTAACTCATTTGTAAGAACACCACTGAAAAACATAATTAAGCATTTTGCTGAACAAAGATTCTGTTCACATACTCCGCTGAATGAAGGCTTTTGGTGGACTTCAAAACACAGGAAGAAGATGAATAAGCTGAAGATAGAAGAAAGGGAGTAGAAAATACAGATATGATTCTAAAACAATATTCCCTGTCAGCAAAATTTACTTTGAAAAGGCAGGCAGACAGACAGAGACTTCTTCTGTTCCACAGAAGAACTGTCACAAGATTGGATCAAGGTGGTACTCAATGTCGAAAGGTAGACCAGGTAGGAGTGCTGAAAGCCATACTGAGGTTAAGTGGAATAAGCCACCATTAGAAAACAGGAAACATCTAGGTGGTTCTTGATCTGTGTTCAAAACAAAGCCTGTGCTAAGCACACAGAAGGTCTAGTTAGAAAATACCATATGAGAAATATCTCGCATTAAAAAAAAAAGGTTTTCAAATAATTTTCAGAGGAAATAAAAGGCTTAAATAAAGAAACCAGAATGTCAGGATTAAGGAGGCATTCTGAGTAACAGCAATTGGGAAAGGAAATAAAAACTCAAACCCAACAGCGTAAGGTGACATAAGCAATGCTTTTCTAAGAAGGATGTTTTCCAGTCATTGCCTAGTTTTTTAATGCTGAAGAATAGGTTTCTCTGTGTCATGTCTATGGTATTGCATTCTTGCCTCCTGGTGATCTTTGCATCTTGTTGATTAATTGTAAAATCTATGTCTGAGACTTTCCAAGGAACTTCTAAGGTGGACTCCAAGTAGGCAGCATAAGATGAGTATTTGTCTTCCAAGATCTTTCAACACAAAATAAATGTTTGTTGGCTCTAGTAGCCCTACAGGCATTTTCAGCTCACATTTGACACTTAATATTGCATTACTAATAATTGCTGTGAGTCTGCTAGAATGCCGCTAACAAATAATAATAAAAAAATTAGTGCTTTGGGATTCAAATACCATTCACTCCTATTGTTCACAAATGCTTTTACTCCACCATACAATTCTAGTATTGCAAGTACAAGTCATAAAAAAAGCCATTAAGAATCCAGCACTTGAAACACTACATCACATAATTTTCTGCAGAAAACACAGGAAATACACTTCAGTGTATTCTTATGCAGATCCTGGTTTCTCTCAACTGGCTCTCAACTGTTCTCTCAACTGAACTTTCATTCACCTACGCTATCTCACTTTTTGCATTTCACTCACCTTGCACAGCAGTGAAAGAATTTTACACCTAGTAAATATTTTATTAATGCCAGCTTCTGTTTGTTCAGCACTCTTGCAAAGTCTTGAATTTCTTGAATTCAGCACTTGTCTGGGGACAACTTTATGCTTGCTAGAAATCAGGAGTCCTCCAGTAAGGAACTCCTTACTCTGCCGTTTCACGTAATCGGTGTTGCTTTACTTGTTAAGCCTCAGACATGCAGCCCTGATTTCAACTGGGACAGCCCAAGAGGGTCACTCCCTTCAAATTTTCTCCTGTTGTTGGTTATAGTCCCCAGCTAATTTTTCACCAGAAGGTGCTGCTCCCTCAGAACTGCAGCCTGGTTTATGTGTGATAAATATGTGTGATGATATGTTGCTCTCCTCTTTGGGGCTACTCAAACTAATCGGATCAGTTAAACACTTTTGGTTTCAGGGTTTCTCTCTGCATCATTTTGAAGCACCCAATTTGGGTGCCAGTATAAGCTCTTTCCCATTCGACTTGCCCTTACAATAAAGCAGTATCTGCTCTGCACCTTGCAGACTCAGATCCTCAGGGAAGCTTTTAAATCAAAAGACCAAAGGCAAATTATCTGTCTTTTCAGCACACATTCAATCTGGGCCTTTTTCTCATTGCCTTCAGTCTTCTTTCTCAATGTGTATTTTGAGGTTGATCAGTGATTTATCTGCAAAAATTATTCCCAATATCCCTCCAGAGAGTGTACACATCAGTTCTTTACTATTTGTAGCCCCTACCAGAAAAAAATGTCACAGAATCACTTTCTGCTAACTTGAGAAATGCACAAGAAAAAAATGTCTCTGCTACATCACAAGCAGAAACATGCTTCCTGTTTTCTAGAGAACATGGAAAAAATAAGACAAGAAGGTCTATTATACCAAAGTATCTTTACCTCAATTCAAATACAAAGAAGGTACCTCTGGAATCTGCCAGAAAATACTTCCATTGTCATAACATCTTTGATTATTAATGGCATGATTCTTCAGGGGGAAAAAAGCTAATTTTGTCTACAAGCCCTCACAACATAAAAATATTTAATTTTATAAAGAAGTCAAAGATACAATTTAAGATCAGCATTGGCAGTGCAAAAGATACCCAAATAAACTCATATTAATTTGTTCATGGATACTGCTAAGAAATGCTAGAGCTTTCCAACACCTGCTTCACTCTGCAGTTGCATTCAGTTTTTTTTCTCATACTTTCATTCAAAATGTATGAGGTCATTTAAAATTGGAGTCCTCTCAGCACCTTCTAAGATTAGATCTTTAGAAGCAATAAAGCAAGTATAATCTGATTTCCAGGACCACACTAATTGGCTATGATGCCTTTTTTAAAATAATGCCAAGCATATACAGTAACTACTATCTGATAAGCAAATTGTAACATTGCAGGAAAGAAAAGAGAAACTACCAGGAAAGAAAAGAGAAACTCATTATTTCTGAATGAGAGTCAAAAGAAATGTTTACAGCACAGCCTGTTATAGGGAGTTCCTTGGCACATATTTGGAATGTTTAATCACAAAACAATGTAGTCAGACACGAGTCATACAGCTCACCCCAAATGACTGAAAAGTCCTGTGCATTTGTTTAATACTCCATAGTCTGAGTAATATAGGAAATTCTCACCAAAGTATTTCCAGCTTCCTAGACTTCCCTTATGCAATCCAGTGTTAGTCACACAGTGTGGGAGCAGACAGTCACATCCTCTTTCCTTATCCAGATGCTGGCAGGACTCAGCCTTTGGGAATAAAGTTAGGCTTGTGAGATTTTTGGGCTGTACTTCATCTGCATTATCATGCATTCTATTTAAGATGGCACACTAATTCCTCAGAGCACCTCTTCAATAAAGATTTGCAAAAGACAAGGTTCAGACTCTTTCTTGAGCAGGGCTTATAGCCACAACACAGCAGACTGTGAAGAGGCAGCATGGTCATGGGCTGGAGGTAAGGGTGGTCCCTCCCACCCGAGAGATTCCAAATTATCCATTGCTGAGAGGTGTGTGGGTGTCCTGCCTAACCTATTGCACAGGCATGAGTACAGGACACTGAAGTGCTGCACACACCAGCACGTCTTTCTGTGCTTTTGCTTGAAAAGCAGGACTTGGAAAACAAAGCTGTGCTGTTCAGAGGGTGTAAAAGAATAGAGGAAGATAGTAAGAGCAATTGTGCGCAAAGAGATTCTCTCATCTGTCCAGTTGATTTTGTGATCAGAAAAATAGGCTTTTACCCATTTCTTGTTCGTAAACAAGTCTGCGACAAAGACTTGTATGTCACATCAGTAATTAAATGTCTTTACTTGTTGACAAAAAAACCCTTCAGGGCCTTAAATTCATATTAAAAGGAAATTACAACACATACCTGCCTTTTGGAACTGCCACATATAAGGTTTTATTTTTATGACTTGTATAATATCCCTTTGGAAAGTATTGGCTATATGCCAAGGGAAAGCTGATTTAAATTTTATGTTTTTTCTCTCTAGTTTGATTTGACCAAGATACAGGTTTATTAGAGTCTTAGCTATTGCAGCTAGGGCAGAAAATTCTGATGCACAAAAGAGAGCTGAAGTCAGCTGATTTTCTATGGACTGTTAATAGTGTGCTTGGGCACCCAAATTCTGCCAAGTAATTTTCTCCTCTTCAATTGAACTGCCTCACTAATCTGTTTTGAAGTGTACAGACTCCTGACTACCATTTCTACTTAAAAAAAAAAAGAACAAGCTGGACTATATGAAAAGAAATTCGCCCAAAAATGCACTAATTCTTACTTCTAATGAATGAGAATGTGTAGACTTTTATCATGCCATGGTAGACTTCTATTAAAAATTGAGGAGGCATTACTCCACACTTATAAAATGAGTGAGATGCTTCTAAACTGAAACTCAGTATGAGGTACTTGGGGTACTTAAGAAAGGTCAGAAAAGTTCAATCCATATGCTGACAAAGTCACTTTTTAAATATAGAAATAAATATTACTTATATGTATGAAAGATAAACCTGAAAAAGCAAATACCTCACAACACCTAAATTTATTACTTTACCTGAGCCCTGGGTTTCAGGACCAATTTAATTTTATGAAAACTGCTGAATGCTGCATTCATAAGATAATTTATTTAATCATTAGGCTCAGTGTTCCTGTTTTCTCTGCTGTGCCAGAACTTGTAAAGCTCTTTTAAGTTAGGGATCTTTGAAACAGATATCTTGGACCTTCACACTGCTCAAAGTATAGGAAGGCTGGACTACTTACTCAGTTTCTCTAACACTGATGAGACTGGCCTCCCTCAAGATGTTCTGACTGATATGCAAAGTGAGGATTTCCTGCTTAAAGCACAAAATACCATCACGTAAAAAAAAAAAAAAAAGTCATTTTGGGGGGGAGAATTTGAAAAATTGCTACTGCACATAGGTAGCAACTACAATTTTCATAGTCGTCCACTACTACGGCAGACAGATTGTTGCAAAACTTGGACTTCTTATATGTTTGTCATACTACTCCAGTTGAAATTTAGACCAAAGCTGTTGCATCAGATGCTACAGAATTGTAACTAAAAGAACAGACACTGCTGTCTTTGCCACATTCGTTAAACTGCAGTGGATCCTATTAACTCACATGATCAAAAGATCCTGTTTCACCAACAGGAGTCACAGTCTTGCAAGAGAGGAAATGTCAGTTGGAGCAGACAAGATTCAAAATGTCTTGTATTCTT
This sequence comes from Acanthornis magna, assembly GCA_036785705.1. NCBI lineage: Eukaryota > Metazoa > Chordata > Aves > Passeriformes > Acanthizidae > Acanthornis > Acanthornis magna. The sequence goes on from JAWUZG010000058.1 coordinate 2,831,945, forward strand.
GACTATTTCTGCTGATCTGGTAAACACTGAGCACCTCTTAGGGTGAGAACTCAAACAGTGCTTGTTTCATCATCTGAGGGTGAATCAGGAGTATCTTACCAACATCCCTTCAGCTATCTGAAGAGTAGAATACAAGGGTGGTGCAGAAAGAAGCCTGGGAATATCACACTGAACAGATTACCACATGACATCTGCTTTGTACACAAGTCTGAAAAAAATACATTCATCAATGGAACAAAAGGCCAATGGTAGGCTCAAGTTTCTTCTTTTCCGCTTTTCGAAGCACTTTATGATACAGCAGAGGTTGGGATCTGCTGCCCTCCAGTGCATGCTTGCAGAGGTCCTCTCTGTCAGAGAAGTGCATTTAGAGACCATGAGAATTCTCAAGGAGCATGACAAAAAAAAGGAATAAAGTATTCAATTCTTCATGTGTTTTATTTAGGATCTCAATTAATTGCTGGGACTTGTTTCCTAATTTTGCTGCTTTGTTCTGGCTTTGTCAGAGTATTTCTTCATCCAAGTACAGTGTTCTGGCTTGTTCTATGAAATTGGTTCTCTTCAATCAGCTCTTACACTCATTTTCTATGAATATACAGCATGATTATACACATAACACAATACATATGGTAATGATATGCAAGTAGTGTATTTACCCCACTTCATATCTGCATTCTGCCTGTAATCCTTATATTTGTGATTCTTACTGACACATCAGAGCTCTTTCTAGTATCGGCATTTAAAAAAAAAAAAAAGACTTGCTATAGAAAGTGTTTTCTCATTGGCTTGTACAGTTCTTCAAAAAGTATTTATCTGTATTATTGAACATTTTTAAACATGACATGCATTTGACACAATGTCATGCAAGGGCCTTGTAAAATCTGCTTTGTGTGTTCATTCAGCTCTGCAGAATCACTGTGGGACTTAGCATACAAAATTAATTGGTGTTGTATAGCCTTTTAATGGTGTTAACAATTATGTTGATGTTGAGGCAAACCAGTTTTGTAAAGGCTTATAAGAGTGGGAAAAGTAGGCTGCAAAAACATTTCAAATATATATACATATTTCTAACTGAACAATCAAATTTAGCGATGATGAGGGGCTGATAAAAGGGAACTTTTTCATTTATAAATTAAATCTCTCCTGATTGTGAAAGGGAACCTTAAAAATGCAGATTCTGTGAGTTTATGGAATACCTCAAGAAATCTGGAAAATCTCACTCTTTTCCTGATAAGTGGTTATTAGGCATGAGATAATTGTTTACGATTTTGACACTTTATTCCCTCCAGAAAGGCCAGACCGCAAAGAAGGTTACCAGTTAGCCCAGTTTACCCCAACAGAGAGCAAAGTTTTATGGTACTTGGGAGATGCTACGTACATGTGTGTGTAGCTCCATATCAAGATGTCGAGCACGAAGAGATGAGAAAAAAAATCTTAATTCAAGTTCCCTCTCTCTCTCTCACACACACACACACACACACACAAAATAAAAAATCCGCCACAGCTTGGTCTCGGGGAGACATTTCTAAGCCTTGGTTCAGCTCGCCCTCAGCCGCACGGCGGGACGGGAGGGACGGGCGCCCTCCGGGCCGTGGGACGGAGGATCGGAGGGAAGGGCGCTCTCCGCCCCTCGGAGCAGCGGGACGGGAGGGACGGGCGCTCTCCGGCCTCGGGACTGGCGGAACAGGAGGGATGGGCGCTCCCCGCCCCTCGGAGCGATGGGTCGGTCGGCCCCGGCTCCGCCCCACCGGCAGCGATCGCGGCGGGCGGCGGAGGCGGCGTTGGGGCGGTGAGTTGGGGCGGTGAGTGTGGCGGCGCCGGCCGGGCCGGGGACGCTGCCCTCGGGGCCTGTCTCTGCCGAGCGCCTGCGGGGAGGTGGCTCCCGGCCCGAGCTCGGGGTGGCCGCGCTTGTTGTCCCGCACAGCGGCCGGACCGGGCCCGGGGAACCCCCGCACTGACCGCGGGGCCCGTGGGGTAGGGCGGGCGGTGCTGCCGCCCCGCAGGTTCCGGCCTCCCCAGCTCCGTGCTGCACACGCGGAGTGCTGCAGGTTGAATTCGCACGTGGGTGGGAGCCTAAGTGCAACACAGAGTGGCAAAATGGCAGAGCTGCTCTACTAGGGGAAGAAAGTAAGAAAAAACGTCACAACCTCATTCCTCTCCTTAATCCACATGGTAAAATTTATTTCTTCCTTTTAGCTTATGGAAGAAGAAATGACAAAATATTGACTACTATGATAAATGTTTCTCATGCAGCAGGTTTTAAGTTCAGTACCATTGCCCATCTTCCCTGAGTACAGTAAATTTGGCAACAGTTCTCTGGGCTCAATAAGCCGTCTATTACTCATAGATGGTAGGAAAAAAGTTCTGGAGACGCTTTCCCTGGTAAGATGGTACCTTTTCTTTCTCCAAAGTTTTCATCCACTAGACAATAAGAAGAGAGAGTCCTTCAAGGACTTGACAGCATTTAGCTGAGATGTAACATTTTCCAGGTTTGCATATCCAAAAATATTAAGCACAACACAAATATAACAGATTATATTTACATTATGACATTATTGTGGTGGCAGACAGGTTTTCAGTGTTTCTAGTAATGTTTGTCACTGAGACTGTACAGTAAAATGAGACTATTTCTTACCTGAAAAAATGCAGCAGCTTAAGGGGTTTGACCAAAAGTCATTCAAGCTCTGTGATATAGTTTCTATAGGGATGGAATAACTGAAACTCAGAAATGAAGGGACAGTAGCATTTGGCCTTTTGTTTCAAAGGAGGCTTGCAAAATTGTAACTTTTCATAAAACGCCCCAGAGGTTCAGCAGCATCCCAAGGTCAGGGTACTGTATGACCAAGAGGTTGGGTGGCTGTGAAGGGAGCAGAAGAGCCTATAACTCACAGACTTGTATCTGTGCTGGAATGGTTGTAAAGCACAGCAAGAACTAAATGATTGTTAGTACACAGATGAATTCATGTATTTCCCATGACAAAGTCCAACTGTATCTTCCAGTCCAGTTTAAGCCACCAAACCTGAGTTTCAACCCGATTAGCAACCAGAATGTGTCTTCCCACCAGTCCCACTAAAAAACATTTACTGCACTGACCTTTCTGGCTTGCTTCTTACTCACCTCAAAATATAGAAAGCTGCAAGAGTAGTAATTTGTTATCCCTCTTCCTTGAACACGTTAATTTTCCTGTTTTCTCTACGGATATGGAAGCCTGAATGCCAGGGGGACTGACTACATGAATGCTTCAGAGCACTGAAAATTAGAATGGGATGAAAAGAATTCCTGATTTAATTTCTGAGTTTAGCAGACATGACTCTTGGCCAAAAAGCTGATGTCTGACTCCAAGACTGAAAAAAGAAACATCACTAAGACAAAGAAATAAATATTACCTTTTAATTCCCCCACAAAGATCAGTGCATTTTTTGTGTTTGAAGAACCTTGCAAATTTTGAAGACAGCTGAAACGGGGTTTGCAGTATTTCCGTAGCTGCCTAGCACTGTGTAACTTCCCTGATCTGGAAGAAACTTTGTATCCTGATGATAGAAACTTAGCTTTGGACACTATAAACCATCTCATTGATGTGCCTTACACATATTTGGTTGTTGCTAAAACACACAGGGGGTAATAATTGAGAGTGCATTCATTCTAAAAGCAACAGTAAATAATTCTCTTGAGCTTGTGGTATGTCTTAACATGTCATATAAAATTAGAGTGGGAATGTGTGTGTTTGGAAAAAAAGAGCAGGCCTTGCTTTTTTTTTTTGAGTGTGTGGGAGAGTATCTGGTTATATTGAGGCCTTTCCCTTTACATCCTAGAGTAGCTTAAGTGGAGGTATGCAGAGTTACAAATGAGAGAAGAGGCATTTAAAAAAAAAAAAAGTCATAAAAGTAATTTATAGGAGGCTTTTTACTTTAATGGCCAGTACACTTGTCTCTTTAGTCTGAACAAACGCTGTTCAGTTTTCACTGGAAAAGTGTCACAAAGACAGAAACAGTGGGAGAAGTGTTACATGCCAGTGCCCTTTCTTACTGAGGCTGTTCAGCAAAGTAATTTCCAGTATGTTCCTGATAAAGTTTTCACAGTTTCTACATTTCTGTGATATTAAGGTGGATAAAATTTTTCCTTTACGTATTATAGGTCCTTGCAGAGATTGACCACGCCACAGTCATACAGGTCTGCTGCTGCTTATGCAATGTGGTGGTTTTGTGTGATTGCCTTGTGTCCAATCAGGGTTCCGTTTTTCAGTGCACCACGGCACTAATGCTGGAAATATTTACAACTGTCAGTCATTTTTCTTACAAAACTTGCAAGTTAGTTTTGCATGTAAGGCTTGCAAGTTTTTTATTTAATTTTCCTATTTCTCAATGCAAAATGAAACAGGCAAAGATATGCATGTTTGTCTTTCAGTGCTAACTAACTACTGCAAGTGTTCACAGCTGGCTGCAAGAGTAATGCTGTCTTTGGTCTGACCCTGGGGAATAGCACCATTGTCATGGTCATGTTTTAAAATAGAATCAGTATGTTACACAAGTAGTTTTTGTAAATGTAAACAAGGAGAGACATAGAGACTTCATAATCTTTTTGATTTTGCATAGTTATTCTTAAAGATAACCTTGAATATGCTAAGTGGAATTATTAGAAGTAACTGAAAATGGATTTCTAGGTCTTTTTAAAACACATATATTTCTTCTGTGTCTTTCAGAGTATTGCTGACTAGTGTCAAAGATTAAATTGCTGTTAACTTTTGTTAGTTCTCAGACTACCAGAGTTTCTTCTTGTAAATGAACACTAGTCGTTTACAGTTCATTACTAAATGAAGTGGGCTTACGGGGGTATTTTTGAAGGTCTCATTGAGTTACCCACAACTCAGTACTGTGTGGAAAGACCCTGATTTCAGAACTGAGACTGAGATTGTAGCACTGGCATAAGAGAAAGGCAAAATCAGCATACTTTTAAAACTTATTCAATGAGGTATCTTAGACTGGCCTAGTCTAGTAGTTAATAAATGTAATGGGCACTTTCTTGTTGGACTAAAAGCATTCTTGGTAATGAAAACATCATATTTTACTTTGGTATTGATTTACCTTTTTTCTTTCTGCTTGCAAGGCATGCATGGTATTGTTTTAAGAGGCGATGGCATTCTTTTGTTTCTACTACAAATAGTATAGTATTTTCTTTCTTTTTTTGTTCTCCTTTTGAGGTAGCAAAGCAAGGGAGGAAGCAGGAATTGTCTACCCTTTAAACCATGGAAAAAAAGTTAATAATTATACTGCTGTGGCTACTGTGTTTCTGACAGATTTATGGGTTACATGTTTCTCTCTAACACATTTTCAGTCATTGTGGAAATGTCATTTTATATGTTTTAAAATACATTCTGGAAATAGCTGCCTGAAGTACCAGTTCTTACTTATTTTTTTATAGTTATTAATTAACAGGACACATTTTCCCGAGTCAGTGAACAATCTGTTACTCTGCACAGAGTGTCTTTTTTAGCTGATTTCAGACATGGGATATATTTGATGTCTGCCAAATCACTGTGACAAAACTTAGTGTAGTTATATAAAGTACATAGGCTTCCCTCTCCAGTGTGACTGGTGATCTCAATTATCCTGATTTCAGCATACTTGATTTGAGACACTTAGAAATGGAGACCACTTTTAAAGATGTGTAACTTTTCAAAAATTGGGCTTTTTTTCTGTTCTATCTATATTGGCAATTTTGATAGCACTTTTTATTACACAAACACATTTTCATAAGAGTTCTAACACAGACTTGAATTTTGCATGTAGTCTCAGTTGCTATTCAAGGAAAAGAAGGTCAGTGTTTCAAATAAAGGAAATCTTCCTTTGAGATGACATTCAGAAACATTTTGCAGCCCTGTCAGTTAGAGTCTCACCCTCTATGCTTACAACTGTGATAAAGTAATAGTTTACTAGCACTTAATTGAAACAAAATCACTGGAGGGAAGAGGAGAGGATCTTAAGCAATCTTAAAATTGCTTAGTGATGTGTAGGAACTCATTCCTAGACTCTTGTAAGTTTTTTCAGGTCACTTATTTATTATGCAGGCATGTTTGTTGCTTCACGAAACTTCTGTTGCCGTGGCATTAGAACATGCCAGCTCAGAACAGATTTGCTTTCCAGATCCATCAAACATTCGGCCTCTGCAGTAAGTATTCTTTCAGATTCATAGAGAAAACTATTTCATGTAATGTTTTAGAGATGCACTAATTTTGCAATGTTGCAAATATATATGCATTAGCTGTGCTTTCTTTATTTCTTGTTATAGATAAAAACATTTACTATCAAGAACAAAATAAGATATTTGAATCAGTCAAATATTAACCACGCTAGCGTAACAGAATTTGGTGATTATTGCTTTGTGTATCCTTTTCAGTCTTTACAGTCACATCTAGCACATATCACACCAGAAAGATTGCCTAGTTTTTAGAGAGAAGCTTGAGATACAGGAGACAGGTTCAATCTCTGCTTTATCACAGGTTTTTGGTAAGACAATTTGTTTCTTTTTATCTCAGTTTTCCTTTAATGATAGGAGAGTTATCCTATCTAGAAGTGCTATCCTATCCTAGAAGTGCTTCTTCGTCCTGCAATAACAAGGGGTCTATAAGTACCTCAAACTTAATTTTATATAGAATCTTCTCAATTTCCCAGCTAAACTGTTTATAAGATTGTGTAACTTCATTTTAAGTCTTCCAGTTTTGTTAAGAGAAAACAGCTTTGCAGCATGGCAGGCAGTTGGAGGTCACACCCTGCATTCCATATAGAACACTGGAATGTAAATTGTGTTCCCAGTTCATCTAGTCAATAAATTGGGTCAAGTAAGGCATATGCCAGATCCTTCAAAACAGATGTTCAAATTATTATACTGGATAGTTGTAACATATTTTGCTCATATGAGAAGTTCTTTTAGTGTGCAAGTCACTTTGCAGGCCAGATTTTGCCTGAGTCAGTTTTTCACATGCTGTATGTATTTCTATGCTATTTTATTGAGTTGGATAGTCACATTAAATGTCCTTAAATTGAATACTGGTTGGTTTGATTTTTGTTTTAATTTTTTAAGATCTTGGCTTAAGTTGTAGCTTTTGACATTAAATTCTACACTTTATTTATGTACCATGTAAGAGTATTTTCTTCCAACATTATTAAACTTACTGCCATTCAATTTCATTACAAGTTTCTCTGCATTAAGAAACAAGATAAATACAAGCAGCACCTGGCTTTCTATCAGGTGCTTCCCTTGTTAGAAAATGTTAGGGAAAGTAGGAGGTCAGTTAGAACCTGATGAAGAGCTACCTCTCCTGCTTCACACCCATCTTTGACTCATGGAAATCCAAGTCCTGCACCTCAAAATGGCTTAGAGATTATCCAGTGATGACATAACTAGGCTGAAAGAAAAAAGAGTCTTAAGATTTGTCCTGCCCTTCTGGGAAAAAACTGCCAATGAAGGTTTCATTTTAAAATCTCACTTAATTAGTTGGCTTCCCCAAAGTAGTAAGGTTGACCTAAACCCCATTGTAACCTGAATTTGTGAAAACCTGAAAACGAATGCAGGTCCTGCTACTCTGTTTTAAAACTAGTTCCAAGGCATAAGAAAGAAAGAAATAGAAAGACTTGAGTTGTTAAACATTTAAACTTATATAGTATGGAGCTGTTAGGAGAAGGCTTATTTTATTGTCAATACATTTTTAGCTAGGGAAGGTTACTCAATGCAGTTAAGATTTACCTTATAGTTAACTATAAAAGTCCTGCAGCTGATAAGCCTTTAGCTTTTAGCAAATTGAAACAATTTAAGAAGACGTAGTCCATGGACCAAATTTACTCATGGCAGCATACAGAATTCTCATTGTTAATTAGAAAGATTCAAGGTGAGACTTATTCCTTCCCCTACAAAAAGCAGTCTAGCATGTGAAAAAAGATGTATGTGTGTCTCAGTGTAAGCAGTACCTGTGTTATTTGTATTTTTAAAGTACAGCCAAATGTTCATCATATTTACCAAAACATACACTGTAAAATTGTATTAATCTAAGCAATATGTGTGTTTTTAAATAAATGTAATACAGATTAGCTAGTCAGGACGCTCCCTTAACTCCCTCTTGTTCTAAGAACTCTGACTTGACCTGTCTAGTTATCTTATAGGTTTTCTTCCTGAGGACAAATAAAAGATGTTCTGTGTTTGATGCCTCTGGTGTTCATGTCACACAGATGAGGTCAGAATCAGATCTGTTGAGAAGACACTTGAGCAGAGAAGCTTCAGTTTAATTTTATAGCTTCCTGTTCTTCAAATCACAACATATGTGATGGCATCATTGCTGTAAGCAGGTTGAATGCCAACATGTACCTGCTGCATACTGTGTCTGCTAGGAATCATTTCTGTGGATTCAAGTTTGAAACTTGAGTGTAATGATAATACATTTTCTTCTCAGAGTATGTTGGCTAAAATATGGTTTTCGAATCTTTCTGGTAATAACAGTAGCTGGCAGTGGTAAAAGTAACTAAAAATCAGTAGCTTGACTCAAAGAAATAGGAGCGTCTGGACTGCTGAGTGACTATGCAATTTCTATGTAATTTTTTTCTGGTATCAATCTAGTTTGCTAAGATAGATATGAACTTGTATTTTTTTTTGTTTGCACATAGAAATAAATTTGGTTTTCTTTTTCCTAACTTCCTTTCCATTTTTACCTTAAAAATATCACTGCCTCTATATAGAACAGTCATTACAATTCTATTTTGCAGAAATTTTCCAATACCTTGATTTCAGTTCTGAATATACAGCAAAAACATGTTCTGATGTGGTTTTGCTGTGCTCTAAGTAGATACTTTCAAGTTTTTAAAATCTGAATGAAAATAGGAAATGTCTTTGCTATTTTCCTCTTACCCATTAATTTAACAAATAAAATTACATTGCAAATGCATACTTTCCAAACTGGATTGAGCAAGAAATGGACTAGAAATAGCATACTCTTTAAGCTGTTAGCATATCATAGAATCACTATTTTTTTTTTCTTTTTAGGTCATCTTTTAAAGCTACTGAGCTAAATTATGCCCCTCCTCCATCCTTGCTGAAAGTTTGGTGGATTTAGATAATGATGAATGAGAATTTAGGATGTTTCTATGTATTTTCTAGTTAGTCTGAATTCAAGTGATTATGGAAGTTTTAATGAAAGAACATGTCTGTAATTTTGTGTAACTGCTGAATTCAGCTGGCAGTGGTATATTTGAGAAAGTATGAATGAGGGTTTTCATGCAGAATCCAACAATATCATACTTTGTCTTTCTTAACAAAACCCTTCTGTCTGTATATTTTCATCTTGCAGACAATGCCCTTCAGACACAAAAATACAAGACGAATTGAAGGCCTTGATAGCAATGTGTGGTAAGTAAGAGGAAAATGTCTGCAAATTTCAGAAAATGTCCTTGGCTGATGTATTTTCTTTCCAAAAAGATAATTATTGCCAAAAATAAGGTACATGGCAGTTGCTATCTCTGCTGGAACATATTTGGCACCTGCCTAGAAGCAGTGAATGAAATTCAGTTAATGGTGTGATTAATTGTTATTTTTGAGCTTTAAATATTAGGCTTGGGCGTCCATGAGTATAACTCATGGACATGGTAGTATAGCTGATTTTCAAATTTAAATGTTAATTCTGCTGAGTAATGTATTTCAATTACACCTGATTTGTGTTTACCAAACAAGTCAGATTTTTTTTAAAGCCATTATACTTGTCTTTATAGTTTAGCTCATTATTTTTAATACATCTTTTTCTAGGGATTAAATTGGTCTTAAAGCAATATTGCCATCACTGATAAATATGGAATTTTCTTAGTTGGTGAAAACACTATTTTGGGCTTACATTAGTTGTATGTATATATATGTGTGTGTACATATACACAAGGTGTTTTGATTATTCAGCCTCAAGATAATTTTTAGCAATTTGTATTCATTTTTGACAGAACTGTGATGCTATGTGGGGCGGGTTATGATGGGGGGAGGGTTGTTTTGTTTTTTAAATCTTATTAATTAACGTTTCGGTAGGGAGGAAAGAGTAAAATGTAAAGCTGACCTGTGAATGGAGGAGGGAAAAATTGTTCAAGAATCCTGCAGGCTACTAGGAACAGTTAATAAGCAGCCTGAAACAGTCTGTTGCTTAAAATTACTAACAAATGTTATAGCACTCTGAGGTGACTGGTAGTTTAAACGACATCTTCAATTGACTGAATTTAACCTTTAAAACATTTAATGTGCCTGGTATTGCATTTCTGCCTATATCCAGAGTAACTGTGTTCTTGTGCATGTGCACATCTGAGGACACTTCTGCTGGTAGAAAGGTTATTCTGTGGTTGCAGAACATGAACCTTTTCTTGGGTGCCCTGTGACTCCTCTAGTCACCGTTGTTTCAGCCCTCAGCTCTCCATGTGAGCACTCTACTTAAACCTGTGTCCACTGCTGTAAATTTGGCAAATGGAAATAACGTTTTTTTTGGCCTTCTAATACTAACAAATGAAAAGATAATTTTATCTGGTTTGTTAACTTAAAGATGTTTCTCCCTCTAGGGTTGAATTTACAAAAGTGGCAGCAGATCCCTCAATTGTTAATCTTGGTCAAGGCCTTCCTGATATATCCCCTCCCAGCTATGTTAAAGAAGAGCTGGCAAAGGTAGCAGCAGTTGACAGACTGAACCAGTACACCCGAGGCTTTGTAAGTATCATGGAACCTGAGAACCCAAGTTCAGTGGAAAATGTGCCACAGGGAAAAAAATTGACTTTAAATTGGTTTCATCTGTAGATGATAGTGTTATGTACCAAATTAAGTTGATCTAGTAGCCTTATCTCTTACTAATGAACTTCCTCTGTGTAAGCTTCTTCAAGGCAGAATCCTTCAGCAAGAGCAAAATGGTAGAGCAGATCTAGGATAGACCATCTCTAAGGAGTTAATTCAGTTTAAGGAGTGTAGGTTATATGTTTACTTCTGACTTTGGTCAGTGTAAACATGAATCAGACAGTACAATGCGAGAATGAGAAAGAAGTACTTGATACCACTTGAGACAGCACTTCTAGGATCAAGAAGAGATTCACCCACTGAACTTACTAGGTTTCAGTGACTAGAAAGGAATGAAACCAGCTACTAAGAAGAACATTATCCCAGCTGAAACCAGGCCGAGTCTACCTTCTGATAAATATTCACACACTGATTCTCTAAAACTATTTGCAAATCAAGCATAAATATAATATTCCTAATGCATGTAATTATTTGGTATTTATTTCTGTCTCTTTGTTCTTCATATCCAAATGGTTTGATACTTCCCATGATAATTATGAATGTTGACAGATATATTATTCTGCAGATAGCAATTGAAGAGGAATTTTTACTAATATTCCCATCTTCCTCTACAAGCTTCTGCACTTCTAAGGTTTTTGAGAACAAGTATTTGTGGTAGCACATGTGGGAGGGATGAGAATGAATGATGCCTATCCCTCTGATAATTGAGCCATTGTCTCAGCTACGCTTGGAGCTCTCAGTGACTGCAGGGCCCTGGAGTGGCCTGATGTGACTTGGGTGCTGCAACATTCCTGTCTTGCTGACTGGCACATGGCAAGGCATGGCTGTCATTTGAATCAGCAATGACTTGTGAGCCTTAATTTATGGTAATGTTTTTGTTTACAGAAGGGTTCATGATTTAATGCCTTACATGTAGAGGTATAATATTCAATATTTTAGAGGATTTTTGTTACATAGTTGTATTTTCTCAAGGAGCTGTTTTCTATTTCTACCAGGTATTCCAAAAGAAAAAAGATTTTTACAGTAGGAATCCTGCAATTTTCCTGAATAAACAGAATTGTGCCTTCTTATTTCCATGTTGTATATGATCTTTGTTCCATGTTTGTTTTCTTGTTGTTTGCACCTTTTGAGAAGCATGTGTTAACTGCCATGTCCCTGCATGGGACACAAATGGTGAATGGTACTCTGCGATTTGAGATGTGACTATATGAATAACTATTCTGATCACAAGTGCTATTTATCAGCAATATATAAACACAATAAAAGGATTTGCCTTGCACCATATACTTTTTAGTTGAAAGATAAAGAAGCAAACAGAAAGAGCTGAAAGAGACTCAAAAGGAGGTGAGGGTGAATTGGTGTCAGAATATTCCCTTCTCCTGTCTCTTGTCCTAGCTCTGCTACAGGCTACCTGGACCTACTCCAGAGATGTGATAATAAGAAAGAAATTTAAAAGAACCAGAGAGAAAAAGTATTTCCTAGTAGATACAAATACATTGAAAACACTCTTCTTTCCTAATGTGCAAAAATTTTAAACCCTGCTACCTGCAAACAGCCATTAACACTGAGGGCTAATGCTGTATTTTTCTATTTCAAAATGTCATATTTTGATACATATGGAAAGAAGCCCAAAACATAGGCTTTATACATTGTCAGGAACACACTAATCAATTACTTTTTTTGTTTTCAACAGGGGCATCCATCACTGGTAAAAGCCTTGTCTCAAGTGTACGAGAGAGTTTGCGGAAGAAAGATTGATCCTCTCACAGATATCCTGGTGACTGTGGGAGCTTATGGATCTCTCTTTAGTACAATACAGGCACTAATTGAAGAGGGAGATGAAGTAAGTTTTTATTGGAAATATTCATGTATACTCACAGAAATAAGAATCTTTCTGTTTTTCTTATTTGTCCATTTTTAAATACAAGTTAATGTTTGGGCTTCTTTCTGTCCCCATTAGTTTGTTACAGTTGTACATCTGACTTATGGTTTCAGAAGCTGTGATTAGGAGACTATCCTTTGGATGTCTTTATGTCATTCATCAGCTTACAAACACCTTTTTTCGTACTTAGGGTATCTGTAGCAGTTTTTTTATCACTGTTACGGTTAGGTGACACAATACACACCGATTTCTTTTTTGTGAAAACGTGGGCTGTTGTCTGCCACAGACAACTAAGGGTGGCACAAAGAATTGTTGGTGTTTGGGTAACCATGGTGTATCAGGTTCTGTTTTGAGCCATTGCATGGTAGCAGTGTAGGTAGCAGAAAAGCTTGTTAGTTTGCTGTACTAGTTGTGGTGACTTGTCCCTTCAATATTTGTGCCTATGTTGCCTTTTTGACAATGATATTAAAAGCCATTTTACCGAAATATTTCTATCCATAGTGGACAAAGTCTTTTTGTGTTGTCATGTATTTTGCTTTCAGTGTTTTCCTTGTTTTACTTGTATATTGTATTCTCATCTTGATAGTCACTTCTCTTTTGTTCGGAATAGTTCTATTAGCCTTTGCTTTTGGTAGGTTTTTTGGTTTGCTTTGTTTTCCTATTGTCTAGCCTCTATGCAATTTTTCTTGAATTTGTCCTCTTCCTTTACCTGAGAATTTTCATCTGATAAAATCTGAGGACTTAACTGTTCTTCTCAGATTTCTACATACTTCAAAATCTTGGAATTTCATGGACAGAATTAGAGCAGTTGTGCTGTGGTTCAACAATTTGCCACTGCTATTTCCCATCTTTGCATCTTTGCCTTGCATCTTCAAATCTGTGTGTGGAAAGCAAACACAGTAGTTGTAATGTGTAACTATAGAAGAATAGCCTGTGTATGTTGTCAAAAATGCGTCGTGCTTATCATATTCAGCCCGAAGGCATTGTTGTGTGGTACTCTAAAAGGAGGAATATTCTGCAATATTATGTCATTACATCTGAAGTGCCAGAAACATTATCAAGTTATACCACCAAGGTAAATGTAGAAATATGATGGTATCATGCACGGTAAATTCTTTGTTTCTGATACTGATGATTGTCATTTCAGGTAATAATAATAGAGCCATTTTATGACTGTTATGAGCCAATGGTAAAGATGGCGGGTGCAAAGCCTGTTTTTATCCCACTAAGATGTGTGAGTAACTTTAAAAAAATTATTTGTTATATAACGTTTCTCATCTATATTCAATACATATTTGATGAACACTTTCTATGTGATGATTTTCTGTGTCTTTTTTCATAATATCAAAATATATAAAAATGAGACAGATTGCTAGAGTGCAAGTCTGAGACAATGATAATCTAAAACAGATAGAATGTTTTATTACTGTTGGAGAAGCTGCAACAATGTTTCTTATTTGCTTTAATTTGTGCATTCTGAAGGCTGATTAAAATTGCTTTGTTAAGTTTTCAGTGCAGATTATGTAAGGGGGATCACATATCAGTGCAATATCTCTGTCAGTCGGTTTTCGAAAGATTTGGTTTCTGATCCCTTCAGCAATTCCTGCAGTGACAGAATACAGTTTCTTTTCCAAAATATGCTTGCTAAATAAGGACGCAGTAGACATGATCACGCAGTATTTGCTATACATACAAGAATTACTGTTTGCTTCATTGTTAAAAAGGACTAATTCTGCTATGGGTACTGCTGGCATTATGCCCACAGCTTGCAAGGATTGCTCTGGATGCAAACTGTGCCTTGTGCAACTGGCAGCCTGGCATGGGGAGGGCCGAGGGGCTCTTTGGGCAGGACTGTTGCACTGTGAAATCAGAACAACACTGAGTGACAAAACCTGCAGGGCTGAAGTGAGAGTAGCTGAGACTGTTCCTCTGGGAACAGTCCTCCTAGGGATGTTTTGAATGACAGGGCACCTCCAAGTATTTTCTGTTTCACAGCCTTGTTTTCAGTCTGGCCCTCTCCCAGTCCTTGCAGGTGTCAGAAGGGTAGTGTGGCCATGCTCCATGCTCTCTGTACCAACTGGCCCAAACTTCTGTTATCCATCTGTAATACCTCAGGGATACTTGTATCGTGTAGTATATAAACTGCAAAGCCTCAGTAGTGCAGGTTTTTAACTCTTTGGCCATTTCTATATGTTCAAAGAGGAGGAAAAGAACTTGAATCTCCAATGGTGATCAGTCTTTCCAGTCAAGCATGTACGCACTTGCTCTACTGTCTAGCAAGGCTGTAAACTCTCCTGCCATTTGACTGGGCTTTCTGCATTACACACTGTAATAATCAGCATGTGTGCGACATGATCCCAGAAACCAACTCCTGCACAGGCTTTAAGACAGACAGTGGCCAGAAGAGGACAGCCACTGTCATAATAATTTTCTTTTCTCTTAGCCTCCTTGCCTGTTCCTAGAACTACTTTCTCTCAGGTGAGCAGGACAGATTGCATAGGTTGTCAAGTATAGTTATGGAAGTGTTTGATAAGTAGAGCAGCTCTCTTTAGGCTGCAACATGTATTAAAATAATGTATAAATTTATTGTGGTTTTCTTTTTTTTTTTTTTTTTTTTTTTTAAGAAAAATGATGGAAACTCTGCATCTAGTGCTGACTGGGTCTTAGATCCTGCTGAACTTGCAAACAAATTTAATTCCAAAACAAAAGCAATTATTCTGAATACCCCACACAACCCTATAGGCAAGGTAAGAGCCTGCTTTAACAACACTTCAATTTCAAAGAATGCCTTAAATACTGTGATTAATGCATTGTCCCTGACGTTTTCTGTATCCCAGGTGTTTACCCGAGAAGAGCTCCAAGTAATAGCTGATCTCTGTATTAAACATGACACCCTGTGCATCAGTGATGAGGTGTACGAATGGCTGGTGTATAAAGGGAATAACCACATTAAAATAGGTACCGATTTTTTGTGGCATCTCAGAAGTGGTTGTGGAATGATGCTGTAAACTTGCCTCCCAGGGATAATGCTTGCTGGAAGAAACTCAAACTTCAAGCTTTGAATATTTTTCAACGTTTAGACTCAGAGGAGGAGAGCCCCTCCCTTTTCTAAAAAGAATTTTAATTTTGAAAGAGAATTTCCAAACCTCTTAGGTGACTTCGTAGCAGATATCCATAGAAACCAGTGTGTCTGATGCTTGTAAGTCAGCTATGATCATATGAATGTCCCATCCTTATTCAGTTACTTTTTTGGCCATGACAAGTATAGCTGCTGTTACTGTATGTGTATTAGACAGTGTTTTGCTGAAGAACTAATAAAAGGAACAGGAATTAGAAATTCCTTCTCAAAGCTTTGTAGAGATAATCAGTGAGGGAAATGGACAATGAGGAACACAATTATTTTTGCTCCATTAATTATAAAAACTAAAAAAAAAAAAAAAGTCATTGTGGAGATAGTGCATAGCACTGTCCCTCTGAAGTGCAGGGACAGGGTTAAATAATGGACATTGAATTCAGTGAAGTAAGTCACTGCAAGTGCAGTGTGAAAGCCTGTTAAATCTTCAGGCAGTTTTTGCTACAAGGGTAAAGCACCATTGCAAGAACAAACCAGAAAAACAAATAATGATGCTATGTTCCTGATTCTCTTGTTTTACTTGATCCAAGTTTCACTGAAGTTATTGGAATCACTCTCACTGTCTCAGAACAAATTAACCTGGTGCAGGTTACTGAACTCCTTTGCTAGTTCCATAATGCTACAGCTAAGTATTTCTCTGAAAGTTTCTAATGTGGTGGCCTTGGGTTGGCCCTGCTGATGTATTTGAAAAGTCCAAAACTTCTCGCATTTTGTTTCTGATGGTAGCATCTTGCATGAACTACCTGTTCTGATGTACTTACTGTCGTATTGAAGGCACTTTTCAGTCGTGTGCAATAGAGGCATATAGTTGAGATTAAACAATGAAATCAAGACACAGAAATATAAATTAGACACAAAAAGACATAGATTTCTTCCTGGCTCTGCCACTGGTTGAACGCTGGGTAACTTTGCTTCTATGCTTCAATTCCATATTTGTAGAGTGGCAATAAAAGAAACTATCAATTGGTGGTGGCTACATAATTGTAAAAACTGAATTTTATGAATAATAGAAAGAAAATTATATCTAAATGAACTTGCAATACTTACTAGCTCAGCTGCACAGTTGTTGATCATCCAGTTGCAGTACATTGATTGCATTGGCGATGTGTAGGCTGTGAGTCTATTTTGAGGGTGACCTAATTCCATGGCTGTTTTGGTTGCCTTGATAGTGATACCTTCTCGAAGACCTTCAGACATGGAAGAAGGAGAACATTTTGGGTACATTAATGTGATTGTAATCTGAGTCACTGCATCCTAACAAGTTACCCAACAGTAACTGATCACGTGTCCCAATTGCGAAGTCAGATAGATTAAAGATTTCTGCATGGGCTTAGCAGGTATTTCATGGCCTTAGCAGCTGTTTCATGCAAACAGCTGTCTTCAGAATCAAAATCTCTGTGTGTGGTGTAAGGTAATCCCCTTTCCTTTTCACCAGCAAGTCCAAACACATTGCCAGTTACACTTCATCTAATGGACAGGTGGCGAATTCTTAAGATGCAGTAACTCCATTGCCATCAGCATCTTAATGCTTCAAACCAAAACATTACCAGTTGAACAAAAGGCATTCTGTAATTTAGCATAAAACATAAAAATAATGTATAAAGAAAATGCAAATTAAAGCCTAGGAAGTTAGTCAGATAGATGTAGGTACATATTCTCTAACAGATCCCATAATATCATCTTTAAATTTAGTGTTAAAAGTGCTATAAAACTTTCAGAGTAACACTGTAAATGATAACATTATTTCAGTGAAAGAAACAAGATCTGCTCTATTTTTACTTAAATTTCTCAGACTTCTCAATATTTTTAAGTCTACAAAAATAATACAATAAAAATGAGTATGTTATTTCATTATTTATAAACTCTGGTGTTTCTATAATAAACTCTACATATTCTATTCAATGCAGTGACACTTTTTTTGTGGGAGATACAAAATGGATATTGTATCAATTTACAGGATCTCAGAGTGGTTCCTTGATACAATTTAGCAGGGCTGCTAGCTACAGATCATAAAATTAGTACAGTCTTTTTGCTGTCACTGAAGTTTTCTGTAGCGTAGAACACTTAATCGTGTTTCTCATCATCTGACTTCTGTAAAAATGTGGACTTCTGCATAATGATTAGGGTTGCACTGACAGATTTAGAGATTGCACCTCATAACTAAGGATTCTGAACAAGCCACTCAAAAAGATGAGTGCCATCCCAGGTAACAGTTTGCACTTCATTAGTTTTAAAATTGTAGTCAGACTTGGTTATGGTGTCATATGATGTCATATATGGTTGCCATATGGCATGGAAAAATTTTCCTCTCTATTTAAAACTTGTTTGTAAAAGCAATGGAGCTGCTTCTTTCTCTGTGCCCTTGTACTGCTGCTGTTGTTTGAAATGCTGTCACATTCTATCTCCAAGGTTGAATTCCTGTGACTATGGCAAAACAGTCTTGCTAGAGGTCATTAGCTTTGAAAGCCAATTCTTTTTGCAGTCTGTGAGAGCTAGTTTGGGTGCCTTTAGGAAGTGATCTATACTCTTGGCCCAGCTTGGCAGAAGGTACATCAGTTCAAACTGCCTTTTTCTTTTCAAGGTCACAGAGTAGTTGAGAATGGGTAGGCTAATTGGAAAATCAGTTTCTTTCATGCTGTTTGGTTTCTCTTCTTGGTAAGTTTGCTCAAAAAATTGCAATTGCAATACAAAGAGAAAGACTTCTGCCATATCTAATGCTGATAACTGCTGCAAAAACTTCCCTGTGAAATTCAGCGGTTTAATTTGGAAAATCTTTGTTCATTGGTCTCACAACTGACAGATTAATTGGTAGAGATTCTAGTATACAAATGAGGTGAAGAGAGATGTTGGCGACCACTGCAATTCCAACCTTGTCAAACTTAGTGTCTTGGACTTACGTGTGTCTGGATTTATCTGTTTCTCTTGAAATTAGTTAGGGTCCAAGTAGAGCTTTGCAGAAGCTGTATATAGAAAAAAAAATTGCAGACTACAGGAAGAGACCTTTACTCTGTCATCTCCTTGGAAAGGAAACAAAGTATTTTGGTCTCCATTAGATACAACTGCAGAGACAGAGACAGGCCTCTGTGGGTCCCTTAATCCTTGCAGACATTTTCGCTAACTGCTATTGTCAGTCAGTCCCAGGCCTGTTGAAATTGTACAACACAACATAATTTATTAACTCACTCTTCTAGTTTTCTGTTGTTCTGTCATTTGGTTCTGGGTTAGAAGTCTTAGTAATTATTTTCTTTTTCTAATGTCTGAGGCAGCCAGTGACACTGAACTAGACAATTCTAGTAAAGTGGGTTGCAGTGCCTGAGTTAATGTTGTGTACAGTGCTGTTATCAGGCATCAGAAATAAACTCTCCTGAGGTGAATGGGTAGCCACTCCTTAGGTCATATCGTTCTTATGAATAATTGTGCATTTTTGCTGAGGATAACTAACATGTAGTTTTCAAACTGTACCTCTTATTTTCTGCCTCCTTTCATTGATCCTTACCTTCTTTTCATGCTAAAAAGCATTGGCCCATGTATCCTTTCTCATTTGTTAAAATTGCTATAGTTTTAGAGTATTTTCATTGTTTACTTAAGATGCTGCAATGACACATGAACATATAACTCTGGGCTAGGGGCAGTGCAGTTCTTCAAACTACATGGAATATCTGAGTGCATCTGTACCAAACTAATTTTATTTAATATACAGCTACATTGCCAGGTATGTGGGAAAGAACAGTAACCATAGGAAGTGCTGGGAAAACATACAGTGTAACTGGCTGGAAGGTAAGAAGAATCAATATAAATGAGCTAAGTTGTATAAATAACAGAATGCATTTCTTACTCTAAAAAAGCCTCCATTTTTATGACCTGTGTTATAAAAGCTTGTGGCAAATCTCCATGTCTCCAAAATGTGACAATACCATTCAGCTGGAGCAATAACCTATCTTTAACACCCATGTCTTAATTATCTTCCTTGTCTCTTGTGATAAACTCTTGTGATCATAAATTACTAAAAAAACCACCACAGTGTGATTTGTTAAAAATCAGTAAAGATTCTTGGAGAAAACTTGGATATTATGATATTTTAACTTCCCAGTTTTCCCATCTTGACTTTTAAATATGTATCAGAAAGTAAACAAAAAATATTTAATGATTTTGTAACTAAATTCTTCTTCATCACCTTGTTCAAACTAAACCACAGTATACGTGATTCAGTAGTGAGCTTTTGTTTTATGTTCAAACTGGGTTTGACACAGGAGCTTATGAGATGGAAAAGTTCTAAACCAATTAGAAATAACATTCTTAATAAATGTTCAGTTTGATTTCTAACACTTGTTATATGAAGAGTTAAAAGGTTGCACAGTATCCTATGAGAGATAGGGATAAGGGAAACTATAACTGTTGTCTCAAATCTACAATTTTTTAAAGGTATTATATACCAAATTTTGTGTAAACCTGTTCTTTTCTTAACTATTTATCAAAGCAAATTCTTAACACATAAAAACTTGAGACATTGGCTAATTTTTATTATTTGTTAATTTTTAGTAACAGCACTGCTGTAAGTATAATACGTCCTTGCTTTCCTCCCCTAGCTTGGTTGGTCCATTGGTCCTGAGCACCTGATTAAGCATTTGCAAGTTGTTCACCAAAATACACTTTATACTTGCCCAACTCCATTACAGGTAGGTACAGATGGGGCAGAGGAGGTTGTTTTCTGGTGTAAGAAAGCTGTTGGTCTTACTGTAATAAAGCAATAATCACAACAATGAATGTTTAGTTGTCAAAATACATATTTTGGGGTGTAAGAAGAGGAAACAGATTTGATCAGCTCACCCCTCATTAAAAAAAAAAAGAAAATCAGTCTTGCAGATTATTTAATCTTTCACCTACAAACGACTTCTTGCATAAAACATCACAATCTTAATGGTTTCCTAGCGAATATAAATAAAAGTTATGCCTACTAGTGTCTAGTATTCTATGGTACCTTATTATCAAAAATTTAAATTTATCTTCAATTTAGATTGTAAACCCTTGTGTCAAGGACTGTGACTTCTGTATGTGATTAGTGCCTAGCAAAAGATTGAGAGTTTTGGGTGTTGCCACAGCACAAAGTAACAAACAGATTACAGATATAGTTTGTGTAATCTGTGTGCTGATTTGCTTAATAAGGGCCAGGACTGAATAAAAATCCACGTGATTTCAGTAGGAAGTTTGTGAATGCCTATGAATTTACTGAGTGCTCACAAGTACTTTGGACTTTATGTTTCCAGGAGGCTTTGGCACAAGCATTTTGGATAGACTATAAACGCATGGATGACCCAGACTGCTACTTTTACTCCCTGTCTCGAGAGCTGGAAAGCAAGCGTGATCGGATGGCTCTGCTACTGAAAGAGGCTGGACTAAAGCCTGTCATTCCAGATGGAGGATACTTTATGATTGTTGATGTTTCTACATTAAGTCAGTATAAAGTTTATTAAAGAGGGTGTGGAAAGTAAATTTGGTTAAATTGAAAATGTGTCTTTAATTTTAATCTAAATTCTCATTTCATGTGTGCATAACATTGTAAGGAGTACTAACTGGAACTGAAATTTTCGGTTTCACCTTAGCTGCTAAGATAGATTTTATGAACTTCAGCAAAGCATTTGTGATCCTAACTATTGTCCATGTTTTGCAAAGCTTTGACAAGTTTTTAGAGAGGATAAAGGAAGTGGATAAATATTTCTCTTCAAAATGTCTATGATCATGGAAATGTTTGAGAGCCAAGCACCTGGATAATATCCTGAGTTCATACCATTTGTATTTTCTTTTTGGTCTCTGTTTGTTTGTTTTTCTTAAACAAATTCACACCCTAAAGGCTCTTTGAAGCATTCTCATCTCTAAACACTGTAAAATGCTACCAAAATTTACAAAACCTTTTGAAAATTCAGGTTATGGTAACTTCGGAGGAAGAATTTCCACAGGGGAACATTTTCTAGTTCCACATTTTTTCACTAACTGGAATAAATGGCACTTGTCATTCAGACAGAAATGTTTAAACACAGCCGGACTTTGCAGTTTGATCACGTGTCAGTTTTAGGTACCCCAGTTTCACAGATGAGAAAATGGCATTTTCAGGGATTATTGCTGTCTATGCAATAAATGCACTCTTCAATATCCTACATAGCCCTGATCCCCCAGTAGCCCAGACTTCAGGCCTTCTTGGAGTATTGCATGGCTTTCTTCCAAGCTACATGTTTGAATTTGCTTTGGATGGAAAGCAAGTGCTCAGGTCATAATGGAAAGGTTTGATCTGTTGGCCTATTTTAATCCTTATAGTAGAATTTAAAAGTTATATATTAAAATAAAAACATATATCTTCATTCTTAAGTATTTACTATAATAAAATGCTGTTAGTGCTTTCCCACTGGAGTCTAGGAAATCTTACAACATATTTGTTTTAAATTTAGATGTGGATCTCTCTGATGTAGATGAGAAACAACCTTATGATTACAAATTTGTCAAATGGATGATAGCATCTAAGGTAAGATGTCTTAGTCATACTCTAGTTTTAGATATGCTTTTCTATTGAAAGCAAGAGCAGTGCGATTGTAGTTATTAAATATGTAGTGGAGATGTTCCATTCAAAATATTATTTGGTGTTGCTGATAAGGGTGTGACTAAAATATTGCTAAATATGTTGAAAAGGTAGCCTGTAGGTTTGTGCTGCATCCCAGCACTTCTCTTTCAGCATGCTTAAGTGTTAGTTGTACAAAAGTACCTTTGAAACATTTTGCCTAAGAAAAGTAATTTGAATTTAGTAAAGCCTAGCTAGTGCATACAAAACTGAACCTTGTCTTTCCCTCATGTGTTGGGAGAGTCTAGAAATAGAATAGTAAAATTATCATGCTTAAACCAGATTTTTAATAGACATTTAAATAAGCAAATGCAATTTCTGTTTTATGTTTCAGAAGCTGTCAGCAATTCCTCTTTCGGCATTCTGTGGTCCTGAGACAAAGAAACAGTTTGAAAAATATATACGGTTTTGCTTCATTAAGGTAAATTTGTGACCTGAAAATCAATACAGTACAGAAATCTGCAAGAGACTGACTGTTACATTTTTTCCAGGATCTCTTGTGTTGAATGGTTTTAGGAACAGAAAGCTAGCTTGGTAAAATTCAGCAAAAAGGATCTTCAATCGTCTTCTTGCTGAGGGACTTTACACCATCAATGTCGGTGGCATGGTTAAGAAGGGCAACTGGCAGAAACCAACTGGATGGGTAGCCCTTTTTTAGCTTACTGTATTGATTTTAAAAAACATTCTTGACCAGTGATGACAGTAAAAATTATTGAGACAGGTAAGATATCAATTCATGTGATATCTGTAATCCAGAGCAGAGAATAACTGTATATCAGTTATCCCCAAGCTCATTCACTGTCCAACAGCAAAGACAGTGAAGGAGTCACCTTCAAGTTTAGCTCCATTGTCTGAAAATACAGAGTTTCACATGAGCTCCAAATTACAAAAAAAACATCTTTTTTTGTGGATTGGCTGATTTTTGCCATTTTGTGAGCACCTCCTTTACATATATTCTTCCCCCTGTTAAGTCTGCTCTTGAAAAGACTGGAAGACTTTGGGGACAGAGATGTAAACTTTGATAAACCCAAAGCCCTAAGATGTTTCCCAATTGTTCCGTAATGGAGTCAGCATAATGGAACATGTGCAAATTCTGAACTGTTCTATGTAAACATCAGAGCCTTAGCCTGAACCAGTAATGATGGGGAGTTTCTCCTTGTGTTACTTCTTTTGATGAGGTGCAAAGTCTATAAACTGAGCCAGTAACAAGTAAGATGAAACTTGCTGGTTGTAAATGTGGCTTGCCTGTGATGAACAGCACTAATCATTTCAAGTTAGACTACCTGAATGACTCACCAGGCTGGAGCCAAGCTACACAGTTTGGAGGGGTTATGTTTAAGTAGTTCACAGCACAACATGGTTGCATGGAGATTAAAAAATCCCAACTGTACATACAGGGATTAGGAAAGTGTGCTAGCATGTCTCCAAACCAGAGCTGCCAAGTTACATCACTGCATTAATGCCATGAATTAGGTAAGTATTGCTTTCATTAATTGTGATAGCATGAATGCTGAGATGATATGTTATCTTTTAAATAAAGCTAATAAATATTGTCAAGGAATCAGCACTGAATTCTTTATATAGTCCAGATTTGTACCTAATAACTGTTAATGAAAAACTGGCTGACGAGTTATTTACAGGATGCAGCTGAAACAACCAAATACTGATTTGAGATGATATAATCATGACTGACTCTTTTCAAGAACTCCATACTTACAGTAATAGTGTTGTTCCTTGTTTTGCAGAAAGACAGCACACTAGATGCAGCTGAAGTGATCCTGAAGAACTGGAATAAACAGACAGGCTGATTTTTCTTATTAAGTCTTCCATATGGTATAATTATCTAATAGTAGGGCTTTTTTATTGGAAATTTAATACAGTAAGAATTAATAGGACATTGTAAATACCTTTTTGCTGCCACCTGCTGAGGAGTTAAAACAATGATTTATTGAAATATGTGTAATGCAACTCAGAGATTATTTTCAGTCTTTTAAAAATAATTTGCTTTTCTCCTAAAAAAGCCCCTATGGCATTCACTTCTTTTACTGAAAGAAAAGATTTATAAGACTCTGTGTAAAATAAATAAATTATATAGGCATTTTAAACCTTACAAGAAAAAAAGCTGGGAAGTGTTTTTTGTATGAGATAATATGGGAACTAGAGAGAGACATAGAAACATTGTGGTTTGTGAAACCAAATAACCTGCAGTAGAGGAAGATTAAGACATGGCTCATACCAGATAATTCCAGTGATTTTCTACATACCTGCCTAGCTACTCTGTCTGCAGAAAATGCATCAGTTTAAATAAAGTGAAAAGTGCTAAGTTACATAATTACTATTTTATTTTCTGCAATAGTCATACATGGGGTTCTCAAAGTATTCAGTCCTCAAAACTATAAAACTGGCATTTAAAATAGGAATTCTATTTACTTATATCTACCTATGTATTTATTACATGGATGAATCTACAAAGCAAAATACAGAAGACTTTGCTTCAGAGGCCCTTTACAATCAGATGTCCGGTGACATAATTAATTGTGTCATTCTTTTTCTTGCCATGTTATAACATTGGTAATTT
Source organism: Acanthornis magna (assembly GCA_036785705.1). Lineage (NCBI taxonomy): Eukaryota > Metazoa > Chordata > Aves > Passeriformes > Acanthizidae > Acanthornis > Acanthornis magna. Next base: position 2,856,937 of record JAWUZG010000058.1, read on the forward strand.
CACACCAAACTTACTTCAAACTCTCTAGATCTAGGGGGCCATGGTGGTGGGCCTAATGCTGTGCTATGAAGCTCAACTAGCTTGGTTTCAAGCACAGTAGATAAAGAACTTGTTTCAAAAGAGGTCAATATGGAGATGTCCTTTCTAGCTGCCTCCTTTTTCAGTTCCTTCTGCAACATTTTAATCTGTGGATGGGTTTCCCACTAGCAGAAGCAATCCATGCAGGTGGCTTTTTAAGGCTGTGTGCTTTATCCTCCAGGATCTTTCTATGCTCTTCTTGCAGGCTGTCCTGGTTTCAGATGGGATAGAGTTAATTTTCTTCTCAGCACCTGGTACAGGGCTGCATTTTGGATTCAGTATGGGAATAATGTTGATAACACACTGATGTTTTGATTGTTGCTAAGTTGCATTTATCCTAAATCAAGGACATTTTTGTGTCTCCTGCTCTGCCAGTAAGGAGGTGCAAAAAAATTTAAAAAAAGCTGTGAGGGAGCATAGCTGGGACAAGTGACCCAAACTGGCCAAAGGGATAGTCACACCATAGAGTGTCATGCCCAGTATATAAACTGGGGAGTTAGCAGAAAGGGGGAGCCGATTGGGGTTCAGGGATGGGGTCTGGTGTGAGTTAGTGGGTGGTGATTAACTGTATTGTGCATCACTTGTTTTCTTTTTTAAAACTCCTTTTTATTATCATTATTATTATTTACTACTATTACTCTGTTTTACTTTGTTTCAATTATTAAACTGTTTCTATCATCTCAATCTACAGGTTTTATTTTTGATTCTTGTCCCCATTCCAACAGTCTGGGGTGGTGGCTGAATGAGCAGCTGGGTGGTGCGAAGTTGCCAGCTGAGCTTCAACCACAACACAGCTCTTATGGTGCAAAGCCTGGACAAATTTAGTAACTAGTTTTACCAACGCTTCACTCATTCTGTGATTGCACAGCTGGACTCTTAACTGAATTCCATTAGACTGTGACCACAGCCAGGACCTAAAAAAAGGTATAAAAACTGGACTGGGAGAAGAGCTGTTAGTTTTTTTCATTAATACTTCTTGGGCTTTTGGGAGTCCAGTAGCTGCATCTTCCACAGTCTTTGTAGCTGTCTTGCACTGCCATTCCCCAAATCTCACTAGATGATGGCTGGCTTGTATTTTTAAAACAGGGTATAGTCTTTGTGTAGAAAAAACAATTCAGCAATTAAAATTACTTAACTGAAATTTCAGTATGAATTTAACTTGGAAATTCCTACATTAAATTCCAGGATAAACTGGTTTTTTTAGACACTAAATTTCTGTGAAACCTACACTCTATTTTACAAGGAGTTTAAAATCTGTTTATGTAAGTTGCACTGGGAAGCTGTGGTGTTGCAGGAGCTAAGAGACTGCAACAGGCTATTGAACTGCATGATAAATCAACAAACCATTACAAAGGTCCTTTAGACATACAAATAAGAACCAGTGATTTGTTTTCATTAATGTACTGTTCATTGTGTTTGCAAAGGCATCTGAATATCCCATTGCATTAGTGTTAAAAGGATGCTGGTAATTTTAGCAATGTAAGAATTGCGGTTTAATTACGCACTTTTACTTTTTTTGACAGTAACCAGCGTGAGATACTTGGCATGAAATTTTAAGAAACTCTAGGATGACCAATTAAGCAAGTTTTAAAATAGGATTATTGTTTTAACTGCAGTGATGGGAAAAAGAACAGCTGGGAACAGGAAGGTAAACTTTATGTATTATGAAAGTGATCTGTTGTTGTCAGAGACTATTAATAGTGATACTCCTGTCTGCCACATCAACCACTTTTTGTCTGCTGCTTGTGGACAAAGTGCTTGAAAAATTGCTGCAGACAAGGAATAAAGAATTAATGATATATAATCTATTGTATTTTTGCAACATTTCTGAAAATTATTTTCCTTCTGTGGAGAAAATTAAATTCCTTTAATTCTAGTTAATGAGAATAGGGTTAGGATGGTTAATAGTGATTGCCAGCAGAAGATCTTTTTGGTAGAACAGAATGTAGGAGAAACCATGACAAACTTGGAAAGCTTGATGGGACTGATAGTGGTGATGGGGCACATCTGTTGCAGTATGGCTCCATACACATTTCAGAGGTTATGGAGAAACTTAATATCATGTGCTGTGTTCACCCTGACAGTTATAGTGATTTGTTTTTCATTACTCTTTCATCCATTGGGTTTACCTGGCATTTCTGAAAAAGATCATTGCAAATGGGAAAAAAAGCTTTAAATTTTTATCTCAGCATCTCTATTTTCTAATAGTTCATCTTTCTTATATTCCAAAAGGTTTATATATTTTTTTTATCCTAAGGAATTTGTTTTCAAGTTTAAACTAGCACATTTTCAACCAGCACACAGTACTTCAGTTGGTAGGGAAGTGTTTGGAGGTTGTGTGATAATTAATTTGATTCAATATTAACAAGTATTAGAGAACTTTTAAACCACAAGGTATTTCTTCCTCTGAGCTAACAAATGGAAAAATACTCCTGTTATATCGTGGAGACATGGTCTTAACTGATGTGAGAAGTCCTGTGTATCTGATTAACAGATAGATAGCAAATTTATAAGTGTTGAGAGACTTCAATACCTATCACTTTAAGGTATTGAAATAATGGCACTTACCAAAATTTGCAGACTCTCCTGTCCTGGTCATCCTTCTCTTTTAGTGAGAATAAGCTCATACTGAAGCAGTACCTTTTTTTCCACTGTTTTATAGCTTGGGTTGGAAAAGCTGCTGTTGCTGCTCATTATACAGGCTAATTTTGCATATGGATAATCTCTTGGGTAGGGAAAGCCAGGATTCAAGTCCAGCGCTGGAGGGCTTTGGTTTTGCAACAATTTCTGTGGTTTCTCCTCCTCTTCGGCCAAATGTTTTCTGCCGAGGTGGATGCGAGGGGGAGGGACAGAAGGGGAGCTGATCACACGGTCCAGGCGTGTGCGGGGTAACAAGGGAAGTCCACACAAAGCAGCAGCCCTTGTGCCTGCTTGAGTCAGCTCGAGCCTCTGGGCACGGCCTGTTTGCCAAGGGCTTCCCTGAGTCACAGCCGGCCCCACACCTGCGGGTCCTGCCCCAAAAGCGCCAGGTTCGTCTCGTCATTCCTCAGCCCGGGGCCAAACCACAGCAGCTGTAGCAGGCGATGGCAGGAAGAAGGAACTAAACTTTTCCTTTCTTCCCCTTTCTGGGAATTGGTCTCTCTTAGTTTCAGAACCAAGAACGTGTTGTCTCCCATGTACTTCTGTGCAAACTTGGGAGAGTTTTGCTTACACTTGTCTTCTGTGGGATTTCGCGGAACTGCTGGAGTGTGCACAGAGCAGCTGAACAGGAGTCACCCCGGGATGACACGGGGGGCTTTGCGCAGGGGGTCCTGCCTGGGCCGAGCGGCAGGCTCCCCTCTGGCGCTGCCCTGAGGGCACAGCGGCCCCGCCCTGGCCCTGAGCCGCACAGCCACCGGCGAGGGGCGGCTCCGCCGGCGTGCCCGCCCCTTCGCGGGACCCGTAGGAGCGCACGGTGGCCCCGCCCGCCGCTCGGCATTTAATAACAGGGGCCGCTCGGCCGCGGCGCCTCCGGCTTCGCTGCAGCACCGGCCGCGATGGCGTCCACCAGCCGGTACGGGGGCAGTGCGGGGGGCCCCGGGGAGGAGCGGGAGCGGCACACGCAGAAAATGGCCGCGTCGCCCCCGCTGCCGCCCGGGGACGGACCGGCGGCCATCGCCGCGCTTGCTCGGCCCCGGTGCCGCCGGTTTAGCGCAGCTCTCGCGGTGCAGGGCGCACCGGCCCCTGTCCGGTGTCTCGTCTGTCGGGGCCGCTCCTGGGGCGGTGGGAAGCTGGGCCTCGGGGCGCCCGCGCCTGTTCATGCGGGCCGGGCTGGGCGGCCCCCGGCTGAGCGGCGTCTGAGGGCCGAGCTCGCCGCCTTTGCGTCTTCGTGTCGCTGTTACAGGGCAGCGCTCCGAGGGGACGCCGACGTTGTTGGGGATTTGTGGCCTGAGCGCGGGGCTCCTCGTTAGCGACAGCTCGGTGCGAATGGGGACGTGGCCCGGTTCCTCCCCGCAGCGCGGCTCTGGCCGGGCCGCGCCGTGCCCTGAGGGCCTGGGGCGGTCCCGAGCTCGTCCCGCCGTGTCCCTCGGGCGGGCACCGCCTGGCGCGGCCCCCCGTGTCCCTCCCGCTCAGCACCGCCGTGAGCCGAGGTGCAGCTCCCTGGCCGGGCTCCACCTTCTCGGGCCCTGGGAACTGCTTTTAGGCTCCCACCCTAAATCCATACCGGCACCAGTCAGTGACCAGACGGGTTTCGGGCTCTGAATTCTCCTCGAGACATTTCGAGTTTTTCTTTCCAGTCAGGAATGAAGAAAGGCCCATGGAGCAGACTCCTGCTAAACCTGTCCTAGGATCTAGGAAGTGCTTCCCATTAGTCTTGCTGCAACTCGGGAGTTAATTTGCTGAGATGGGCCTTTACACACGTGCCTTGCATTTTCCTTCGGTGTAGGTGTCCTAGTAAATTGAACCTATTGCAAGGAGTACAGTGCATATATCTAGATAAACGAGTTAAATTTGGGATGGGAAGACAAAACTTTGCAATGTTTTATGAGGGTAAAGTCTGAAACAAAATACTGTTGGTATTCTTTGAGGCTTCTGGATATTTTTTTCTTTTGCTTAGAGTGTCACTAGCCTTTTGGGTAATGCCAGATGTCAGATGATTGTGAATGCTTTGTCAACAATGTTGTCATATGAAGCTGCTGTCTGGGAATAGTGAGAAGGAAAGTAGTTTAAAGAGCTTTAATGTAGTGTTTTGAAGACAATTTGTCCCATTTGGTCATCTGAAGATCTTGTGTTGACATGTGCTTTCTGGGGGTTTTAATATTAATAGTGATGTTGATTTTCAGTTTTGGATTCAAGTTGTAGATATTTTTGTGAATACTCAGTAGATTAGAATGTTTGGGTTGTTTGTATTTTAGACTCATCAGAAATACCTAAAAAATCAAAATTAAGGTAGAATGCACAGGTTAGGCTGAAATAATGGCAGAAATAATAGTGGAAAAGGAGGGAACTCAGAAAATTCTATTAGGAAATTTTTTACAATTAAAAGGACTACAAGTTCTTTTTTGATTTGATCAGATGGAGGCAGTAGTCATGAATGAGTAGTCACGATGAATTTTTTGTGTTTAACTTCTGTACTCTGTGCTTTTTAGTTTGAGCAAAATGGCTTTGTGGAATACACAGATCCCAACTGTAAACACTTATTGCTCCATTTCTTAAATAATTGGCTTTAGTAGAATTACTGAATAGTTGTAGTATGAGGTATTTACTTTTAAAAACGTTTGATTAAAAACAATTGGTTGTTACTTTAGTTAGTAACTAAAAGCTGTTGTGTTAAATGATGCTAATGTTTTATGGGAAGTCGTAATTCTTGAAGATCCATGGGTGTGAAACAGAGAGAGATCCCTGTTATCAGAAGTTGTTGTCATGTAATTACCTCATGAGCTGATTATTTTTGTTTAAGATCTCACAACTAATGAATTGCTCAATTTAAAATGGGATTTATTCTTCAAGTACTTGAAAATAAGCCAGTGTTGGCATTGGGAATTTTCTAAACATACGTGTTCCATGTGCACTGCTTTGTGAGTTAAGGACCTAGTAAATAATACTGTTCTGATTAGAAAGAGTGAAAATGTTCATTTGGAATGAAGAAATAACCACTAACTTCATGGGAAACTTCATTTAGCAGTAGTTTGTGAGTTACACTGCATTTAACCAAGTCTGTTATGTAGATTTTTGATGTTTTGATTTGAAGTGGTTTGGTACAAGATACAAAAAAATTGGAATTTAAGGTGACTTGAAGGTCTTGATTGTCAAATGTAGTGTTACAGCATTTAAATAAAAGGTTCAGCTCAGGTTATAAGGTTAAATATTCTATAATTCAAATCACTTAGTGCTGTATTATTAAAGTATTCTTATCAGCAAGGAACTCTTACGCATTTGACATGCAGCCTCCTTGTTTAATAGTAATTAATACTTCTCATTTGTTTCTTAGTTTGGATGTACTTCCGAGGGTGACTTGCCCAAATCATCCAGATTCCATTTTAGTGGAGGATTACAGAGCTGGTGATATGATTTGTTCTGAGTGTGGGCTAGTAGTAGGTAAGTACTTACTCATATTTTTATAAATTGCCATGTAACTTAAATGGTGTGTGTAGGTTTGCTCTCTCTTGATGCCCAAGTGTGGGTGGTAGATTTGGTGGGGTGTTTGTTTTCGGGTTTTTGTGGGTTTTTTTGTGTGCGGTTTAGCTTTTTTTTCATGATTGCCCATTGGCTAAAAGCTTCCTGATTTAAATAGCCTGTCTTCTGGTAATTTCTTGCACTACAAAAAGAATCAAACTCTCTTTAGAAAGACTGAAAATTTAAAATATGCTGTAATGTGGATTAGAGTATTGTGCTGTCCAGTCCAGTATTCTGTCTTTAATCATGACTCTTCTTTCATTCAGGAAAGTATAAGAAATGTTATAAAAGCTCTCTGTGAAATAACTTGCTTACAAGAAAAAAAAAAATCACAACACAAAACCAAACCTCAACCAGCCTCAGTTTCCCATTGGCTGGAGGTTATCTTCTGCCCTGAAGGATTTACCTTTATATGGTTGCCAGCACCTGTGTTTAATTACTTCTCCCAAGGCTTTTAAGACTATACTAAGTTCTTCCTCTGGAATATTGTGGAGCTCTTCTAACTTGGTTTGTGTAGCAGCAACTTCCACAGACTAAACTGTATTTCTGAGTATGATGGAGTATTTAAAATGAAAGGCCATTTAGGCATTGTCTTTTGTTTGAAAGAGAGGAAGTTGTCATAGGCCCTGCTGCGTATACATTTTTTACGTGTCTTTTCTAGGACAAGCATCTTATGTGCACCTTATTGTCTTTATTCCTTTTATCATGGGAAACTTTCCATGCTTGTACTATGATAATTCTTTAAATTTCTTTGATTTCTGGTAATTTTTTTAGGCATTATGAGAAAAAAAAATCCTTGAGGGTGCATGTTTGGGTGATTCATTCAGTGGTGTTAATTATTTCAAATTGTTTATACCACTGTCTCCTGTACTGTGGTGGTTTTGTTTTGCCTTGCTGAATTTAAAAATTTTCATAAAAAGTTGGAGGTTTAAGAATTGGTGGCGAAGGTAGTACTAATTTAGCCAAGCAACTAAAATAGATGTCTTTTGTTCATGCAAAAGCAAACTTCTGCATAGCTTGGTAAAGTAATGTTAAAATATTAAACATGAATACCAGTTTCCTTTAAAATTGTGAAACCGTGTAAAACCTGAAGGAACGGTTATAACTGCTTTATTAAAAGAAGGGCTGATTTAAATTGCATAAATTCTGATAAAGGTCAATGAATCAGAATAAATTTGCTGGTTTAAAATTCAAATATCCACAGCAGTATTTCGTACTGAAATATGATAGTAAGCTTCTAAGTTGCTGCATAAAAATAGTTTGGTGCATGTTCAGCTCTTTGCGTGGCTGTCATAGAGGTTGAGTGAAAGTTTAGAAAAGCCCATTTTGATCAGTTCATAACTTTTAAGATAGTTCTGGTATTAGAGGAAGAGGAAAAGCTTTTTCTTCATAAATGTGATTTTTAGGAACTTGAAATTTGTCAGAAGTCTCACTTCATGTACCTTCTGTTACCTAGTCACAAGGTATTCTTGCCTTAAGAGTTTGTCCTCTGACTTTTCTGCATTAATAACATTGGTGATTTCTTTAGTTCAAGTTGTTAGCATTTTCAATGAGCAGGATCATTAGAATATTAACAGGAACTGTTGCTGAGTTGACTTTTTAAAATGTGTTTGAAATTATCTTAGTGCAATTTATAGCCAACATTACTGATAGATAAAAAACATCTTTTAAGTAAGCATTTCTGTGGATTTGTCACCAAAAGGCAAACAGCATTGTGCTGGCTGATCTCATTCTGTGTCGCATTCCTTCAGCTGTTTAGCTTACCTGTGTGTGTCCAGTTCCTTAGCTAGGGTGTCCAGCAAGTAGTTTGGAAAACCATTTAAATAGGATGAAGATAAAAAATTGAAGAGTCCATGACCAAAGAGAAGTGTGAGCACTCAATATTTTCTCACCTGGTCTGACAAGAAATTTAGAGGAGGTGTAAACCAGATCTAATTCTTGATGCCTGTTTTCTGGACGTACTTGTGAAGTAGGGATGCTTTAGAGGAGTGAAGACAAAATTGTTTTCCTGTGTTCCAAATGCAACTTTTCTGTATTTGTTGCAGATTCCATGATAGATGTTCCCCTTAAGAGAGTAAAGATTTTGTTTCGTGTTTTTACGTAGCAAAATTTTGTTTCAAGGTTTGCATACCATGGTCACATGTGAACAGAACCCACTGAAAATATATTTTGGGGTGGACTAAAAGTTACTGCGGTCTTTATCACTGAATGGGGTAATTTAGAACAGTTAACCCCCCCACTAAAAACCAGTATACGTGTAGCCAAAGAAGTGCTACAGGTTTATTTAAAAATATTATGATATTAGTGTCTGCAGAGCGCTGTTGGTGTATGTGGGACAGAATGGTAAATGCTGATTTTGTGCTTTTATTTTACTGTTGTAAAATACCTACTGGTATGACTTCACTGTTTTTTGTTTGTTTGTTATTTGGTTTGTTTTGGTTTTTTTGGGGTTTTTTTTTGGTATGTGCCATTTAGCTGTAGACAGAGCTAAGAGTATGTGTCTAAGTGTATTTGCATTAGATGTTTTTTGTGAAGTGGCAGAAGTACTGAAGTTTTGCATTTATGAAAAAAGTATAAGTTTATTAAATGTAGAACTGTGTCATAGGATAAAATAGCTTGTGCATAGATAATTTTCAGGTATGTAAACAATTTTCTGGGGTAGGAGATTAAATCAGTATTATTAGTATTATGACTGATCTTGCATTTATTAGGTCTGTAGTTGAAAGGGTAAAGCAATAGAAAAGTTTGGGGGAGCAGGAGACTTGGGAGAAGTCTCTTTATCAGGTGAATTCCATATTTTAGGCAGAACTGTATGTTGCAAGTACTACTTTTTAAAGGGATTTTTGACAAATTTTTCATTAGTTGTTTTCTACTTGAAGGTTTTATTTTTAGTCTCAATAAGATTGAAGTTTAAGTTAAATCTAGGATGCTCCTTTTTTTTGCACAGTGTTTTCCACATGTTCTAAATAAACTGGTATTTTTCTGGGCGTTATTAAAATAATTAAGTCTTGTAATGTCAGTATGACATAAACTGGTGTTGTGTATTATTGTTTCAAAATACTGCTTCAGTCTACTAAAAACTCTCATCGGCCTGTTCACTATTACTTTTTGTGGATTAGCTTGTGTTCTGTCTTTTTGTGGTAGTTATTTAAACTTGTTAACTTTTCCTTCTGCTAATTGCTTTTTGCATGAAAGGCACTTGGAGATCTAAATTACAGTAATCCATGGGATTTTGATATTAGTCTGGATTGACATGCATTTGAGACTTTACAAGTCTGTCCAGGTTTATTTGCTGTCACAAGAATTGTGTTTTATTATCCATACCTTTTTCCAGTCATTCTAAGCTATGTGCTACAGAAAAGGTTCATGGCCTGGTGGGAGAGTTCATGGACAGAGTTCTTAGGGCTGGAGAAGTACTTAGTTCTGTGTGCATTTAAAACATTCACCATATCTCATTCTTCAAGACAGACTTGGTGGGGGGAAAACATGTTCAAGAACAGAAGGCTAGTAAATCCTCTTTCTTGACAGGTAAATATTTACTTACTACCTTATAGGCAGTAAAAAAGGCTGGAAGTCATCTGGTGCCAGAAAGGGCTGAAGAAAGCTGAGTGAAAGTGGAAGACAAAGCATTGAATTTTCTTGATGTAGCGAGGTGGTGACTTGAATTTCAGAGGAGGATAAGAACAAGTCCAGTGGCATGTACTGCTGTGTAATGTCTCAGGTATTAAGAATATCTCAGGTTAGGAGTACCTTTCTAAGACATTGCTTAAACTTCTATTAGATTCATTAAATGTTGTCTTGGAGTGCAGGAGTTAAGCAATGAGGAGTTTATTTTCAGCATGTAGTAAGTGACTTTCTCTAACTGGTTAGCTCTGTCTGCTTCAGTAGGCAAGCGTGGCTGAGAGAGGAACAGTGCTCTTGTATGGATCTTTTTTGAGTAGCCTTCTTTGATAAAAAAGCAGAAGTCTGTCTCCCGCTGATGAGGATCTTTGGACATGTATCAGCTTGTTAAAGCTTTGAATCAGATTATGAGCAATATTCAGATATTATGCTGTATTCTGTGTATACCTGAGTGTTCAGCTGAAGAATTTTAGGGAAAAATACTCAGTAGCCTGTGGTCAGCAGTAAGGCTGTTACAAAATTCTGAGTATTTGTTTGGCGGATACTTCTGAAAAGTTTGAAATTGAAATGGTGCATTTTAAATTCAAGTGATCCATGAAGAATAGGTAAGATTTGACGATAGTACAGAGATATTTTTCTCTGCAGTATAATAAATGAGTAGGAAGGGGTTTCACCATTGCCTCGCAACTGGCCAGTTCATTACTCAGGCTGTCTGTCATTAGGGATAAGATTGCTTGCTTCTATACAGATGCTTTTTTTCCCTGAAAACCAAAGAAACTGGGTTTTTTTCAGCTGTTTCTAGTATCCTGTAAGTGGGGAAGGTGCTAAAGTACTTCTGACTTGGATCCAGTAGAGGGCAGTTATATCCATAGGGAAAAACCCTTTAATATTTGGGTGAATGTTCCGGTTTACTCCTTTCTGCAAGTATTGTCAATCTATAAAACTAAAATATGAATTCTTAATTCAAAGTACTGCTTGAAAAAGAGGCAAAAATCTTTAGATATGGATATGTATTAGCAGCTGTTACATGATTGCTTTCTTGCTTGGTATCCAGACTACTAAAAAGTGTCTGACAAAAGTTGGTCCTTGCAAAAAGACTCTCTGCATTCAGAAGAAAGCTAATTATCAAGGATACTAATGCTTAAAGACATTCTGAACAGTTAACTCTTGCATGAGTATCCATGGATACTTTATACAGGGAATTTATAATATGAAGAAAGTAACCTACTTGCCTTTCTCAGCCAGCATTTCAAATAGTCTCTTTTATTTCTAACCCTTTTCAGCTTTAAAGGCAAGGGTGATTCTTCTAGGTGTTCAGCAATAATGCTTGTAAAAGTAGAAACAGACTTTAGATGTTAAAAGTTAGCATCTTTGGTCAGGCATTGTAGTAAGCTCTGCTCTTAACATGAAATTTCCTGGAGGGTGGAGGAGGCTTTCTGGTTAGTGGGCTCTTGGCTGGGGACCAAAGATGTTTGACAGCCACTAATGCTTCCATTAGGTGAAGTACTAGATTTATCTAGTACAGTGACAGTAACATTTTGAAGTATCCTATTTAGGGAATGGTTTTTTACTTGTGTCCTTACCAGGGTGACAAAAGAACTTAGGCAAATGAGGGCCAGAAACAATCTGAACTCCTCTGACAAAAAGAGGGTCTCTAATTTTTGTGATGTAGGGTAGATCAGGTGCTACACTTTCAATTGAGATTCTGTTGTTTGGAGCATCCTTCACAAATACTTGAGCTGTTAATCTTTTAAAGGCCTCAAGTCCTGGAAAGTGTAACTTCAGCTGACCAGACTTGTCCACCTGATCATTTAACATTTCTACTCTCATTTGCTTCCTTCAAAATTGTTATGCAAGCTGATGGCTTAGGAAGCCTGTAAGTCCTTTTAGATTTGTCATCATTTTGATATGCAGGAGCTGTTGAGCCTTTGTTCTTGTAGCAGTCATTTGCCTGAAGTGCTGTACTGTCTGTTTCAATCCATAGTTGCCTTTTGGTACTGGTGTGATGCTGTTGATGTCTGGCAACTAGTTCAAATCATCTGTGGCTTTTTTGTTTGTTTGCTTGTGGGGTTTTTGTGTTTTGTTCAGCATCTGAAAGCCTGCTTTGGTTATTTTAGCTGTCTTGTGAATAGACTGGTGTTGCTGGTTGCTATGATGCATTTGTGGTGTTGACAGTTTATTGAAAACAAGATAACTTTTACAAAGAATACCACTGTCTTACTAAAGGCTGGAAATTTTGTAGAAAAAGCTGTGACTGTAAAATTGTGTGGTTTTTTTTTTCCTCCCATGAGTTTATTTTTTGGTAACATTTAATACATCTGGTCCTTAACGGAAGTTCTAAAGCGGCAAAGTGGGGAAAAAAAAGATTGAGTGCTACTGTGTGGGGCAGTATGTAAGTTAATAAATAAAATGTGGAGTAGATACCTGGAGTACTGTGTCAAACTCTGGGCTTCTGTGTACCAGGAAGAAAGACTTGCTGGAACAAGTCCAGCAGAAGGTTGCAAAGGTGATTTAGGAGTTAGGAGAGGCTGAAGCTGGGACTTAACCTCAGACTGTTCAGCCTGGCTCTGTGCAGTTTCATGTCTTCATGGATCTCCCCAGCTTGTAGTCTATTCCTTAGCTTTTTCACTGGAGTTTGTTGCAGCACCTCATTACTCTACTTAATAAGGAGCTGACTGAAACTTAAGTGTAATCCAATATATATATATATATATTTAAATTTGGCATTGTAAAATGCTTTTAATTAAAATTATATAATGTATGTGCTCACTAGATGGCAGCAGGTTCCTTAACTAACTGTAAGAATGAAACATTCTCTACTTACAGTAGGTATTTTGGGACTTCACAGGGCAAACAAACATTTAAAACTGCATTTATGTTGAAATTAAATTATTAGTTAATATGTAGAACTTGATGCAGTGTACAGCTAATGTTAGAGCTCCTCTGAAAAGAGCTTAAGAATGTACCTTCTCAGAACTGTTTCGAGACTGGATATGGAAGATTTCCTTGCTCATGAATGTCATCATATTTCTTGTTTTGGTTAGACATCTTCAATTTTAAGCTAAAATTGTCTTCTTATAGCAGATACTGTAAAATGCAGAAGGAGAAGAAAATACATATGTTTTATGAGTTGGAGTGCAACATTAAAAGAGCTAGTATTATTTCTCTGTGAATATGTAACTGAAAATTCTGGACTTGTTGATTGAAAATATTCTCCTCTGAGAAATCACTTCATTTTTAGGGGAGGAGTAAACATACATAAATTTTGATGTATAGATGTTTCAAGCTGATTTTTGAAAACCGCTCAAAATCCTGTTTTAATTTTTGAGTCTGACCTGAGTTTGCTCTTCCATTTCTGTGGCACGTGCGCTTTGTATTTGTCAGTTGTGAAGAAAAGTAACCTTGGCCTGAGGTTTTCCGGTCTGAGTAGCACTTCTGCATTTTGCTAAATGAGCTTTTCAGATGATGGGTAACCTGAGTCAGGGAAGTTGGCAGTGTGTGTTTGCACTGCAGCCTGTGTGTTGGTCTGTTAGACTGTATTTTAAAGAGGAATTGAATACTGGAAGAATAGTTTATGAAAAGAAATTTAGCAATGGAGGAAAATTTATCTGTTCAGAAAGATGCTTTAGGATGTCAGCCTGGGGATGCATTTCACAAGGATTTGGTCCTGTAAACTGTTGTTTTTGTATGTGCTTCATAGGAGGAAGCTGAGGAGATGAACTCATCTGTTTGAGGAAAATTAAATAAAGGAGGATCTAATGTGACTGTATCTAGTGAAGCTCTTTTGTTCAAAAGGATTGCATCAAAAGGAAGTAGCAAAGGGAATGCATTGCCACTCCCATCCTTATTGCAGCTTTATAGAGTTGCCAAAACCAAAGTAATAATGTGAGAAAGTAGAGACAACTTTATAGTGTACTTATTGGGAGCTTTTTTACTCTCGTGTTGAACTGTTGGAACCAAATATTCCAGCTTGTTGAGAAAAGCCAGTCAGTAGTATATGACCTGGCAAATTTGGTTTAGAACTTGAAATCTTAATTCGGGACTAGTTTTCAAGGCTGCTTTCTTACACTGCTTTTTGTAAGACTAGGTTTAGTATTTTGTAGTTTTGCTTTGACAACTTCGGGTGGGGCTTAATTGCATCTGTACTAATATCACAGTTCCGAAGTGTTTTTTATGTTTTGAAGAATTAAAAATAGTAAATGCCACATTTTTTTTTGTTGTTTTTGTTTCTTATTGAATGGGATAATCCAAGTCATTATGCTTGAATATATTTTCCATCTATGGAAACCTTTGGGCTTATTTGTTCTATTTTCATTAATACTTCTAGCTTGTGTCACACTTTTATAGAAGTCTTTTGAAAGGTGGAATGTGCTGCCTAGGACCTCTGAATCTTTTCAATGACACTGACAGTATACAGAAAAACTTCTCTTCTGCAGTAGCAGATTTCTTGGCAAAATGAAGATATTTGCATACTGCATCTTAATTACACAAATGCTTTATATTCAGTGATTTGTTCTACTTAATCTTTTCTCACTCTGAAATAGTAGTCTCAATCTTCTGTTTGTAATGTGTTTGCCAAAGCAGGCAGTGATATAAAACTTTTTTGTTAGAGGAGGAATGGTTCATAACTCACAAGAGGCAGATCCCTGAGTGAGTCATTTAGGTCATTCCCACTTGTGTGGAAAAATATTACATCATTGCTCTGTACTCAGTGTTCTATTTATACCATGCCAGAATTTTAAGTACATTTTGCTTTTTTTAGATGCTGTAAACAGTATTGGGGGTTTGTCTAAAAGTAAAGTTACTGCTAGGCCATAGAAGGAGCATTACTGAATCAAATATTTACAGAGAGTCCAGGAGGCAGAGGAGCACACTGTCTGCAAATTTAAGCTTGCCAAGGGTGTGGGGGTTGACCTTTGTAGCAGAAAGAGTAAAAGGCAGCACAGATCCATTGTATCCTTAACCATGTACCTTTTCATGTATTTTTTTTTCTTTTTTTTCCCCCCTTTTTCCTCTTGGTTTTTATGAGAGCAGGAAATAAAGGTGGAGCATAGCTGTGGGAATGTCTGACAGATATTGATGAGAATACCTCTAACCTAAAGTTATTCTTTTTTGTTGTAGCAATTTATTTTGGTTCATTCACAGTTTTCAATTCCAGGCATTCTCCTTGCATAATTTTATGTTAGAAATAGAGTTATTCTGTCAGAATAGATTCCCCCTATATCCCCCAGGTAATTCTGCAGTTTGACCACTCTGTCCACACTTTCTGCATTTTCTCCAGCTTTGGATCTTGTATTACCATTGTTTGCAGAGTACTTTCTTCTATCTGTTTATGTTTTCACCAGGTTAAATCAGCCTCTGTGGTTTCATTCTAAGACTTCCATACCGGAAATGATGAAGTTAATGCTGCTTATTTTTTTGCAGATGTTTCTTTCACAACACACTTAAACACTGATAAAGGTGGTGAATTTTTCCTCAGGTTTAGCAAAAAAAGGGTGCCAATTATTCTGAAGTTTCTTCTGACATCCTACACAGGGCTGTATTCTGCTTTACTGCAGAACATAAAGAAAAGTGTACTTTTTATGTTCTTCTGTACATGTATTCTTAAAAATTCTGTAGTATTGCTCTGGAGGCAGCACCTTTGAGGTACAGCTTTTATCAGATCTATAAATACTATGACCTACTCTGCCAGCAGTGGGTTTGGGGCTGGGGTTTGTGTGTTTTCTTTTGTTTCTCCTCCCCCCCCCCCTTAAGTTTCTATTACTGTGTTTCCTGTAGGTGTTTTTGCCTGCATCAGATTGTTGGTGAGAATTACTTCTCAAACTGCTAAGTTGCTGTAGGAAAGGTTTAGGTAACAGAGGGCTGCAAGGAAAATTGTTGCATTCAGAGAATGTGGTGCTTTTCCTGATTATTCTGAATCTGTATTGAAACTCTTCCAGGCATAACAGGGTAGATTGTGTTTAAGAAGTAGTTGAGTGTATATATTTTATGTTGATACTGTCAAGCATCATGGAATTGGGCAGGGTCAGAACCGTCTTCAAGAACAAAAATTGAGCTGCAAAATGTCATTGTGGTGGGTTGGATGGTACAAAATTGAGAGTACAAAGGACCTGGAAAGGATGCAAGAAAAGTCATTTGCTATAGCTTAATGGGATTGTGCATGATAGATAATTCACGTGCGCACTGTGAATGCTTGGTGAATGTGATAGAACTTGTAAGTTACAACAACTGCCTCATTGACAACAATCCATAGGCAGTCCTGACTTCAGCTTGAAATCAAGGTCTTGATTCCTTTTATGTATTGGAAATGACATGATGCTCTTTATGGATAACTAATCCATAAAGATTACAGTTTTTGTGTTCTGGATGTATTTCTTTAGTTATTTATGTCTTGTGTGCATCTCTAGTTGCACTTTTTTCCATGGCTTTAACTTGTAGATCCTGAACATTCTGCTTCATTGTCCTGCCAGTTACTGTTGTGTTTGGGAATGCCAGCAGACTGCCTTGCTACAGTGCCGAGTTCAGGTGTCTGACTTGATGTTTCACGCGATATTTTAAACTGCTCTGTTAATGCATACTTTGTGTTGCTTTCTGTGGTCTCAGGTGACCGGGTCATAGACGTTGGCTCAGAGTGGAGAACGTTCAGCAATGACAAAGCAACCAAAGACCCATCTCGAGTTGGGGATACCCAGAATCCTTTGCTGAGTGATGGTGACTTGAGTACAATGATTGGCAAGGTAACACTGAAAATACTAAATTTTACTAAGTTTGAGTGTTTTTATGTAAAGTACTGGATCGTATGTCCATACAGAAACTATTAACCATATATATTTTTGAAGAGATTTTGCCTGAACTGATGTTTCAACAGTGTGTAAAATATGGCCCTTTCCTGGGGATGGAAGGAAAGGGCCAACCTTTGCAAAAAGTAGTAAAATCTGTATCAGATTCATATTGGAGACCTGGAGATCTCATGTTGTACATGTTCTTCAAATTAATGTTAGAGCACTAAATGTAGAATTCTTTCATGGTGTAAGTGCCCCAGAGGAAAGTACTCAGTCTATATTTGGGTTGAAATTTTGTGGTGCAATTGTCTCCTGTTGTTTCCCATGAGAACAAGCAAGATGAGTCTCACAAATGCATTCCCTTTCATGAAGTAGTGACCCAGGTAAGTTTTCATCGTACTTTCTGCTTAATTTTTTTCTGCAAGATCCAAGTTAATTTTTGTGGATTTCCTGAATGTTTCATGAAAAGTGGTGCAGTTGCTGATAGCTGACTATTAAAAGTGTTTTGCTGCTTTGTGTGTTGCAGTCCATGCACATCAGGATTTCTCAGAACTTTTTGTTGCAGTGATGTTGCTAGGATGAAGTGCCTAAATATGTATAGCTATGTATAGGGAAGTGTGCAGCATACTTTTCATCCAAAAATTCTTCAAAGCAAGGAAGTTGAGTAGTGAATACTGATGGGCAGCTAATCTTTCACCATTAGTGGAAAAGAAACCACCTCTTTGAGGAATTGTCCAAGTAAATGCTTGTATTTTGGACAACTCCAAGCATTGCTGCCTATCAGATTTTAGGATTTTAGGTGGCTTTTGGAGTCTGTTCAGGCAAAAAAATTTCTGCACTGCTCCATTAAAAATATTGGCACTGCTAAGTGGCTGTGTGAAGCAGGGCTGTAGAAGTCACTGGAATTTTAATGGCATCTGTATAGGATCAAAAAGATTGTAGCTCTGAGGGCTTGGACTTCTGTCACTGATTTGGACAGCTGTGATAAAGATCTATACCTTTATAGACAGATGGAGAAATGGACTGTTTGCTCCAGGTTCACATTGTTTCTCATTTTGGGGCTGTATAAATACGAGGTTTGTTTCTGGGAGAGCTCAGTTTAATTCAATCAGTAAAATGACCTGAGATTCTTTAGAACCTGTGTGTTGGAAAAGACAAAAGATACTTTAGCTAAAGATAGATTTTTCTGTCCAGGTGATCAGTGACTTATGCTGTTAACCCTCTCCCCTTTGGAGGTTCAGATCCTAATTTAGAATAAAGAGGGATGGCAGCCTTAGTGAGAGAATTAAGGACACAAAGAAACTTCTATGAAAAGTTTGTTTGCCCATGAAAACTGAAAGTTTTTGGAGATGGACATTCAACAAATGAAACAGTTTTGCTATGAACCAGAACATCCCAGAATAGGCGTGACCAAAATTGCTGTAGCAAACAGTGCCATTCCATGAAGACAAGATGCAGGAGTGTTAGTGTGGCATGATTTAACCTGTGAGAACTGAGTAAAAGGTACTGGAACTGCCAGGATTGTGTTGGGGAATGTAGAGGGGGCAGTCAGTCCAGCTGTGGATACTTTATTTGCACAGGGAGGAATTGCAGAAGAGATATGTTATTTTCTATGGGAAATTGAGAGTTCCTTTGACAAACCAGGATGTTTTCTGTACAAGAGTTCCTGTGTTTGTCTTGCTAGTAAGCAGGAGCTCTGGGATGTCAGCTCATTGATGTGAACTCTGTATCAGGGGCTGCTTTTTTTTTCAGTCATTTGGAAGGAAGAGAATGGCTTATATCAGAAGATGCTGAAGAAATTCCCTGTTAGTGCAGAAAGGGCATGAATTTTGCAGCAAAAATAACTAGGCCAAGGAAGTAGTGCATTTCTCAAGCAGTCATCTGAAGTCCTTGCCAGCAGTAGGCTGGGATATGGATTGACCTAGATATGCACAGTGGTTGAATAAGGGTGAAATTGGTGTAGTCATGAGGAGGGTAAGTAGTATCTGACAGAGTACAGAACAACCTTTGTGAATTCCAGAGAATGAAGCAAGGTAAGATTATTATTTTCCCAGCTAACAACAGTTCTCAGAATGGTCTGGAGTGGACCCTGTAGTTGTGTGCCAGAGATAGCTTTAGCCTTTTACATGGGACAGGGCCAGAGCTATTTCTTTCTGCTTGAGGTAGGACTGCAAGTAATAAAATCTTTACAGCTGACCTGCTCCACCCACCCAAAAACACCCCCACCAGAAGAACCCTTAAGACATAACCCGTGTTGTGGGAAATCCAGAAGAGAAGGACATTGATCATTCTTATGGCACATCACGTTAGAGATCTCTTGTAAATTCCTGGGAATGTAGGTGGAGGTGGAGTCTGAACCAGTTACAACAGTATTGCCTTGTAGCAGTAAAGGAAGAGGGTCAGTTCTGCTTCAGAGTGGTTTGTCACTCTTTCCTTTGGGAAGGCAGGAGGTGCTGCTCTGGGGCTCCTTCTTGCGGGGGTGTGTGGTCTCTGTATTGGCAGCAAAGGAGAGGCTGTTCTGCTCATGCAAAGGGATTAATTCCTAATTGCTTTTAATGCTTAAGGAACCCATCTGTCTGAGGCAGCAGCCTGCATTGGAACAAAGATTAATTTGCCTGTGAAGAGGAGGGTGGATAGCATAGTTGGCCGTGGTGGAAGTGGTTTGAATTCCACAGGCAGGTCTTCAGGATACTGGCACAGAACTGTAACTCTGAAATTAGATACTGTGTGCTGCAGTTGATCTGATTACAGTGCAGATCAGTTGGAGGCATGGTGAAGTCTCACGTTAATTGTGACTTGATTGCCAGAATGTTACAGTTCTTTCTAAAATTCTAACATAAAACTAAAGAGAAGTAACTGAACAAGCGGCTTTTAGTTTTGCTTTGGTATAGGGAGCTCTTTTCTATGAATCTAAAGGAAAACTGTAAGTTTTGTTTCCTGTCTTGTGGAAAATGTCTTTTGTCACCTTTGGTAGTTAATTGTTTCCTTTTTGTAGTAAGTGCAACTTCAAGAGAATTTAGATTGGTTGAACAAAGATCTAATGCAATCTCTTGGCATAGAATTCCTGTCCTTTGATCAGGTATCTCTGAAAGGACGCTGGCTGTTGGCAGACTGCATGGCCTGAATCTGGAAGTGTTATATTGATAAGCAGTGAGAAGATACCAGGGGCTGATGATTGAAAAAGAAGAAAGGATCCATCAGTCTGATCCATATGAGCTGGTTGTACTGGGCAAGAAGACTGCCGGATCTGGGGGCCTGCTTTGGTGCTGTGGTTAACCACAAATCAGTGATGTGGACGATGCTGGTGATACTTACACTTTCTGCTACTATCAGGGAAATACTGGGGTACAAATGTTGGCTGCCAGCACTGTAAAACTGCCCTCCACTGTGCCTCTTTGGAGATTGCCACTGCTTCCTTGACTGCATTTTCTCATGTTAGCTACCTTGAAGGCTGTTTCCAGGATTGTATCCATGAGGTTTCTGTTCTGTTTGAAAGCCAAACGGGTAGAACTCCTGACTCTGACAGATGCCTTTCTTGCTGAGATGGGAAAGATAAGAGTAGATGTCTCACAAAGGCCACAACAGTAAACCACATGATTTGGAAAGTCAATTTAATTTCAGTTAAAACTGTGTGTGGTTTCTGTTTTTTACCATGAAGGTGCCAGGATCACTTTGGGGTTCTTATTTTGTATGAAAGGATGTTTGAAGTAGTAGGAAAAAAACAGGAATGGTTCTGGAATCTGTTCTAGAGGCCTGTTGAAGGAGCTAGGGAGACTTGTGAGGGAGGGTTCTGTGCCAGAGTCCTCTGTTGCCACAGTGGATCAAGGTGTGTGAGCACCGCAGATGGTGTCTCAGCAGGGAGGGATCCACTGGGGCTGCTGGAAATGGGGTGTCATTGAGGCCTTGGGCATGGGAAAGGGAGCAGTGCAGGTGAATGCTCAAGAGTGAGTGTTATTATTGTAAGCCAGACAACATGTATTAAATGCAGAAATGCACCTCAGAGAGACTATAGCTAGAGCCTGTGTTAAAATAGAAGGGCAATTCCCAAGCACATGGGTCAGGAAGGAAGGAACTGGACAGGCTGAGAAGAAAAAGGTGATGCCAGGGCATGTCCTTACCCCACCTTGTACAGCCTGAACATCTTGATACATTGCTGACTATTCAGTTTGAGAACTCTGTGTGTAAGTGCTTAGCCAGGCTATCAGTCAGTCACAGATCAGGACCTGCTTTATGTTTACTGGCTTTGGCAAAATGACAGTGCAGTAGTCAGTGTCTGCAGTGGCTTGTTCAAATGACCAAATTTGTCTTCAGTGAAAGTCTGATGCCCCTGCCCAGGTAAATTGTTTGAAGGTATCAGCAAGGAATAAATGCTTGCAGATTGAGGAAATCCAGGTTTCTACATGAGATGGAATTGTAAAGAAGTGTTTTCCACTCGAAAGAACTTGGGACCCCTTGCATACTGTGACAGCAAACACATATGTAGACAATATAAATTACAGACATTGCTCTTCTGAGCTTACAGAACATGTCATCAGCTATCACTGATTGGACAATGCCTTATTTTGTAAAGGCTTTTGGTTTCGGACTGCTGGCAAATTGAAAACCTTAAACATTTTAGATCCTCTTGGTTGGGCAAATTTGCATATTTATTAGAAGTATGCAATTTTGCACTATCAGTTGTAAGGTACTAACAACACATGTCAGAAGCTGGTTTTGAAGTTGCCAGCTTGAGTTTGAGGCTCCTCATTCTCTGATGACCTCAAGCTTTTATTTTAAGAGGCTCGTGGTTTTCCCATAAAGTCAAAATTATATGGATATTTCCATTTTCTGATTAAGACTTGCAGTCTTGAACAGGCGTTGTATCAAATTTGGTTTGACTGGCTCATTGGTTTGGGTGTTCTCTTTGCCCATGCCTTCACTATGATGGTTATCATTGTAACAACTTGTCTCCAGCTGGCCATAAAATTGTTTTTTTCTGACTTGCCAGTCTGCCATAGATGCAGCCCAAAGAACACAAGAGAGTTGCATAGAATATCATCTTGGACCTCAGCATTGGTGGCAGGAGTATTGAGTTGGACACATTGGCTATATATTGTCTTACTCTTTTTTACTCTGTAATTATCGTTTTGTGAGGGAGGAAAAAGCCCCATGTAATCTGTGGTCTTTGGAGAGCAATTCACTATTTGAGACTGGTGCGAAGTGTAGAACCTATTATGTGGAACAATGCTTAATTGAACGAGTTACTTTCAGTGACGTTTATTTGCATGACTGTTGGAACTGATACCTTGAATTAAACTGTATAAACCTGGAAGATGTTTGCTCTTAAAGTGAGCAGGAAGTTGCTTGTGTTATTGATGATACAAATTTTCCTTTTCAGGGCACAGGTGCAGCAAGTTTTGATGAATTTGGGAATTCAAAGTACCAAAATCGCAGAACTATGAGCAGCTCTGATCGTGCGATGATGAACGCTTTTAAAGAAATTACGAACATGGCAGACAGAATCAACCTCCCTAGAAATATAGTTGTAAGTTCATGTCTCACTTCCTTAAATTGTTCTGGCATTGACTTAGTTAGCATAATATAATGAGCACATGAATTTTTGATATTGCTGCTAATTAAATGGCCTGGAGTTAATTAAATTTCGTCTTCTTGCGTTGAAGGATCGAACAAATAATTTATTCAAGCAAGTGTATGAGCAAAAGAGCCTGAAGGGTAGAAGTAATGACGCTATTGCTTCTGCTTGTCTCTACATAGCCTGTAGGCAAGAGGGGGTTCCAAGAACATTTAAAGGTAAGTTTTCAGTGATACAGATTCAGTTTTGCTAAGAAGTAAAGGTTTAGTTACTGTCACCGTAGGAGGTTGGTTTTCTTACTCTTGGACTCTGTCAAATTGGTTGTTCTCAACTGTAGCTCACCTTTGAGAGGAGGTTAGAAGGGTCTCTGGGAATTTGTTACATTTGTGGAGTAGGCTGCATGGGGGTTTTAGCATTTGAAAGTTTTTCTGAATGTTGGTTAAAAGGCATTGCTTTGATCAGAGGATGGTGGGGACAGTTGTAAGCGAATTTAACTGACTTTGAACCAGCAGTTCTGTTGCAACTTATCCCTGACAGAAGTGCAACTCTCTAGCATTAAGTAACAAATTTCCCTTACTAAATGAGCTGTATTAATTAGCTCCTTATAATAAATGTTCACTCACTGAAATTTCACAGATCTTCAGAGCTTATTTTAGTGATGGTGGCTTTCAGGACATTGACCTTTGGGGGTCTTGAGAATCAAGTTTGCTTATCTTGGGGGGTAAATGCTGTGAAGCCTAAAATCTGATTTATACTCTTTCTTCAGAAATATGTGCAGTGTCCAGGATTTCAAAGAAGGAAATAGGCCGGTGTTTTAAGCTTATATTGAAAGCCCTGGAAACCAGTGTTGATTTGATTACAACTGGAGACTTCATGTCACGATTCTGTTCTAATCTGGGTCTTCCCAAACAAGTACAAATGGCAGCAACACACATTGCTCGTAAAGCTGTGGAATTAGATTTGGTTCCTGGGAGAAGCCCTATTTCTGTAGCAGCTGCAGCTATTTACATGGCATCACAAGCTTCTTCAGAGAAAAGGACACAAAAAGGTAAAACTTGACTTTGGGGGGGGGGTTTGTTTGTTTTTACTTTGCCATGTCTTCCTGCTTGAAAGAAAATTCAGTGTTACTGTAAAACTTGGATGAGGTCTGTGCAAACAGTGGGAAGCTCCATTCTAACTGCATACAGCAAGGACCAAACCAGGATCTGCCAGTCCCCAAAATGAACATGGAGTAATTGGCTATGCTTAGTGTAAACTGAGTTCATTTTCTTCTGGCATTAGGATTTAGATTCTTGAATGCAGTGGACCTGTGCATTCAAATGAGCATAGTGATTTAAGTTCACCTATGCTAGTATTTGCATGTGTACATTCTGCTGCTCTAAAATACTCCAAATACAAACCTGGGGGCAACTGCAAGGAGCCCTTGGGCTTTGTATTACATTGAATCTTTAATCATTCCTGCAGCCAGGGAATCACCTGCATTAGTACGTGGTCCTTGAGTTACTGTGAGCCTGTGGTGAAGATGGAAAGCATGGGATGGCAGGGTTGCTGTGGATCAGCTGGGGCCGGTTCCCTGCTGGTAGGGAGCCAGTGGGGAGCCAGTAAGGAGTTCAGGGCTCTTCTTGAGCCTCAGAGCAGCGTGGATTAGCCTCTCGGGCTCAAGGAATGAGGCCTACAGGGCAGCAATGCCTGGGGAAGGAAGTTTGCTAAGGCTGCAAGGGGTAGAAGTTAATGTGAGAAAGGAATCCAAGTGCTCCACTGAACTGTCCAGTTCAGATCAGAAATTTTAAGAATGTAGCAATTTCTTAGTGGAGAGCTGCTTTTGGATAAAGAATAGCCTTTATCTGTCAGGTTGTGGTGTTTTGTTCTGCATTCATAACTGCTTATGTCCCTGGAGCTTCCATCCTGTTGGCAGTTTCCTGGGCCTGTGAGTGATCTGGAGCCCAGGAAGTTCAGTGCCTTCATCCTTGCTTGTTGTGAGCTACAGGATTTTATCTCTTAAGAGTGATGGTTAAAATACAGCTGCCTGCCATGGACACCATGGCTCCACACTGCTCCAATGTTCTTGGACAGTGCTGAAGGCTCTCATGCAGTTCAAAGTTTAAAGTCCTAACTTGACTAAATCTTGAATAAATTTAAGTTTCTGTGCATCTCAGACAAGTGTTCCCTCAGCTCGTTAGATGGTGCTCTGTTCCTCTGCCTTATTTCTTGGTGCATTTTAAGGTAAATGTATTTCATGTTGAACTGAAGGTACTGCTTTTTGTCTGTGACTCAGTTTTTGGCTTATATTTAATCGAAGCATAAAAATTGAAGATCCAGAAATTGATGATGATTTATTAAAATATTGCTGGTCATATGTAGAGTTTGCAGTAGATGTTTCTAATGACTTTTGCACTCTTAGCCCTCTGCCGATTTGAAATTGATGTTATTCCAAGATTGAGAGGCTAAGTTGAACTGTGGCACATGAGAAGACAGATTTATATATGCAAAATATTAGTCACCACAGTTAAAACCATTTCTACCAGGCTTTTGGGAGAGTTGCAAATGAAGCAAGAATCTAGTGCCTCTCAATAAATTATGCTTGCTGGTTTCTTCAATATGAATGGCAAAAATAAAAACTAATCACTTCTCTGCTTTTTGTTGTAGAAATTGGTGATATTGCTGGTGTGGCTGATGTTACGATTAGACAGTCATACAGGCTGATCTATCCTCGAGCTCCAGATCTTTTCCCAGCAGACTTCAAGTTTGATACCCCAGTAGACAAACTACCACAGCTGTGAGATTGCAGAGGGTTAATTTCTGTTAACCCCTCCCCCCAAAAAACCCCAACAAACTCTTTATTTTTGCCTATAATAAAGGATGTACAAAGTGTTAATATTGGGTCTTCGTGTTGTGGAACTGGAGGATATGGAGATGGAGAATAACTGCTGGAAGGCAGCACACATTCCAAGGGTAAACAAGCTCATTGTGTGGCATTTTGTATGTGTATATTAGTGGAAGTAAATATTTAATAACTGTTGCAACAAACTTTAATTTCATATTGTTGTACTTTAGATTTCTTTTGTAGGGATCTAGTAAGATGTATTTTGGAGAATTTAAAATACTGTGTAATTCCCAAATAAACTGTTTTCCAAAAACACCATCTTGTGGGTATGACTGCAATGTGACATGCACGTACTGTTGTACTTGCTGAGAACTGGAATGCAGTCCATGGAATGGTGGAGTGAGCTTCATACTTGTGGACTTGGTTACAAGGCTGCTTAAATGCTCACTTTCTGGACAATTTCTAATCTCTAGAGTGCTCTAGTAGTTGTAGGGAGCTGTAATGTGGTTGCTTGCACCCAGAATGTAAGCAGTTGCTGTAAACTGTTTGAAGTTTTGCTCAACTGCTGCAGAATATTTCCAAACTGGTTGCAAAAGAATTGTCCCATCCTTGGCACAGTCTCCCTGATTCTCACTGATGTCTCTGCTTTTCTTCTGTGAGTTTGACATAATGACAAAGCAGCTAAAGGGAAGTGTGAGTGCTCACTTTAGTTGAATTCCCAATAACTTCATGATGCTTGGTACTGTACAAAGGAAAGTAAAAAGTATTTCTAGTATAAATTTGTGTTGAATTTCTGACCTGCCAGCCCACCCTGCAGTCTGGCTGGACTGTGGTTATGTTCTGTGTGAGTACTTGCTGTTTGAAATGATGTGCCAGGTGCTGAGTGAAGGCCTGAGTTGTTCAGCCCTGCCCACACTAAGAGCTTTGAACACTGGTTGCCTCCTGACAGTGTCCCTTTGTGTGCAAAGCAACAAATGTGCTCAACTGGGAGTCTTCTGGTTCCTGAGTTCATTTTGTATCACAGGTGCAAATTCAGTTTAACCAACCAAATGAACAGCTGAGGGGTCAGCTTGCTGCACATCTGGTCCTAAGCCAGCCAGAGGGAAGGCTGTGTCCAGTGCTAATAGCACTGATTGCCAGTAGCCCTCACAGTTTTCTTGGTAGTTGAGCTTTAATCCTCTTCTGCCAGTAGAGACTGGAAATGTGGCAACTCAACATATTTTTCTGTAAGCAAATGACAAGGGTTGTACAGTCCTGTTACACTGCTGAAGCTGTTGGTTGCAGCCATGAGATTCTGGTGCAGGTGTTGGAAGGGGTGCGCTCAGTAGTTTGGATGGTGCACGTTCAGTGTCTGATGTATTGTCTTCGGCTTTGTTGCAACATTTTCTATTACCTCTAATAGAATAATACCTCTATTCATAATAATAGAATAGAATAATACCTCTAATAGGTATTAAAATATATAGAATAGAATAGAAATATAATACCTCTAATACCTCTATTTCTATTACCTGGTCTCGGTCTGACCGCCTGCCTTCTCTGTGGGTGAAGGTGGGAATGGGCAGGGCCCGACCTTTAATGCACTGTTACAGCTAGGGAATGCAAAAGTGGAAATTGCTTTACTGTGAGTGCTGCTTTCCAGCATAGATCGGTGGGTTAAATCTACTACATGAAGGTTAAAAGTGACTGAAAAGTACATTGCCCGTAACGCTCTTACTTAAATCCTTTCAGGCATTGTGCATGAGCGCTTGACACATGAGGGGTGAGTGTTTGCAGTTGAAATTGTTGCATATAGCAAAGGCTGTCTGGACGGGAATTTAAATACATCTGTGCAAAGCTTTGAAGTGCAGCAGATGGAGGCAGGGATGTGCAATCCTGCCTTGACCCTGCAGTTCCACAAGCAGTTCCTGTATCTCCTGTGGTGTGGGGGTGGCAGTAACTGTGCTGCACAAAGAGGCAGAACTCAGAACATGTGTGAAGGGGCAGGTATATTCTGAAAGCCACATACTACTGGCTGCAGTAGACTGTAGTTAATGTGAAGCATTCCAGGAGAAAAATAGCCTAGCTCTGAATTAATTTAATGGCAGCTTTGGTAGTGCCTGCCCTGCCCTTGTCAGCTAGGCCCAGGGGCAGCAGAGCCAGCAGGGGCTGCACTTGGGCTGGGGGCAGGCTTTGGGCTCTCTGCTCACTGGGGGATGTGCTTGGGGGAGGCAGCTCAGCAGCCAGTGCAGGAGAAGGCAGGAGGCTGAAGGCTTGCATTCCCCACACACAAGTGCCAAGGGCAGATTATATTCAAACACCTCCTATGTTAATTCAACTGCAGTTCAGACTACACTCTTCAAAATCTGGAGCCAGCCCTTTCTGGAACGATTGTTTAGGCAGGAATGAAGTGTCTGTCTCTGGGCAAAATGGCCTCATGTGGAATTCCATGTGGCTTATCTTAAGAGTAAAGAATTCTATTCTAAATGTACTCAGAAAAGAAAGCTTAATCCTCTGCCTAAAGCAGCCCAGTGTGGGGTAGGTAGGTATAGATTCTGGTTTGGTTACACAGCTCGCTATGAAGTGGTGGGTAGGAAAGAGACTGTAATGAAGCAGTACCCAGGAGTGGGTTGAGAGTTGTCTCCCCCCTGCCCCCCAGAGGAAAGGAGAATGCTGATTCAAGCAGGTCAGACTCCAGCTGACAGGGTCTGCTCCTGTCAGGATTGCTCCAAGCTAGAGGAGGCTTTTTTCCTTCAGAAAAAGGGATGTGCAGAGGGAGTTTGTAATGTTCTTTTTAAAAAAAAAAAAAAAAAAAGCATAGAAGTCCACTGAGCTCCCACCAAGAGATTGGATCCCCTCCTGATGGCACATTCTTTTCTGAAGTTACCTGTGGAGAAAACATGACCAGCCAATTCAAGAAACAGCAAAATCATGTTTGCGACACAATTTACAAATTACTCTATTTAGAACTTTAATTTGTGATATTAATGACTGCAAAACACTTAGAATGACATTTGTTAAAGGCACATTTCATTTTAATGCATAGTGTACCATTCTAAAATATCCTAATTTCCTTACAAAGTGCTTCAGCAGCCACATACAGATAAAGTATAGCAAAATATATTTACAATCTAGGGTTTAAATCTTAATCTGCCTAAAAATATTTAAAAAACTACAGAGATAAAATTAGTGCTTTTTTCAGCTTAACTGGGTGAACATACCCTGCCCTCTAATTTTTTCTAATTTTTTTTTTTTTTTTTAGTGATTTGCTTAGATTAAAAAAAGATTTCTGTACAAGATGTAGTTACAAAAAGGTATGTTTGAGGATACTTTCGTAAGTATTAAGCACCCAGTGAGATGCTTATATATATATATTTGGGAACCAAAAAGGGCAAGCTGACTGTACCTCAAAAGTATTGGTTTCAGCTAGATACAGGAACATGATTTGTTTCTTATCAATACAGAACCTGGAAACAAGGAATGTTGAGGAGTTGACTCACTCTGCCCAATGTGATTTGTAGCACTGGGGCAGGTGCCTGCCCCATTCCTGTGGGAGACCGGCCTGATGTAGACCTATTAACCATTGTTTTATTTTGTTCTCCCTTAAGCCTCTCCCCTGTCTGACCCTGCAGGTCTGTCCAGCATCATGATTTTAAACCACCACCTTAGCCTTGCATACTCCAGTGGTTTATGATTCTTCTTTGAATTGATAACATTACCAATATTTAATTCATTTGATTGTGATTCTCACTGCCATAGCCCATATACAGCAAACTCCTGGCCAGGATGAACCTGTGAGGTTACACTATTGCTGAATAGTGCTAGAGGTAATGACCACGTGGAAAGTTTATTTTTCAAGAATTAATGTTTGCTCACAGAACAGCAGATGTCGAAAATAGGTCTTGGTTTACAAATACACACAGTGTCTGGTCTAAATTACTTTTCAACTTTTGAGGTACAGCTTTTAGTGTTAAGGGGTTTATAAAATATACACTGTTTTTTATCAAAAATATTTATACATTCTGTTACAACATATTGCTTTTTACCCTCAGTAACTGCCAATCCAGGGGCTGGAGGTCAGTGGCCTACATGGATACATTTTTTTGTTCACTTGGCCACTATGCAACATCAGTGAAGTGGTACAATTAAATTACTTGCCTGGAGGTAAGAATACATTACAACTTCCAAATATACATGTTCACAGCATGTATACATTGAAAATCCTTACGTTTGCTAAGTGATATGATATTGTACAGCAGACAGAGGAGGATGGAGGGGGTGAGATAGGGACCGGGAACTTCTCTGCCCCCTCGGGGCGTGGGAAAGGCTCAAGGTGAGTATGGAAGGGGCCGGGCCTGGGCCTTGCTATTGCTCTGCTCTGGGGTTATACTGAGCAATGTCCTCCTTACATTCCTCATCCCAACCAGGGCCTTTAAGCCATGCATAAGGAGCTTGAAGGCAAAACTGTTTGGCAAGTGACTTTGGTAAACTTTCCGGATTTCTCTGGATTTTTCTTTGTAATGGAAGCACTTACACAGTTGTTATCTCAAAGGCAAGGCGTTTAAGATTTTTCCTAATAAATACCATAGAAAATTTACAAAACAAGGCATATCTGTTCTCAATACCATTAAGAACACAAGATGAAGGTGTACGTAGAAATGCGTAGTTTTAAAGACCGCACAATTTTTAGCTGAAATCATTTGCCTTCTCCGACTAGAACCATGTTCTGTGTGAGTGTCACCAGTATCCCAACTTACTTCAATGTGGCTGAGTGGAGATTACCTAGCTCAAAGTCTGCTTTTCCCACTTAAGGCAGATACTTTAAAAAGCGGTATTATCTGCTGTGGAAGAGTGAGAGAAACTGTACAGATCCACGTGCGCCTGTGTGTAGGAAGTTCAGCACAGCCTGGGTTCACCAGCTCAGCTTAGGAACGCCATAGACCTGCTTTCCAGTGCTCAGATAAAAAACAATATACAAAGAGGCCACTCTTCATAAGAGTGTTAAAACAGTACTTAAAAGGATCCTCATGTGATTTAAAAAAACCCAGAAGCTACAGGTGGCACAGAAAGCAATTGAAGGGTTGGTATTCTTCCAAGAGAGGCATTCTTGTGAGCCAGTCAGCTGGGGCTTCACAGTGGGTGGAAGTTAACACCAATCAGCAATGTAATCAAAATCTCTGAACATTTCCTGCTCTTCTTCTGAAAGTATCCTTGGTTCCCGAGGTGGAGTGAGGATAGGTGCTTCAGAGGTAAATTCATCGTCAAAATTACTAACATCTTCTCGTCCTCTAATGGTGGGTACGAAAGGAGGCTTGACTTTCTTGGCCAGTAATGCATTCCAATCTATTTGCTGTAACATAAATTAATTGATATTTAGTTTCCCATCTCTACTCCTTTGTGTCCTTAGAAATAATACTAGTTTGTACTCACTCTGAAAAAGTGATGCTTTTTCACATCCTCAGCATCTTTCTCTCCAGCTCCAAGACGCCGCTCTGGATTTCTTCGTAGCAGCTGACAAAACATGCAAGATTTCAGTGGAGAAATTCAGGGGGAGGGAGAGGAAGGAGGAAAGATGAGTGTAACTGTGTAAGAGCCAAAACCAAGATGAGGTGGATAGTAAAATTCATACTGCCTGACCTATGGACAATCCTTGCCCCTCAAAGAAAGGGACAGACAAAGCTTTAGCTTCTAGCGGTGTTCTTTCAGCCTGCCAGCACCCTGTCCCCTGGGGATATTGGCATGAATTTTCACAGCAAAAATACCTTCCCCAGGTATTGCCTCAGTACTGTATTCTGCCTTCTTTCTCTAGGCAAACACTCTCTCCCTGGGACAAAGCAATCATTTTAAGTTACCAAATATTTATGCTGTTACTTAGATAGTTATGTCACAGTAGCTGCTGTGCTACATTGCTGACTTGGGTGCTAAACTGATAGCATCAGACATTTAAAGTGGAGAGGCTGATTCCCAAGGCTTTGGAACTACTCCAGTATTGCCTTTCTATCAACTGTGATAAGGCACTAACTCAGACAGGTTCATCCACTGCCTTCCTTTGATAAGCAGAAGCATCTCACTAAGGAACAGCACTAACAACAACCATACCCAAAATCAGCTGTTTCGTGCCAAGAATGGGACTGCAGATGCCATGTGTACAATGTTCCCTGCCCCAGTTGGAATGAAACCAAAAAGATTTAGAAGTCTTTGAATTAAAATACTCATGTGACAATGTTAATCTACCAAATAGGTCAATGCAGCAGTGTTCTGTTAGGAAAAGAGAGCTGAACTACTCAAGTTAGATAAAACTAGGAAACTTAGTTCAGAGAGAAAATAGATCCTCGAGTGTTCTACATTTTAAAAAGAAAAAACTTGTTCCTAATAAAGTGGAATGGCATAGACAATTTTCATTTAAGGTGATAAGCAGCAGAGCTCAGCATAAATGAAGCAAGTTTTAAATTTAATTGTTGAAAAAATATACAAAGTGCAGGTTCCTAAAATTCCTCACAAAAAAAGTTCCTCACAAAAGTAATTGTTGGAAACAGGACAAGAGGGAGATACTGTATTTATTAAAATGTTCTTACCCGTCTCATTATTGAGATGGCTTCTGTAGACAGAAATCGTGGATATCTTACTTCATCATTTACAATGCTGTCAAACACCTCTTCTTCATCATCTCCAGGGAAGGGAGACTATAATGAAATTAATTTAAAAAATACTATAAACAGGCTTGAAACCACAATTGAAAACAACAAACTCAGCTGAATGTTTGGAATTAGACACGTGAAATGATGTCTTCCTTCCAGAAACGGATACATGGCTTTCCCATAAGGAAGAGAGAAAAGGCAAGCTGGTATTATCCCATAATTCCTACTGAAAGACCGTGCTTTAAAACTGTACTTTTAGATGGAGAAACACCTAAATCTGGGATCATCTTTGAACTCTGACACAGGGTATACAGAGAATTTGGAAAGTATCTATCAGCTCTTTTTTTGGGTAGCTGCCATTCTTAAATAGCATGGTCAAGACTAACTTGTTTTTGTAAAATCTTTGTATGTTGCAGCTCAAGGGTTTTCAAACTGTTTTGAAGTGGCCTGACAGATGTAGGTGACACTGCACATGCTTTTTGTCCTTTTTAACCTGAAAGGAATTGAAAGTAAGTTGAATGATCATCTGTTTTTTTGAAAACAAAACCATGAGTTTTACTCCAGTTTTTAGCATGTAAGCTATCACTGTGCCAGTTGGGAGATACTGATAAAAAATGGACTAGAAGACAGAGGTACATGCAATGGCAAATAAACTTCTCAATAGTGATTTATTTATACCGGCTCATTTACACGGGGCTTTTCATTTTAGTGTGTTTGGCATGATCTTTCACTGCTATCCAGTTTTATGTGTTTACTTCCATTCAAGCTGCAGGAGTTAAGAACTTTATTTTTTCTCCAAAAGTATTTGAAAGCAGAAGACTGGTATTGCTGTGCACATCCAGATTTGGTAACAGATGTGTCCTGGAAACTTAGCTCCCCATAACTGTATGTATAGATGTGCTGTGCTCTTACTTGGACACTGATTAATGTGCCGTTACTGGGATTTGATTTAAGACATAATGATGTGTTTAAAAATATAGCAAAGATCTAGAGGTTAAGTCTTTGAGCAGTTACAACTTGTTGGCTTCTACAATTGCTGATAATTCAAGCTCCAGACATGACTTGCCAACTTCTCCAGTGTTACAGCAGCCAATATCAGGTGAGTAGCTCCTCAGTATTTCACACTTCTCTTGATGACACACATTAAGATGGTCACTGTAAAGCTGGTTATGCCTATACATGCTGTATAATGAATATACTGTGGCAGGTAGGGCATATTAAATGTTGATAGGCTGGTATCTTGAGTTTTGTAACCTTTTAAATATTGTTTAGCTTTATGACTGCACTGTACCTTACTAGAACTTACCTCACCCACCAGCATCTCGTAGATAAGAACACCAAGACCCCACCAGTCTACAGCTCGTGTATAGGAAGTTTCTGTCAGCACCTCTGGAGCCAGAAATTCTGGTGTGCCACAGAATGTGCTTGTTCTGTCTCCAAATCC
This sequence comes from Acanthornis magna, assembly GCA_036785705.1. NCBI lineage: Eukaryota > Metazoa > Chordata > Aves > Passeriformes > Acanthizidae > Acanthornis > Acanthornis magna. The sequence continues at coordinate 2,890,031 of JAWUZG010000058.1, forward strand.
CATTCCTGAAAGTTACAGATAATGAAAAGCAAGCAGTATTTTCTGCCATTCCACAACCTATTCCTCCAAGCAGAACCTCTCACCAGAGCAACTTCAACTGATACTGTAGATCCAGGGCCTGTGTGTCCTGACGGCTCAGGCCAATGAGGTAAAGCATTCCCTCCTTCTTCCCCATGCCTTTGTTTCACATATGCTTCTGTTCAAATTTTTCTGTTCAAATTTCTCACTATATGGAATGAGCCAGATTAAGCTTCCAGTTACACCTCTGTCACCCCGCTATCTTTGATTGGAAAGATAAAAACAATCTTATGCTCTACTTCCACCAGTTAGGAAAAGAAAATGCAGTACACACTAGTTTAGTCAAACATGCCCCTCTGGATGCTTCTGTAGTGCAAACTACATATAGGAAAGTAAAACAAGGAGTGTAGTGAAAGAACTTGGAGCAAAATAAGCCCTGTGTATTTGCCAGAAGGGCACAATTTGGGACATCAGCACCATCAGGCCTGATGTGACATGACAAGGGGAGCTGCTGCAGAAAACTTGAGAAAAACATTTATCGTAGCAGTCAGTGAAGGAAAGAGCTTCCCTTCTCGTTTTGTCATTTACAGAACTTATTTGTAGCTACAGTCACAGGGCTTGCCCTGGCTCTCATGTCTGAAGACCTACCAAATTTACCCAATTCCCTCTTAGGCTACCTGAAAGGAAAAGATACAGAAAACAGGCTATGCAAACTGAAAAAGGATCTTTGCTCACACAATGGGTTTTGAGAAAGACACTGTAATAGCTATCTCTGTTTGGTAGCTGCCAGTAGTGAGATGCTTGAAAGTAACTTTCTAGGCTTCACTTTTGGGATAATCTCTCAATTTTAGCTATGGTATACTTTGCATGTAATATCTATATACTTAGAGTTGCAACTATTTCACAGCTAAAGAAATAGATAATGAATTTGTAAAAACGTAAGAGCCTGGGTTGGACTATAATGGCACTTGATTTTGTTGTACAGTGTCAACATGTTTAGAATGAGGAAACCACCTAATGCTTTTTCTACTCACTTGTAAAATGCGCAGTGTGCCTTGTTAACAAGCAGAGATGTGATGAAGTAAGAGTCAGAATAGGTGATGCTCACAACTGACAAAAAATAAATAAAATGAATAGGGCAATGCTCAGGTGCTCCTAGTACTTCTCTACTAAGGAACTTCCTCTTATCTCCACATTTGTACAACCAGAGATGTATTTTTTTTTCCTTCAAATGACACATGGTAAATAGACACTATACACATCTGGCAGGCCAAAACTCTCAAGGAACAGGCAAGAGTAGGACAGGCTACAGAATTCCCCTAGAAAGAAAATTTAAGGGCCATTACCTTCTTTGCAAAGACCAAAGTCAGCAATTTTCACAAAGCCTTCTGTGTCCAGCAGTAAGTTATCCAACTTCAAATCTCTAAATGAACATTTGAGAACAAAATTTCATCACTTGATGTTTCTTCAGTACTATTCAGAACAGCTGAAATTCATCTGTTGGAAATGACTACTTACCTGTACACTATTTTGTGCTCATGTAAATACTGAAGTCCAAGAACCACACATGCAGCATAAAATCTGTTGAAAAAGTTAATGTTAAAATTTCAATGGAAAGCAGTCTTGCTTTTCAGAATGTGAAGTCCATTATTATTGGGTTTTTTTAATAAGCCATCCTTTGAAGATTACCAATTGTTTTTTTGGATTCAGATTAGTTTTATACAAGGCCAGAGTTTTAAAGGCAGCTGGCAAAAATGCTTAAACTTGCAGCTTTCAAATTGTAGCTTGGCCTGGAGGATACATTTTCTGTAGTGCCCACTGCCGTAGCATTGAAGGTTTTCTAAATCGGCTTATTCTTTCCTTTTTTAGCCTTGTCTGCAATTTTAACTCTTCATTCAGCTCTTTTATGTTATCTTAAAAAAAAGCATTATAGAAATTAAATATTTGTCTATAGATTTCGAATTCAGTGAAGATTCAGGCACATTAAAACCTGCATGTCTTTTTCTAACAAAATCAGTTTGAATCTCCAACCCTTTTAAAAACTTAAGCAGCATTTACTGAAGTGACATAATGTGGTGGCATGTGGTGATAAAGCCCTTAGTTCTTATCCACTGAGCAAAGTGCCCTTCACTTAATGCCACAGGAAGGGAGGGATACTCACACTGCTCTGGGTTCAGAGAAGACATCAGTATGAATGTGCATCATCAGGTCCCCACCAGCAGCATATTCCATTACAAAGCACACGTGATCTTTGGTTTGGAAACAAGCAAAAAGGTTCACCAAGAAGGGATGTCTTACACTATTCACAGTTTCAAATATTCGCTTCTCACACATCAAGCTGCAAACAAAATCAGGAACAATTTAGAGCTGAGTGCTGAACCACAGTTTTTCAATTCTCAGAAATTACTGGTATTTTATACCTTACGGTTTTTTGCTCTATTCCTCAGGATAAGGTAACGTTTCTTTTTTTCAAGAGAGATTTTAATACCAGGATTTCATGAAGTTATATTTAGCTTTCCCAAGGAAAAAGAGGAAACCTAGTAGTCCATGAAAATTGTGCCCTGACAATTTTCCTTCCAAGTACTCAGATAGCATGAACTGTACATTGATATTATCATGTGACATTAATTTCAACCCATTTTCAATTGTATACAATACATAAAGTGGAAAACCAGTATCATAGATATCTATCTATAGTAATTCTTCCTTAAACCAATTGTTTAAGTTCTAGCTTATTGTTAACACAGCTATCTTTCTTCCTGCAAATGAATACAGTCACTCTTAAACAGTTGCAAAACCATCTTCTTGGACTACAATCACTTTTGTAACAGCCCCTTCACTTCCAAGCAAATTTAAAAAAAGAAAAATTAAAAAAAAACCCCAAAAAACTGAGTTTTGGGTCAAAAAGATTGAAAAGCACCCAAGAGCAGCGTATACAAAGGGAAACTGTGATGGACTATGATGGACAGAGCATGACAGTATGTTACAAGTTGAGAAATAGCAACACTGGTTTTGCCACTGAAGAAAACAGTCCCTGTTATCCCCTAATGTGATGGAAATCTATGGAACAAGTAATTAGAATAAACAATTGCAAGAGAACCTAAAAATCAAAAACAGGATCAGCTTTAAGTCAGAGCTGTAGTTCAGGCATGGTAAAAAGGGCACTGAGACAAACCAGGGGTTATTCTGCCCCAGAACAGGGTTATTCTGCCCTCCTTGCCCCAGAACAAGATTACACAGCTGCAACAGCCAACTATGCAGGGAGATGAAACTTTGCTCTTCCACTCAGCTGCTGCCTGGTAGAGCACACGATTGATTGATGGAATCCATGTGTTATATTGTACAAACTGACCTGTCTACTTCATCACGGGCCACAATATCTCCTTTCTTTAAGGCTTTAATAGCAAACATCTCGTTTGTGTTTTTGTATTCTGCCAACAGCACCTAAAACAGAAGAGAAAAATTTAAGAGCTGGATCTAGTTTTGATAAAGCCTTGACACTTGATACAGCCTTTTGACATTTACCTTTCCAAAATGTCCTCTGCCCAGTACAGCGCAGCACCTGAAATCCTTCAGACTGAACTGAAATCTTTGTTGTGATCTATGTAAATAAAAAAGAAGTCACAAAGTTTCTAGTTTGTTAGCATTGAGAAATATTATTCAGATCAAAACAGCAAAACCATTGCTTTTTCACCTTCTATCTTCAGGCTCTCTGGTGTTGGTGTATTTCATGTCTGAATGCGGAACATCAGACTCACAGATTATTTCAGGCTGGAGTTTTGGAACAATACTATTTCTGCCATTTTCAAAATCAAAAGTTGTTACTTCGTCCTGTGAAGAACAAGAAACCTGAAAATTTGAAACTGATTGTGAAGGCAAATAAATGCAGAAATTTTACTATAAGCATGTGAAATTCTTAATACACCCATTACCTAGGCTAAAATGGCAAACTTTCAGATGATAAGCTTTTAACAGACTGATGAAACCTACTGCTCCAGTCATTCTGCTCTTTCTTAATAAAACCATTTTATCCTAAATACTCTAATAATTTTGGAGCTCTGTTTTTTTTCTGTGGTGGAATCAATGACATGGAGAGTTAAGCACACCAACCACAAAGACAGTTTGCCACCAAGAGCAATCAGAGCACTCTACTGAGACAATTCTCTGTGTGGATGTGAAGAGAGCATGTGCTGATACATAAAGGAAGAAATTCATCATGAAGATGCCAATATTACAACTGTTGTATATAACAATATAACAATTGTTAAACTGTATAACCAAAGATTCTTAAAAGTTACTTGCCTGAGAAGGCACATCAGGAGCCTTTATCTCAGAGGAAGATTCACATATTTCCACAAGGGAAGATGCACGGGGTGGAGCAGGTGGAGGCTCAGGCTCAAGTTCAAAGTCCAATTTGGCTACAGGAGAGTCACTGACAAAAAAATAAATAACTCATCAGTGTATAGCAAAGACTATTTTAATATCTGTAGATTTCTTTTAAGCCAAACCTTGCGTGTGCAGATCTATCTATAAAATAGTTTTCCTCAACTAAAACATGGAAAGGTCTGCAGCCTTGCAGAATGATGAGACTCCATTAGGACAGAAGCATGTCCCCCCATTCCCTCCTGCACTCAGGGTACGCAGAGCTGCAGGGGTGACCTACCCGGCTGGCAGGGTCAGTTCAGCGAGCTGGGCATCCACCACTGGCCCTGTGGCAGGCACTGGTGCTTGGGGGCTGAAGGTGCCAGAGTGATTCACTGTAGGAATAGCTCTTCTTACCAGCCTTCCCCAAGTGGCAATATTAATATTCATCTGAGGAGCTCTGAGAAATGTTTTGCCTATAGATATTGTGAAAAAAGAGAACAGAGTGCAAGTAATTTCCTTACTCATTACGAAAACCAATAATTAAAAAAAGCCTGTATTAATCAATTTATAGGTTATGAAGAACAAACTGAATTTGTCATATTCCTTAGCAACTCCTAATTATTCACAATTAAATGCTAATGGATAATAAGGAATTTTAATACAAAAGATTTCTAAATGCAATGCCAAATCCTTCATTATCAACTGCATTATTTGCAGGCAAACATTCGACCTCTGTATAAAAAATATCACAGACCTATAGAATTTTTAAGCTTTACAATTTTTAAGTTTAATGTTTATATAAAACAATCACCTTGCTGTTTCGAAAAAATTTTCTTCTGCCTCTGGAGTTTTGGTCTTCTTTCAATAACTGGATTAAAAAACGTAACCTGCAGTTCAAATAACGTGTGTTATAATCCAAGTTTCAGAAGAAGATGCATTCTTAAAAGTTTAAGGAAAACTTCTAAACTATTCTGCAATGTAATACTTGCAAGTATGTTCAAGTGCTTTCAAGAAACATTCTTACCTCTGCAAACAGAGTGCCCTGGGGTTCAAGATAGAGACACATGCCATGCCGCTGGTTATCCAGGAAATCTTCCAACCTCAGAAACTTTACTGCACACAAAGATCTCCAGTCACGCCAATAAACTGAGATTTCTAATTCACGTGACTATGACAGGAAACACACACAGGAAATCACTAGTTAGTAATTGTTCTGCAAGTGTTACCTGTACAATATTAAGATCAAGCAACTCAGGAATCAAGATGCAAAGCTGTTACTTTAAAAGGCTGTCAGGGCTAACCAGTCAGACTGAATAAGCTCTCATTAGGATGAGCACAGCATTTCACTTCAGTTCAGATGTGATCTCCAGTGTACAAATAAAAGCATATGTGTAAAATTTCCCAAGAGAGTAGAAGCAGAGAGCCACAGTCACCAGACTTTTTGGGTCAGTCTAACAACACTGCTTGTTCAAGATACTTTACCTCAAGCTCTGACAACAAAGTTTAACTTGTCTTTAGAAACCTCAGTTTTAGTAGTTTTCTATATTATTTATATGTAAACTTCATTGCATACCTGCAGACATTTTAGTACTTGCATACACATGATGACGCAAAACCTTAAAGAGTATCTCTAGAAATGCACAGACGTTTTGTCACGTGTCATGAAGAGGGGCCAAAAACCTTAAACTAAGAGGAACTACTGCTGTAACTTGCTGATGTGATTTATGTATTCTTAGGGTGTCCTGTATGTGTGTTACAAAAACCTGTCCCAGAAGAGTTCTGCAATACAATGTAACAGCAGCATCATGTGTTACTAGTTTAATTCCATAATGATAAATCAGTTTACTGTCTACCATAGCTATAACAGGTTTTAAAAGAAGTAAAAGTCAAGAAGAAGCACCAGATTAAAAAATAATGAGGTTTGGAACAGTAGAAGCAAAGTCTTTTTCTGGCACCAAATGCTGAGTTCTTAAATAGAGACCAGGACACAGAAAAGGCTGGCAAGAGCAGCTACTGCACTGAGTAGTTCTAGTCTTAATCTGAGAATAACTGAGGCTTCAGGGCTCCACAGCTGCCTGGTTTTTTTCTGTGTTACTCCTGACTGTAACCTGAATTTCTCTACCTGCAAGTCTAAAATTATTTCCTTCCAAGATTGAGGGAATCTGGATTGGGGATTGGCAGGGAAAAAGCAAAAACAGGAAAGTGGCTTTTTTTTTCTCATGTGTTTTAAGAATATACTGGAGATAACATTTAAGCTCCTAAAATACAGTTTAATTTTCACTCTATATTTAACACGGATGGAAAAAAATAATCTTTGTACCTTAAAATACTATCAGGTATCTAAAAATAAATGCTTGATTAAATCTGTATAACAAATTCTACTTCAAAAGTATCAATTCAATATTTAGGCCCTCCAAGTAACATTTAAAGTTGTAAGAAAGAACTATTAATGAATTTATTATTCCTGAAGAACTGATGAGCTTTACATGAGAACACTTCCATAAAAACACTAAAAATTCTATTACATAGTTTTACCAAAACATCCAAACTGTATCTGATATCACAATTAACTGATAAATAATTACAAGCTACTGATCCAAATAAAAATGTAAGCACCATCTATCACAATCTAAAAACCCACTAAGGGTTAAATCTTGCAAAAATATTACATCAGTTTGTAAGTCAGAAAAGGTTAGATTTCTAAAATGCTGGCCCAGTACAACACCCTAATCCCAGAGAGCTCATTCTGGTAAAGATGGGAATACTTGCACTTACGGAATTTGAACAAAATGACAGCAACGGGGAAGAAAAAAAAGCAACATGAAATTACTACAAAGAATCAACTACAGCTGTCAATGAAATCAGGCCACATTTTTACCCTGTCTAGTTCCAGTGTAAATTTCTGATCCCATGACTGATTGGAAATCGGTTTCCAGCTAGTTTGACCAACCACAGTGTTATCCAGCTTCAGTACAGCACAGACTTCATCTGTAAGTAAAGCACACAAACTCAGCTTAAATCTTTAAGAGGATTTTCCACAAACAAAAATCTCAAGTTTTCCCTTAGAAATGTAATCTCATATTTAATTGGTTCTTATGGGCATAATAGTGTGGTTGTACTTTTGCTTTTGTTAACAGCTTAACAGGTGAAGAAACAGCTAAGTTTAAAGCTTTGAATCAATTCAGTATTTTAAATTACAGAACACATCATGCCCATGAAAATTTAAATAAAAGACATGCATAAAAACAAGAGAAGTAAGGGTATACTGAACTGGACAAGTCATCAGTTTTCAGAAGGTTTCTACTACTCCCACTTTTACTTTTACTGGGTCTGCTTATGAAAGATGATCTGGCTTCATTTGGACTCCAGCCAGGTAACGTAATTGATGTGGCTTTTGATCGACCAGGGACATTTTCCAGAATATCTTGGCAGCCCATGAGCCTCACTTCCAGGGTACCTAGAAGATGGACAATGATTTATGAAAGATTTCTGCTCTTAAGTAAGCCAAGTGAATGACTAATGACTGATTGATGGCAATAGCTCACATTCTGACTCCCACAGGGTATAACAGAAATATCAGATGAAATCAAAAGACAAATCCAAGACACACATATATACTGAAAATAAAAGCATTAAAAGTCAACTATGTGGGACTCAACCTTCTAGAAAAGAGCAACAGTTATCTTACACAAAATAAGTTTTTGTTCTGTGTCTCAGAATATTTGTTTTCTTCACTTGGGAACATAACTGACATGGGCTCAAGTTGTAAGCAGCGTCATTTTTTAAGATTGACAAATTTCAAGTTTCTTATTAAAACAATGAATCTTGCAGATGGAGCAATAACAATTTTTATTGAGTTTTATATAAAAAATTAATATTGAATAAAATTAACAAACTATTGAAACTACAGATTTGTGTAAGAAATCACACGCTACGAAGTCACATTTGCCTGCTGCATGCTATAGTCAAATTTGAGTTAGTATGTAATTTAAAATCATTGAATTGTTCCAACTTGACTGAATTGGATTTATAAAAGCTGAGACAGGAAGCTACTCTGCTACAAGCTATTCTTCCAAACCTTCTACATCTTTAACCAAATGAGGTATAGAAGCTGCTGTTCAAAATGAAAAGAGTTTCCTCCAGCAGCACAAAAATATCTGAATACCACAGATGGTTTCAAGAATGGTAGGCTGACTTCATCCTGTGCAAGATAACATCTATAAAAGTGTGACACTATCAACTGACAAAATCAGCTACCAGAAGTGGTGAAACTAGCCAGTTTGTAATCAGTGTCAGCTAGAAATGCAGCTCTGAAATGCAGTCTTCCTTTGATAGCAAATGTACGTAACCATGAAACTTAAAAGTACTCCTTTGGAACAGAAACTAAAGTCAGACTTGACCTAAAAATGATTTGGCAACATCATAGCCCACAGAACAGACACCAAGAAACCAGTCTAAGAAAAAATCCCAACCTGTAGGAAGCTAACAGCCGTAAGTGACAGCTAAGCATTAGGCTATGAAGACAAAGAGATGCTATTGGCTTCCGAAACAGGTTAAAAGGTAAAAGAATACTCCATTCCCAAACTCTGTTTAGAAAAAAAAAAGATATTAATAAGCAGGAAAGCTATACTCTTGTATAAGGAATGGATGCAAATCAGAAAGTTATGTTGATGCACTTTAAGAAGCATGACAGTAGCACTGCTCTATTTTTCACAAAACATTAGAGGCAAAACACAAAGACACTGTTCATTTAAATCCAGCTCAATACAAAAGCTCTTTGTGTAGGCAATATGAAAGTGAAACTATTAAGACTTCACAAGCATGTAGCTTTGTTGTGTCAATTTCTATTAAAAACTTTTCACATGTATCAGTAAATCACGTTTAAAGAGAAATTGTCACTCTAATGTATCTGACCCTTAATTATGTATTACAGGAAAAGAAAAAAAATGCAAGCTGATTTAAACCAAAGGCATGATACTTCCTGCCTATAGTCACTGATCATTTGAGATTTTATTTGATGAAAAAAGTTCCTCTTACCGCACAACTTTATAAGGACTCTTGGCTGAGGTCCTGATAAACCACAGTGCAAAACAGACTTGCTCCATTTATTATTATTATTATTATTAACAATAATATTAATATTAATATTGTAGCTTAGCAGAAGAGTTCCTCCTTTTGTTTTAAAATATAACCCCACAGGACTTCAAAACGAAATTTTGGTTTCAGTTATACATGTATGACCTGAGTAACATTTGAATTACAGGTGGTTATTTTAGGTGGTTAATAGTAGGCTTAATAGTTACATGCAAAATGTGTTAAGAAACAAAACACAAAATCAAACCTATCTGTTCCAGTAACTCTTATGTGACCACTCATGAAAAAAATTTAAAACAGCAACATACCCCCAAGCAGGCAAATGCATGTTTTTCTTACAGAACACTGTGAGGCAAATGTTCAAGACCTTTGTTAAAGTATGGTTTATCTCTAGAAAGCTCACTTTCAGTGAAGGACAATTCCAGGTGACCCAAAGTAGAAGTTCCTAAGTCACATTTATATATAAATGTACTGGTCCCTCACAGTAGGCGAAGTCTCTTTAAAAAATCATCCCATGTTTATTTGCAAGGAGAACAATTGACACCAACAAACAAGACTCTTCAATGGTTTCAGGCATGTTTGTTACAACCTCCTTCTCTGGATTACCAATATGATGCATGTTTTGGTAGTAGAAATCTCACCTTCCAGATATCCAGTGAGGTCCAGGGGGTAGAATAGCAACAGGGGGAAAAGCTGGGTGCCTATCTCCAGCTCTGTCCCCTGTTTGTTGTATGATCAGGGCAACTCAACCCTTCTGCTACTTAATTTCCCTGTCTCTAAAATGGGGATAATGATACTTTATCTACCTTGATGGTAAGTACTTGATAATCTAAAGATGAAAGGCATTTGCTAAATGCTAGCAATATCATTCCATAGGGAGCTATTTAGGGCCAGAACTCCACATTTTCAATAGGATTATAAAAAGATCAACAAATAAATCAGAGAAACTTATTAGCATTTTTTGCAGTGCACAGACACTTGAAAACTCTAAATGCCTTTGTCTAGGAAAAGAACAAAAATTAAATATGTCCAGTAAGAAATACAGCTGATGTTAAAGAATTATTTTTAACCATTAATTAAGATCAAAAAAAGAAAAAAGCTCCTTAAATCATACCTGTTAAAGCTGCTGGTTTGGACAGTGTACTATACTGGTTTTGAGTAGATATTACACTCTGACGAGGACTTAATGTGGGTGAAGAGACTAATGAAAGCTCTTCTATAATAATACTGCTTTTGGGATGGTTTTTAGGAAGTTCATTCAATCTCTGTTCCAGTGAATACTTCAAGAGATCCAGCTTCTGGCTTGATTCATTAAATCTTGCTTGTGCCTTTTTAAAATAAAAAGAATTTTGAAATAGTTTAATTTTTTTCCTTAAAGAACCTTTAAAACAAAGTATCAGAAATTCTAATGACATAAATTACTTCTGAAAGTGCCTTTCTGTCGGTAACTTTCCCAGATCCAAGTAATTTCATCACATTTTTTGCACCTTCTGCTACAGCATACTCTATCCTAAAATGATGCCGTAATTCTTCCATTCGGAGTTCAAGAGGGCTTATCACAGGTTTTGCTGCAAAGAGATATAAACAAACAACCTTCATTGAAGATAACAACCAGGTTTAATTTCTTTAATATCAACCCCTCCCCCAATATAAATAGAGGGGAGAAGAAAAAGGAAAAAAACAAGAGATGCATATTTGGTAGTCCAAAGAGAAGCTTAAAGTATGTCATAAAAGCAACTGAAATTTTAAGCATCTGCATTTGAATGAAGAAGTAACTGATCAGGGCCTCAATTCAATAAACAGCTCGTACTCCCTGAAGAGCTATAATTGCTAGAGGATGCAAGGAAAAGAATATGTCTTCAGGGGAGTTAAGGGACAAACCCCAAATATTCAACTGGCAAGGAGGTTTTGAGACTTCAGCACTTCTGAACTACAATGTGAGCATTTATCTTTTAAACTACTCTGTAACCAAGAAGATCCCTGATCAGTTTCTGATAATCTCCCTGCCTCACTTGAAGTCCCATGGAATCTGGCTTCTGCCAGCACACAGAAATGTAAGAGATCCCATCCATTGCCTTTGCCAAATGGTCTCGGTTAACCATTCTAATGCTCACATCTACAGCTTAGATATCCTAAATAGAACATTTCCTGGATATATTCCTCTCTGTTTAAAGCTCTAAGAATAGGAGGAACACAAAACAACATTTGAAGGCCCTTTCTAGCCTGAGTATCTTTCTTTTTCTTTTAAACAAACGATATACATAATCCGTGTGCAAAAATAGGGTGTTAAAAAGCGGTGTGCAAAAACAAGCACAGAAACTGAACACCTCACATACAACAAAATAAAACACACACTCACACACATACATACATTTTTCATTATCTAGGATATATCCAGGCCCTGACTACAAGCATTGTCAAACAACTTCAAAATTCAGAAATGCACACAAATAAAGTTCAAGACTTAGAGATATACCCATTTGACTGTAAGTTTCTAGTACACTCATGCTATTAGAGCTCAGGGGTAATTTTTTTATTATTTGAAGATTTTCAGTGAAATACAAGTTTAAAAATACTTCTGAAATGGCAGCATGAGTATTTCAAGTCAGGTCATTTTAAAAACACTTTTTTGTTGCTTTAAATATAGTTGTTTACCACTCAATCTAGCCTAAATACCTATAAAAACAGGGAAAATTCTATCTGTGCTGCCATTAGGAATAATAAGGTCAATCTATTTAAGTATGACAAGCAGGCTTTGTACTGGCATCAGATTTTTTTTAGCATCATAATATAAAGATTATATGCTTTAAAGAAAATCACTAATTATTAAGACAAAAGAAAGCATGCATGAAGGGAGAAGGCAGACCACAAAGCAAAAATGGACTGCATAAGGTATAAAAAGGATGATAAAGAGATTGTATTTCTCTTCATTACAATGAAGGTATTTTCCTTCAAGTCAGATGTATTTGGCATTCCAACACACACAAAATTTTGCCTAGTCTCTAATTATTTTTGGTTCATGCAAGCTTTATCAAACATTCCTACTAGAAATTTATGGTAACTCTGTGTGCATATGGGTATATATCTAAATGGCATTCTGACATTAATGATTCGTATTTCCTTTCTACACCATCACCATTATCAAAAGCCAATTCATTGGTCTGGACTGCCTGAAGAATCTGCATCCTTATAACTTCTATTTTTGTCTTGCTGTCCTGAAGCATCTGCTGAGCTGTGGCAAGAAGTTTTCGATCCTATTAAAACAAACAGACAAGTTGAAATCATGAACTTCTTCATGGAACAAGACACACTGAAAGTTTCAAAACACACATACTTAGGAACAAGAACTAAATTTATGCATTTCATTTGGTATAGCATTAGGCAAACTATCCACATTAGGATACTACTGGAAATTAAGTTAGGACAGAGGCATTGTTTGATTAAAGACTGCAAGCTACTCCCAGGGAAACTCTATGTGTTTCAAGCTGAGTAAAGGAAGCATCATCTAGAAACATTACATGTGTAGATTAATGTTTTGTAAGCTGATATTAAAGAAAGGAGAAGATACTAAGTGCAAAATACCTCCAAAACTATGTAGAATGTCTCCAATTTACTTTGAGTATGGTAAGAACTCTTGTAATAGATAAATTTGCTAGACCAAGCCCACATAAAAATAATTGTACTAGTTAATCTGAGCTGATTTTCAATACTGAAATTAGAAAGACGAAGTTGCTTACATAGCACATTATGTCTGCAGTACATTTTCCTGAACAAATGAAAGCTGAAGATTTTTTGCATTAATAAATACATAACAAACACGAGCTACTTCATTAGCTATTTCACCAGCAATCTAAGTACAGTATAGTACTTTTTAATCTAAATAAACTAAGACAACCAAGTTTTGTTTTCAAAAGCAGTATCACAAGAAGCTGTTTAGAAGAGAACATTCCTAAAGATGAACTTTCATAAACTTCTATGGCTGCCACGTGGCTCTTTCTCTATGCTCTGGGAATTACGAGACAGCTTAAAGGTGATCTGACTTGCAGTAAGAACAAAACAAAACAAACAAACAAAAAGATACAAGAAAATTTAAGGCAGTGTATTTGTCCTGTCCATGCAGTACCGATCAATCACAGTAATTAACAGCTGTCAGTGCAGATGTGTACCACCCTTGTTATAGCCCACAGGGTATTTTGGTTAACTCAATTTGTAGCCACTCTATAACCTCATTAATAAGTTACTTTCCCATGGACATGGTTTATACTTATATTTTTAATTTTATAATGGAGTTATCAATTATGTAAGAAGTTAAAAAAATTAAATTCTTCCCTTGCCACTATCAAGACAAAGAACTGCAGAAGCTCAGATCCCAGAGCTGGAAATATTGGCACCATGAAGCACACTGTAAGAAAAATCTGTATGCTGAGAAATTTACCTTCACAGAGCTCCTCTATGACCTTCTACCCTATGTATTACTCACTCAAGTATTTTTATGCTGCCCTATGTTCTCTGCAGGGTAGATAGACCAAGATCTACACATAAAAAGACTTTGGCTGCATGGAAAGAAATTGCGTACCCTCTGCATACCATAGGTTTACAATTCTTGATTTTAAGTTTTAGTATTAATCAACATTTCAGGGAGATACCACTAGTTTTCATATTTTAAGATTCCATGTTAGATATCCAGTTAATGATCACACTGACTTTCCTAAATCAATACCTTTTCAAATACAGATGTGAAATTTTGAAATAATCACTAACTTTAGCAGAGTATAGGATTTAAATAACAGATTATAAACCACTCTAGAATCCTGTATTAAACCTCATCCAAGCACCATTCTGATGTATAAATATGCTGTAAGTGTTTCTTTGTCTGTATCTTCACTTTTATCTTATTTTTGATCTTGCTGCTCTCGATTACCCCTCATAGTCTCTTACTGGAATGGATTTGCCTGCTCAGGAGCAACATTAGCCCTTCAATGTGCAGAAAGGAGGTAATCCAGCCTTACAGAGATATCCTTGTGTTTTAAAGAGACAGAAGATCCCATCTTCAGAATCAAAATGTACGTGTAATGCTCAGCAGCTCTTCTAGTGTTGGAGGCTGAATACAAAGCACTTCAATGCATCTTCTGAGTACAGAAGAACTGACAGTGCCTGTAAAACTGATCTGCAAAGCTGTCATGGGATCTCAGAGAACCTACACGCGTCCAAGGAAAGATGATCGTTATCTCAGAAATGTTTAAGTCCAAATAGGTTGAGCTGAATTTTACTGAAACAAGTAAAGTACAAAGGGAAAAGCTTCCCAGGAGATGATGGGTTTATTAACAGACTGCTTTTTCATTTTTAGAAAATAAATTATAACCTCCATTAAATTTAGGTCTGAAAATAATACAACAGATTTGAAATTAGATCATATAGTACACTTGAAGAAAGGTCACAAATGAGTTTAATATGTTTAAAGATGGTCCTATGACTACTTTGTAAAGAACTACTGGATTACTGGGATTGGACTGAAACGGGATTTTCTCCCCCTTTTGTCCACCCCATCCAGACACTTGGATTCTTTTAAGCTCTGCTTTTTAAAACATAATCAGCATGCTCAAGTCTACAGTTCAAACCTGCCAAATTAACTCACTATTGAGCATAAAAAAAAAGAAAAAAAGAAGTAAAAAAAAAAGAGAATGAATACCCACCATTTCCATCCTGTTTGCTGAAGTGCCTGGCAATGCTTTTGTGCTTTCCAGTTTGCTCTCTCCAGCCCAGTTACTATATACTCCAATCTGGCAGGCTCATTTAAGCATTTACCAATCGCAAATACAAGATTCAATCATAAATTTTAATTATATGCCTCAATCTAAAGCAAACCAGAATTTACCTTCTCTACCTAGTCTGATCAAAGCCTGCTAATAATGTCTAATATTACAGCCTCAGTGTTTAGTTAAGTTTTCCAGCCTGTTATAAGTTTACTTACCACAGGTTTATTAGAAACCTAATTCATGTACGTCTTTTGATCCATTTGGGTCAGCTGATTATTAGTTTTAAGTGTACCTGATGTTAAGGACATGGCCCCAGAGGATGCAGACTCCAAGGGTTTCCAGGGACTGCAGTGGATGGGCAGCATTCCCAGGACCTTAGTCATAATGTGCACTCCAGATATTTCTTCTATTTGCCCCCAGCTAGTACATTACAGGTCACTTTCAGATAAGGCTACCTGGGACAGAAGAACTTGATGGCACCTCTGGTCCATCGAGTCTAAACTCATTTTCTGGGAGAAAGCAGCACTCCCTGCTATTTTTTCAAGGTATAAGGAAGTTCATACAGCAGGCAGATACAAAGTGATCTGCCTCTTCACCAACACCTAGCCCAAACTGAGTCACAAACATGATGTTCCTTTCCAAAACTTTCTGGTTAAAATCAGTTATAAGGGGTAGCAATGTAATTCCCAGATGCCTACTCTTCAAGTCAAACACTCCCTTTTAGTAAGTCCACTAACCTAGGCAGCTGTTGGTTCAGCTAAGATCTTAAAACCTTTCAATTTTACTCACTACTGTCTGGACACAAAAACATCTAACCAAGCTACTACATACTATTTGTTAGATCTACTCTTGTGTTTCCCCTTAGTTTGGAAATTAATCTCCTTAATGATTTAGTAAACGTTAATGAAAAGAACAGCTGATGTGTAATGAATGAAAGGTGAAGGGGCAGGTAAGCAGAGGATCTTCCCCTCCCTTTTTTCTCATTTGAGAACTATGACTGTGTTATACTCAACCAAATGTGTTGTGGGGGGGGGGGTGCCTTTGTTAGTTTCTGGATTTGGTTTTGTTGACTATTTTGATTTTGCTTTGTTTTCTTTCATTTAAAAGGTTTGGATTGTCTTTCGCTTAAGTTAAAGCATTTTTAGAGTATGATGAATTTTATTACATGGAAAGAATATGTAATAAGTCAAACACATTTAGAGATTAGCAAACACTTTCCCTCCACCTCCTTGGAAAAATTCTGGTTATACCAAGAGAGAGTGAGTGCAAGTATTTAAAATTCAGATATAAGTGTGGCTTTATTTTTAATTGCACTTTATTCTATCAGTTGCTACCTCTAGATTACCACACTTCCACAAAAAAAATTATTTCAATGTGTATTTTATGTGCATGTGTACCAATGCAGGTTATGACAACTCTATCAGAATACTACACACTTCTGATTGGAGCATGTATTTGGCACAGATATTTTTACTGCTAACTACAACTACATGACCAGCTCAGAATATAACTACCTTTTTTGTAATTATCATGCACATTACAATGTTAAACTAATGGATATTTTTATTTTGAGTGGAGCTAGGAAAAACATCAGACACCAGTCAGTGTCCTACCAAGCTTTTCTGCTAAGTGAATGCCACATGGTCAAAGATTACTAGATGTACTAAATTTAGTAAGCCGGATTTATTATTTAGGTTGAACTGCATCTGCACAAACTGATAAAACAATCACTTCAGTGGGTATCAAACCACAATAAAAAATGATACAGTAATTTGTAGCAGATCTGATATAACTATTTAACAAAAATATAGCCCAAACTAAAAATACTGGAGTAGAATAGATACTGTTTATACATTGTACAGTCACATTACAGCATGATGAAAATCCATAGTCATTTCATGATCTTCAAGCATTTCAAAGCCTTACCTTTGAAGAGCCGTTTGAGTACATCTGTATCATATTTTCTGCTCCCTGTTTTACCTTCAGTTCTATATCCAACTGCTTCTTTAAGGCCATCAATCTGTTATTCGTAGAAAACCGAGGATCGCTATTTGGAGTATCAGGAGTGCTAGGACAATCTGTGAATTAAAGGTAAGATATAAATGTGCAGGAAAGAAACTAGGAAGAAAACACCCAAACCCCTCCCCAAAACCCACCTTACACGCTATTCTGTGAAGTTACAGATTAAACAGAACTGGAACATCATACTTGAGAATTAAGACTGACCCTCCTGCCCAGAGCTACTTTGCAACCACACTGCAAATGCGCCTTAACATGAAAAGCCTCCCGAAAGCCCTGTGACTCCTACACATGTCCTAATTCACATGAATCACTTCCGGGACTGGGCAAACAGGCAGGTTTGCAGCTAAGTCTATTTTTATTTCAAAGGAGATTTATTTCTTCTGGAATGTCTTGAATCAATTAAAAAATGCAGTTTTCCATTCAGCTTTCTTACACCCCTGATTTTAATTCTAAATGTTTTAAAACCAAGCTTGTATAACAGTATTAGATACTAATGAGCACTGTCTGAATACAGCTCTTGAGTAGATCCTCATCGATTTTATTGTGAATAATGCAGACATTGTTTATGTCAAAACTAAGAACAGATAAGGTAAGGCTTTTTCTTGTAAAGCTAAATGTTTTCTGCTCTGGAGTCAGAATTCTGGAATAACTGGATATATAGGGAGACAGGTTACTGAACAACTGACTGATCTGCGGGAAGGACAAAGCTTTTTCATTTGACAATATTACTGTGTTTGGGTCTCCATCTTGTTGGATTAATTTAATTGAATGTAAACTAGTTTTATCAATTATATTATCAAGCCAAACTCCTAAACATTTTGTAACTGGTCTATTACATAACTTCATATTTCAGCTTCTCCAACATGAACTATTAGCAAACTGAAAATAAGTGGCCACTGGACTATTTCCAACACAAGAGTCTTTAGAAATAACTATCTTCCCTAACAATCCCAATGGCTTCTCTTCCACCCTTTTGGTAAAAGAGGACAAATTATTTCCACCGTAATATTTTTTTTTTTACTTTTTATTTCTTCTAACCCAAAACTGAGAGAATACCTTCTCTACGGACAAGCAACATTGGTCTCCTGGAAGACAGTATTTACTTAATACAAACAGCACAATCTTTTTTCCAATTGTAATAATCTTCCTTGTATTAAAACTAGGATGAAGAAACAAGTTCCTGAAATCCTCATTTACCAGAAAACTCAGGCAGTGCATTAGTAACTTACAAATTTTTACTTATGAGGTGTCATGGGGAGATGTCTTATCTGCCATTTCATATTTCTTCTGTAAAAGCTTCTGATAACTAGTTTTGGAGATTTAACACATATTGCTTCCAAGTTTGCTGAGTAATTTCCTCCTAAATTGCAATCTTTTCCAAGGCTACATACAGATTTCATGTAAGGAGAAGTTTTAATTTCCTCTGCTGCTAATTCACTCTTCACTTCAAGCCACTTCACGCCTCTTACTGCATCCTCACTACTTAAAGGTAGGAGAGAAAACACCAGATGTTAAAAAAAAATTAAAAAGAAAAATCTGCATTACTCCTCAGCTGTTGTGTCGTTGATCCTCTCCACAGTGTTTTGGCTTGGATTCTCTGTGGAACTGCACTTGAACAGCTTTACCTTAAATCTGTTACTAGTAAAACAAAGATTAACAACATGCTTTCCTATCACTTATGTCTTCACTTTCAACTAATCCTCACCTAATAATCTATTCAAAATGAGAACAAACATGAACTTGAAAGTCACGGTGTCAAGTCTCCTTGTAAAGTAGATTCATCATATAAATAAATATTTACCAACTTTAGATTTATGATGCAAGCCTCTACCACTTAAAGATCCCAGCCCTCTGATGATCCCTGTGAAGACTGTGGGGCTCCTGAAGTCTGTTTTCACAGCTTATAAAGATGTACACAAGCAGTCTTTCTCTGCATTAAAACAACACTCAAGTTGCAAGTTAAGGACTAATTAGAGATACCATGTTTCAGGCTGCCCAGGCAGCTGTTATTATCTGCCTTTGCATGTCTCCACTGCGAAGGTGTAACCACACTTGCCTCGGTCATCTCAAGAGTTAGTCTGTACTTGTGGGTGTAACCTAGCCTCTACTATTTAGTTAAAATTGTTGTACTATATGCTTGGTAGTAACTAATAGCAAAGGAAACTTTTCTGCAAGATGGACTAATTGCTAGGAAGAAGTAATTTTTTGCCTTCAGGCGTAATAGCTGCTCACTAAACTCCCAAATATGGAACAATATGTTTCTTAATATAGTATGTTTTTAAGAAAAAAAATTACCAACAGCTTTTCAGAGATGCTTTCCAAGGGACTCCTTCTACCATCCCCCTAGCTGCCCTCCCCATTTCTACTCACTAAGCAGCTTGAGGCAGCTTCTTATAGAATTCAGATTAATTTTTAAATCAGCCAGACAAACCGGTTCTATTACAGAAAGCATTGACAGTCTTAGCAGCAACACTACAAGCTACATCTGTATTAGCTGTTTCCTTTTTGCTTTGTTCTGTAAGGTTGTAATGACTTTGTATGGCTAGTTATCTCAGATTTATTTGTGTAAAGCACCATACAGAGGGGCTCAAATCTCCTCTGAAGGCATTTCGTTATCTTCCTAGTTCAAATAAGTAATAAATTAATCCAGACAATTGCAATCAATGGGATTTATGTAAATGCTTCAAGTTAAACAAGAGTTAAGTACTAATAGCAAATGGATATTTCACTCAAGGTAGGGATGGGGGAACAGTTTGCCCCGTTTGTTGGTCAATAAGGGCAGTACAAGACTTGCCATTGTGGATACATTCAAGTACAGCTTTGCATAGGACAGCAAGAGCTCTGCTGGGGTACAGGTTCAGGCTCCTAGGCCTAAATATTCTTCTTGACACTGATTATCAAGTGAAGTAACAGATGCATTTCAAGTGAACTTTTCTTCAAGCAAATAGGCATGTTATTATGCTGAACAACTACGAATGCCGTTGCTTAACACTAGTGAGTTTAGTGCAGCTTGTCAACACACATCCAGGCTGCTGGAAGAACTGCAGTGCTGTTTCACCAGCACCTGCAATATCCTGTTTTTATAGAAATATAGTCATCAGACTTAAGTCAATAGGAATGGTTTAACTGATTTTTTAAAAAAAATATTTGGATTGCATGAGGACAATGGCAGTTCCCAGTCTGAAATGCTTATCTGAACTGTGATCTTTGCTCTTCTGAAAAGCTTTTCAGTTTGGGTTTGTACAGTGCTCACCAGCAAAAACTTCTTGCTTCTAAATTGTCTTTTACCATCACTGCCATCTAAATTATAAAGAGTAGTTACATAACTCTACTCTTCTGAGACTGCTGCTCATTCCTTCGGGATCTCCTCCCCAGATGCAACATATGCTATTTCTTCAGTAAGCTCAGTGTGAAATCTAGGATCCCACATAACTTTCTGAATTTGGGTTCCCAGATGGTACTGCAGGATGCTGCTTAAGTACTCAATTAGCAGCAAGTACCCTTTGGTAAACAGTTAATTTTAATCTTATTTGAGGTTATTTAATTGCAGTTAGCTTCATCAGTGTCATACCCAACAGAAATACCTACAATGCATTTAGGCATTGCTAAAGGGAGGAAGAAAGATTGTCAGGCTTTTCTCAGGGAGTCAGATGGCTGGATCAGCACTTGAACTAAGCCATCAGTAGGTCCGAGGCAGCAGAGGACATTCTGCACTCAGAAAACATCCAGCGCTGACCTCCTGGAAACTTCTGAAGTTCAGCTGAATTTCCATTAGGTAACAGCTAATTCCAACTACTAAAAAAAGTGACAGGAGATTGTTTCAAGTTGCATCAATAATGTTTTTCTACAGTGAGGTTCCCAAAAGTTCCCATGAAATTCCTATAGATAGGAGCTTTGTAGGTAGAGTGCTGTCTAAAAAGTCACTACTTATACCAGTTTGGCTGCTACCTCTACCAGTTTCCAGTATATGGTGTTAAATGGACACTTTGATGTCCTACAGATGAACCTAGTCATCTCTAAACACAAAGAAATCCCTCAGTCAACAAATCATATTCTTAAACCAATGAATTTCTTTTCTTTGCAACGCCTACAGCCAAATTTGATGTAAAGTGGACAGCTTCCATGTTAGTTAGAAGAATGGAAAAAAAGGCAAGAACTTGTCTCTGAGTTCATCTTCTCCTTGTTTTATCCAGTGTCATCAATTCGCTCAAAGGGTTTTCTGTCATTGCACCTCTCTATCCACCTTAACTTCAGCTCTATGAAACCGACTAATTTCCCGATTTATAGATTTTCTATGTATTAGCTATGTGTCTAATTAAATCAGTGACTTGCTGTAGATAAGCTATTTCAGTACACTTCCCTAAGCCATATTAGAAACCACAATCTGTACTGCTACTTTTTACACACACAAAAACGTACCAATTTAATCTTTGCTAGTGGGAAGAAGTATATTTTCTGAATCAGAAGTAATCATCCCCATGTGACACATTGTATCTCTCAGACTTTCAGCAGTAATGGTCACTAGGCTTGTCCTACTCATTTTATGTTGCTGGATTCTGCTTCACTTTTAAGTGCTGACCTAAAAATTTTAAAGTTCTGCATCCTTGTATGACTAATATGCTGCACAACAAGGGCAGACTTGGGTACAAAGTCCCACTTCTGAAACAAACTTAGATTCATCAGCAATCCCTATAAGGTAGAGTATACCTACGTTACACTACAAGTTGTTTCTGAATCACATACCCACTGTCAAATCTACCCTCCCATGCAGTAATATCGCTGTTTGACAAACGGCACTTTCTGGTTAAAGTTTAGTACCATTTCTTCAAATAATTGTGAGCTTTCAGCTCTAGGCAAACTACCATAAGAACATCTAAACTTGCTTGGAATGCAATATTATTAAAACACATTTTTCTACAGTAGATTCGTTAATGCTACATTTAATGGTTTTAACAGGTATTGATTATACTGTGCTGATTATAAAGGAGTTACACTAAAAATTAGTGGTTTGTTAAAAAGTAATGGAAGTTACTGCTTGATACCATAAGCAACAGGAGTCACAACAGCTTGCGTGGCACTTTTCAGCTCTAAATTGGGAGCACTTTGCAAATATATGTTCACACCCACTTTCCATATATGGGAACAAGGGAAGATCAAATGACTGCTCTAAGTCACCAAAATGATATTTCAACCAGTCAATAGAACAGTCAAAAAATCTTTAGAGTTCAGAGAAGTCAAAGGGGTGAGCTCAATGACATCTCAATCCTGACTTTGCTACTTAGAACCTGAAATAACCTACAGTTATTCTGTAAGACAGGGAAAAACACAGGGCTTTAATACTGAAAAGTATTAAGGTACACAAAGAGAACACACACCTTGACTCCCACAGCTCTTGAACCCTCTTTACCTTATTTTCAGCATTCACGATCAACACAGTCTAAAAATTGCCCGTATATTTCCTTCTGTGTTTTAAATGAATTGTTACTAAGTGACGAGAAGAAGGTCAAACACAAGCTAAAGTGAAAAGCAGTAACAACAAATAAAGATAACCTCTGGAAACAATGCACTTATTTGGAGAGCTCCCATATTCACCAGCAAATGGTTATTAAATTCCCTGCCTATTCCAGCAAAAGCAAGAATTTCCAACATGAGATATCTGTGACCTGATACAGAGGTATCTTATGTCAGATGGCAGTGACCTTTGGGGTTATGTGTCTATGTACTTCTGTATGTGTGTGTGTGTGTATATATACACACACAGAGAGCTGGCATGTCATTCTATATTACCAACTTTATTTTGTCATGTCCAAGCTCACTTATACCTTAAGTCAAACCTAAGACTTCAGTATTATAATCAGAATATCACCAAGATGACTTTGCACCCATTAGTCTCAAGACAGACAGAACATTCACTGATAGTGCTCCCCCTCCATGAGCTACTGACCATGACTGACGAAGGAGACAAGTGATTAAATTACAAGGCAAAAAGTAAAAAAAACTCAAGCATTTCAATTTTGGAGAGTGGGTGCTTGCAAATCTTTGATCTAGAAAGACATATTAACAGAATTAAAGATTACATTTTTTCCTCAAGATCATTCAAAATATTCTATTAAAATTGGTCTTGCCTAGGAATACCTGATGTGATACTTTACAGAGAATATAAAGATCTCAACAGAATTAATAAGTTTTTTTGTGCATAATTTACATTATTAAGACTGTACAACCTATCTACCAATAACACTTAGAATGGAATGGAATTTAAAGCCATAGTCCTAAGAAGTTTAGCATGCAACAAAAGCATGTATAAGCACATAAATTTACCTTGATATTTTATCCTTTGCAACTCTACTGCACTTCCCAAGACATGCACAAAGACAATATTTCTCATTAACTCATTATGATAAGGATTTTAAAAATGCTACATTGGAAGGGAGCATTCCAACAAGAGCATTCTGTGCTCATCCACTTTTCAAGTTCTACTAGATGAATTTGTAAATTTATGTCTGCACAGATTTTTAGTATTTGTTCTATACACAGTTTATATACAATTCTCTTTCTGTTCTGCTCTTCTTGTTCCTTTAAAAACCACACGACTGTCAACACTGAAGCAGATTTTCATAAACTTTAGCTGACACGGAACAGAATGCTTCATGCCTACCAAAAGCTCAATGGCTATCTAGAAGCATACATTATTGTATTTATTTCCATTTCATGCTGCAGCAACCACTTTGCCTCAGCAGTTCCAGCTGTGTCCCTGCTCCATCTCTTGGATCTTGCACAGATCAAAAGCAAAAAAGAGCAGAGAATCCAGAGAATACTGCACAGGCCCCTATGGACATTTCAACACCTTCGCAGTATGTCACTGGGCCAGACTATGAATTGCTGACATGACCTGCCAGTATTTTCCTAAATTCTCACTGTAACCAAACTTTCATCACGAGAACGATGCAGAGTTTTATTCCACTGCCCAAACTTCCTTAGGCTTGGCATTTACTTCACATGAGCCTTCAATGGCTTGTGCACATTTATTAAGCTTTTGCCAAGAAGAGTCTGTGCAATGTGAAATCACCAGGCTGGCAGTATCTCCCAGGTCATTCCACAACGTTGAAAGAGAACTGTTTACTTTCACAACACTCCATCTTAAAATACCAACCCTGGTATTTTTAAAAAATACATTCATAATTAGTATTGACTCACTGCCACGCCACAGAAAACAGTAATTAAAACCATTAACTACAACCATTCTGTGAAAACCATTTCAAATTGTCTTTAAAATGGTAGCTTTGCTTGCTGTGGAAAAGGCTGGAGACTTAACAAATTGTAAGAAATGTCACTGTAAGAAATGTTTGATAAGTTAAACAATAGCATAACAGAAAAACATTTTCTAAGTTAAGACTCAAGGTAAAAAAACCAAAACCCAACAAAAATTTTAAGTATAAATGTTGTAATTTCCCCCCCATTGAATAAAAAGGTGCATTAATACTGATGCCTACAGAGTAATTCAGAGAAAGTCACTGGAAGAGTTCATGAAATTTGCTTTCATACAGTGAAAAGCTATCAGGAAACATTACAGTGACTTAGAAAATACTTTAATATACTAAGAACTGAAAGTGAAGAACTCATAGTTCATAAAATACAGCGTTCCCTAAAAAACAATTTACAACTCAGAGGTACTGGATACTCATTTGTGAATCAAAATAAACAGACATACATAAGTAACAACCTCACCAGCTTTGGATTTGCTTGTTCACAGAGCAATTTTTTCAAGTGAAATGAGGGACAGCATATCTCAGCTATAAAGAAAAACTGATTTCACAGTAACGCATGGTACCTGCAACATCTTCGAGATCCGTTACAACAATGTGTGCATTTAGCTCCTGTAACTTATGATGCAAGTCTTCTAACTTCTTATTCGATTTTTTCAAAATGTTGTCCACATAAGCCAAGTTCTTTTTATCCGTTGTGACCCTCCTGAGGTTCTCTGCTCCTTCCTTGATTTTAAGTTCCTTTCTTATTTCTCGCTTGATTTGGTCCTTTATTTCATCCAGCTTCTGCTGTACCATTGTATCTGAAAAGTCCAACTTCTGGCCAGTACTCACATTCTCAGAGGTTACAAGACCTTTGGCATCCCCCTAGGAAGAAAAACAGTAATATAACTACCAGGAAACACTGCTTCTGACAACACACACAGTGACCAGGACTCAGGTCCCTCTAGGTTAACTCTGTAAGACCATTCACTAACCATGGGTTACACTCACATTGACCTGAAGCAACAATATCACAAGATATTTCATGCTAACTAGAGTTACATTTTACGATAGATTTATTTTAAATTTTATGACATCTTTACTATGCCTATTTTTAACACCAAGAGATTTAAATACTTTTGGATTTGTCATGGCTGCTTGCCTGGCAGTTATATGCCTCAGAGCTAATGACTCATGTTTGTAATTTTATAGATTTGATTTGTGTTTTAATAGACAAGATGGATAGAGGAAACAAGACTAACTTCTAATAATTATAATCTATGATGAATTTTTATACATTCATTAGAATAGGTTCCTTTTAAAGACTGTTAAAAAAAAAGATAAAAAACCATAGTAATGTTTACAGTTGTTTAAAGAAATACTGACATGTTTCTAAAAATTTGTCAAGTTGTTACTGGAAATACATTTGCTACATTTCCTTTTTATTTTTTTAATCCTCCAAGTAAAGCCTTTCACTTTAAAAAATAATAATGCTTAAAAAAAAATCTTACTTTCTTGCACAGGCAAGCTAGGCTGAAATGAAAAATGTTGCAATGATGGAACAGGAGCTGGTATAGTAAGGAAGCAGGGAGCAGGAGACGAAAAACCTTCAGACCCCCAGTACACAGGAGGTCATAACTGTGCCTAGTACACGTTCACAGATCACTGAGAAGTAAGAGCACAAAGGGCATAGTATAGAACCTACATCAGTGAAGTCCATATACAATTAATTACATATGTGACAGGATTTCCAGTGCCTTACACACAGAACCTGGATAATGAGTAGAGAGTAGGTCCTACCCAAAAAATCTCAGCTAGAGCTAAATGAGTGAAGATCAAAGAAGGGTTTTCCTGAACTTAGAATTTGGTCCCATCCTAATTCAGAATTTACTTAATGTCTGGCCTGATTTGCATGTAACTATCCAAAGGACCAAAATTCCAGCAAATTTTCTTAAATGCAATGATGAAATTGCCTAGACTTCTGAAAAATTGGGTGGACAAAAAGGTATTTTAAAGCACAATTAAAATGCTGAAAGCTTTTGGCATAGAATTAGTTGTCATCACTATTTGCTATTGGAAAAAACAACAATACAGTAAACAGTAGAAGAAAACATTCTAGAGGGAGTTCAAGGAGCACAGCATCAGGCTAATAAACTAAAGAACAAAAAACCACTAGAGACATACCACAGTAACTTTGTTGTCAAAAGAATCTGGATTCAAAGGTTGTGTGTGGGCCGTACATGTCAACAGATAATGTTGGTCCCACTCTTTCAATCTGTGCATATTCCTGCAACACTGCCTTCCATAAGCAAGATCCAATCTACTACTCCTCAAATAGAATTTTACAAGTTTCCTGAACCTCTCATTTGAACATTTCTACCCATAGCTTCTACATTTAATACAAAAAGTTTACAACTCAAAGATTCTTAAATATTAAAAGTAGTTCAGAAATGCCATCTTGCCACAGAAATTGACTATCAGTAAAAAAGGTAAGTAATTTAGAAATGACAAACTGAGTAAGAAATGAAAGGGAAAAAAAGCCATGCAAATTTACTTTAAATGCACTTGTGAGTGCTTTTCTGTCATTGCAGATTAAAATAAATAATTATGCATATGTAGAGAGGCTATTAATAGTTGTATTGGGAAATACATGACATTGTTTCCATATATAGGCATATAAAATAGAATCAATCTTTTTCCTAAATAGCATAATCAATAGCAATGAGCAACTAGTACAAAGGTTCATATCCATAAGGATGGAAACAATCTACTAGGAGTTGAGTGTTTCGTTTTGAGAAAACTGAAACTGAAACTAAATTGATATAACAACTGTATGGCAAACTATTTGTTTAAATAGTAAATATATCCAAATTAGGTTAAGATCTTTGATTTCCCTGTTTGTCTAACACAGAAAAATCAGGGATGTCAAAAAAGAGCATCAAGACTAGTATACTACTATTCAGGCTTTAAAAAAAAGAGATTTAAAAAATGTAAATAAAAAGCATGTATTTTTATAGCACAAGTCTTTGCACCTGTTCTGCAAGCTTTCTAGAAATAAACTAGTCACCTATTTCTTTAAAGTAGGATATTACACTTTTCAAAGTTCAGAGGAAAAAGACAAATCAAGAGATGTAAAAAAACTCAAATCAAACAACAAAACCACCAAAACCCACCTTAAACCCAAAACCTTTATTCTATGCTGTAATAGCACCCGAAGTTTGCTAAAATTATGCCAAATATGTACACTTCTCAAACAGAACAATGTAATTAAGATATAAATAATTCAGAAATATTATTCACTGGAGTTTACCAAAGAGACTTCAGTTAATTGTTGATCCATTGAACAATAATGTATTTTGTTACAGGGGAGGCTTTAATCCCTCTGCAAGCCCTATATCCCATCTGTTAAAGTGATGTTATGTTCTTCCATAAATAGGTTTTTGGAGCCCTTGTTCCAGATAGTCTCTATCAAGTCTTCAGTGAAATTAAATCTCCATGATCATTAGTAATTTGACTTCTAAATATGTAGTAATTGAGTTAAAGTTTGCCTCAGTCTGAGCAGTCTCAGCAGCATCTTTGCCCCTGGATTTAAGGGTTTCAGGATAGAGTCATCTTCTTCAATCTGCTTTTGAGACAGTAGAGAGCTCAATAGCGTGGGTGTTAACACTGGAAGCTGGTCACACTGACTGTACACTCTTCATTAAATCCCCCCAAAAGCCACAGGTGATACTCCTTCTGTCTCTCCTGTCATGCAGAGTTAATTATACTTTTGAGCAAAAAGTATTCTCTCACCAAGTTATCCAGGTATGTCACCTGGCACAAAGGTCACTGTGAAATAAATTCTTCCAAGGAGGCAACTGTGCACTCAGTGACCCTTGAAGGTCACTGTGAATGCAGAGCGAGTGTGTTCTGTGAGTGAAGCAGCTCTGGTCCTGCACTAAAACGTTTTGCTGCTGGGATGCAGCAAAGGTTTGAGACAGATCCTCATGCTGCAAAGATGAGCAGCCTCAAAACTGTTCCAGTTTGAGTTGGAGATAATGTCCACAATGGCCCAACAGGACAGAACATCTAATAGTTAAACCACAGAAATGAGGTAGGATTTTGTCTGTAAGAAATGCACCTCCCAAATGCCAAAATCAAAACTATACTTTTAAACTGAAGTTACTTAAAATACAGGATATTCCAGCTTTCTTAGATGACATCCTATTACAAGTCTCTCCTTAGAGATGAATATTCTTTCAAAAAACCTATTTTCCTCATTTGAATAAAGTCCCTCCCAGGATGAACCTCACATCCTTTAGGTTATAGGTGTTCTGTCCGCTCAACCGGAAATTTACGTCTGTTAAAAGAAACAACAGTCAGAGGCAGGGCCCAAGCCCCTTCCTTTGCACTGCTCAAGCAGGCAGAGTGCAAAGACAGAAGACATCATTCACATTCTCTATGCCAAGAAGCCATCAGTGAATTTTGCACAACTCCTTCCTTTGCTCTCCCTCTCCAAATCACTTAACATAAAATATCTTAAGAGTAGAAATGCTCTGAAACAGATAATGACTAAACCACTCCTGCTGGCAAAACAGAACAGGCCTCACGGCTTTAAAATCCAAGGCAAAAGACCGGGCAGCCAGTTACTGATTCTTGGTTTCTTTTAAAATTCTGGTAGTGTTTTGACTGGAGATTAAAAGAGAGGGGCCAGCCTTTGCTGGGTGGTCCCAGTACTGGACAGCACAGCATCCTTCCCCCTTGTGCCACTGCTGGGGACCTGGTTCTTGGCCCGAGCAGCGGCGAAGGGCAGTGTCACCCACCCACCGGGGGAGGCATGGACAGCAGTGAGAGGCAGCTTTGCAAGGGCAAAATACACGTTTGTGAGCCAGACTGCAGATTTCTGAAACATTTCCGTGTGTAATAAAACTGAAGATATGTTTACCACAATTAACTATCAAGGACCATAAATTAGATACTACTGCTTAATTAAGGAAAGAAAAAAAAAAGGAAGAAGGAAAAGAGGAGTCCACGTATACAGCCTTCCCACTGCAATAGACTCAACCTTACTTTGCTGGCTCAAAGACTATCTATTTACATAGACTAATTCAAGATGCCAGCCTTCAGTTTCTGTACTTCTGGGAAATAAAATAAGTATAGTTGCTGAATAATGAGTACTGGTCTGAGCATGTCTTTTAATAATACAATCTATTCTGGCTGATGTGGTGAAAGAAAGTAGTAATATTGTTTATGAAAACCCATGGGGGGCTTGCATTCTTGGTTCGGATCAATTCTGAACCAAGTAATTGGTGAAGCAAGTGCTTTGACATACTGCATTTACCACCAAAATCCCATTTGTGAATAGAACACATCACAGAATCTGCTTAAGCTGTGTAAACCAAATGGCTTTGAATTCTAAATGACATTCTCAAACTGCCACCTCTTAAAAGATAACACTAAAACTCTGGGCATTAATAACTCCTGAAGACTTGCTCCTAAGAGCACAGTACAACTTCACTATTCTATATCATATATTCTTTACAGAGAATATTGATTAGAGCAAGAATTTAGATTGCTCATTTCTGTTAGAAGTTGTTAAAGAAAGATAAGTGGAGCCTTAAACTACACCATGCTTAACAGCTGATCAGTGCTCATGCACAATATTATTTATATTTCACATTGATGTGCTACCAGCACACGCTAAACTTGCCTTTAGAAAAAATGCCAAACCAGACCATATCAAAACTCACAGTAAAACTGCTTATATTTTTTCCCTAGAAGTATTAGCATTTCTTTTTATATGCTCTTGAATTTTAGTAATCATTTCAATAGGCAGTTAGACAATATGAAAATCTGTTTGACAAATATAGTAAAAAATGCTTGGCTATTTAATATAAGGATACCTGATTCAAATATAAAAATAGGAATTTCATCTTATGTATGATTAAAAAAATTATCATAACCCAGAAAGACTAAATGTTTATTAATTTGTAATTTAATTTTGAAGAGACAGAAGTACAGATTTGGAACTACTAGGTATCTTAGTATAATAATTTTCTGTACAATTTTTTAGGGGGAAAAAAAAGGAAATGAAAAAAAAAATTGCTTTTCTGAGCTAACTGCCAAGGTCCCCAAAGTTCTGTACAGTAATTCCTGAAACTAGAGTAGTCTTTGATTTTAAGAACAATGTTAATCAATTGCAAACTTCCCTTCCCCCCGAAGCCATTCATAAAACCAGATGTGACGGCTTGTCTGGATTACTGGAACTACATGGACTATTTCCTCCTGCTCAGAAGCAAATGTGATTGTGGTCAAGATCTCAGCACTCACCCAATGTCAGGAACTGAAAAAAAAAACCCCTGGAGGCTTAATAGATTTTGGCATTAGTTTGCTGTGCTAACATGTCACAAATCAGGATTTAAATTTAATCTAAGTCACAGCTTTCTGCTTTGTAACAAGAGGTTGTTTAAGGCAGAAATATCCATAGGGCACTACATTATATGTGGATGAATTAAAGTAGGACACTGATTAAATGGGGTTCAATTCCTGTGCACAGACAGTGAGTGCCCAACTCTATAAGGGATGAAATAGATTTTAAAAAAGAGAAGGAGTTCCTTAAAATAGGGAGGCCCTCAATCAGCTGGTCTCCTCTGCCTCTCTCTCCCAGTTTGAGCTGTTGTCCTGATGAATACTTTGGGAGGAATGTTTGCTTTTACTCACACAATAGCTGCTGGGCTGCAGCACTTGGCCCTACAGCTCCTGTGTGAAAAACTGTGCAGCCTGACTCAGCCAGAACACCTCATCTAAACAGGTAAAAAAATTCCCTGGGGAGTTCTTGCTAACATCTAGCTTCTAGCCACCAACAATCCCTGATTAGGCCAGCATTTTCTGACACAAAGAGCATGGCCCCCAAAAGGTGCTCCAACAGCAGTAAAGACTTGCTTACCGAACCAGAAGTTGTATCCATGCACTGTTGTGTCAACATCGATTGAGAAAGGGGCATAAGAGAGAGATTTCTTTGCTACAGAAGGGAAAGGTAACATTTTAAGAAATGCTGCTTTCAGCTGCTTCTCATTGTAGCAGCTCCTGATGGTTTTACAGTAGGAGAAAAACCTGCAAGGAGGCTTGCAAAGAAACATGACATTGAAAGAAAATCTTCACACGGACCTTTCTCCTGATCACAAGAACTCAATGGAGGCTATGGCACAACACAGGTGATAAGCACCCAAATGTGACATTAGCAAATGGCTACAGTATCCAAGAGGCATGACTAGATATTCTGGCAACAGGCGTGGTACAAACACTTTAGCAGTTTCCAAACTTTTATCTATAACTTGAAGTTTCCACTCCAAGCCAAAAAATTTCAAGAGTCCAGCACAGCGGAAACAAAACCTACCCTCTCTAGTTTCAGATGTGCAGAAGAAACAGAAAAAAAAATCCCAGTTCATACGAATAGGGACTGCTCTCACAACCTTTATTAACACGCACTCAAGAAGGTCAGTATATGAAATTACGCCCATAATGATGCCACTTCCCCAATCTCTTGAGGCCTTGCTATCTTAGTTTTATTTAGCTTCTCATCATATATGGGAATAATATACTCAGAAGAAAATTGCATTTTACGTAAATAGTATGGTTTCAAGGAGACCACACATGGTTGCTGAAGCTCTATTAAATGCCAAAATATAAACAACCTCTTTCAAGATACAGGGAAAAAGATTTTATTAAATGTTAACACCACACTGCATGCTGAAAATATTGCCAATAATGATGTATCATAGAACTGTGCCAAGAAGACTGAAGTAATTCCCCTAAAATGTGGCCTCACCAAGACGCATGCAGAAAAGCAAAGCACAGAAATGATAATTTCTCACCTAATTCCAGTAACATTATCATGGCATATATTAATAATGTGGTAAGTATACACACTCCCCTTTAAAAAATGAGGAAGACAGGTGGATTAAGTGACAGTTCAATAAATGAAAGAGAAGCAAGTTCAAAGAAGCACAGCATATTTCAAGACTAAGTACCTTAGTCACGGATCCTGAACTGGAGTTGTACACTTACTGGACTGGACTGGGCAGAGAAAACAGACTGTATCTGTGTCTTACCTCCTACTGCCAACACAGGAATTTAATGCACAAACTTGTTTTGCATTTTCTAAATTTGAACTGAAAAATTTAGCCTTCGAGACATGCTTTGGTGGAAAAAAATTTAAAATCCCATGAAAATATGAAGACTGATAAATAGTAGAGAAATTAGCATTTTAGTGTGTGTTTTACCCTTTGAGGCATCTTTAAAATAAAAACCCCTTAAATTTTAAAACTGATAGCAAAAATTTTTATTGTAAGGGACTTTGGTATTGTTGAATTTCAGTTTTCTTACTTGTTAATTTAAACACTTTCAAGAAACCGGTAAGAATTACTGTTCTCTTCATGTGAACACCTGTAATTTTCTGTACTATATAAATATATAAACGACTTCATCCTAATGGCCTAAAATTATTTCTTGAATATATACAGCATGTACTTTTAAAATACAGTGTGTATTTTAACACACTTGCCAAACCCTACACAGGAGTACGTATGGTATCCATTTCTTTTAGAAATTCATGCACTCATTTTGAGTTACTGCTAGAGACTGAAACAAGGAAGGGGGCTTGAGAGAAATTCTTATCATGAGACTTGTCTCACTTTGACTTGATTGATTTCTCCGTAGTTACATTAAACTCGAGTTTGGTGCAAGCAGTTGTTTTAATGCTTTGAAGTGCTTGAAGTCTAACATAAGTTACTCAGGAAACAGAACTATTTCAGATAAAGGTAAGGTCATGCAAATGTTGTGTGGAGAATTTGCCTCTAAGTACTAGTAATACAGAAACTAATCTGCCTGCCAGGGAGAAACACTGTCCCCCTTCCCCATACTACCTCCACCACAACTAGTAAGATATCTCTCGAAGTGTGTGTTAAAGCAAACACCCAAACGTAAGAATTTCTGCTGCTACTGAAAGTTAGTATAATTTTGCTTTACATCATCCCAATATAAATATGGCATTTTTTTCATATAAAACATTTACCTGATTTTGTCTAGCATTCAGAGCAGAGTAATATTATACATGTAGCTCAAGATGTTTGAAAAAATAATGTCCCTGCATTAGCCATACTACAGGATGTGATATTTAATTTGGTAGAAGAGATTTTCAAAGGTAAAAAGGTCAAGTCAACAGGCATGAGTCACAATCACGTCTTATGACTTTGGTAACTCCTCAAACTCAATGCACACTGTACAAAGGTGATAATTTGTTGGGCATGCACCCAAAAATACATCTACTTTAATGTGAAGTTAACATTGCAACCATACATTCTCAACAGCTGTAATATTAACATTAAGATAAACATGTGTAGTTAAATTTTTGCTTGTGAAGCATTTTTAGTTACTATGCAGAAATATAAAAATAAAACCCCAAGGAACCCAAACCCTAATTTATTAATACTTAATGACAATGAGGTCCAATCCCACTGGTAAGGTATTTTTCCTGTATTATGATAAAAATGAATTGGATAATAGCTCCTACTGAAAAGGTATTATTATCTATCTCGGGTAATGCAACAGAGTGACCATTCTGCTCATCCACAAATCACAGTATCAGCTGTTACCACATCTGATAAGTGGTGGTACTTCAGTGTAACACACTGTAACTAAACTGCAAGAGAAGAATGCTAAAATACCTCACTACAGAAACAAATCACTACAACTGGAACTCCTCTGTTCTTTCAGTGCAGGTTAAAAATCTTACACATTGAAATGATGCAAAAGAAATCCTCAGATAATAAACGGGAATTTTTTCCATAACACATACAAGTATCAGGACATTGTTAAAAACCAATACAATTAATTTATTTAATCTGAAAAGTACAATAAAGTGGTCCATGTATGAAAATCTCCATTTCTGTGACTGATTATCTATCAACTGAAAAGAAAAACCCTCTAAAATTCTTTGTTTCTGGCAATTCCAACTTTCAGCATAGACAACTGACATGTTAGTCCATTTTACTTTACTATATTTTACAGGAGCTATTTTTAGCCATTGCAAAACTAATGGAAGAGTTGAGAGTCTACATTCCACTCTAATTAAGCCATCATCTTTAGCAGCCAACTATTTCATACATTACAAATGCAGCAATACACATCAGAGATAATACTAACATCTGTTTTATAAGGCAAGAGGCCAAGTGGCTAAATACTAGATCCTGGTGAAGGAACCAGATTTTTTGCTTTCTAGGATTGTGTGCAACAGTGGCTTCACCAGAGCTTATGGGTTTCCCAGCTTGGTAGCTGAATCTGTTATTACAGGAAAGGGATATATATTTGTATTTATATGAAGGATCTATGTCTTTATACTCTAGGATTGAGAACTCTTTCACAGTACCTTGGGTTATTATATCTGAAGTTACTGAAGTTCACAGTCTACACTCCAACCAGCTGGAAAACCTGCTCCTGCTTTCACCTCCAGCAGAAAAAGAATGGGAAAGTCTCCCTAAAACCTTTCTTCACCTTTTACAGGTGGTCAGTTGAAAAGATCACTTTTCCCTATTGAGACTGCCACACCCAAAATTCCACTTGCAGAGATTCAGGCATCTCATTCCATGCCTTTCCAGTAAAAGTTTATGGATGAACACAGAGTTATTATTAGAAGCATTACTTCACATCCCCATTTGTCTGAGATTTCTACAGAGCATCACTGATGTACATTGTGATACATTTGAATAGTGGTTTTGCATTCCTTTTTTCTCTGACCCTTAAAATATGGTAGAAAATCTCGCACTGGCTCTTAATGTCCATTTTCTATTTAAGAATTCCCTAGGCATTATAGAGTCACGAAGAAATAGAATCCTGTCTTAACCTAAAACAGAGGCCAAAGGAAAATTGCCTGACTTAACTGCTTCATATGCAACAGCAATGAAAAAGAGGCAGGTGATTTCACTTACTATGTGGATTACAAAAAATTCTTAATACATTTCTAAATACAAATCTGCCTAAAGCTTTCATTTTAAAACCCTTCCACATTTCCTTAGTTTTAGGAGCCCTGACTGCAATACAGTACTGTAAATAAATCTACTTTCTTATGACCTAAAATGAATATATGACTTACATATGAAGTTTGCAGTGAAAAGTGTTTAATTAAAGCCTAGGACTTCAGCAAAGGATTTCTTAATGCATATTGAACAGGTTTTACTCTCTATGTTCACTCTCAGCACCCTCTCCCAAGTAAATTGTTTCCTGTTTTGTGCATGTACTTGCATAGGACTCTCTTCCATCTAGCTCGTTACCAGCACAGTTCAATATCAGTTAAACAGAAAATGGGAAGGATAACCTACAAATCCAAGTATACATAACAATGGCAAAAAGATCTCACCTTACAACTGCATTAAATTAGGGGAATGATGCTGGTTTTTATACTGCTGAGTATTCAGAAAACCCACAATGAGACGTACTTGTTAGTGATTTCAATACTCTTCCTTTTTCAGAGTGGGTGAGGTTACACATGCATTCTACATGTTTTCCAGCAACAACCACGTGAATGTAACCTTGAATGTGGTATGTAACTTCTGTTTATCCTAAATTGATCAATTTTTTAATATTAAAAGCCTCACCCTATTTTACAGGGCACATATAAACAGTATTAACACATATAAACACATAAACACTCACAGTTTCAAAAAAACCATCCAAGGAATATTTGTTACCAATGTGACTCTGATTTTGGTATGCTCGTAACTTTTGAGGCATTCTTCCTCAAGACTAGAAGTTTTCCAATTCATTCCAGTTCAGAAGCATTTCAGTTAGCAGCCTGAGAAAAACCTTCAGGTACTACTAGAAACCATAGCTTGAAAAATATGTTAAGCAGAAGTAGAATATTCTGCTTTATTAATAACTAAGAACTACCAAAAAATACTCTAGCTATGACATTGAGCAAAACCTTCATGAAGAAGTCCCTTAAGCTAAGGAAAGAAAGTACTGCAGTCAGAAGCTATTTATGGTTGAAGTTTAACCTGCTGCATTCCCAAGAGTATCTACAATGTATTCTACAGTGACCTGTCTAATCTAAAGCATGTCATCTTTAGGAGACAAAAATACACAAATTAACTTCTGACTGAAAAATAGCAGCAGGAAGATGACTCCTACTTGATGAGAGAGACCTGCATATTCTGAAATTTAAATGTTAGGAGGTTGTGGCTATTTCCTAAGTGCATTTGGAAGGGGGTGATTGTGAGTGGGTGTGGTGTGTTTTTTTGATGCTCTCTTAAGTATTCTATTAAGTCAAGAGTCACAGGAGAAAAATAAAAATCAGTCTCTATAATAAGAAAAGAAATTAAACTACAAAAATAAAGTACAGTCCCAATCTGTCCACACCATTTTCCAAACTAAGCTAAGATACTATATTTAGCTCAGGCTACCATGCTCTCAACTCTCAACATCTCTGACCTCTGAGCATTACTGGTTTCTTTTTCATGCCCTTCGCACTGTTATACCCAGCCAGGACACAATGAACTAGCATTTTTTTAAACATTCTGTGTATAATAATGCACAACCAATGCTTCTGCCTAGGCACGGGTTTTCTCCATTTTCTGAAGATGCCCAAACCACAGCCAGCCATTCCTGTCTTTTGCTAACCTTGAGTGAGGAAGAGGCAGCTCTGTTCATTCCCAGTATATGCCACTAAAATGCTCACTGCTTTTGTATCTCAGGTTTGCAGGAATTCCCAGTAGTTATACTTCATGATGTACTAAGCTTCAAGAATATTCATTGCAATAAAGAAACATATATATTTCAGGACAGTAGACAGATTATTTTATAACAGTGGAAAATTAATAAAAGTAATTAGAAACATCTGACATTTTTAATGTACATTGCTGGCAAAGTGCAAGACAAAAATTAGTGAAAGAATTTGCAGAAAATACTATATGCCACACAGAAATGAAGAAGAAAATAATTCAGCTGCATAGTTCACAAAATGTATGTGAATAAATTCAGAATATGGATGCCCATAGTTACGTTTTAAAAATCTGTTTACTTGAAGTACTGTATAAACCTTAAATTGACAGTGAATTCATTGAAGTAGATGCAACAGATATGAAAGGAGACAAAAGCTAAAGAAAGGAAATGCTACTTTTGAGCTCATAAAACAGTACAGTCTATTGTAGAAAGAAAAAATATTACAAAAAATGGGAGACCATTAGCAGAACTTACATCTCCCTTGCTTTTATTTCATACCCAAGGTCATCTGGTTCAAGAATCACACTGGAGTTGAAGAAATCAATTCCCACGTGCATGGAAACTGCTGCCCTGACAGTGTCACTGAGTTACTCCCACCAGAAAGAAACACATCAAATTAGTGCTGGCTGCTAATCTGAAAAATAGACGATGATCCTGAATACCCCTCTACAGCAGGCCATCAAGTCCTTTTCCTCCTGCACTTAAGAAACTTCTAAGGATTTAAAAAAAAAAATCTGTCAGAATTAGTTTAATTAAAACTTGAGAATATATTCACTCACTCTCTCAGACAGAATCCTAATACAGATGAAAACCAATCTCTAAATCAATTAAATTAACAATTGTAAATTGTTTCTGCATTATGTAGTATGTTACAACCAAAGGCAGAATTCAAGAAAGGAGATGCCCCCAAAACAAAAATGAACTGTTGACGAAAGTCATGTATTTTGTCATAGATTAATATTTTATTTGAAAAATGCACATACAAAATGAAAAGCAAAAAAGTCAGATCGAGGTATTACTTTGTGAAGTGGCCTGTATGATGATGAATCATATTTGAACCAGCTTGATAAAAATGAACAGTTAAAACTAAATTTTTCACCCAACAGACACTTAGCTTGACTCACACTAACTTGCATTGTTAAAGAAGTAGAGAACAATTAAAAAACCCTCTGAAAGAAATTATTTTGTTCTAATGTTGAAGCACTATCTGTTTTAAATTTCAAAATATCATGTTCCCTTCTCTTCAGAAGAGGAGAATCCAAAGACACACAAATCATAGCAACTTGAAGAAAATTCACTAAATAATGAGTTAAGTTTCAATACCAAAATTTAAATAATCTTTCTGAGGACCTCTAGTTATAGATACTATATTTTGCAAATCATAATTTTTGACATCCAAGCATTCTCAGCCTCAAACAACGGCTTCATATGAGCTTATAAATAAGCAACAAACAAACTCAAATATTGAAGAAAACATGCTTCCATTAAAGGAGATTGCCGAGTCCCAAATGGGCAGCAGTTCAAGAATGCTACATGAGTAGTCAGGCATGTACGATTTACAGTACTTTTACTTTTCTACTGCTGCCACTAAGTTTAGAATGGGTCTACAAAAAGGCCTTGCTGATTTTAAAATGTTCTGTATATCTGTATGCTTAGTTTTGTACTTTTCCATGTAAGTCTTTGAAACTCTGTCTTCTATAATCTTTTGATAGAATCTGTTTTTTTCCTGTATTGTTTCTCCCCATCTGATTATGCCTATGTAATTCCCTACGTGCTCCGGATGGGTTGCAGGCAGCATACACTCTTTTACAACTTCAGAGGTTCATAATATTTTTCAGAAAGGCGGACACTTCTTTGTCATCATTTATCTTATGATTTTAGCTTACACAATTTGAATATTAGGAAAGAAATAATCTTGTCATGTCATATGCAGATCTATCTATAAAGGAAACATCCTCTTAAAATACATTGCACTTAATTGTTTTGCAGTGTCTTCCCATATAATTAACATATGAAGTTGAAAAGCAGTGGATGATTTTACATATTATGCTTGTAAAAAGCAACAGGCCATACAGTCAATTTGCATTCCTTCTAAATTCTCAGCAATAGCTTTGGATGCTTCTGGGCTTATGTTACTCAAAAATCCAAGTGATAACATGTATAGGAATGATGAAAAAGAAACTTCAATCTCATATCTAGTAACCTCAGTGATGTAAATAGGGTAAGTCCTAAAATCTGTCATAAAAGGAAGGGGTTATGTTCCTCTTCCTGCAGAATAAAAATAACAAAGGCAGAAGAACAGAACCAAGCAAGTTTTTTCCATTTATCTAAGGACTGGCATTAAGCTTCTAGTTTACATTACAGGAATAAGCCTGTTGGTACCAGAGAGCTTTGGAACACCTGGAATCACCAAAAACAATCTCCTTGTTTATTTTAAACATAATCCTTCACCTCAACAGCACAAATTTAAAATAATATGCTCAGGGTTTGTCAGTAAGTACAAGGAGAATGAGAATGAATTAATTCTAAATTATCAATTCTACACAAGAATTTTCAAAACATTTAATCACTTTGTTACCTCAAACTTCTTATTTCTGCACCATGTCTTTAGGCTTTTCTCCCCCCAGATTTGGCTAGCCCTCTGAAACACAGCATCAATCTTGCACACAGTAATTCAAAGTCCTCTAAGTGGTGCTTTAATTGATGTTCATGTGACCATTCAGAGATACTTTCTTATCACAAACATTCAACTCATCATTGTTTGGGGGTTTTTCCTACTGAATATTCAAATGTCTCACAGTTATTGTGCTACTTATTAACTGACAAATGTATTCATACCAACCTGTATGCAATGCCTCAGTCTCTTCATTATCTTTATGGACAATACATTTATGTATTATTTGTATAGTATTTTGCCTTTACTCCAAAATTCAATCCCATCCATTTCACTTGTACGCTCACTTTTTCTTCCATTTCAGTTAGAGAAATAGCAAAGAGACTCAAGATTTTTCAAAACTACTTTTTCCATCAAGTGCATAAAAGGTTTAATAGCAAAGGCTTACCACTTCTGAAACTCAGCTAATAAAGTTGGGGTCACATCCCTACACTGATCTCATGTACTGCTACAAAACCTTACCACTGTTCCCAGCCTTCAACATCAAACTAAATGTAACTACATCTTCCGTCCATGCATGATGTCCAAACCAGTTCAATTTTTAACAGAATAGCTTGTTCAGACAAACAGATTTTCACTCTCATGCATATTGTGACACTTCCTGCTTGAAGAACGCAAAGCTAGAAAAGAATTGTCACAGACAGCTTGGACTGTTCATTATCTGCATATTCATCTGCAGCAGAATTGGACTCTTCAGAGTCCTGAGCTGTGAATCTGCAATCTGATAAATATTTTACTGCATGGACCACCACTGCAGGCATAAAAAAGCATCCTAAAGAACCTGCAGTCCTGACCTCCCCTAACAGTTTGTTCCTGCCCCAGACCATTCACTGATATATGCCAGTACAAGCCTTTATATGGCCATGCAGTCAACTGGAATTGTGAACCTTCTCTGGCTGAAAAGTAATCTAGGGGTGAAAAAAACCCACCAAAACAAAACTGCAAAATCTGTTCACCATATAGGTGTCTGTGCAAATGTAAAGCAACACAACATGGCACCCTCTTTCAGCAGTGGTACCAGCTGACAAAGTCTGACACTTTCTTTGAGCAACAGACTCAAACCGGTATGGGCAAAGCTTCCAGTTCCAGCATGAGACATCGTCAATGAACCAACCAGAACTTTTCCATCCTAAATTTATGTCACAGACCTGCCTTACATGTTACTGCAACAACGACAACCGAACTGAATATACTTTTGACAGTTTCCAAAAATACATACATTAAAATTCCTAAGTTCCAGGCCAATTATAGCACCAGCGATACACTAAACCATATCACTATTACCTATTTAATTAGCCAGTTTGTGCTTGGAACTTTGAAATGAAAAGGAACAGGACATTATTTCTTATGTTTTAATCACCAATTCTCAATTTCTCCTCCAAAGTTACATGAAGTTTACATATGAAAATAATAT
The DNA here is from genome assembly GCA_036785705.1 of Acanthornis magna. NCBI lineage: Eukaryota > Metazoa > Chordata > Aves > Passeriformes > Acanthizidae > Acanthornis > Acanthornis magna. The sequence continues at coordinate 2,931,374 of JAWUZG010000058.1, forward strand.
ATACACACATGCAGTTGAATAGAAGAATAATTTCAGAACACCTATGTACCACAATTATTTGCAAGTACTATTTCAGGTAAATAACAATTACACTTACTATTACTTCTTAATAATTTTAATAACATACTTATTTAATTAGTCCAACAAATACGAGTACATAGAAGGAGATTACTGATGTATTTAGGAAGTCCATGTGCATGTATTTACTTTTTAGATTTCATTAGAGAAAATGTATGTGATAGCAATGTTCAAGCACTTTGAGTATTAACAGAGCTTAAAAAAACCCCAACCAAAACATGTATCAGCCCCCACATTCCAAGAGCTGAGCAATATTCTCTGGGTTTAAGGCTCAGCACTAATTCAGAAAACTACTATTGTTGTAGTTACCCATAAGAAAAGTTCTCCTTTCTGACATGATCTGCTTGCAAGTGTTTCCATCACAGACAGAGCCCCACAGTATTCCTGTGACTTATCTTAGAACTTTAATACAATCTATTAGTACCTTGGTATTGCAGACTTAATTATGCCTTCTCCTAGCTATAAATCTGCTGCCTATTGTATTTTGTTACACCCTTATAACAAGTGTGGAAAGTTAGTGGCAGGCTGCCTCCCTGGTTTTTCTCAAAAGAAGTTGAACTGATTCTGCTTGTTTCATTTTCAGGCTAACATGTTCTCATGTTTAATGGAAACTTCAAATCTATGAGCCCTACTACCATGTTGCAAGGTAACAAACATCTGAAAAACCTCAAGAGAAAAACAGTTTTGCTTCAGCACCAGACTCCCATACGTAACACCACAGACAGGAACCAGATATTAGAGGCTTTTGATTCAAGCTCTCCAATCTGCACTTATTTAAAGAACAAGTGAGAAATTCTCTGTCATTTAAAAACCAATACATCTCCAGTGAAGAAAACAAGGCTTAAGGAATCCATAGGATTTGGAGGTAGAAAAAGCTAGCTAATTTAGTCATGTCCACATTAAGGTTTTTACTACTCCTGATTTGTATGTTGGGCCAGAGCAAACTGTCCCTGGGTCTTGCCACATATCAACCTTTCTTTATGGCACAAAAAAAAGAACAGGGAAATGCTTCATATATTAAACTTTCATAGCCCAGCCCTTTCCAGTCATCATTTCTAATTTGGTACCTATCTGATAGCTATCCATCTATCTACAGCAAAATAACAAAGGCTTTTAGTACAGATAAAATTGTCTTAGGAAAATACACTTCTGCTAATATTCCTAATTTTTCCCTGGCTGCCGAGTGGAAGCAAAAAACTCCACTAATGACTGCACAGTCTTGACATCTCCGTGCATCCACTCCAGAAGTGCTCTCTACACTGCAGCAGCAGTAAACAGGAAGTACAGCCACAGCGGGCACAATGTTGATACAGAGTATAGGAAACTGTATCTATACATCAAGAAAAATGTAAGGTGTGGCCTGCACTTAAAAAAACATTCAGTCTACCACTACCCAGCTGGTGGTCCCACAACTGAGCCGTAGTAACCGATCACATGAATGCTCTCAACTTGCCCCACTTGTGAAGTTAAATTCCCTAGTTCAAGCAGCTTTATTTCAGCCTCTTCTATTAACCACAGTACAACAGCAGCAGAATTCCCAGCACAGCTGGTCCATTTAGCTGAACATAAGCCCGCAAATGCACACTGCTATCCTGTTCATGTGAGTGTCTCCTCACCACAGAACCTCATCCATGTCATCCTCACCAGCTACCAGAATTAGCACCGACAAAGCTGATGGACACCACAAAACTTCATTAGTTTGACACACAGTCACAGAATTCCTGAAAGCTCAGAAAATCATCCCACAAAATCATAAAAAACCCCAGAGAGCAGTACTTTGCTCCAGAGGACGTATTCCCAGACTGCCATGCAAGTAGCTCAATTCACTGGTGAGGTGTCACAGTAAGTAACCAGTAGCTGTAAAATGGCAGTAACAAAAATGGTGTCGATTTGTGTCACTGTGACATAATTGTATTGCCGCAGTTCAAATAAACAAACCTATCAGATCTACAGTTACTTGTAAGGACAGGCCTAAAGCATTTCGTTAGCTAATGGCACTACTAGTTTCTGTTTCAATGTAGTACTTCTGAATATCTCAAAGTAACAGAAGCCACGGATTCGATTCTAACAACATATATCTAATTTCTTTAAAAAGAACCTCCCACACCAAACACTAGCAAAGATGCTCTTTTGCTTGCACCAGGAACTGCAGACCAAGCATTAATAATTAAAGCTTCAAAGTACCATACAAATGCTTTGCACATGCTACAGTGCAGTCTCGTGAGAGAAGCTTCAGCTCAGTCTGTTCCTGAACCCATTCACTTACTGGATCCATGTAGCGAAAAACCGAAACAAACAGAAAGCCTACCATCAACCAATTTGTACAAGTGATTTCTAGCAAAAGCAAAACAAAAAAACAAAAAGCCCACAAACAAACAAAAAACAAAAAAAAAACCGAACATAAAATAAAGCAGGCTGAGCTCTCCACTGCACATAACACATATAAAACACATATAAGACTTTCTTACTCTGAATCTACGTAGAGGTCTTAGTGTAATTCAGCAAAGCACTGAGGCACTGATGAAGAAATTCTTAATCCCAGCATTAAATCCTTAAACCACTGTTTCCCAATGTAAAGGATATGTTTATATAGTTATTCTACTGCAGATTTTAGGTTACATTGTATTGAATGACCTTCACAATGGATAAAACTGTTCCAGAAGAGCTACTACACATAGTGTAACTAAATACTTTTCTACTTAGCCATCACAAATAATTTATCTTGAGTTAAAATAACAGATCTGGGTCCTAAAAAGACAGCTGCTCTGATAAAGAAAACGCAGGGAAATGTATACAAGTCTACATCATATACAAGTCCCAATGTTAATAGGCAGACTGACAGAATTCAAAAAATTGGGGAAAAAAACCCCAAAACAAAACCAAAAACTCCACCCATGCACCTATCAAAAGGTATTTTAAGGACTGTTTATGTTCTACTGGGAACAGGATGCATATTTTCCTAATACAAGATTTGAACAGAGGACTGATTAAAGAGTAATATACATCTACAAATGGAAAAAATCCTGAAGTGCTTCTCTAAATCCACCAGTTCTGAAAGCATTTGTAGGGACCTAAGAAGTCCCAAGCAGCTGTACACACATTTTCATTTCTAAACTGTAGTTGACTAGTTCAGGATATTTTCACCTCAATGTGACATTCTCTCCTCCTGAAGAAACAAGAGTCATTCAAAAGTATTTAAAGCTAATTTGTCCTAGCTGAATATTATTTGAAGACAGTCTTACTGCTGAGTGTTCAGCCCAATTACAATGTCTCTTCAAAACAGATTAATTAGGTTACTTGTACCTTTTTACAGTGTCCTTAGGCACTTGACCACAGCTAATAATAAATACCCAGCACTTTCTACCTCCAAAAAGGCATGCATCGTTACCTCTGCTCTAAAGATGAGGAAACTGAGACATGAGTAAGCAAAGTCATCTGCCTAATGTCACCTAGCAGAGAAGCCAGGAATGAAATACAGGTCTTCAGAGTCCCAGCTAGTAGTTTGGCAGTACAAGTGCCCAATTTTACACACATTTATACACAAAACATAGTTGTATAACCTCAGACTCAACTGTCCAATTGTATCACGCAGACTAACAAAACACTGAGCTTTGTCCAGTCACAATAATTTTACAAATATTCGTGTCCTATGTATGAAATGGAAAAACAAAACAACCCAAAAACTATACTGGATATGCCATCATATAATCATAATTTACATATATTTCAGTTGTGGTACTGCTCATCACTATGTCAAAAAAATTTACCAATGGCCTTTAAACATGATTCTGTCAGGAAATTAATGCTTTAAGATCCCTAAGTACAGCAACTTAGAAATTAGGTGACCAGGGCACTAAAACAAAATACCCATTAAAAATCCCTTTATGCTGACCAATATAAAGACATTTCTTACAATGTTTTGTAATATTAAAAATATGTATTATGGTTGAGTTTGAAAAATTAATTCCAGGTAGAGCCTTTAATACTTCCATTTGAAGTAATGGAGAGTTTGTTACATGTTTATTTATTTCAGGGCATAGCCCAAGTTCTCTATTTTGACCAAGCAATTTCATTTAAGCAAATAAACCCAAGTAATATACTCTTTTTCTCTGATATTAAACAAGTATTGCTTTGCAAAACACAGCTTTGAGCGACGTAAAAAATTTTATAAAATAAATCCTGTAACATTAACAATAAAAGCCCCAAGTTTAGATTTACAGTACTGTCTAGAAAAAAAGTGGTAGTGAACACCTACAAGTACAAAAGTGTAATCACTGTGCATACACAATAGTTTCATTTAAATACTCTTAGCAATAATTTCTGTTAACCTAGCCATATCAATTTACTATGCTGACATCTACCACCACTGCCAAGAAAGCATACACACTTCACAAAAACCACTTTTAAAATAATGATTTGAAAAAACCCAACCAAACTTTTTTCCATAAAAAACTTACAATGCTTTATTTCATGGATGCCTTATTCAACAACCTACAGCATTGTAAAGTTTAATTTTATGAAGAAGCTGAGTTGCTGCTTCCACCAGGAAGCAAAGAGTTAAAGACTGTGCAATTAACCTGAGAGCAAGCACTGGAGAGGCTAGTTTACCTGGTGTACAAAGTTCTAAGGGATGTAAGCCCAGAGAAGGAGAGCAGAATTTTGGAAACGAAGGCAACATCAGCAATACCGGTTCTTACCCAAACTCATCCCTCCTCCTACTAAAGAACCTGCACTAGAGATAAAAGGACAAAAAAAGGGTAATCTGGCTTTATGTAATCTTCCAATCTTTAGTAATCAGGCAATTTCCCTGGTGAAGCTACCAGAACAAACTAAAAAGAGGATTTGCTTACTGCCAAGTTTACTTTGTATTTTGCATTTGCTAACTGCTGAGGAATAAGTGTTGCATTTTTCACCCTGAACAAACTTACATGAAAACTTGCCAAGTAGCAAGATATACTTTCCACATCCCACTAACAGTCTGTAAAATGTTTAAAGTAAAATAAAACATAGAAGAATGGATACAATATGTTGTAGAAAAAGCAAAACATAAATGTCAAGTGGATACTAGCTAGCAGAGCTTTATAAGAAGCTGCTCTATCAGTACGGCATCACTTTTCTAAAACACAAAACTTTAATTGTGAGAAATGAGATCTAGGGCCTATTTAAGGCCTGTTTAATTAAGCCTTTGAAACAAATACATGTACCACATCTATGTTTTACCATTTTCTTGGTAGCAACTAGTTACTTTGCTCTTTTGTTTTCCGTATATTCTCAGAATCCACTTCAAATCTTGTTAGTCAATAGTTGTGACAGTCTGCCAATTTTTTTGTCAGGAGAGCTCAATTGATTCACAAGTACTGATCCACTAACAGTTTTCTTACAGCACACGGACACAGGGCTGTCATAACCAGGTGCACACAGCACACACCACAGCAGAAAGCAATGTGTTATATTGATCACTGACTGATACTCACTTTGGAGTCCATGTCAGGAACAAGCTTGGCATTTACACTGGGTTTAGCTTGTTTTCAGTTTTCACAAGTGTTAGCAAAACATCTAAACCACACATCATCCATGATCTAGATCAACACATGTACTTGACCCTTTTAACCTCTACTGTAGCCATGAATTCTACAACTTCCTCATCTTTCTGCACAGGATTGCAATATGCAAGCAAAAGTCCATTACACATATAAGCACTTTTAAAGTTAGAGTTCCTACGACTGAGGAAGTTCCCTCCTGAAGAAATATGAGTGAAATGGCGTATCTCACACTTCATCGTAGTTCCCTTTACGTTTGGACCATACCACTAAACCAACTTTTATGCACAGATATATGAAGAGCGATTTGTTTTGAGGTATTCCCAAGTAAAACTATATTGATGCCTTTGCATTTCACTGCCAATATACGGCACCTCAAACAAAACACCATCTTTACAGCCGTTCTTTCTGATATGAAAGTTCCTCTTCAAAATACTTAAAAGGTAGCAGTTCACAAAGCTTAAACCCTACTGGGATTCCCATGACAGTTTCTTAACTTTTCTGTCTTGTGCAAGAAACTGTATTTATTGATGCAGAAGTTACCATATATAATGGAAGAGGCAGTGCAACCAAAGAATCTTATCCATCCTGGGTTTTTTGATAGGTTGGTGATTTTCTTTGGTTTTTGTTTTTAAAAAAAAAAATAGTATCACTGTCAGTCTCATCTTTCAAGAAAAAAAGTAACAAAACAAATACCAAACCAACCCTTCCCATCCCCCAAAACAAAAATCTCCACTCACTTCTGTTTAAAGTAATCGGAACCCCACTTTGGGTACTCCTACAGAATTGTTGCTTCCACTCAGCTTACTTGAAACACTACTGTAGTTAGCTATTCCCATAGCTCACCACTTCAAACAGGTTTACCAGCTTATATATCATTGTATCAAGTTTGTATTAACATAGTGATTCTTCTTAGGCACTTATGAGCCACTGATTAAAGCTCAGCATTTTAGATAGATTCTTAGCCTTCAGCCATCTCACGTGCTACAATATTAAGTAGACTGCTACATCTCTGTTGTGCCTTCTCTTCCTTTGCTATTCAAGTGAGCACACCTCTAACATTCAAAATTACAGGAGTACTTAACAGTATTTAAGAAATAAATTTTCTTTTTTTTTAACATGCCTTTCTAATTTTTATTTGAGCATTAATTTCAATACTTTCCATTTATGGACTTCTTACTTTTGTTCATCGTCCAACTAATAAATTCAGAGACACATTCTTTGCCTGGGTAAACATAACAACTTGCATGGATTTAGTGACGTGTGTTTAAAAAAAAAAAAAAAAAGGAAAATAAAAGGAAAGCAAGCTTTCTTCGGAACTAGGAAGCCAAAGATGTACCAGGTTGTGCTGACATTTAAAGATAAGACCACAAAAGTGAAGCTCCACAATTGCATCTAACCTTGCAGCTGACAAGCAGAAAAGTAGCAGTTGCACAGGCAACCAAAACCTGTCAAATTACGGGGATGGAAACCTCTAACCCTTGAGCTTTCAACCTTTAAGTGTTGTGGGGTCTTTTGGGATTGTTTTTTTGTAGTGACAAGAACCCTTGCCGTGTGACAAATAACGCTGATCGCACCATTTTCTCCTCTTCCCAAGTTCGGCGCTCAAGGCCTACAAGAAGGAAGCTGCTCCGACTCGTGCGCGGTGCCGTGACCAGGGGAGACAGAGGCTCTTTGCCTGACCCTGACGCGACCGGTGGGGTGGCCACTGGGAGCCCTCTGGGCCGGGGCCGGACGAGCGCCGTGCCCCGGGCGGCAGGGGAGGGCGAGAGCTCCGGCCCCCGTAGCGTCCCCGGGCGCGGGCAGGCTTGGGGCGGGCGGAGGGCGATCCCGGGGCGGCGGGGCCGCGGTCGGGGCGGGGGGCGCGGCCCGGGCAGGGCCCGCCGGAGGGACGCGACCGCTTGGTGCGGGAAGGAGGGAGCCGAGCGCAGACAAAAGCGGGTCGCGGCCGGCGGCGGGGTGGGGCCGTGACCGGGCGGCGGCGCCTCCGCTCCCAGGGGAGAGCAGCGGGAAGAGGCCTGGGGTGGGCACGGGCTTCCGCCGGCCCCCCGGCTCGGGCTGGGGTGGGGTGGGCGTCCCGCGCCGAGCGGCGGGCAGGGGGCAGCGGGGCGCGGCGGCTCCTCCGTCCTCCCCGCCAGGGAGGGAGGGGAGCGGGGCTGGGGCGGCGCCCCTCGCCGCTTACCTGTAGCTCAGTGAAGAGGATCTCCCTCTCGGCCGCGTTGGACGCCATTGCGCCGGGGTTTGAAGTCCGCACCTGGGCGCTGCTGCTGCCGCTGCCGCCGCCGCCGGCGGGGAGGGGAGCGAGGGAGGCGGGTCCGGGGCCGGGACTAAGGGCGCATCGGGGGCGGGGGGAGCGCTCCGTGCTCAGGCAGGCGGGCGGGGGTGCGCGGGGGGGCCGCCGCTGCCCCCTCTACTCTCATGGGGGTCACGGTGGGCTGTGGGGCGCGGTGCGGCGCGTTCCCCGCGGTGCGGTACGGAGCGGCGCGTTCGAAGAGGTGCGGAGCGGTGCGGTGCCCTCCCCGCCGTGCGGTGCCCGCTGTGCGCTCCCCGCCCGGGCGCGGCGCTCGGCCCTGGCAGCGCTCGGGCCGCCGCGGCTGCTGCGCCTGCGGCCGCCGCCGATGTCGCACCATTTGGCTGTCACCCTGTCGCAAACGCGTGGCTGCTTTGCGGCTCCCGGAGCACGTGACTGAGAGGGGAGGAAGAGCGGGCTTCCTCGGAGGCGGCTGGCGGCGCGCGCCCCCCCGCCCCGCCTCCCCCGCGCGGGCAGAGCGGCGCGAGGCGCCGCGCGCGGGAAGGCGGGCGCGAGGCTCCTCAGCCCCCACAGTCCCTGAGTCCCCTCAGCCCCGCGGCCGCCTCGCCGCTCCTCTCCCTCCCTCCACACTCCGCTGGTGACGCTTCCCCATCCGCTAGGCTCCAGCGCTGCGAATCCTGTCGTTTCCTCCTGTGGTGGCGGGGTTTGGGGTGGCACATTCCTGGTGTTGGGGGCTGCAGGGGCTCGGCTCTCCCGGGCCCAGGAGACAGGTGAAGCCCTCAGTTTCTTGGTTAGCGAAGGCAGGTAGCTCAGGAAGGAGAGGTCACGCTTGTCTCAAGCAGCCACCTGCCGTCCTGGGGACCTGGAGCAGTGGCCCAGGAGGTTGTGGTGAGTGGGGGCTGTAAATGCCGTTTTTAATAGTTTAAAGGGCTAAACATTTGTACTTGGGGTGCTTGGTGAGTTTTTTGGGGGTTGGCACTGTTCAGTTAATCTGCAGAGTAATAAGCTTCTCAGAGCTTCAAAATCGGTTTGAGTGTCTGGGAGGAAACGGTTTCTCTTCCCTCGTGGCACCATGTGACAAGACCATTTATTTTCAGCTTCCTGCCTGGGTCGAGGGTTGGTGGTTTTTTTAACCTATCCATAAACATGTATTTTCTGTTGTCGGTTATATACCCACATGCATTCTCATTCCACCCTAGTATTGGATATTACATTAGGCTAATTGGACTAATGCAAAATGCTCTGTGGAAGCAATTAGAACTGTTTGGGTTTTTTCTTTTTCTCTATGCAGTTCATGTCAAATTCATAAGCTGAAGCATTTTTGATAGATTCAGCTTCATGCAAGCATCAGCATTTGTTCTGTGTATGCTACTGCATCTCTCTATGGCTACAGGCCAACAGTTGCCTGTTTGCTGTAGGACTCCAAGTTAAACTTTGGAGGGTTGGGTTGTTTTATTTTGTTTTTTTGAGGAAATAGGAATGGGAGAAGTCAACATTAAATTACCATTACTATTCCTAGCACATTTGAAACATTTTATGTGTGCTTATACTTCAACTGAAACATACCTGACAATCTGAAGTGCAGACTCTCATGCAGTACAAAAGATGTTTATGAACATATGCACACAGTTAATTTCACATAAAAGAAATACTAAGATACTTCTGCAGTATCAATGCACATTTTTATAGAAATTACAGTTTCACTGACTTACATCTAAGTAGCTGTTTGATACAATTCATAATCTTGCACATACTCAAATTTACGTCTAGACTTAGTCCACATGAAGCCAATGGCTTCGTTTCTGTTCTGCGTGGCCAGGCAATTACTGGCTCAGAGGAAAACTTTACTTGCCGATTCTCTAAAATTGTCTATTTTAGACAATTATCCAGTAAAATTTGTGCTAGCACAGCTTCAGTGTCAGTGGTATGAAGTAGCCTTATTTTAGTGGTCACATGTCAAAAGCCATGAAGTGGCTTTACTTGTGGTGCATGGGGTGGTTTGGGGCATGTTGTGTAAGAACATAGTGGGGGAGATGGGGAAAGAAAGACTTTCATACAATAATTTCTCATTTTGGCCATGGTAGAATAATTCCAAACTGTATTTATACTTCATTTGAACATTTTGAGAAAAGATGTTGAAGGGTATAAAGAAGTAATCAGAAATGACTGGATTACTGTGACTTAGTGACTTCATATATTTTTCAGCATGTATGTGGTCCATAACTGCACCTCATCTCCTTGCCTGGTCCCATTGCAAAGGAGGAGAATCAATGTGTTTGCATGTATGGTTTACAAGATGTGGTCAGAGGGAAACACAGATTGTGCTCAGAGAAAATTCACAGACACATGTGTGGGTGTCAACCAAGTTAGTGAAGCTTTGATATTCTCTCTAAAAAAGGCAGCTGACTGGTTCATGCTTAACCTAGCCTGCCTATTGAGTGTAGCCTAGAGCATATTATTACCCCTGTCAAGACAAGGCCTATGATGTTTTTTTGTATTCCCAATGTTATTTACACAGCTTGGAAGGACAAAGCCCTAGATTCTTTGATGGAAGTGTAGTGGCACAGGAATCTAAAGAGAAACTGGTTTGATAAAAAAACATTAACTTAACTAAATCTACTTAGTCATTCTTCCTTCAGAGTCTGGAAAGCACAAGGCAGTCCTGTACGACTGTAGCTCTGCATTTAAGTACTCTTACAGTGAATTACTGAGCAAGAGGGAGCATTCTGAATGAGTCCCAAAATAGAAGGCAATTAAGTACGTAAGTCCAAGAATTTAGCATTATATGGAATCCTGAGTTCAGTATGTGCCTTAAAATATCTGAATGCAATTTCTTCAGCCATTATTGTTAGCTCATCCCTGCAGTCAATTAACAAGCTAGAAAAGCAAACTGAAGGAAATGGATGCTAGTACTACTGGCTAAGGCCTTTAATTGTTTCTTTTCTTCAGGTTGTGTTATTAAGGTCTTCGTCACAAAGACCTGGAAAAATGAATAGCTGACACTTGCAGTGTTCCTGTTAGAAAATGCACCTTGTGAACCCTTAAGCACAGTACAGAACTCTTTAGATAAATGTTCAGGATACAGTAAGCAAAGGTGTTTTTTAGAATAGTTCTAACTAGTCCAATGTCTCACCTAAGGAAGAGCTTGCTTTCTCTTGGTGATGCGTATAGAAATGAGGATTGACATGTGAAGAGCACCAGTTAGGTGTTAGTTATAATATTATACTTACTACTACCAAACCTCTACCAGGAAAAAATATAATTTCTTATTTACGCTCCTGGCTAATCTTGCTTGTGTAAATTAGTGATGTAGATCTAGAGGGACAACAATACAGAGACGTGCCTGGGTATGGGTGAAATGAAACTCTTGGAAAGAAGAAATGACATATGATTCTACGTGCGCTCTTAATAGGTGAGTGGGGCAGAGCAATACTGGGCCAGCTCACCACCTTTTTAAGCACAGGAGGAGCTCTATGAGTTAATGACCTTTTTAGTGGGGTGGGGTAAAGGTTATTTAATTTTGCAAGTAGTATTGATACCTGTTAAAGGAAATCCTTGTCTCATAAAGTGGGAATGCTAAAATTCACACTTCAAGTCTACTTCAGGAGAGTATTGTATTTAAATTCTTTCACTTAGGAATAAAGACAACTATGTTACAGAAATGTAGCCCTGACATTAGTTTCAGAAAAAAAACCCCAAACTACTACCACCACCATAACAGAATTTTGATAATGTAATCATTAGTTGTCCCTGACTTCTAGACATAGCAGTGTTCCTCTTGCACAGATGACCCTCTAAGTTGTATCCTTTGAAAGCCTTATGAAATTCTGGAACTATGAGGCACAGAAAAAATGAGATGGGAGAATTTATACATCTTTGCCTTCTTTGTTTGTTTACTTCAGCCTAGAGATGTTTAAAAAATAGTATATTAATGAAGAACAGTACTCTCCATCTTCCTGTTTTGCTTCACAAATAATTGTGGGAATAGGAGAAATCTTTGTTTTTTATAAAGCTTCTAATACTACATCTTCCAATAGATTTAGGAATAAATATGTCTAGGTCAGGTTAAACCTTGAGAAAAAAAAAATATATAATAATATTTCTTAGACCAACAACTTGCTGGTATTTATTGAAGAAACTGCCATAAAGGAAAAAATAAAAAATTGAAAAAAAAATCAAAAGTGTGGATGATTTTCCTTTTTTGAAAACCCACTTCTCTCATAATACTTCTAAGGAGTTAATTACTTGCCTTTCACTCGATTTCTCAAAGGGAATTCCGTGTAAGAAAAGGCTTCTGAGAGAGCATAAAAGCTCTCTTGACTCTTTTACTGATGTACCAGTGGCAGTGAAGGGGGACAAGTTTATGTCACGTTATAAACAGAAAACTAAAATGACTATGTAAGTTTATTTAGCTCTTGTGGTGCTTGCAAATTTTGTGTATTTTTAAAGTATTCCTTTATTACTCTTTTAATTACACAACTAATCTTACAACTTCTGTGTGGATTACTGTGATGTAATCATAACCCTCCTAGCAATTGCTGCACACTTTCTACTTAAACTTTGTCTTAAGTGTTTACGTGCTATTACCCAGGGCTAAGTGTAGGCAGATGTTATAAGGTGTGGAGTGCAGCAAACTTTATCTTACTATCTGTTTTATTAATTCTGGACCCTGGGAAGACTTGCAGTCAGTGAAAAAAGAGTGCTCGAGGGGAAGGAGGTTAATTTCTGTTATTACCTCCTGTTTTTCTTTTCCATCCTTCTCTTACAAGGAAAAGTCTGCCTTATGCCGATTAATGTCAGTGGAACCTTGAGAGGAAAGCCCTACCTGTGCAGAACCAGCTATTAAGATCAGACCTCATTTCTCTAAAGGAGATCAACTTGGATTATTTGAAGTAATAACAAAATGCATTATGTCTTTACATTAAGGCTATGAGCCTACAAGTGGATCAACATTATCAATCTCTACACCTATGCTAAGTCCCAGTGATTTTAATCAAACTCGATTGTAGGATCCACCTTGTTATACTTGGTGTTGTTTCTGCAAAAGAACTGCCCAGATGGACTCCGGTGCTTTCATTGAATCCACTGACGTGAATAGGGCCTAGTGCAGCACTGGTAACATCAAGACCTTATTTTCTAACAATGTAGATAAGACATCAGTCCAAGCAAGGTAGCAAGGTACCTTTGGATAGTTCCTGGTCTCATTGCTTTATTTCTGTAAATTGCAAACACATTACTTCAAATGGTGACTAGGGGAAAGTACCTTAGTTTGTTACAAAGAGGAGGCAAGATGAATTCAAGAGTGATTCAAAATATGTCATCCTGTTATGAAGAAGGCTGATTTTCTAAAGAAATGTAGGTGGCTGGCTGTTACCTAAAGTTGCTATGAACAGACATCAGAAAATTTGGGCTCAGGAGGTAATTGAAGGACTTTCTTGTGCAGCATTAATGTCTGCAACTTTCTATGATTCTAGAAAAATCAAATTCCTACATAAGGCTTTTCAAATATAAAACAAAGTTTTACAACTTCAGCTGAAGTCCTAGTCTGCATTTGGAGGAAGGGGAAATGCATTGCAAAGGATGAGTCAGACATGGGCATACCCAGAGAAATCTTTGCAAGAGATCTGTGCTTGAGAGGCTGCTGCAGGGATGTCTCTTGCATGCTTGTGATGTGGGGTTTGACCTGCCTAGGGACAGTCTGTAGCTCCCAGAAATATTAGACTGCAGATTTGCTAGCATCTCGCAGCAGGGTGTACAGAAGTCAGAAGATTGTGTCCATTCTCCTCTGCATCATGCTATCGACAGACTGGTCTCACCATGTGTTGTGGAAGTTATGTGTGTGTGACTTGAGAACTTTTGGTCTTCCTCGCCAATTTTAATTTGCTGTTTTGAAATCTGCAGCAAAAACTGACAGAAACAGGAAGTAAGTCCTTTGTATGATGTGTCTGGTGATACAGCGTCTATACATCAGTGTTTTCTTAGCTCTAATATGTTCGTGGACACATAAATAACTATGTCAAATGGTCCTGAAACAGACTTCATCAGACACTCAGTCTTAGATGGTAATGATTTCTGGTCATGATTAACTTGATGGCTGTTTTTTCCCTCCATATCTTTATCTCTTCTCAGAGACAGTAGCCTGCATATGTAAGTCTGTCAGGGATTGAAGTCCTAAGTAGTTATTAACTTGTACTTAGTATGCAATGTCTCTGAATTAAAAGGGCAGACCTATCTTCATCTGATGAACACTTAGAACAAGAGTTACCTAGCAGGTTTGTAGCTAGCTCTAATTGCATTCTCCTTGCTCTGCTGGGGCTGACACCCCCAGGACAGAAGAGAGCTTAACAACTTTCTGAGAAAATGACCATTGCAGCAAACAATATCAAGAGAAAAACATTCAAAAAAGTTCTAATACCAAGTATGTTAGTGCTTCCTCTTTACTCTTCCTTGTCTTAACTTTGTCTTCCCTTACCTTCAATTTTTTTTATTTTCGGCCTCTGGCAAATGTGCTGTCATGTAATTTTGTGCAGCTGTACGTTGCCTTTATTTATGTTCTGCTTCTTATGAACCCTGTGGTTCCTAGATGGCTTGTTACAGTGTATTCCCCTTAGTTAAGTCTTATTTAAGTGTAAAGGGAAGTAAAACTCATGTCTCTCTCTCTATTTTCCTTCTTTTTTTCCTTCTTTTTTCCTTTTTCTTTCTTCTTTCTCCCCCACCCCTGGAGAGGGATGGTCATAACATGAGTGAGCTGGGACGTTAATCATACCTATCACATTTGGGATTTACCTTTTTAACTAGCTGTAACTTGAACTTTCACATGTTTCGGGTTCTTCAAAGGCATTTCTCTTGTGTGAATGAAATCTGCTGGCATTCTCATGTTTTCTGAAAAAAAATCACAGTGTAGAAAGGCTTAGGTGAGATTTCTGTACTGGAGCCTAATTGCAAAGTTACTTGTGGAGTGACTCTTCTGACTCGAAAGTGAAATGATTAGGCATCTGAGAGATTAATTAAATTCTTGGGCTTCTCTTAATTTGCTTAGATACATAGATGCCAGTGATTTTCCAAAGTGTAAAATTTTTCTTATAAGGATCTAATGTCATGGGTTTTATGTTCTAGGGCAAACACTAGATATCTAAAGGGCTAAGCTGAATCTAAGTTTGGGTTAAGTTGCTTCAAAATATCTTGAAATGCGTTCACTGAAATTCCACACTGTCAGTCTGGCCTCAGATTTGAATGGTTTATTATAATCACATAATGAAATAAACACTTTCAAGTTGATTTGCTGTCTAGCAGGTAGTTTGCAGTTAGTGAAGTTGTTTCTTCTTTATAAGAAAAATGAGGCTAAAAGCTACTGAAAAACATGGAGAAAAAGGTTTGGAGCCTTGATGTGTTTTGTGTATCTACACTGTCAAGGTGCTGTCAGCCAGAGGCAATCACTGAGGGGGAGTTAATGGAGGAGAGGGCTGAAGTATACTGGTTCGATATTTGAAATGTGATAATCTGGATTTTCTTTATGTTCATTTAAGTCTTTGCTTGCTGTAATGTTGACGTGTTAGCTTTAATGGAGGTAACTTTTACACATGTGCTAGGAATGTTTCCAGCTAATGCAGCTAATGTCTCTCATTCTTGACTCATTCTTTGCTGCCTGCCTCCTGTTGCCTGCATACACCCCTCTTCCCCCCAGAAGTAGTGCGGTGATGGAGCAAGGCAGAAAAATAAAGTGTAATAATCTAACAACAAAATAATAAGGGTTACCCTCCTCCTGTCCTGTATGCTTTCTCTTAATTCTGTGATCCATCTAATAAGCCATTGAACTTTAATGCCCTTAATGACTATTTGATTGAGATAAGAGAGCTTTGATTAATTGGACCTGTGCTAAACGTGGTCATGATAATGATGGACAGGATGGGGAATTATCAATGATTTATCTTCAGTATCTTTAGAACCATGGCTAATTTCTGTAAGACAGAAGTGCACAATTACCTTAATAGTTGCATAAACAGCCTAATATTTGGGTTTTGTTTATCACTAATCATGATAGATGATGGTATCAGTTATTAGAAGAAAGCACACATCTAGACATTAAAAGCATGGATTTTCACCATGAACCTAAACACAACAGTAAATCCAGTTGTTATTTGTACCTGCTATGCAG
The DNA here is from genome assembly GCA_036785705.1 of Acanthornis magna. NCBI lineage: Eukaryota > Metazoa > Chordata > Aves > Passeriformes > Acanthizidae > Acanthornis > Acanthornis magna. Next base: position 2,947,398 of record JAWUZG010000058.1, read on the forward strand.
GTAGAGGTTGATTTAAGATTAGAATAGCGCAATAATAAGAAGGATAATAAAATTGTATACTGTATTATGAGGTTTGCAGACTTTATATACAGCAGACAGTATAACTTGTTTTCACAATGCTTAAATTATCATACTTACCAATCAGAAATATGAATATTTCAAAAGTATAGTATAACAGAAGTCTTTTAAAAGAAAAAGGTGAAGCAGAGGCCAGTTGGAGATTGCCATTCGCAGGCTGTCCTTAACTCTGTTTATTGCTTCCCCTTTTCCCAGCAAATCCAGTATTAAAGAAGGATTGTAAGACCCATGTAATCATTGAGGATTTACTTTCTTGGTGCCTCAGAGCTGCATTCAGCAGCAACACTATTGTTTTGTTTTTTAAACAGACACATCACCTTCACAAGATAGATGTTATCAGGAAGTATTTTGGATACTAACATCTGTAAATTGTTGCTTGAAATTGACATTAGAAATATAAGTAACAAAGGTTCAACTTTTGGTCTTAAACTGACAGAAGGCACTGTAGCTCTACAGCCGTCTTAGATACAACGGATGTAAATTGGGACTCAAGCTAATGAGGTCAAGTCTCTTTTCCTTTTGTGTCAGTACAAAACATTCTTAATTCTCAATTTGATACTAAAATAAAGAAGAATTCTAAATATATAATAGGCTAAGGTCCAGGGTAGGGTAGAATAATTTCTGCTGGCGAAAAGTTCTGGTGTCTGGTGAATAGAGAGCATAGTACTCTGACAAACTGCTTAATATTTCTTAATGCTTAATGTTTCTGAAGATTAGGGAGTGTAGATTGGTGGATTAATTAAATGAACAGTTTAGCTGAAGTGCTTTAGAATGGCAGTTTACCTTGCACTGTTTCCAGTCTTTGCTGTAATGCAGGCAAAATATAGAAATATTAGTGTTTACTCATATGGAGCTTTCCTCTTTCTTGCATAATATGAAAGTACGCAGTATTTCTAAGTGTCCTTAGCATAAAAAGGAAAAATAAATCGGTAATGGGTAAGGTGTATTAGTGAAAGAATCTTTATAAATGGAAATCTTAATATTAAATTGCTCCATCTAGTGGCAATCTACTAAAACTGATATTTTTCTGTAGTGATTCTTATCCTTTAGTCGTGATTACGCCTCTTAAGAATTTAAGATTGAATTCTTCTTTTACATAGGAAGCTCTTTACCAAGAGCACATGTGGCAAGATACAAACTTTGATTTTCCTTCCAGTTTCTTCTGAGGATTTTTACTGTTTACTTCAGTGGCAGCAAACCTTATATGTCCAAGTGTCTGAACTGCTTTTGAGATCTTGGTTTTAGCACCTTACTACCTTTGGTTCGAGTTCTTCTTGGGCCTGGGAGGGAAAATAGAGAAGCTGGATTGCATAAATAATACAATAAGGATGAACTCTCTGATTCTTTGTCAAAGAGTTAAAATACACAGAACGTTAAAATACAGAGTACAGCATCCTGAGATGCATCTCGCATCCTGACATGAGAGAAATTTCAGTTGCAGGTTGTTTCATCCAAATGCCTTAACTGGGATTGATACTGTACTTTCCATAATAGCAATGAACTAATTGCATGATTTGTTAATGAAAACATACTTCATAAGCTATTGGAATTCTTATGTCAATCAAGGTGAAAACACCTGTATTTCCCAGTTGTATGAAAATAGGAAGAAAAATCAAAAGGAAAATGTTCAAGAAAATGTTTAATCCAGAAATCTTTGATGCCTTCTTCCTTTGAATACCTTGAAAAGACAAAAAACCAAGAAGGGAGCTCTTGAAGAGACCTGCATATTTCTTGCTATCCACTGCTGTGACCCCTTGTGCAGTTGGCTTTAAAGGGAACTGAGGTGCTTAAGAATGCAAAATTATAGAACAATTTCAGGGTGATTGCTTGGTATTGTTTTTCTCTTTCTGAATAGAGCCCAAAACTGTGCAACCAGCAGCTGAAGTCCTGCAGAAAACAAAAAAAAAATTTAAAAATTAATTACAAGAAAAAGGGCTAACTGAGATAGTCTAAAACCAAATTTTAAGTATTAGATTTTTAAAAAAGAAAGTTGGCTGTTCTTGGAAATGTAACGGGTGTGCTGGACTTGCTGACTCCCCTGTCCTTTATTTTTGTCCTTCATTTTTCAGTTTTGGTTAATCTGCTACCATTAATTTCCTGATACATTAATTCTCTCTTCTTCTCATTCCATGCCTAAATAGTCCTTTAATATTAAGAAGCTGTTTTATAAGACTACAAGAGTTGCATTGTATTCCAAGACTGTTGTTGTTTTTATTATTCACTTGAATAATGGAACATAGACCTTGTAGTGCATTTTCCCAGACTTCCTCTCCCCAATTAGTGGGGTCACTTAAAATTGCAGATTACTATTCCTATCTTCCTTTCCCAGGCCATTAAATATCACAATTGTGTAACTTCCCTACATGCTTAGTAAAGTTTCCTTGCAACATGCATTTTAACCTCAGCTGTTATACTTTTGTCTGAACTTTAAAAGTTTGAAATACAAGGTAGCACATCCTGATAATAGTGCATGAAGAAATAATTAATTTCTGTGAAATGGAATGATGCCTTGTCTTAAAACAGTAGAAATTTCCTTTGAATTAATTAAAATTATGTATATTAAATCTTTCTTGTTTCCTGAGGCAGATATATTGTCAGAGTATGCCTTATGATGATTTGAACTGATGCAATTCTGCTCCTCTCTGGGGTTGCTTTGTTCTGTCTTTGTACTAATTTTGATACTGAAAAACATCTATACCATCTTACTTCTCATCCCATTGAAAATGCCTTACTTTTAAATGAAATATAGTTGTTTCAACCCTGAGCCAAACAGCAGCAGTCTCAGGAAACGGTCAGCATGTACACTGAGGGAGACAATACTGAATGTATACTCCCCTCTTTTCTTTCAAAATGTACTCATCAGAACCTGGCTCTTACTCATATGAAGTGTAAATAAATATTTGGTTCTGTAGTGCTTCCTTGGTTTCTAGCAGAGTATGTCTTTTTAAAATGTTTTGGGTGGGTACAGAAATGGTGGGCATTTTTATCTTTTTGCAGGTTACTGAGAGTACCTGTCTGTTGATCTGTCTGATCTGAGCCTTTGCTCTGAACTTCCATAGGATAGTTCAGGTCTTGCAGAGTGGTTGGGGTCTTCTAGCATTATCCTGGACTTGAAGAGCTTGCTTTTCTCCCAGATTTCGGAAGCTTTTGGTCTCATGCACCTTCTTAATTAGACCAAGGCCGTGAAGTTTTGATTCTGTTAATCTGCCCTGTGGCATTTTGCTTTTTACATTGTTTACTGTATCAGGTTGCTTATTTCGTAAGCTTAATGCTGGGTTGTGTGACTTAATTGGGCAAAAGCTATTATTCTATTTCATCAAAAAGTGATTCTAGATCTCCAAGCATGGCTAACCTCTTTCATTTTAGATTGTAATAAAATCAAATCTTAATGATTATTCAACCCTTTTTCATCATGTAGATGTTATCTCCCCAAAAGAAATAAATGCAATGGCTTTTATTTTTTGTTTGTTTGTTTTCAGTATATTCTTACCATTGATGCTTTTTTCTAGTTCAGTCAGGTTTAACCCCTTCTTAAACTTTCTTTCCTGTGTTTCTTATTGAGTATCCTATTCTAACTTCTGTGGTGTTTCTATGCTTGGCCTTCTCTTATTTAATTGAAAAAACCCTGATTTTCAGATCCACCTCTAATCAAAAACAATGTCTGTTTCAGTGGTGTGTACTGTGAAAAAGAAAACCAGCATGTGACTTCTTGTCTTTACGTATTTCCATACTGACAGATAAAATAGCTTTCTACTCAAGTGTTCTATTCAGGTTTGTTTTGATTTGGGCTTTTAACCTTTGATACCCTGTGGTCTTCAGGAATATTTTCAGTCCCAATGTTGTAGCTAATCTGAAATAATTTTAATTACATCTCTTCCTTGACTGCAGAACAGGTAATGAACTATTTTGGTTCTCCTTTCTAGATTTACTACTACCAATGCAGAAGTCCACTTTGAGAGGCATTTTTTCAGTCCATCTAGCTCTTCATGTCCGTATTCATGTTTTCCATGAAAGTGTAAATCAAAGCTTTGGAAGCAGAACATCTGAATCAGAATAAAGCATTCTTATTCTGGGCAGGTGTAATCACATTTTATTTCAGGAGCATACATAAGAATCCACATGTAGGAGTCCTAACTGTCTCTGCTCCAACCGGTAAAGAGGACTGCTTAAGTACAGAGCAGAAAAGTGGTACTGTACTTGGCTTTTGTGAAGACTTCTGACACTTCCTGTGTTTATTGCTAATGTGAACTTTCCCACTGTTTAATTAAACGTGGCTGCTCATGGCATCCTATTTTCTTTAGCAGATTCCAATCACAGCAGTTATTGTCTACTGGCAGCTGGAGATATGAGCCAGGCATATAGAGAAAAATTTAGGTGTTCAAGGACTCTTTGATCTCTGTTATATTTTTTTTCCTTTTTTTTTTTTTTTTTTTTTTTTCTTTCTGTTTCTCTAAACTGGATTTTGTTCTGTTATTCTCCTAAAGTAGAATTGTGGGCTTTAAGTTTTCTCTCCTCTCCTGTGAGTAATAAGTGGATTACAACATGCAGGGTGATTTGGAATGGAAAAGAATAAGGGATTGCAAAGGAGGCAGTCATTCCCTAGAAGTAGCATAATTCAGTTTGCTTTCTGGATTTAGCATTAGATTTGTGTGTTGGAGTATAAAACTGGACATTGTAGAAAGCTCCAATAGAAAGACAGGATTTCCTTCTGAAGCATATAGGTCCTATTTAATAACACCTTTCTGGAAAAAGTCAATATATTGTGCCCACAAAAAAGCAAGACAAGGGATTCAACCTCTGATTTAAAGGCCCCAAAAAAGACCTTGTGAGAACTGAGCTGAGATGTATGTGCAGATACAGCTTCTATATGTATCAGAATGTCCTGTGCAAACCAAAGTTAAAAGATGGTAATTATTTCATTTCAACAAATTAAGAGTCTGGAAGGCTGATGCATCTGGATAATGTGATTTTGTATCTGTTAACAGGTAACAGGCCTGTTTTATATTACAAAACTGTATGAGGATGCAGTGTCCCACGAGGCTATAGGAAATGTACCTGACTTACTGAGAAATAGAAAGAGCACTGTGGCTTTCTAGCAATGAGATTGTTTGCTAAGGCGGATAGGATGCTTTGCCATGAAGAATGGATAGATTATGTTTAACTTAGTTTGAAATTTGCCTCCTTTAAAGATAATGTTATGTCATCTTTATTTGCTGTAAGACAGTAATCACATACTTCTCTGCTTATTCTCCTGCAAAGAGGTCTGCATCATGAATGTCCTTTGCACCATCATATTTATTGTTTGCTTCTTCTAGGGGTATTAGAAATGCTTTCCAATTACAGTCCTAATTCTACAGCTCACCCACCTTGTCACCATGTAACTTGCCATCCTCACAAGGTTGCATATCTGATCTTATGACTATTTTCTTCCACACAAGAGGTGACTTTGAAATGACCTCAAAACAATTGCTTTGCTGAGTGTGGCAGTTATGAAAGAACACTTCGGTCATGGTGCTCAACTAGTAGGGTCTGCCACTCATGTGAGGATATGGGAAATTGTGGACTCAGCCTCTGAAAACAGATATGTCATGCTTTTCTAACTTAGTAAAAGCTTGAAGACTTGGCAAAAATAACTGGGAATTAGTTTGGTGTAAAGAAATTTGGGAGGGCTGAGAGGGGAATCTAGAAAAATCACCAGAAGATCTGTTAAACTTTGATTCTAAACAACTGAAGAACAGCTCTCCTCATTACTCTTGTTAAGTCTCTGTGGTAATGTGATAAATAACAGTCCGAATGGATCAGTACGATCAGTCATATAATCTTGCTTGATTTCACTCTTTGATTGGGTAGCTAATTACATATTAAAAGGACTGTATACCTTTGTAATTTCTGTTTCATTTAATTCAGAAAGTGCAGTAGGGACTCTGCTTTTCAGAAAGGTTTAACAACAGCTTGCAGGCAAAGGACACTGAACTGCAGCATGCAAATAGTGACTGTGGTCTTGGCACTGCAGAATCCCGTTTGAATTGAGTAAATCCAGTTTATTGGACTGAGTGTACAGTGATTGTCTGACCAATTTATGGATAGTAATGCTAAGGTTTTTTTTTGAGGCCTGTCCCTATGTGCATATGGTTTAAAGATGGGACTATCTTATAGCATTCTTGTGTGATCTGCCAATTGTTTATTATTTTATCCAGTAAATCATCTTTGAATGCAGGGTTGCAGATAACTTTTCTGGTTTATTTCTTTGATTTCCAGATGCCTAAAGGCTGTAGAATATAAGTGAAAGCATGGAATGCTATAGAAAAAAAGGACTTAAATCAGAATGCATCTTTTGCTGCTTAGCATTAGTGAATTGTTATCCCATGGAAAGTCAATTTTGCTCTAGGAAATAACCTTGCTGTTTATCTGCTTGAGAAAGTTCAGGACCTGCTCCTTAGCTTCACATAAGTGAAAGCAGAATAAGGTTTCTATTTCTAGAAAGTTCATTTCTAGAAGACAATTGCAATAACAAGAGTGGTGGGTGTTTGTTTCACCTTACGGAGAGAGATTAAAAAGATAAAACTTTTCTCCTTATAGAGAGTTCCCTGAAGGCTGCTAATTTAAATTAAAAAATACCACATTTTTTTTGGATGAATTAGGAACTTTGCCTAGAGCATGTTAATAGGTGTCCAATGAAGGAATAATCTTCCCATCTCCACAGGGCAGTGCACCTTATCTAGGTTTTTTTTAACCTTTATTGTGGAGACACATACCCAAAATATCATCTGCTGTGTCTTTCTGTTCTTAACAGGAAGTTGGAACCCTCAGTCTTTCTTATGTTGATTTGATGTTGTTTTTGTAAGTGGAACAAACTTCCTTAATCAGTTAAACAAAAAAATGGATGGAACCTGCTTTCCAAAACTATTTCCAGAGATAGTGGAAAGCACTCATTGGAGGCGTTTGTTAATTTAAACTATTGAGTTGGCAGTCTTGGCCACTCTCTTCCCCACTAGGATGGAGAATACAAGCTTTTCCATTCCTGCTTTAGCCACACATTGTGGCACTAATGACTGAATGAGTAAGATGCAAGGATAAAGCAAGTAGCTGAATTAATATGCTCATTCAATCTTATTTTAGCTACTGAAATTTCAGAAATAGTGCCAATTAGAAAAATTGTAACTATAGTCTTGGCATTCATATGAATTAAATTTCACAAGTGAATCAAATTATTTATGATGACTTTTCTACAAGGGTTCTAATTCTGCTGGTTTGACTTGGTCAGAAGCTGCTCTGTAGAAGACCCCATAAGAACTCTAGGATCAACGTTTAGTATTTGCTTCAGTTCAGTAATTGTTTTCTTTTATGCGACTTTTTAGAGTGCTCTGACAAGGAAGGAATGAACAGCTTATCTTATCAAGATTTATGGTCAATAGCTTCTGTAGTCTTAGGAAGAAGACATCTGCTGTGCAAATAGCAAGGTTAAACTGATTGCACATGAAGTAAATACAAACTTCAGCTAGTATTTCATCCTGAAAACCAGTCTGAACAATACTTAGATAACTTCATGTAATGAAAGCCCTTTCATAATCTTGACCCGTATACAATTTTGTCAAATCCAAGGTCAGATAGAATTTAAAAAATAAGCTTTGTTTGAACTTCTGTAACCATGATTTCACAGTTGTAAGAATACTCTTTAATAAAAAAAAAAAGTACTAGCATTATGTGGTGGGTTTTTAAAAAATTCTTATATAAGTCTCAGAGTTTGATCAGTTGTAATAGAAAAGAAAGTATTATCTATTTGTTTAGGAAATATCTTCTAAACCATTGCAGCAGCAGACAATAAGAGTTCATTTCAAATTGATTAATGTGCTATAAGTACCTGGAATTGCTTGGTCTAGTCACTTTGTTGCTTTCTCATCTCTCTGAAAAATCAAATGAAGCATCTGAAGATTCCTGATTGATGCAGTCAGCTTTGTACTGATATTACAGTGCATTTCAGGAAACGTTCAAAGTGGGGCAATAATTTTCAATCTATTTTCAAGCACGCTGCAGTAAAGTTTTTCTATCAGATTATATGAAGTCCATTTCCCAAAGAACTGTGCATTTTTGTGTTGTGCAATTGTGGGCAGGTGCTTTTAGGTACGGACCTTTGTAAATATGTATGAGAAAACGATGTATTGGTGATAGTGCCTACTGTTGTACTATGCCAAGGTGCATTTTTTTTTCTCCATAACCCACACTGGGTCTTTTTCTTGTATACAAGCTTCAATTGTTTTATTTTCTCAGAAGCCCTGTGTGACTTGGTTTCATTTCATAATGTATTTACAAATTTTCCAAGTCTTGCTGCTGAATGTTTCAGGATCAAATCCGGTAATTCATTGGTAAGAATGTTAAAGTACAGGAAACTGTAACAAAGAAGATTATTTTCCTCTTAAATAGGGAATTTAGACAAGATAGTATTACTAATTCCTATATTTGTTTTTCTCAGCTTGCAAGGAAAGCATGAATTACCTTAAATTATCAATTCCTCAAAGTCATGTGTGGATGTGATTTGGCCAAAAGAAGTTCATGCACCTAAGCTTCCTGAAGTGGTATAAAAATCTTACTGTTGATTTGGTTTCTTTATGAAAGCATTCAGTGAAAGAAAAGGATAGCCTTTGGTATCCATAAGCTGTACATGCAAACTCTGCAGGAGATCTTGAGATGCAATAAAGGTGGAAATAAAGAAAAACTCCAAAATTCCCTCAGGAACTCCCTCCAGTTCACAGCAGAATGGTTGGCTGCTCGCCATGCTATCACTGGCTGATGGCCAGTGCCAGTACTCTGTGACTCCTGACACAGCTCATAGGGGCTGGAGGATGAGTTAATGCTGCTTCAAGCACCATTAATGAATCAAAGTTTAAATGTGGATTCTCTTCCACAGTGGTGTGGGAAAGTCTGTTGCTCTGAGAAGGAACCAGGAAAGAGAAACATTCTCTTGAATTTAGATTTCATGTAGCTGAATAAAAGGTGTCTTTTTCTTCTGATCCCACCCATAAACAACATTGTTGGTATCTTTTCTTACAACAGCATGAGAAAAGAAATAACTGAGTTCATTAGCATATTGCCATGATTTGTATAGCGTATCTTTTATATGCACTCTGAAAACTGCCTGATATATACATTTAGTGTTCTTCTGTCTTAGTCTAAAATACAATGGAATATCCTGATTCAGGAAGAAAAATAGCAAAACACATTTAAACCTGTATTTAACTTCCATTGACTGTAATGAGGTTAAAATAGACTTGTAAATTCTAATATGCATAGGTATTCTTGCTCAGAAATACTTAGGAAACATTATTTTGAGATATTAATTCTGAAAAATGGAATGCTGACGCTCTTAAAAATTCATCGAACACACTTTGTAAAAATATATTGCTGTCTTTTGAGAGCAAAGGAATTCTGTCTTGAAAATCTGGAAGTGGAGCATGAACATGATGAAATTAGTCTCATGACTGTTGTGATATAGACCTTAAATAGGGTCCTCTAATGATAATGATTTACCGAAATTATTTATTTTAAGTAGCTGAAGCAGTAACACAAGTGAATATTCTTTTGCAATATAAATTGTGTTCAATTCAGTCTCTATTTGCTTGCTTATTGCTGCAGTGCAGGAGGCAAAACAGTTGCATAATCAAGGCTTTATTGTATTTGTGTAATTTGCATGTTTTCCTTATTGTTTCAGAACCATCAGAAATTATATGGAACACTTATTTTCATGCTGGATGGATGACTGAAACTGCTGAGTGAATTTTTCCATGTTTTGGGGGTTGCATGATAAGGAAATATCCAAAGACACTCTAGTTTTGTCTGTTATATAGCAAAGTATATTTTCCTCTTTTTTTAAACTTCAGCATATGCAGCCTGATTCTTTTTTGCTGAGGTGACTTTGTGCCACAGAAGTTATCAATAGGGCTATATCCTGAACACTTTCCTTCCTATGAGCATTATTTGTACAAAATTGTACTTACTTGTACGAACAGTGCCATTGTTTTCAACTTGACTACATTTGCAGGGATATGCTCTCTGTAAACTTGGCCCAGTGAGACCAACTACAATGTAAAAGGAAAATTCATTCCTTGAATTCACCACAAGTTTGAACTAGGCTTACAGTGGTACTAATTATGCTCCACCATGCTGTTTGAAAATTTACTCTTCACAAGAAAGGCATCATCAATATAAAGGGTTGGTTTTTGTTTTGTTTTGTTTTGTTTAGATGTGGGGGAATGCCAATGCTTTGCTTAATAAAGTTGTTACTGACAAGAGCAGCTCTGATCTTAGTCTGATCCTATTCTGAGGCTTGATTATCAAGGGCTGTTCCACTGCCTTGTGCTTATCACGGATCAGTTCGTGGCCCTGTGTGTTTTGTAGTACAGTACCCCACAACTCCTTCAGCTCATGTACACCACTCCTGTTCTGTGCGTGTCACTAAATATTGTACGCAAAGTTGCAAAATATAACAGTTAAAAAAAAATTCTGCCTCCAGTTTCAGGCTATTTCATGATGGATTGTAACAAAAGACAGTAATTTTCAGTGTTCAGATGGTTGCAAATCTTCATTGAATCATCATTTACAGAATGCTACAGTTTGGCTTATGCTTTTTTTTATGTAATAGTGTATGGCACTGTTTTTCTTCCAGTTCTCTGAATATGTTTCTTTTTCTAGGTTAAGGAGAATTCAATCTAAAACTGCCTTCTTTTTTCTTTTCTAATTAGGCCTGGAAAATGTTTTGTATGACATTGTACACTACTTCCCAATTCTATTTTTGTTTGACAAAGTGACATGCTGGGTCTGTGCTTGTATTTTGTAGTGTTTGCCTTTGGTCGGCACTGTGTCAACGCAAAGCTTTAAAAACAATAAAATACCAACTTGGGGGAATGGAAAGGCTGAACGATTGGCTGTACAGCTCTTTAATTTTCGAATTATAACAATAGTCTCATACACAGTTTGTATTAGCACCTCTATCAACACTGAACCAACTTCAGTACATCTTTCAAACTTCCTGAGTACATGAAACACTTCTCTTAAGAAAGCAATTTCCCTGTAGAATCATTGAGCGTTGCCACCTCCTTGCCCTTCTTGAAATGTCCTGTGCTTCTGGCCCTTTAATTTAATGTGAGGAGTTCCTGCATGAAGGCAGCAGAGACAGATTATGGCAGAGGCAAATCAGTTTTACGAGAAACATTTAATGAGCCATACAGCCTGCCGAATTCTGGACAGCATAAAGGGGAGACACTTAAAGACAGTTTTCTCAGTATCATCTCATTAGCCTGGGAACCAGGGTAAAAAGAGAAGAGAATTCTTGGTCAGAGACTGAAACTTGTTTCTTGTGTTTTTTGGAAGCTTGTTTTTCTAAAGGTTGTACAGTGTATTTTCAAGGGGTCTGATAGCTAAGCCATAAAACAGTAATTCGGAATATTTGAAGGTAACCAGAATTTATAGTAAGTTTTGATTCTGGAATCCTTGCATAAGTAATCCTCTGAAACCAAATTGTTTTCACACAGGTGGTGAAACAGGAACTGGGTAGGGTATCCCATTTTCCACAACAACTTTTCTCCCATGACTATTTTAACATTAAATACAAAGTTGATAGAGATTTGAGCCTCAGCTCCTGAGTAACAATTATACTTTATCCTTCGAAAGTGTGTTTTGGAGCTAGTAGCTGAGATCACTATATAAGAATAGGAAATAAAATGTTGTGAGATTCCTTAAATAACTGGAAAAAGCTTTTGTTCTAGAAAGAGGAAGTGTGTAGGTATGCAGGGGTGGGAGGGAGAGGGAACGGTGCATAATAGTTCCTACTGTAGTACAAACTATTCAGGAACAGAGCTATCAGGAAAGTGGAAAATAGGAATCAGTTTTGCTTCTAAGGAAAACAACTCCCAGGAGGAAGCAAAAGTCCATATGTAATACCATAACTGATGATGTGCTATTGCTTCCCCCAGCACAATGAAAATTCAGCTTATTTTGTTTCTTAAAGTGGTACACATGAAGTTATGCAAATTCTCATATATAAAACGTAGTACAGAGCATCTACTAATATAGTGAGTCACCTGCTGCAATGTGTATTTTCCTCTCTTATTCATCTGCAGAGGGGGAGATGACAGCAAAAAAATCTCTTGCAATATGGACTGAAGGGATATTCTAGCATTTTCTTATCTGGACTTCTTACCCTAACACAGTCAGCTAAGCTGATGACATGCCAGAGAATCATCAGTATAGAAGAAGTTACAGTTTCTGAAGGCAAATTCTAGTCTTACTTCAGTGTCTAGCTACCCTTATAGAGCCCTTGGTATAGATCTATATTTATCTTGTTTGTTGGTTCAAAACTTTGAAATCTACGTCCCTTATTTAAGCCGGTTAAAAGGTGCTGTTGCATACTTCTTGCCTACATTGAAGAGGCAGGAATAAATGTTCTCTTCTTGCAGACCCTGGTGGGTGGTACATGTGATGAAACTTCCTCTGGCTTCCTTCCACTGAGGAAACTTACGTAGCTAAGTGAAGGTGCTGCTGTCCTGGAGCCATATGTGACATGTGGCCAGGAAAGCTAAGCTTTAATTGATAGGAAGCTTTTGCCCCATAAATACTTCAAATGTAATATTTCAAAATAGTTGCATTGGTAAATATTTAAGGTTATAGTTATGCTACTGCTGTCACTTGTAGGAAGTAGGAACGCTGGGGTAACATGAGGTATGATCTCTGCTTTATGCCAGTAGGAGTTTGGTGTACGTGAACTTACACTGGCAAACTTGTTGCTGCTGTAATCTGTTCTGTGCATTATGGCTTAATTGTATTGGTATAATGCGCATGTTACATTTGCTGTAGGAGGGCTTTGGGGGTATCCCTGCGTTAGAGTGCTTATAGCAGAGCTATAGCATAAACAAATGGCAGGCACGTTTCTGTATGAGACACTAATTCTTATTTACTCGTGTTGCTACAGCTTCACAGTGAAGTTTGAGGCCCTTGCATAGAGGATAAGGGAGAAATTTAAAATCCTGGCATATCAGGGTTTTGCACTCACAGCTCTCCCCAGGAGGCTTCTGTCACGGCTGCTGGGAGCAGGTTCATGGCTGAAGTGCAGCCATGGAAAAGATGTTAGTTGAACGCCCCCTAGCTGAAATAATTTTCAGAACATGGCTAAGACAGAGGTTTCCAGGGGATTCCAATATACAGCTGGGGGAAATTCCACGTTCAGGCTTCCTTGTTTGTTGGTTTCAGCTCAGCCAAGCAGTTACTGAAAAGATGGATACATTTATGTTCATATACTGATAATTTTAGAAAAGTATCTTGCATTAAGAAAGCAATCTTCATTTTTTGTTCCTTTTAATTTTGTTGGTACAAATTTGGAAATACGAGGCTGTGCTTGCAAAACTCATCTCAAAATTACATTGCCATAGATATTCATGCTTCAAATTCATACAGCCAAATTAAGCAATCCTACAAATACAAGCATCATAGAGCTCTGTGCTTTCTGTGGTGTCATAGATTGCACAGACACTTCTCAAAGCAAGACAACTCTGCCTTTCCTATTAGTACAATTGACTGATCTTTAAATAAGCCAATAGCATTGGTTTTATCTTCATCGAAGTGTACATTTTAATATAGGAAAAGAAAAGAAGGAAAACCTCTTTTTCTATGTAGTTAAGACTTTGTTCTATTATATACGCATGATGGCATTGATTCTACCCCTTCCTTGATCCGATTGCTCAACATAGATCCATTCACAGGAATTTCTTAGTCTGCCACCACTGTATACATTTAGGAAAAGTTTTGGTGTGTCCAGTTAAGGAGTGATTTCTATTGCCCATATTCTCTCTCTCTTTCTCTCTCTGTAAGTTTCATTTTAATGTCGTGTTAGGATGAAATACATGGTCAGTTTAAAAATCTGAAAGCTATACAAAGTTAAGCATCTCAGGTGATAAACTTAACTGCTACTTGATTTTGGACAAGCTCTGCTGTGAGAGTTTCTTTAATCATTAAAAAAGTGATTACTTTCTTAGCTAGCTAGAAAGCAGGTGATAGGCTTGTTAGAATGGCCATACAGCCCTTCCTTTGCAATGTTGACATCACTGCTTACACATAGAACAGGGTTTTTGAGGATGAAGTACTATTATAACAATAGATTAGCCTGGTAGTTGCAAAAATCAAGCTACTGAAGACTAGAGACTTCCTTTCCTGACATTATCAATGAGTTTTTGTTGCCTGTGCATGTGAGAATGCATGAAAAGGTGGACTGTCACCACAGTCTGTCTATAGATTATTTTTCCTCAGGCAGCATATACAGAACGGAGCAGAAGTAATTGATAATACACTGCAGAAAATGCTGTCTTCAAGTTTACAGCAAGCATAACAAAAGTATATTCAGTATGTCTCAACTGCTAAGCAACAGCAGTTGTAAGAAAAAAAAAAATTGACAAAGGTTCAGTACTTCCATCCCCTCCAATTAGTGCTGAGCAAAACCTGGTCTCCCTCGTATTTCAGAAAGCAAAAAGTAAGCTTTTAAGCAACTTGTAAAACAACATCATCTTGGCATTCTGCAGAATGTATAAAACCAGCAAAAAAGCACAACCCCTGTGTTTTCCTTTGTGGATCCCTGTTATGTTCAGAGAGCTCCTTGTAAAATGTAAGCAATCCAGAAAACTTTGTCTGCAATCTCTTTTCTCATGGCTACAACTGCAGCTGATAGGTGAGTCCAAAAGCTGATGTGCTGTCTTTTAAGGCCCCTGGTCTTTTTTGAATCTTTGGGGAAACCAAGACTGGGACACACATGAATAGAGTACCTGAAAGCATAAGATAGTAGCTCATTTCCAGCTGCAGCTACCTAACATTGTAATGGTTACAGGTGTATTTCCAGCAAGTATGGATTTTTTTAAATGAGAGTCAATGAGATCAAACTGTAAAATTTGAAACTTAATTCTGCACAGTTTTTATGAAGTGTGATCAGAGTGTGGTCTATTGGTAAGACTACAATGGCAAGGCATGTCAATTATCCGCAAAAAATCCCTTTACTTCCTCACAGGATTTTTTTTCTGCATTAATTATTCTTTATTATAATTCGAAAAAGGACAAAATTACATTTCTCTCTCCTCCATCTTCCTCTCCTCTCCACCTTCCTCTCCATCTCCTCTCCCCTCCCCTCCCCTCCCTATTTGGGAATCACACTGAAAATAAGCTGTGAAGTAGTAAGTAATTAGTACATTTATCAGGTCATCAATTGTAAAGCATTTATCTAAAGCATGCTGCATATGAAAATCTCCAACAATTGCACTGGTATTTGTAGTTTTTGCATAAATGAAGTGATGGGTGCATCTTTATATATATTTTGTGTATACTACTTTCAGTTAAAAAATGTGTTTGCTGATAGAACACTTGAGAAGATTCTCAGACTTGAAAAATCAAGAAAAATATTTTAATTAGACATTAGCTTATATGTATTAGTCTTACAAGTCTTGAATATAACGAAATACAATGATTATTATAAAATATTACTGAACTACCTACCTGCACTAAAATTAAACTAAGATGACACAAACTATGAATTGCTATATTAATGTTTCTGAACCATTATTAACTAATTCCACTACCTACTCATTAGTTACTGAGGCCCAAATTTAATGCAATCACTGTTTTTTATCAAAGTAGCAAAGCATAATAAACGAACAGAGGAAATGAAAGTTTAAGCTCTATTAGTTTAGCGTGGGTTTAAATCATGCTGCCAAATAGATAACTATAGTCATATCATGTTAGCTAAATAGATAACTATAGTCAAGAAGGCTCAGCAAAAGAAATTGAATTCTTAAATACTTACAGTCATACAAGTTTGACTGCCTAACACTGAGTCAGGATTTTGGCTTATCCCTGCGACTGACATTTTTACTACAAAGATCTTTGTTTGGATCCCAATTCTTAAAAAAAATCTAGTTCTAGATGCTTTGTACCTAAATATCAATATGATGTCCTTCTGTTACAGGCACTCCAGAATGCTCCTATTACAAACAGATGGGTTATCTAATACTCATTAGTGCCTCAACCATGAGATTTTGTTGCCATTAGAGTGTAATCAATCAGGAGGGAGAACTATTTGGTGCTTGTCTAGTTCTTTAGTAATTCATTCTCTATAGATCCTCATTAGAATGGAAAATTACAGCTGTAGGAATGTCTTAGTTTCAAGAAGTAGGAGCACTCTTTCCATTTTGTTCCATGTTGTAGGTGATGGATGTGGACATTGGAAGAAAAGCATCAAATGGCTGGTAACTTAATGATTGCATTTTTAGCCATGGGGGAAGTACCCGGCTCTGTACAGCTGTGCTGGTTGCTACTCTAAGTTCTCTAAGCTCTACAGTGATACAAGAGAAGGAACCAAGGCTGAGAATCAGTTACTTTTGGAAAGAATGACATGTGATTTTATGAAAGTTTACAGGAATTGTGGTGTTTATTTCCTTTGCAGACTGTTCTGTGAAAAGGGAAAGAAAAATCAGAAAAATTAGGATATCTTGAAAACTCAAATGTTAGAACTCATGGGATTTCACATTATTTTACTGCAGAGAGCAAGAAAATTGGCTATGATTTTTTACCACTGACATATTATACTATGAATCCACAACTAATAAAATTTAGGGCAAATCTAACTCAACTCTGAAATATGAACAGTGTTTGCATGGTGGAAGAAATGTTCACATTAGGCCTCTGTGCTAGGGTATATGTGTCCTCCAATAGAACCACTTGGTTAGTCTCGAGTGTGGAGAAGAAGAAAGAATGTGTAGGCAGAACAGTTGTCTCACAAAAGACAGGAAAAAATGAGAGTTTTATGTCTCTCTGGCTGCTCTTTGGCTCTTTCCCTGTAATCAAACTTGAACATAGAGATAATCACAGAACTGTATTTCCATAGTGCATCTCTTGGCTCTCCCTCTTGCTGGTCTATATTTCTAGTGGGAAATACAGATCAGGCAAAGAGGCTTTCATAGATTTGAAGAAAGTTCCCTTGCTTGACCAAGGAGTGTGAATGGCTGATAACATGCCAATGTTAGGCCAGACCTATACAGGCCAAATTCAACCTGTGGTGCAACATCGCTAAAGCTGATGGACGTGGTCTAATTTGCATAGCACATGCAGAAGTTTGAGACTTCACTGTTCCTGGCTGTCAGTCTGCTCCTTGCACTGAAGGTACCACCCCAGAGGCAAAGCCAGCCCAGCAAGATAGGGGAGTTTGCATCTTTGCTTATATACTTTTCAGTCTGATGGATTAATGCAAATTCAGCTCCATTGTTCATGTAAATCACAACATCAGGTTTGGAGTGACTAGAGACTTTTACCTTTCTGCTGTCCTTGCTTAAGAGGACAACCTGTCGGAGAGATAGGTAACTTTTAAGGGCAGCAACACTGATTAACACTAATAAACTTGTGGAGCCTTCTCTATGCAAGCTGTACATTTGAATTATTTTCTTTAAGTATTAATGGATCTTCTACATATCTTCTCAAAATTAACAATAGCAAATAATACTTTTGCAATATTCTTAAGGAACAGTTTTTTAGGAAACTCCTGTCTCTTAATGAATACTGGGATGCCTGACCTTGGATTTATATCTAAAGCTATTAGAAATTTGACTGTCTCTAATTGCCACTTTAAGTGATAGTCAGATCATCGTGTCTTGTATATTTAGCAAGTCTAGGTTTTCGGAAGCTGTTTGAGGTCTGACCTTCCTTTTTAAATTACTCAGAATCATTTCACATATCTAATTAGCATGTGAGAAAATAACCTCATTTGACATTAGTCCATTAAAATAACCCATGAAGTTTTGTCTGTTGTTATATTTTACTGCCACGTCTATATGAATCAAAATTCAGAAAGATAATTGCCCTAAACAGAAACTATAAACCAGTGTATCATACAGTGTTTATTGCAGCTTTACCTTGGCCAGGAAATTGTCATGTGTCTCTTCTAAGTAAAAATAAGCCATGGTCTGGAGGGAGAAAGAGGAAAAAAAAATCTGTGCTATGCTTGTAGGAGACACCATTTAATCAGCTAGACCAGTTAATAACTCTTGCTGCCTTTTTTATTTGTCAAGGGCTCAATATTTTTTCAATATGAGGTCTGCTTCAGTGTGCTTTAAATGGCAGTTTATAATTAATGGTACTTGAGCGTGTCTCTTATTTCAAAAATTCATACAACATTCTTGGTTACAATTTATACATGATTTTAAAGTATAATTAACGTTCAGCTTTACAAGATATATGCAAACAGATATGCAAATTTGGAAATAAATATGCAAACATATAAAATGTTGTTGAATTAAGTAGTCCTTAACATTTTTAATGAAATCAATATTTTATTCATATTTTGCATACAATTTTGAGTACTTAGTGATTTGGTAGTTCTTAGACTTTTGTGGACCATGGCTGCAGATTGATTCTCTTGTGGCTCATCTTGTCTTCCAGTCTCCTGAACCTCATACTTTCCTTATGGAAAACAGGAACCAATCCAAACCCCTTTAAATTATTTGGATTCTTTTCAATTACGCTTGGTGATAGGGGTTTGAGATAGTAAACTTAACATGTTACTGAAATAGTTGAAAATAATCTTTATAAAAACTTTCATATTGAATCATATTAAAGGTTTGTCTAGCCCAATATCCTATTTCTAAAAGTAGCAAAATAAAAAGAGAGATATGAAAATATACATCAAGTATATCACCTAAATGTTTTTCTAGCACACAGCTGATTGTGAGTCCAGAAATGCATATGGTGGTTTCTATGCAGTTAGTTACCCTCCATGGAATTCTGGGTACATATATATATGTGTGTGTGTGTATGTATATGTATATGTGTGTATATATATATATGTATGCATGCATGTATGTATATGTATTCTGTCTTTGTATAGGTGTATATAAAAATGAGAAAAACACACACACACATTCTAGGTATATATATGTATATTCTGGATGTATACATCTATTCTGGAGATACATATGTATATTCTGTCCCTGACCGTGTTGGTGACACACCAATTTACCTGCGTCTTTTGAGTGGTAGAGATCCTAAACCCAATTACACTATTATAGATGTGGTCTAGTAAGTGATGAGTGTCTCTTCTCTTCCCTTCCCTCAATCTGCTGATTATGCTGTTACTGCAGTCCAGGGTGATGTGGACATAGACACCAGACATAGTGCGAACTCACTGCTGCAAGCAAGGACATTGCCTCACCTGCCCCAGCCCCAAGAAATGGACCCTGGCAATCCCTGCAGCCCCAGACCTGGAGATTGCCATCCTCTCCTCAGGAGCTGATATAACCCAAATGTTACTTCTGAAGGACATGTAGTTAAGATACCCAGACAGTCAAGGTGTAAAGATGTGGGGAATTTTGTATTTAACTGATAAGACAGAAAAAACCTCAGGGGTCCTGAGAGAAAATCAGGGTTCTGGATGTAGTTGCTAGTAAATAACTAGCTGTTGGTATTGGGAGATTGACAGGTGCTTCACAATTGTCACAGATATGTATGTCATTATAATGTAGCAATAGATTGAACTAGGATGTCATAAAATATTGGTACTTCAAACGACATCCTTTATAGTGTAGTAACACAATGCATGCTGAGGAGAGTCACCACGAACTGTTGAAGGATTTGGTGTTCAAAAGGCTAAAGGCTGAGGTAGCAGGCAAGGTGCAGAGGCGGGTTTCCATTCTGCTTTCATTTCCATCCAAAGCATGCTTTAAGGTTGTACATTGCCGAATTACTGAAAGAATTTCTGCAACTGGAAAAAATTGCTGAAACTGGCTCTTTCTTCAGACACCTGAAGTCCTCCATCTAGGTTCTGTTGTTCGACAGAATGGCTTGGACAAGCATTACGTAGACTGAAGGAATTTGAATACCTGAGCATACAAATGTAAAGTGGATGAGTGTGGCATAGAAAATTGTGTTCAAGTCACAACACACCACAGAATGTACTTATTCAACTTACCGTCTCAGAACCTAAGTGTTACATTTTAAACTTTATATGCTACAGATCCCACAAGATGACCATCAGTTGAAGAGTAAATGTGGTCCCTATCTTGGTTTGCAAGATTACTTATCAAGATCACAGGCCTGGGCTTTAATTCATTTAGAGTTACTACATTAACTTCTTACATACAAAGAGAGCCATGCTGAAGTCTCTGTTGTTGATTATTCAAGACTTGTGCATTTTAATAAAGCTTGTAGATTTGGTCACTTACATTATTTTCAATACAACCTAGAATATATTTCATTTAGTTTACATTGATGCATAGGTAATCAAAATTGTAATTATATTGCTAAAGAAACATCCCTTAAAATTCGACATATAAATGCTGTTTTGATCATTGCAAACTGCTATTTGTGGTGCAGTGTTTTAGTTCTGAGATGTAGAAAAATTTGTCTGCCTTTGCAGGTGCATTCTCAAAATGCTATTTCAGGGCAAGTAGTGCTATACTATTTTTTGAGAGATATTGATTGATTTATTACTACAGGTATAGTGAGTGAAAATCCATACAGCTGCTTCCCTGTACATCTGTGGTAGCTTCAAAGTTTTCAGAGTATAATTGACTGAAAGAAGTCAGAGCCTGATATACTTCGCAAACCGGTGTTCAGAGCTGTGCAACACCCTCTGCCTTCATACCAAATAATGCTGGTCTTTAACAGCTATACCTGTGCACTTGCTCATATGCTTTTTATTCTCACAGCGTATTTCAGTGCTGGGTTCTTGCAAGATTTTGTTTCTGTAGGTTGGATTTCATTTCAGCAGATTGCCCAATCCCCTCTTCCTTTTATTGTAACTGGTTTTTGAATTGTCTTGAATTCACCAATGGATTTACAACAATCTGAAAATTACAATGGCCCCTTACTTGCACAGGGCTATGTGATTCACAAATTTCTTACTAAACTGATACTTCTTTTCCCCTTACTTCCAGCCAGGCAATCTAGAATGCTTTTTAAACCAGGGTAGAGGCAGTAAAATGTGTATACATTGAATCTTTTTCTTCCTGGCACTCCATCACTTGGAAAGCAATCTGAGGCTTTTCCATAAGCTGGTGTATTGGCAGTAACTTAAAAAACCCCAAAAATATAGAAACATGATTTTTGATTATGCTATAAAGTGGAATTGTTTCCTTCAGGGAGGCGGAAGGACATGCCAGCTGGACTTTATATGCTGGCTATTAGAAAGCTTTAGGAGCCAAAATTATAATTAGCTCACTCATATTGAAATATGTTCTCCCTAGCTGTTTTATTTTTTTGCCAGAGCCTGATGCAATTCCTGAAAGTTGCAGTTTCCCTCAGCACGGGAAATATTCGTCATGCTGTTGGCATTAAGCAGGCACCTGTGCAGTGGCTGTTGCAGTGCTTGCAGGAAGAGGCAATGTGTCTGCTCCTTGGCATATTTCGGGGGGTGTGTGTCTGCAGGGCTTGGTGCACAGGGTGTGCACTGACTGGGACCGCTCCGTGCACCAACTGCAGGGATCAGTGCTCCAGGCAGAGTGGGCACAAATCACTCAGAATTGCAGGAAATGCTTTCTAGAAGCAAACTGGGAGAAAAGCAGGGCTAGCTCCTCAACAAACCATCAGTGCAAGAAAGTTGCTTGTATTTCAGCAGCACCTAGTTTGATGTGTTATAAAGTAGTTCATGAGAGATCCCACTGAGATCCAGGTGTCACCTATACGAAATTACCATTGCACACTGTACCATTAAACATTTTGTTTTGTTTTATACAAAAGACTCTTATCCAACTCTCCATTTTACTACTTTCTTCGCAAAGAATGACAAACTTTCCTTAGGAACATCATTTAGTTTAGATAAGAGACTCACAAAGTTCTAACATTGGGGAAAAATGAAGAGGGAGTTCCGAGTACAAGATTTTATGTCCACGCGAGAGCCACGCACCATTGGCAGCCGTGGTTCAGCCGGCTCTCGCCGCAGCCGTGGTTCAGCCGGCTCTCGCCGCAGCCGTGGTTCAGCCGGCTCTCTCCGCAGCCGTGGTTCAGCCGGCTCTCGCCGCAGCCGTGGTTCAGCCGGCTCTCGCCGCAGCCGTGGTTCAGCCGGCTCTCTCCGCAGCCGTGGTTCAGCCGGCTCTCGCCGCAGCCGTGGTTCAGCCGGCTCTTCCCGCAGCCGTGGTTCAGCCGGCTCTCTCCGCAGCCGTGGCTCAGCCGGCTCTTCCCGCAGCCGTGGTTCAGCCGGCTCTTCCCGCAGCCGTGGTTCAGCCGGCTCTCTCCGCAGCCGTGGTTCAGCCGGCTCTCGCCGCAGCCGTGGTTCAGCCGGCTCTTCCCGCAGCCGTGGTTCAGCCGGCTCTCTCCGCAGCCGTGGCTCAGCCGGCTCTTCCCGCAGCCGTGGTTCAGCCGGCTCTTTCCGCAGCCGTGGTTCAGCCGGCTCTTCCCGCAGCCGTGGCTCAGCCGGCTCTCTCCGCAGCCGTGGTTCAGCCGGCTCTCGCCGCAGCCGTGGTTCAGCCGGCTCTCTCCGCAGCCGTGGTTCAGCCGGCTCTCGCCGCAGCCGTGGCTGAGCTGGCTCTTCCCGCAGCCGTGGCTTAGCCGGCTCTTCCCGCAGCCGTGGTTCAGCCGGCTCTCTCCGCAGCCGTGGCTTAGCCGGCTATTCCCGCAGCCGTGGTTCAGCCGGCTCTCTCCGCAGCCGTGGTTCAGCCGGCTCTCTCCGCAGCCGTGGTTCAGCCGGCTCTTCCCGCAGCCGTGGTTCAGCCGGCTCTTCCCGCAGCCGTGGTTCAGCCGGCTCTTCTCGCAGCCGTGGTTCAGCCGGCTCTTGCCGCAGCCGTGGTTCAGCCGGCTCTCTCCGCAGCCGTGGTTCAGCCGGCTCTCTCCGCAGCCGTGGCTTAGCCGGCTATTCCCGCAGCCGTGGTTCAGCCGGCTATTCCCGCAGCCGTGGTTCAGCCGGCTATTCCCGCAGCCGTGGTTCAGCCGGCTCTTGCCGCGGGCAGGGCCAGGCAGAGCAGCTGTCTTGGCGTTCGCAGGGTGTGCACGCACAGTCCGGCGGGGCCTCCAGGGCGCAGAGTGCTCTCCCCGCGCTGCAGCCGGGCACCCCGCAGGACCCAACAGAGTTTTAAAGAGTACTAAATAAGTTTCTCGTATTTATTATTTAAACGTAAAACCCTGTAGTATGTTCATGAATTGATTAACTCATTTTATGGACAGTCTCCCTTCAGTCTGAATTCTCCAACTGGTTTTGAAACTGATTCTTTGCCGACACAAGAAACACACGGAGAGTCATATCCTTGCAACCGCAAATCACTAAAGGTATTTTGGTAGGCAAGAAGAAGAAATTCAAAGTTAGAGTAGAAGAAGGAGCTGAAAATTAATGGACTACTTACTTTGAAGTTTGAAGGCAAGTAGTTAACATTACTCTATGAGGCTGATAGTAATCCAGGAAGTTTCTCTCCTTAAAATGCTCTTTGTTTGTCATCTGTTGAAAGATTAGGGAAAGAAATTATTCTTATAATGCTTGAGTTGAAAACTTTCTTACTAATATTAGTAATATTCAAAGGGGCAGTTTAAGGCCCATTTGACTTCTTAATTAACAGATATCCTGTATCGTAGTTTTGCTTAGATTCCTGAATTCATGCAAGTATCAATTACCATCTCTAACTCTGCTTTTTTCACATAAGAAGAATGAATGCTGCAGAGTGTGCTACTACCAGATAATACTGAGTCCCTGAACAGAGTGAAATGTTTAGAATTAGAACTCCAGAAAGTAAGCATGAAGTTGTATTACTTGAAAATTACTAGAGTTTCCATGGTGAAAAATGTAGAAGGATTGTAATACAGCTTGTAACATCTATAAAATATTTTATTTTGGTGGACCATTTTCTATGTTTTGAAATCAATGAAAACAAATGAATGGAATGTGGTAACAAATATGAATGGGGTAAAAACTTGAAACCTTTACTGCTTGAAAAAAGGGAGTACTCAGTTTTTCATGCTTCATGTTCTGTAAAGTATTAGTAGCTAAACTGTAAAATCTTAATTTTCCTGTGAGTTATTCAGTGACATACTTGCAAAGGTAGTATCTTTTCTTTCTCTTTAAAGCTGGATGTGTCTTATAAAAGCAGTTGCTTTCCACACTTTTAGTTGACTTATATCTTCATAACTTAGCTAACCTATTTTTTGGAACTAGTTTTGCATTAAATACATGATGCCACAGTCATTCTCTTGGTTGTACATATTTTCATAAGACTGCATGTTGCCAAAGTAATTCTGATTATACTTTCAAAAATCTCCAGTAAGCAAAATGTGGTGGTAGCAAATACCTGTTCTGTGCTTTTGGAGGAAATACACATATCTGAGGAAAGGAAGTTTGTATGTGCTTGAGACCTGATTAAAGCTCTTTTGTTTAGTGTAATAGTACTGATAAGCACTGTTGTGCTACGTCCCTACTGATTTGTTACAGAACAGGAAATGTAAACAAAGATCAGTTTAATCCTCCCAATTTAAGTGCAGTGCTAGGCCTTGTTAGATTCCTACCTCTTGTTTTTATGTAGGTAAGCCAAGATATACAAAGGAAATACATGTTTCACTAGGCCTACTTGATCTGAAGTGAGTTTGCTTTGAAATTATTTTGGTTTTTGAAATTTGTTTGCTTTGCTGTCTTTGCCTAGAGTACCTGTAGTCCCAAGGGTACTCCACCAGCTGAGGATATCTCTACTGCAGCAGTTAATGAATGTTTGATGCATGGACTTACTTTTTGACAATACACTTATCTTAATGACCTATTGTGGACCTCAAAGTAAAAAACACCGTCCTCCTCTAATATTTCAAGAAGATCATTTGCAAACTCTGGCTGATGGTGACCATGCCATAGGAGGCAGTAGGAAGTGTGTTATGCTTCCTTCATATATAGGTGGTTAAACATTAGCAGTTACCAAAAATAGCATTATATGTATGTATACAGTGAGAAAGAAACTAGAACATTTTGTGGGAAAAAATAATGTAAGAGTGGAAACTGTGACACAAGAAGGGTAAAGGTACCCACCCATTCAGAAGTTCCCTGTATCATTTGATGGCTTTAGTACAGAGAAGTGGCTGTGTGGTATAAAAAACTGTTGTACCTCTGAACTTACCATTGAATAAAGAATCCTCAAAACCAAAAAAATGAGACCTATGAATAAATGAATAAGCAATGAGCTGTCAGCTGTAAAGAAGCAATGAAAAACTAGAAAGAGAGAGAAAAATGAAGAGGAGTTGATGCTAAAAAACAAGGTGCCAAACAAAATCTGAGTCTTTCAGATTGGTATGAGCAATAATCTCTAGCCCCTCATTAGCTCCATATACAGTGCATGTTGTCAGAGTCCTTTGGTCCTACATTAATTTACAAAGTATTTTGACAAACAATTTGTTCTTTCCACAAGATGTGCCAGTGGAGACAGAGAAGGGAGGAAGCCATGTCTAGGAGCACTCATGTAATAAAGGCACAAAATACAACCAAGGGTTCTAAAAGTTTATTGAAATGCATTTCTCATATAATGATCAACAGTCATTATTCCTCCTAGGACTTCTATAGATCACCAAAGAACATAATTTTCTAAGTTCAGCAACTATTTATATGTGATACTAATATTACAGAGACAAAAAATGTACTTCATTCTTTTTATGCAGTTCAAGTGACATTGAGGAGAAACCGTGCAATTATTCAGCTGTATTTACACCATTAGGAAGCTTGTTCTGGATCACAGGTAAGTCAGATAAATATTTTGGCTTTGCATATTTGGGTACAGAGCCTGTGGTCAGCAGTTGGTATTTGGCATGCAACTGCCTACTTTATCCATTTTTACGCACCAACTAATTTCCTTGATGTAGGGATTTGGGGATGAGGAAATAATTTCATAAATTATAAGCAAAAAAAAAAAATCTGTTTCATCTACTTCATTCTGGATAGCCATTGCATAAAAACTGTCAAAAACATATTGCTCCGGGTTCATCCCTGCTGCAGTTCCATTGATTACAGTGGAGTTAAATCAAAGATAAATCTGTCTGTTCAATTTAAATCTAATGATTGGTTGAAAAGTCGGGGGGAGAGCCCTGTCTAAATCCAGGGCTGTTTTATCCTTGTGTCAGCATTTAATTCCATTTGCATATAAGCCTATTTCCCTTCTCTAAATTTAATTTGTTAGAGCTTGGCCCTCAACAACAACAGCAACAACAAAGTAATTGCATGCACTATTGGGCAATGGTGCCAATACAGCATGTGCTATAAAAATGTCTCATGCAAATGTATAAAATGTAGGCATTAGTGACACTCTGCCTGGTAACAGGTATCTCGATATCTGAAAAAAACCCCCAACCTTGTGCTACTTCTTGGACACATGACATCTAATAATACACATATGAAGAAGCCTTTTTTAAATATCAGGTATTAATTGTGGCCATTTCACCAAAGGAAATAAGATATCCATGTCTTGTATGACCAATAGGAACATTGTAGAGTTTCACTGTGGTGAGACAAAACTGGCTGAGGCTTAGTTCTCAGGCTGCATTAGATACCATCTGTGACTTTGCACAAGGTACTTTGCAGTGTGACTTAGCAAGCTTGTTTTAAACTGGGGAGGAATGGTTGACATTGTCACAATATACCTTGTTTATTTAGCTGCTACACTCCACTGCAGTTCTATTTACTGTGTTCTCATATCACCTAGCCTCAAAACACAGAGCCTGATCTTCACTGAGACCTTTCACCTGGCCATTTTTGAATAGAAAGACTTTTCTTGTTGAACTTGACCTGATCAACAGTCATTTCAATTCAGCTGTTCTTCCAAAGGGAATGCTACCTGCCTTAAGTTGATGGAATCCTTTATTCTCCTTTTCCCTACCCTAAATATTTGATTGCACCCAAAGGGGAAACACTCAAATCAAAACATTTCATAGGATTTGAGCTTTTTCTTTCTGCTTTAGACCCCAACTTTTTCATCATACATTCTGATTCACTACAACTAATCATGGTCATAGATTCTTATGTCTTGTCAATTTTGCACAACTTCATGATCTGTTGAGAAGAGGTCACTTCAGTTTCACCATTTGTGGAAATAAGACACTGTTGCTGAGGGGTAAATATATTGACCTGGGGCACTATGCAATTTTGTGCAAATAAGGAAGCCTGTAAGAGAAGCCAGATTTTCTGAATTAGGCCTGCATGATGTGGGACTAAGGCCAATCTATACTCACTCACAGAGAGTGGAAAATAAGCACACATCTTCCCACTTTCTGATCTCTGTGTTAGGATAAATCAGGTTATTTCCTAATGTATCAGATCTTTTAAATGCACATTGTTCTTCATGTGGACAGGAAAGCCCACTATTACCCCTGTTACTTGCTCCCATTACCTCTTGATGCACTTGCAGCCTATCCTCAGTAGGATTAGAAGGCACTCAGGACCTTTCAGGAGGCACTTACCACTTTACAGGATTAGGATAAGCCTGCCTTTGATGTTTTTGTGATCATACCCATCTGTCATAACTGAACATGGTGAAGTAGGCTTTATTTTTATTTAATGTTCTAATTATATTTAAAAGGTCAAATATAAAAATGTATTTTCTCAGTTTGCCTGCTTTTCTTCAAAAAATCAGTGAGGATATGTTGTTTTTCAATACATATGCTAATGTTCAAAAAGTAAAAAAATCCCGTGGTTGGAATCAGCAAATAAAGATATGTGATTTCACCTGTTTTTAAGGTTTAACAATTGTACTCCATGTCACAGTCCTTCCTCTTCTTCCATCCATATATTCATTACAAATGTCAGATAAGGCTAATCCTTCATGTGACATTACTACAGATGGTTACATTGGGGACTTAAACCAGATGCTGATAGTCTGGATAATCTGGATAAAAGCTGGTAACCTAAAACAAATCCATTTTGTGTATTACTCATACTAACAGTTAAGATATATATAAAATCTTTATTACCCTTTAACACTTTACATAACTCTTTTGCTTTCCTCTTTCTATACTTTAGAAGTTTTTATTTTGGAGAGGATTTTTCTTCATCTCCAACTGTCCTTCTACCTCAGCTCAATCATGCATGTATGTATGTAATAAACAAAATTTAGGGAGGGGAGAGACACTTCTAGATGAGCATGAATACTAAATTTATCTTTTGTTTTAAAATTCCCATTGGTTTGAAAATTGGCATTTTTCAACTGGCGCTCCTGGAAAGTAACTTTAATTTACTTTCATAAAAAGAGGTTTAATGAAAGTATTAGCAGTAAAAAAGGAACTCCGTCTGTACTTTTGAAGAGTCTTTGAAATTCAGTGTTTAGAATGGGAGCTGATAGGGACATCTTCTGCTGAGTGGCCTAGACCTCTGACTAGACTTGGGTGTTTGGAACCCATATTTTTCTGTCTATTTAAGAACAGAGATATCCTATCTTAGATGGGATTTACTCTGAATATTATGTATATGTTTATTCTTTCATTTACTAATGAAGTTTGTATTCTGAACTGGGGATTCACAAAGACTTGTTGGTCTAGGAAGAACTCTGTGCATGTTTTAAGCAGCTAATTATTTACATGGGAAATTCTGTGACATAAACATACTTACCTCCAGAAATGTAGACAGCACTCAGAATGTGTCATATTGTGCCATATATTATTCTATATTCTCATGAAACAGAAGGATTCCAGCATGTGATAGATTTAACTGAACAATACACTGGCTGTTTAAATCTGAGATTGAGAGACTTCAATTTTAAAGTAAGCAAAACAGTGAAGTATGGTTCTTACAGGGGCAAAAATATGATGATGACTAGAGGCCAGGCTCTCAGCTGGAAATGTCTAAATAAAAGATACCATTCTGACACCGTTCCCCTTCACTTCCCAGGGCTTTTGTACTTGTGTTTGAGATGAAGTATAGGAATGTGAATTTTTATTTTATTCCTGGTTGGAAGACTCCAGCAGAGGAAAAAGGAGAGAGGAAAGAAATGTGCAGTGTTGCATCTACTGTCTAGATCCTTCCTTGCCTACCTATGACTATCACTCAATGCTGCCCATGACTAGAGGAATCGGAGAGGAAGATACTAGGTTATTTTTTGTAGCTTAGCATAATGCTATTTTGGGCTCTTTCAACTGTATTATTTTTTATTTATTACTAGGCTGTGCTTCTAAGCTGGTCACTAGTCTGGAAGTACAGGAAAGTAAGTTTACCAAACACCTGAGCTATGCAATTATTGTGTAGCTTTTCATTTCTTGCTTAGCACACTTGAGATTTAGATTAGGGTATGCAACTTGAGCGGGTCCCCATACAGTAAATGATCTAGGGTCTAATCTGATCTCCCTTGAATCCAGTGAGCTATGAGGGCAGTGGTCTGGAGTATGGTTCACAGAGCATGGTTTCTCTGATTTGCTCCTAAGCTTGTTTTGCTCCTAGTGTGTACAAGAACAGGTAAAGAAGTCAAGGTCCCTGGTCAGTCCCTACTCAGTGTAGTATTGAGGTTTGAATATTGGGATTTCATACAGCCTTCTGTTACCAGTCAAAGCTCTCAGCTGGACAGTCCTTACAGTCTTTAGCAGCATATCCAGTCGCTAGTAATGACTACATCTCTCAGAGTCCTTACTGTTTCACTGATTCTAAAAGTGTATAGATCACACCATTGTCTTAAATTAACACAGTTCTACTGAAATCAACAGAACCCAGATGTCTTACACTAGTCAAAAACCTTGATCCTTCCCTTCATGTATACAGTGATACAGCAGTGAAGTATACTGCTCACTGTGAATCAAATAATTCTCAACAAGTTGCTGAAAATGTTTAGAAGTGTAGTCTGCCATTACACCTTAGAGCATACTGCAAGGATACATGGCACAAACCTTCTGCAAGATGAGTAAAGACTTACTGTCCAGGTATTTTCTTTTGTTAATATACTGTTTTCAAATACCATCATAATTGTTGTTCATTTTGAGATCATAAACCTTTATTGTGGAAGAGAAGGTAAATACTTTGGTCTGAAAGGTTAGCCAAAGGAAGACAAATTATTGCAAAAGATGTGAAAAGGTGAGAGGTGAGTAATTACAAGAAGTATTGCAAGCAAGGAACCAAACTCCTACAGTTATGTGTTTTGCAGCAAATGCGGTCTTGGTGGGCTGATACACATCACGCTAAATGTTATAATTGTGATAATGTTATTTTAGTATTTGGTAATTAAAGAGTGGAAGCAATAACTGGATCTAATTGACAGCAGTTATTTGACGATAACTTTTTAAATGTAAATTTTTAGATTGTGACTTTTAACAGTAGCAGTTCCTTGATCATTTATTTTAGAGGCTTACAAAAAATATAAAAATAGAGTAACATTCTATTATTGACCATATAGATGTGGTTGAAAGACCTATGCATGGGGCAGTTATTTTGCTGCCATCTGTTCCTTCTTAGAGGAAATGCCCAATTCAGCAGAGCTATTTCTTTGCGTGTTGTAGGCCTGGAAATGCCATTTCAGCACTATACAGTCTGATTCATCAAGAATGAAACATCACTTTCAGAAATGCTGTTTAGTGGAGTGTGTATGTATGGAAATGATGTCCTGTTATAGAGAGGGTCCTGGGTTATGGGTATTTTATGATCCACATATCTCTAATTCATCTTTTGCTTTTGAAACATAACACGTGTTCTAGCTGCACTGATACAGGTTCTTGCTTATTATAGTTAATGGATTATTCATCCTCTTTGTCCTTGACATAATCCTAAGTATGTGCATAAAACTCAGATCATGTTGCCCGTAAAAACCAATCAGCCCAGAGTTCTTCTGCAAGGTGTTGAACATTCACCCAGAGCAGATGGTAAAGATAATGTTTAATAAAGAGTTAGAGGATTAGCTGGAACAGAAATAAGCTAAGAGAAAGGGATAATTTCATTTCATGTGAAACTCCATGACATTTCATGTACCCAAGGACTGATTAAAATTATGCCAAAAGCTGCTCTTTTTTGCCAGTTTGTCCTAATGCTGACCCTGCTTATGTTGTCAGCTGTTGTATCTGCATGTGCTATTTTACCACTTTCTGAATAACTCAAAGAAAGCTCTTCTGATTCTCCAGTGGCTGGCAAAAGTAATTCTTAATTAAATAGGAAGAGGAGAGATGATAGGATTCTGCTAACTGTGATGAATATATTTAAGCAACTGATACCTCAACAGAGGTTTAGAAGAAAAGCTTTATAGGTCATTTTAAACATAAATAAATTTTAAATGGTAGTTTTCATAATGCGCAGAGTTAAGCTTTGGTTTGCCTTGAATATTTAGGTGCTGGATGGAATATTTAGGAGCAGGAGATAGCCCATAAATAATTTTCAGTCTTGTTTTAGGAAAATTTATTTTTGCCATCAAAAAAGTAGTGGAATAAGAAAACCTATAGATTTTTGCATATTGCATAACATTTGTGATGAATGTCAGGCTGTTCTTTAATAAGGCTTAATAAAGGAAATTGAATAAAACAAGTCAGAAGCAAGTATTTTTAGTTAAGGTATTTCTGGATCCATGGTTGTCTGCTATAAATTTAAGATCTATAAATCAGAAACTCTGACAAAGTATGGCAGGCATGGCTGCTGCAGAAGCAATGTAAGTGGAATTTACCTGTAAATGCAGTGTCCTTTTGTCTGAACAAAAAATTTAAATTATTTGAAGCTGTTCTCATAGATAAATACATGTTCTTTTAAGAAGACGTTTTAGAATGGTTGGTGAATGACAAAAGACAACTATTTATCCTAATGGTTATGGCACAAGAGCAGAACAGGATCAAAATCCAAACTATTAACTTTCTTCACTGAGACTCAGTGGTCACTGAAGCATAAACCCAGATGTGAACATCTCTGGACTCACTCCAGCTGAAGCTTAAAGCTCTGATCAATCTTTAATGGTAGAGCTCTGTTAGCTGCTTCTGTAATGCGGGAAGACAAAATTATTCTAGAATCAACATAATGGCATTTGCGCTGAAGTGGGCCAAAGCCAAAACCTTTGAAAGACTCTTGAAGTTTAGTGGCTTGGGTAATATCACTACCTAGTAGTTCCAGAATTCAGCTGAAATCTTAAAACTTGCTCTGCATTTTCTAGCCATTTCCTGTGCTTAAGATAGTGTTTGGCTCCCTAAGATAGAGGCCCTAAAGTCATCTTCTGCCACAAATTATTCCCAACTTAACTTATGCTCCTGTTGTTTCTCTAATGAATTACTTTTGAAAATATTTCATTTGGCACTTCAAACAGCTGACTCTATTTAAAATAGTCTGGATTAACATAAAAATAGCAAGACACAGTTAAGAATGAACTGGAAAAAAATGAAACCTTAATTTCACTGACAATAATTGTAAATATTTTATTAAAAGATGCAGGTTTAGCTGACTCCTGGTTGTGAAACAGATTACTGTAAAACTTACTTCCAAATTTCCTTCAGTCTCCTAAATGCTTGTCCATACTTCATTGTAGCCATCTTTTGAAATCACAGTGGCAAGAATAAAGCTCTAGAAGTCTGTCAGCTGATACACAGAATCAGAATCAGATAGTGCAGCTCAGCAAGAAGAGAGGGTCATATCGCACAGCTGAGATGAGACATCGATAAGTCTAAAGCAAGTTAGGGTTTTATCTCAGCTTAACCTTGAACCAGATGCCCTTTCCAAAGCCCTCCCTTCCGCCCTCAACCTGCCCCCCCATGTTTGTAGTGCACTACAGCTGTGCTGTAACAAACAGCTAGAATTAACAAAATGGAGATGGGAAAAAGGCAGCCTTAAAAAGGGTATTTTTCATTCAAAACATGTTTCTTAAAGTGCGCAGATAGAAATAAATTGATTGACCGAATTTTGAAATAGAACAAGAGATTTAGGTATGAAAGAACTTTTTCTGTTTAGCACTTTGTGTTAGAATAATGATAGCAATGAGATGTATTGTGAAACGAAGTATTTATTTACCTGCTCATGTTTTAAGTTTAAATAATATTCCTGCCACAATAAACCCCAGAAATTATGATCATTGAGGAGTGGGTAGGTGTTCTAATTCTTTCCCAGATTGTGAATGATTAACATACAAGTAATTTCTCCCAGCACTCACAATGTTGTTCACCTTGTAAGTCCCTTCAGTTACTCACTCTCCAGCCTGCCAATTAGTGTGCTCACATCATCCTCAGATAATGCTTTTTCACCCCCCCCCCCATCTATATTTTTTTGGTCTTGGCAGGGAAATGTCAGAAAACAAGCTTTGTTTTGATTTCTTCTGCTTTGTTTTTCTCAACTGCTGCCTTTTCAAAAGCTTACAGAAATCAAATGTACAGGGCTGCTTTTTAATTCCCATCTTATCTGTAGCGGTTTCCTAGCTTGCATTCTCCATCTATAATGTCTCCTTTAATGGGGTCTCTGTACTTCTTTTCTCGCAAGGTGAACACTTCCTTAATTTTTCCATCTGAATTATACACTTGTACTTAAGAGATTTTTGGGTTTTGGTAGCTTTGGGGTAGGTGAGATTCTGCCACTAAACATACCACATTTTGGATGCATTTCTTGTGTGCATAGTTTTTGCTCTTGACTTGGTCAATAAAAAATCTTTTTTTTTCCTCTAAGGCTCTTATATTTAAATGCATTATTTCTTTTTTCATTGTTAGATGCCTGTCCAAAGGAAGGTTAAAGTTACGCTTGAATATCATGAGACAGTAATTCTTTTAACAGAAAACCCACAGATTATTTTTGGCCCAATGTAATTCTCTCTGGAACACACCCTTGTGAAGATAATACTTGTGATGATATGTGCTTTTCTGTAGCAATAGTTTTATTGGCAAATGCAATGTTTTGCTTCCTAGTTACATCAGTGGGTTTTAATAAACAGATATCATGCAGCTACAAGAAACTATCTAATGACATTTCACAAACTGCTTTTCCCAACAGGAAAGAAAGCCAGTAGCAGCCAAAGTCACTGCTTTTCATTACAAATATTCATAATTTTTATCTCATTTTAGGCTAGGGGATCTCCAGAATGACACGGTATACCACATTTGTCCAAAACTCCGAGTACAGCTAAATTTTCATCTCTAACTTCCGAGGTCCCTGCTGAAGATTTACTTTAACTGTCTTACCAGGTCTGATGTAAGTTCATACCCAAGTTCATACTCAGTCTGTAGCTGCAGTTCTATATCCAGAAGAATAACCACAATGACTTAGTTCCTGCTGCTAGGTTATTGCTGCACCTGTGACTTCTTAAATTAGCCACAGCTGGACTAGCTGGGACCTACCAGCTGCCAGTGGGGAGTGGCAGTCTGCTCCAGGAACTCTCCAGCTTCTCTCTCATTTGCTTTTGAATGGAAAAACAGCACTGAGGCAGGAGAAAGGGCAGGGGCAAACTCTGGCTCTCTTTCCTCTCGTATGAAATAACCTTTACTCAGTTTAAGCTGAGTCAAAGCCATGTTTTAACACCCACTTTCCAGAAAAATGTTTACATTTCTGCATACTGCAGAAGTATAATCGACAAACTCCCTTCTTAATTGGGAAGATCTCCCAGTCACCTGGAACTAAACTGTCATTTTTCACCACTTGTGGCTTCTACTTTCTCCAGATAAGCAAAAAACCCCAAAACAAAATGTAAACTGGTGTAGAAGAAGAACTGGAAAAATCCCATTATAAAAGAGATTTGAAAGGACTGGTGTTTTTTCCATCCAGTAAATAATAATTTCTTTTAAAAAAAAGCACGTAACAGAAGGGAAGAGTCACCCATCTGCTCTACCCTTCCTTAGATATCCTCTTCTGGAAAACTGTATAAAAGAGGAATGAATTATATGCTTTAAGGATGCCCTTCATTAGCATAATTAGAGAAGCAATACTGTCTTCTGCTCTCTTCTGAGACAACACCTATCACCTGGCTTGGCTTGGCTTGCCTATGCAAGTCACACTAAGCTGGCTGCTACTTTTGCTGCTGAGAACATCGAGAAGCTGGACACAGGAAACATTGGAACACCACGTTTTCTAGTAACATCATGTTTTTCAACCTCCTTTCATAAAGAAAATCTAGAAATTGCTTCAGGTTTTCAGCAAAGAGGGGTAAGATGCAAAATGTATTCCTATTCCCCCGAGATTAAATTAGTGGGTAGAAAGGGTTGTCTGATGCCTTGCTTTTTGTAATTGCTAATTAAAGAAAATGAAAGGAAATGTTTTGTTTTAAACAATCGTATCTCCTTTTGAATTTGGGCAGATGTGTCTATATGAAAATCAAACATAGTATTTCCAATGCGTGTAAATCCAAGTATAATACTTTTAATCTTTACCAGGTAAGTGTTTACTGGGGACCCAGATTCATTCTATTTCCTCAGCTGTGCTCTTGTTGGTATAATAGACCTGTTTGTGACATTAAGTGTGGTGGATTTGATTTTGCTTCAGCTTGACATTTCATGGCACTAAGTGTGAAAAATTACATCCTCAATAAAGCTTTCCTTGGTGGAGCTCTTGGAGACAACAATAATACCTTCTCATGCTAATTGGAACCTGTGTGATGGCAGAGTGGTTGCTTCACTATACTTTTTGAGTCTTTGACACTTAACCCTGTTGCCATCAGATGCTAAAGATAAGAGCGAAGAGTAAAATATATAAAGGAGAACTAAAAAGTCTACCTATTGGTTTTGTGTACATTTAAGTGGCATTATTTAACCAGGTCCGTTGTCTTGCAAATCAAATGAAAATGAAGTGAATGGAGGATAGGTGGAATAGGTATATCTATCATTGCTAATTAGACTAGGATTTCTTTCTATTGAAGCTACAGGAAGTCATGTAAATAGGGGATGGTTTTCAATAATTTTCAATGTTTTCAAAATGTATATGTTCACATGCATACATGTCTAATTGTCAAGCATGATGGAAGTTTGTAGAGACTGATCGCCTTGTGAATCAATAACAATGAAGCCTTGTCATTATAAAATTGAAAGCCTTGGATTACAAATCAAAGTAAATGAGGGCAAATTAAGAGTTAATGTATGGCAAGGTTGCTTAAGATCAAGAGTGCAGTCTGTCTTTTAAAGAAATACTGGTCTTATTGAGGCAAAACTTGGTGATATCAACACATGGCATTGCCATGCAGAGAAAAGATAAATTTAGATTGAATGATTTCTCAGTTAAACAGGGACCAACAGGGAGTTTATAATAAAACAATTTACACTCACTTTGGAATATGACAATGGCAATTTTTCTTGTGCTGAAAACAAACCATTACTGATGTATGTTTGTGACCCAGCAGGAAGTTTTCTAATGCAGACTTTCCACATCTATCCAGTACTAGATGTAATTTGTCCAACTTGTGTAGCAGTGTATAATACCATGTATTATTACTCTTGTCACATTTTCCTGTCATGGTGAAAAATTTAGATTTGTTAGGAATCCCCCAGAAGTGACATATGTCCTTCAGCCTTGAAAGTTTAGCTCTTAATGAATTAAAGGCTTAAATTCACTTGTCTGTTTTTAGGTTTCTTTAAAAATATTTGTGGTGTAATCTCTGACTCTAAAAAATTTATCAGGTAGCATTTTGACATATGTAATAGCAATTTTTCATTCACATACTCTAATGTAAATCAGGAGGGGTTCCTTTGTCAGTGCCGTAAATCAAGGTGAAAGAACTGACTTCCTTTTTACAGAAAATTTTAGTTGCATTTAAAATTCCTGATACTAGAAGTATTTATATTACTTGTGCCTTATTTTAGCAGTGTAACAGAGGGAAAGGTTGTCAGTATTTCTGATCTAAATTGAAGGCCTCAAGTTTCTGTCCACGAGCAATACATAACCATACTGTTATGGTTACAGCCAATCCCATACAAGATTGATACCGTCAGTAGACCTCATGGACAGAGAATTGCTTGTAAGGTCAACCAAACTCTCAGGTGATGTTCAGGATCTCATCAGATCAGAATGAACTATCGGTGCTCCCTAGCATTGGGCAGATATGTTTCTAAGACTTCCTTGCTGAATGAGATAATACTGATACAGCTGATTCTGAATGAGAGAAACAGCAGGCATTTACAAGATTGGGATATTGAAGAGCTGCCCATCTAAAGCAATGCTGTGGTTCTTCAGTATTGGTGTGCACCATTGATTTATGGGAGAAAAGTTAGCAGAAATTAATTGTCAAGTATTGATAATTGCACTGAAATTTCTGTGCAGGCCCAAGGGGAACACATTCTTCTGATTTCTAGATTATATATAGCAACATCTTGATGCTATTATGTTGATTACCACTTTGCAATTGGTATGTCTTAGCACAGGAACATAACATTCCTAATGAGATATAGCAATAATTTACCTGTCACAAAATGATCTTTTTCCTCGGAAGTGACAGTGTCTTACCATTACAAATATGTCCCCGTTGACTAAAGCACTGATGAATACGGGTTTAGCATTATCATATTAGATATTTATGCCATTTGATGAAGTGTAGAACTTGATCTGGGTCAAAACTATTCATATAGTGCTTGAATCCTGGAGGTAGTTAAGGCAGTGAAGACATCTTTTCTCTTTTTCTCCTGGCGCACAGAAGGCTTGAACTACTCAGGAAATAGCTGGGGCAAATGGAGGGATTTTTCAAAGGAGAGTAGAAGAGTTAAGCATTGCAGTCTTAATGTAAGTTTTTGTAAGCAATTCCTTTTGGAATCTGAGCCATTGTTCGTGTAAGGCTCAGTTTTGTACTCGGTCTTTAGGCTTTGAGCCCATAAATTTATGTGGGATTAATTTTAAGCATGTGAGCCTGTGGACTTCAATAGGCACATGTGTATGCATTTTCAGAAACAGAGCTGTAGGAGAGATTCCCATTTATTTTGATGGGAGTTCTGCCTGAATGCAGTTTGAACTCTTGTGTTACTAAAGCCGTTCTTTTACACTCCAGTTGGACTGTTGTGACTAGGGAAAAGTTAATTCAGTGAGAGAAATGTGTATTGCAAGTTTTGCCACACTTACAGAGGAAAACTGTTTTCTTACTGCTGAATTTCCTTAGTGATGTAGAGTTAAGTTTACTTCATAACACATGGAGTAGCTGATACACAGTTTAATGTCAATATTATCTAAATTCTGTACTATTGTTTTTGTATTATTTTGCTTCCTATGAGTGTGATTGAAGAGATGGTACAAATCTTCAAAATACACATTTTATGTGTAGTGATATGCATGACTGTGAATTATTTTATAACCATTCTATCATTTTTAAAAGTACTGCATAGCATGGTATTTCTTTGCTGAGTTGTGAGTTTTGGTCATTTTCTTACAAAATCAGTGAGGATGACTTTCAATACTTTAATAGGGTAAAGCTATTGACCAGATACTAGAATTGTGTTTGAATTGTGCATATAACTGCTGGTCAAACCCTAATGACATTATGTAGCTCAAACTTACAGAATTTTGAAGTCAGTTTTTAATACATATTTTAAGATTGAGGTTACTATTTTAACGTAATACCACAAATCCTGCATATTGCTTTGCAGGATCTAATGGAGACCTGGGCTTTAAAGTGTGGTATTATTTTGTAGTGCTTCACTTACTGGCATGAATCTACATATTGCAGTATCTGAATAAAACTGGGTTTTCTGGTGAAAGAGAGTCTTAAGGTGCAAAATTTTATATATTTTGTGAATGGTGCATGAGAGCTTGTGAACTACCTTTCAGCAGTGCAATGTCTGTAAGCAGGCAGAGGGCAGGGATTGAGATCGATAGTTACAGGACTTTGGACACATTGGAGCCATGCACCAAGGTTCCAGTGTGCACTTCACCTACAGGACTGGGTATGGTTTCACTGAAGACATCTTCCCCGCATATTTTCCATCTGAATGAAGAAACTGATCTGAGTCTGGGTTTGGGCATGTACTATTGGGAGACACATGCTTGCTCCAGGTATAGCCTATCTTTAATTACAGGGTCTGGTTTGTATTATGTTGCTTAAAAAAGCACTTTAATTTCAGGAAACAATGAACTGGCTTTACCTCCATCAGTACTATCCCAAGATGTTGCTTTTTAAAACTAGAAATATTTAAGAATTTCTGGAAATTCATGTGACTGGTACTAGGCTATCATACTGGAAACCTAAGCCGTGAGATGACACCAAATACAAATCCATATGAAGGACTGGGGAAAGAGCAAAATATGAAATATTTGAGGTGGTTGATAAGAAATCCTCTTGGATAGCATTTACCTTTCCCCCCCATTTACACACGGACATTAAAAGTGTTGATGGGATGGAATGGAGTCCTGGATGGCTCCTAAGTCTTTTCAGTATATAACAAAATAGTGTAGTATTGTGTATCTCCATCTGTTTTAGTACTGGTTTCCTATTAGGAACTTAACTCAGGCCAGCTTACACCTGATAATTTCTGGACAATATTAGAGCAGAACAGGTTCAAACTTGTATAATGAAGTGAAAAACCCTATTTATCTGTGTCTTGACCTTCCATCAGCAGAGTTAATCCAGGATTAATATTTTTTACTAAAGGTGTTAGACTCACTTGAATATTTCTGATATAAACTAAGTTGGATCATCCTATTCTAACACCTCATCAGCCAGAGTAACGTGATGAAAAATATAACTAGTTACTTTGTCTGGGAAGATTAGGACAGTACTTCTTTAAAATGATTGGAAAACCTCTGATATATGTGAGAAAAAGAAAACCTATTCCATTTTTATTGAAATATGCAGAGAATCTTTGAACTGCTAGAGCAAGGCTATGTTCCAAAGTGGTCCTTGATTAATGTTGAGCAAATATATATAAAAAAGCACACAGAAGATACGTAATATAAAGCAGATGCAAAATATTTCTTCAGTAGTATTACCTGAGTATTTTTTGCTACATGATGAAATTTGCTTTGTAAGCAAACCATTTTCTTTTGAAAGAAAATCACAACTCATGCTTGGCATTATTTCTGCTACAATGAAATGAACATGCATTTAAAATGCCACACAGAAATAATTTCTTTACAGCCCCCCAAAGGGTGGACTTAGCTGAAGAAACTGAGGACGAAAAATTAAATGCAAAACTGCATCACTGACCCAAAAGTTTACTGTATTTGGCTACTTAGTCTTTTCATTCTGATACTACAAGCATATTGATTCAATCCACACACCAGTAACTAGTGGGTAGAAATGAACCATCTCTGAAGTATGTAACATTTATGCAAAAGCATAAATGTCAGAGTTAATTAGCAAAATAAGTGCAGCAACAATTTTACATCTGTAAAAGCTGATATAAATTAATATTTTAATGATGTAATGATGTATACTAAAGCTCCTGTGAGTTTGAAAGTCCCTATTGAAATAGCTATTGACAAGTTCTTTTATGTACTCAGTGTACTACCCGCTCAGCAGTACACTGTCATTTTAGAGTAATTGCCCAGCAAACTTTTAAAATGCTGTCACAAAAAAATTGCTAAAACAGAGGTAGCTCTTTAATTTGTCTGTCACTTTTTCTGTCACTCCTACTGCACTTTATGTTGAGTGCAAGTTTAGCTGTCACATTTGAAGTTCTTCCACACATTTTTACAGATTGGGTTGAGGTCATGTTGCCAATTTGTCCTACAACGTTAAGGCAAGTTTTAAATAAAAATATTTTATACACACTTCTTTTACTTGTAGACTTTAATATAGAAGATTGGGAATTATTCCTCCTATAGTTGGGGAAACTATTTTGGATTTGTAAAACAGAGCACTAGAGATGATGATTTGTCCAAACCCAGCTGTTTCCTGGGAGAATATATATGTGTGTGTATATATGTGATTATTTACATATATATATATAAAATACATCTGCTTAAGGCTGGTCAGTAGTTGATATTCTGTCCAAGTACAGGTTCTTCAAATGAAGATTTTCAGTTCACAGAAGATAAAAAGGCTACAGTGGGTAATTTGAGAACAACTTACCTCAGACTTCAGGTGGCCAGGATGCTTGGCTGGGATGTGAGGGCATGATTAGGGAACAGCTAGAACATGCCTGTATCTTTGTAGTGTTCACTAGATTTATTCAGATAGGAAAAAGTAAAGCATCTGGAAACTTTGAATTGTCATAAAATGAGAAAAATTTTCTTCACAGTTCTAGATCCAGAAAGTTTCTTGTGCATTAGCTATTCTTGTGTGATGCTGGAGGCAAGAAGGCAAAAACATAATTCAATTTTTGGACCTTTTCTAAAAGATTTTATTTTCTGCTTCCTTTTTTAGGGAGGCCCTTCCAAGCAATAAGATTCCATGTTATCTCCCAGGGCAGAGTAGAGGTATAAGGCAGCTATGTTAGGTGGCAACTTCTATGCCAAGAAATGGGGAAGAGCTGCTTTAAAGCCAAAAGATATTTCTGCAGTCATCAGACTTCCACGTAGTTAGTATCGTATTTTTCTGAATATTCTGAGATCATGAGGAAGAAGTAAGAGGAACTGTCTGAGTCTGTTATCCTTCTTTTAAAAGGAGCTTAACTGTGGCATATATTGCAGACTCCACAATTGAAATTGAGTGTAAAATTCTGAATTGCAGCAACTTGATCAGCTAAATGGTCTTATTGCTAGAAAATGATTTGTGCTGTCTGAATACCATCACAATTGGAAAATGTTAGGAGGAAACAGCTGAAATTCATTATCACATGGATCACTTTTTGTTTTCTTATTCCTCAAACAGACTTTTCATATTTAGCTTTCATACTTCTTGAGGGTGAAATGGGAAAGAAAAAAATACTCTTTATAGAATTATTTTTTGATTTCTATGAAAGAAAGGTTGCATTTTGATTTTCACCATCATTTAATTCTTTCAAGTAAATACTTAAAAAAGTAAAAATGAATAAAAATATAAAGAGCCAGTTACGATTTATACATTTAAATGATGGAAAAACTCTTAACGTACAGAATTACTAACAGTTTACACGTTTGACTCTAGGGGGAGTGAATATTCATAATAGGAGAAATTTCACAATATGAAATGGCAGTAGTTACTGACAATCTGTAGATATCAAAGAATGAGCACTGGCACATTAATAAGGAACTTAAAAGCAGATCCACAGTCTAACATCTTAGGAACTATAAAACTACAACTTCTACATGAGTCATATGTTTGAACTCCAAACTATCTTATAAAATTTAGCTAGGACACATTTTTCTTGAAACAAATGAGTATATTAATTTCCATAAGATATTATCTCTTACCATCTATTTAATTCAGATTCTCTTTCTACTCCCACTAAAATAATTGCTTACAATATACTGACTTGATTTTATATGGCTAATTAGAGCAGTGCATGGAAAAAAATAAGTTTGCAGGTAATAGTGAAATTAAATATGTTAATCTGTAGCTCAGTGCACACATTTTGTATGAGCTTTAATTTGCTATATAAATTATAGTTCTGCGTTTATAAAATGCCCTTGAAAGAATGTCCTATTTTTTGAATACTAATACCATAGGGAAACAAATATACAAAGCTTTTAGCTATAGGCTACATTTGCATAAATTAAGACAACTAGTCGGTCTGAATATCCAAATGCAGATATACTTTTAAAAGATATTCTACAAAGAGTTGATAGGACTCTGTATTTAAGATTTTCATTCAGTTAGCAATGTAGCAACCCTTCATAACAGGCAAGTACATTCTGAATGATGAGGCATAAATAGTATAATAAATAGGCTGTGGTTTATCAGCTAGAGCATGGAACAAATATTTTAAAAGGCTCTGAACTCATTTCTCTATGAGCTACTAGTAAATATCTCCACTACTGCTCTGCTTCACAGGTTTATTCTAGGAAAAGCTGGTATGACTCTCTCAATGTAGCTGCCCAGTGCAGTGTGTGTATTTTGTGACAAGATTGCAGTGACATGTGCTATTCTCCACATAGATTCTGGTAACTTCAGCTAAAAGACTAGTAATTTCAGCCTTTTCAAAAAAATCCTCACTGTTTAGAAAACTGTCCATCCATGTGAATTCAGTTAAGATTCACTAATGTTAGGGAGAAGGCAATTACAAAACTTGTGATGCAGAGTATGTCCCAAATTCTGCTTACAATGTTTTATTAAGGGCAAAGACATATGCATTGCAATACACTTTTATGCTTTTTTCATAGTTAGGGTGGTCAAAACATTCTCTCTTGTTTAGGCAATGGCAGTAAACTGGGATCAAATCCTTAAATCCTTTCTGTATCTGGCTCAGGAACAGTATCTCTGCTGGAGTTACATAGCCACATGTTGTGAAATGCACAGGAAACATCACATGGCATTCAAAATGCATCCCTAAGAATGTTTATTTTGACACAAAATCTTAATTAATTTTTATTTCCCACGGCCCTGTATCAGTAATCAAGATCTTGTATGCTCCTGACAGAACAAAGCATCACTGGTCAGAAAGTTTTTGATGAGTCTATGACTTAGATATTTAATAGTGTTAGAATGTTAGCATTTGGGCTAGATTTTATTGCTTCCTTTACCATCTTAAGAGGCAGCAGTGTGCTCTGAGTCTTCCTACTAGCTTCACAGTAAAACAGAAAACTCAGAGTTAATTTAACCTTCAGACGGTCAAGGTAAAATAAACATTTTTTTAAATGAAAATAGCTAGTCGGGAATAGTTCACAGTGAAGAACTTCATTTTTTATTCATTCTCTTCATACAAGGTGAAGATCATACAAGTGAATGCCTAATATTGTTCCTCTGAGGGAGTGTCATTGAAAGTATCACCTAGAATTAATGGTTTGATGATGCTGAACAAGCCAGAGAAAATTGCCCCAGAATGTTTTTTAGTGACACTACTATTTTTGGATGAAGGTTTCCCTCTTGGATTTCCTTCATTCTATATAGTGCTGTTTGTGCAATTAAATAGTGAATTTAACTTTCT
The DNA here is from genome assembly GCA_036785705.1 of Acanthornis magna. Taxonomy (NCBI): domain Eukaryota; kingdom Metazoa; phylum Chordata; class Aves; order Passeriformes; family Acanthizidae; genus Acanthornis; species Acanthornis magna. Next base: position 2,991,264 of record JAWUZG010000058.1, read on the forward strand.
GGCAAAATAACCCTTCAACATTTTTCTAATAAGGTTACTTTGATTGTCCATTGCTTCTTGCTGTTATATGGAAGTTAGTACAGCGTGACAATAAATCTCCTTTACTAAAAGAAAAAAGCACATTGCATAACCAAATGTCACCAGCTATGACTAAATACGTGACAGTGTGAGCCCTAGTTATGAGAATTGGTAGAAGAAATACAGTCTCTAGTGACACTTCCATCAATCTGTAAGCCAGGTCAGAAGTTTATGTGGCACCTTTTTATCTGTCTTCTCCATTACTAATCTAGGAACAACTACAGACTAACAAATAAAAAGGAACACTTAAAATATGAAAATTGCCACAAAACTCAGCTTAGACAATGTGATGGTAGTAAGGTTTGAAGAGAAATCTCCCGTCGGAAGAAATGCAACCCAAACGTGTGATCAAAGTCCTGTCAGCAGGCCAGTTTTTAATTTGTTTTTAAAATCTGGCAGAACACATAACTGAAGTTTACAGTCTTTAGAGCCAGTTAGCATGGAAGACCATCATACACAATTTCAAGATGCAATGAAAAAAACCAGCTGGAATGGTCACAGAAACCCTATTTCCTAGCAAGTACATTGACAGGTTAACTATGACAATGGAGGGAAACATGGCAGCTGAATGATAGAGTACAAAAAGTCTAACACAGCTTCCTAGATTGACCTGGCCTATGAAGACATTGGCTGGATTTACTGAGAGGCTCTGCAGCTAAAACCCAGAGACTCCACTTAGGAACAGTAGAAGTCAGGGGTGAAGGAAGAATGAGCCTTAATCCTTTCCTCCCATTGCAATGAGAGCTCATCCAAGCTGTACTAAGAGCAATGTAATTTTGCTTCTGCCTGAAAACTGTCAGCTAAGATCAAGTGAAACTTAGAACAATTTCCTGCAAGAGTTGCTAAATTCTGTCAGTCTTTCTTTGGAGCACTGGGGGACAAAACCAGGGATATGCTGAAGATCTGTATTTCAGGATGCTCGCTGGGTAGAGTCTATGTAGATGCAATACTGGAATGTTTGGTGGAGCAGAACATGGCATTCATAGGCATTCTAAGAATGAGAAAGCAGAGGAAAGGGAGAAAGGAAGGAAAAACCCCCCCGTTAATAAAAACTGTTCCTGGTTTTTTAAATCCTAGGTTTATCCAGATATCGACCAGTCTCAGCATCTCTGAATTAGTGTTTCATTGAGGTGAGAACTTAATAACGTTTTTAAACAATATTTTGGATGGAAAGGCAAAGAATTAACAACACATTTATTCCTCTTCAAAGATGGAAAATACCTGAACTAAAACATGTGGAGCATAGCAAACTAGAATCTTTTTTCTAACTAAAAGTGCTGTAGGGCATCAAAAGCAATCACAACACTTGCATCTGATACAGAATCCTTTTAATTAGTCAACAAAGGTCAGGTCTTAAGTCAGTGCACCAGACTTATTAGACTGGACTGGACTGGACTAAATCTAATTATTCCCGGTCCTACTGTCAGACAAAGATGTTTTGATAATGACTTCTAACAGAGTAATGATGATAGCGCTCAAAAAAGGAGGAAATAAAAGATGATTCTTCAAAATAAAATCAGATTTATATCAATATGTATTATCATCTGAGAACTGCAAGTCCTACTTATAGCAATCAAACATCTGCTTTTTGATTGTTAAAATCTGTGCCTACTATACTACTGAATGTCTCCATTTCTTCTTATTGTAAGGGGTATTGTCAAAGCCTTTTGACAGAGTTTTCAAACTTTCCACATTACAAGGCATGTCACTGCATTTAGCTCCTGCCACACCCTTGTTTCGTGCATTTTGACACTCAGTTGTACGGTTGAACACGCTTTACACAAAGTAATGAATTGTGATACTGAGGCTACACAAGTAGTTGTGAATCTGTCACACATTGCATCCCACCTTTGGGCCTTGGCTGAAAAAGAGGTTTGTCTGGCAATGGGGAAAGACAGAATGGAGAGAATCATGCCGTTAATTCAGTATTTCATTCAACCATTTTTTGTTATGAAGTGGAATGGCTATCTGCCTTTTTTTCAGAAGCTTCCACTCATGATCTTCTAGCTTTAAGGTTCACATGGAATCAGGGTTTTTTGGTGTCACTTGTTCTTGAGAAATACACCAAACCCCTACGTTTTAGGGTTTTAAAAAAATGGGGAAAATACATTAGTTGAAACAATTGGAAATATTTTCTAAAAAACCCAGCAAAATGAACCCTGTACTAACTATGCTGAGTACTGTCAGTATGATGAGATACATGCAAATACTTCAAATCTGGCCAATTTCTGTGCTACAGAAATTCTGGAGTACATGATATTTGAGTCATCAACATGTAATGCTCTGATTTAGCTGCTAGCAAATATATATTTTAAATATAAAAATTTTGCTATATACGAATATTTTTTAAGCAATCAAACTTAATTTTTATGACAATTGTTTAAGTTAAAAAATTAACTAAACTTTTCCCAAAAACTGATCTAAAACTCCAATAACTACATTTCTGTTTGAGTCCTTACATGCCAAGTTACAGCTGGATATCAAAGTGTAAATATGTAGCTGTTAAGAATTCCAGTAAATCCTCCTTATGATTGTTGGATCATACAATGAAAGGTTTAAAAACCTTTCCTTTTGATTTTGGTTCTCCCATCTTTCTATGATTATGACAAGTGGTATACCTATATGTCTGGATTCTGTGCAAAGCAGGATTGTTCAGTGGAATTACTATTTTTGCCTAGACATTTTATTGTAAAAATACAATTAATTTTCATTTAATTACACATTGCAACCTAACTGTACAGTAGGGTTATCTGAGACTACATTTTATCAGAAAACATTGATCATTGATGAAAAAGTATTGAATATGCCAGTTTTGAATATTTTTTTGAATAATTTCTAGGCTGGACTGTGGTGGAAAGGTAGGAGATGTGCCAGCCACAGAGAAATGCAGGTTCAAGTATCAACTCTTATGACTGTTTGTGCAAAAGATTGTCAACAAGTTCCCTTTCAGAATCATCCCTGATCTTTGGGATATACTTTTGGCCTAAGAATGACTGTTGATGTTAAAAACTGAAATCTCAGCTCCTAAATGAATGTGTAGTTTAGAACAGGGATGAAAACATGCTTTTGCCTGGCATCTGCGTCACACACTTAAGTCCTTTCTCTTGATCCTGTATCCTGTGTGAATGCCCTGTGCACTTGGTGTTGATTTTTGGGGCCTGTGGCCTCTTTCCTTCTTTTCATATATATCGCTCAGGGCAATCATTGCATAATCAGTTCTGCTACTGAACCTGACCTGTAACATCCTTCAGAGTGCAACTCTTGTTCGTGTCTTTCCTTCATCTCCACGTGGAATATAGCAATACACATTATACAAATGACAACACCAATTTTTGTTTTCTTGTCACTGTGGCCCTTTCATTATTTCACATCTTGGCAGTCATCACGTCCTTTTCTTGACTCAGAATTTAATCAAGTTGAGAACAGAAATAAGATCAACTGGAACTCTTCCATCTGCTGCTTTGACACCAGTTTGAATGTAACTCAAGCTGTGAGTGACCTTAAGGTCTGCTTTAAACTCACATAGAACCCAACTCATTCTAATAGCTAGCTTTGACCTCAAATACATCATGTCTATCAGAAATCGAATCCAAAGGTACATTCATACATTTTTTTTTTAATGTAGTCTCCTTTATTAGTGGCATATTTGACTCCTACATTTAAAAACCCTTAGGACTCAGGGTCCTTAGTCCTGTTCCATGGTTGTTGTACTGTTTAGTGGGAGGACTCTTGGTTCATACAAAACTGATTTATGTTTCTCAGTTCTCCCTTTGGCTCTTGCCTGCTTTGTGTTATGTCCAGTGGATGTGGTGCTTCATTGAAACACAGCCAAAAGGAGGATCCTTAGGTTCAGTGACAAGTTCCTGAATTTGTAGCACTTATAAGGCTGCCCTTACTTATGCTGAGAATGGAATTATTCCTCAAGTATTAGAAGAAGATAAAAAAAGGATAGAATTAAAAGCTATCTTCCTAGCTGCAAAATGCAGATTTGTATTCTGTATAGTGGGATCTGTCCCTGTTTCACTCATGAAATAATTCCCTACATGCCTAATAACACAATCAAACTTTTTCTTTCTTGCCAGCCAGGTCTGCGGATATCCATCATGCTCATGAAAAAAACGCTTATCCTAGTTTGAATGGCTTAACTGCTTCTGTATGTACTGAATGCAATTTTCCCATGAGATATTTGTATTAATTATGATATATCAAACTATATTTCATGTGTATATAGTGTTGTACATAGATTTAATAACTATATTTAAACACTTGTTTCATATGAATGCAAAAGGAAAGATGAAGGGGATATACTTGCCACAAATGGCAGACAGTCTTCTTTATGTTTAAGGGAGTGAGGTGGTGTTTTATGAGCTAAAGCTCGCCAAATTAAATAGGTGGAACTGCAGCTTAAAAATGACCGTAAAGAGGAGAAAATGATGGGTTTTTTTGTTTTTCACTAGACTAATATAAAGGACTTCTCCTTGGAGTGTCTAGTATTGAAGTTTCTATTCTGTAATGAAATACATGCCCTTTACTTCAAACAAATTCTAGTGGTTAGGTGGATCCATAATTTGAATAAAATAATTCGTGCAACTAAAATAGAGAGTATCTTGTGCTTTGGCTATAAAGCACTTAAATATTACATAAAGTGAAAAGTTCTCATTTAATGAAATTGTTCAGTGCTCTGCAGATCACTTGTTTAAGGCAACTAAATTAATAGTAAACTATATCTACAGATTAACAATTTGGGGTGTGATCCTATCAATATTCCAATGAGTAATCCCAATGAAATAATATCTTCCTAAATTATTATTTCTAATTGCTTTAAAATAATGCAATGGCTGTATTCTAAAAAGATACTGCTTTTTGGAATACTTGTCTGTTTCCAATGCATAATCTCCACTGCCAGCCTACGCATCAGCTTCAGGAAGCAGCATAACTGTTTTCTCAAATTTTTTTTTCCAATCTGTGAAAAATTCCAGTCTTGTGAAAAGCACTAATTAATGCCAGTGGAATCTGTGGAGTTGGACCCTCGTGGGAGTAGCTAAATCAGGGTAAACTGAGTAGTGAGGGCAGCCCGAAGGGCAGAGCCTTGCAGCGGCCCAGGCGCGGGGCGGAGCGGGGCAAGGGGCGCACGGGGCTCAGCGCCTTGGCTCCGCGGCCGCGCGGCTGGGCAGCTCCCCCGGCCCCGCCGCTCCCCCGGAGCTGTGCCGCAGCGGCACTCGCGGGGCCCCCGGGGCGCCTCGGGCTCGGCGCCGCCGGGCTGCAGGCGGCCCCAGGCCGAAGGCAGCCCACGGGGGCCGCTGGCTCTGCCGCCGAGTGCCAGGCGGGCGCGGGACCCGGCGGGCAGGGGCAGGGGCAGGGGCAGCGCAGGGCCAGGTGCGGGGCCGGGCCAGGCTGGCGCCTGCTGCCGGCCGCCGCGCGGGTAATCACGCGTCCCCCCTCGCTGCTGATTTGCAAGAGCAGATTAATCAGAGCGCGCGGCTTGATGAAATTTGCTGTTATTGTGCCCATTTTTAGAAACATCTTTTATTATCTTCATTATTCATTTACAGGGGACCGGCATCAATTATGCAAATGAGTTCACAGACTTTGCAGATTACTTCATTTGCCGCTATTGTTTGTGGAAATTTAATTATTAAATATTATTAAGCTTGCGTTTTCTTCAATTTTCCGAGGCTTAGTTTCATTTGATTTTTCCTCCAGCTGCTCTCGTTTCCTTTCAGTGCCAAAACAGCTCCTCATCAAAGCAGCTCTGGCATGTGAAGACCAAATAAAATCTCCTCAATTTAATAATTTTGATGTTAGTCCCTTGTTCTCAGCTGCTTGCTCAAAGCAATGCAGAGAGAAACGCAGAGCACATTCAATTTAATGAGTAGAAATTGAATTCAAGTTTGTTCGGAATTGACTTCAATTAAGCAGAGTCTTAATGATAAATTAATCTCTTTTCTTTATTCCCTAGAATTTGTTTTTCAAAGTAGGAAATTGGACTACATTGAAAGACCAAATAAAGAATACCAATTTTAACTAGATTATGGAACCGATAGCAAAATTTAATTCTTTATAGTAACGTACTTGGACAAATAGCATTCACTCTATGGCATGTATTATAATTTATATTCATTGTTACCACTCACACTTTCATGGCATGGATAAAATGGCAGTTGAATTAAATATGGGCCTGTAATAGACTTCAGAGTTTTAATCTTTATTAAGAAACTCTAATTGAATGCATAATTAGCTTTTCAGGGTCTAGGAAACTAGGTTTAATATCTATGTGGGCTGGAAACATAGATCAGGCATTTTTTAAGAGCATTTTTTATGAGTTTATTTTTTAGGAGAAATTATCTTGTAACATGGCTTGTATAAAAGGCCGCATTTTAACTTCATTGCAAGAAGCTACATATGGAGGAGCAGTGGCAAGTTTTTTGTGCTCTGAATGCCCAAAGACAGCTCTTGCATTCTGGGTCGATAGTGGGTAGTGCAACCTTTCATTAGAACAACTCAAGGTACCTGTGTCTGCCCCAATTGAAACATAGGCAAAACAGTCAATGCTTTTGAACAGCAGTGTGCCCTTTTCCTTCTGTGCTACAGTTCTACCATGCTTCGACATCTTAGTATCTTCGTTATTTTCCTCTGTTATTCGTGTGGTCTGACTGCCATAAGCTCTATATTTTCCTGTTCCTGAGAGCAAGACATTTTTTCAAGAGTGGAGCATAATTTGGATGCCTGCTCTAGGTTTTCAAAGGTGAACAAGCACCCTTATGTCAAGCTGGCCGTTTCATGCTATTGATAATTTGTGAAGCTTTGCTTCTTTTGCCCCTTTTCTCAGTGGAAAAAACCTATTATTTTACTGTGTATGATTAAACATATAAAAATATCGTTAGATGAGGGATCTTCAAACCAAGCTCTGTCTCATATATGGTTATATTTATGTTTAAAATGAATAGAATGTCTACCTATTGTACTAGCATTTTAGAACTATTATGCACTATCATTCTATCCAGACATTCTATCCAGTGATGCCTCTGGTATGGAAGGAATTTTTACTAAGATTGCTTACAAATTCTGTGGCTGTCAAATTCTGTGCTTTTGGTTTTTAGTGAGGACAGTGGGTATGTTTTGGGGATATGGTTTAGTGGTGAACATGGTGGTACTGGGTTAACATTTGGACACAATGATCTTAGAAGTCTTTTCCAACCTTAATGATTTTATGATTCTATACTTCAGAACTGCAGTTATTTAGAAAGAGATGAAATAAATGTTTTTTACAAGATGTTTCAGTTGCAGTTCATACCTAGCTGTGTTGTTTCATGTAGAAATCAGTCCCTCTGTTCCAGTAGACAGAGACCAGATTTATAAAAACATTAAGGTGCTCAGGGTCACAGAAAGCCTTGTAGAGGCGAGGGATGTCAAAGCTCCATCAGTCTTTGCAGCCTCCATGTCTGATTGAACCTGGGTTTAGGGACAACACTGTAGGCGTCACACACACGCGTGTTCCAACAATTGATTGCATTATAAAATATCTACAAAGAAGTCATTAAGATAGTGTTCCTGTTAGAAATACCTACACTGTAATAGCACTGTGGTACTCCATATTCCCTTGTATATCACTGATCCTCTTATCAATTTCTTCAGTGCAAAAGCATTAAAGGCTTTTATTGCATATAGATCTTACAAGTTCACTTTAAGGTCTGACCATTAAACCACGCTGTTTCCATCTATTTGTCATCATTTGCAGTAATGGTTCTGTAGTTTGGTGCCTGCCTTCTGCAGTCCCAGTGTTCTCTGATTAGACTCCTGTGGACACCTGTGCAGATCACACTGCCATCTTTTCCTTTCATCTGAAAAAACCCTACAGGGCCCTATATGTGGTACAATGAAACACTTTCTCAAAGTTACTTGTCTTATGTACAAAGGAAGATCATATGTCAAAACAGCTTTTTAAAAAAAAACTTAAATTGACTTTCCCCCTTTCACAACTGAATCTGGTCTTGGTGAGGATGTCCTTTCTTTTGCGTTGTACATTTTCCTTGATGATTTGGCTTTTTTGAATCTCTATCAGGCGGAAATGGCGTGACTCCATAAGCAAAATTCAGCCAAAGCATTAACTTTCTTGGGAGAGGAAAAGAGCCATAAAAACAATTTCAAGAAGTGAGTATATTCTGTGTCTAATCCACAGAAATACTGTGCATATATTAATATGCCTTTTAAAAGAGAAAAGTGAATGTTTTTACAAGAGACATTTCTGTCAATTTTGGCTGTGCTAAAGGGTATAGATCCTAGTAGATTATGTAGCTTGGCTGGAAGCTCAAGCTCCCTACTTCTCAGAGAAGGATGAGGTAAGACTGTAAAAGGACATAAATTGTTTCTACAAAAAAGGTGAAAGAGGAGGGCAAATTCATCTTCCTTAAATTACCATTTACCAATAGGAAGAGCTCTGGTTTGTTAGTATTTACATGCCTACGTTGTAAGTAATGCCCTACTTCTGATAGGACTATAGTTATTTTATATTCTGTGCTTATTTTCTGGAGATTTCAAAATAATAGGTTTCTTACAATCAAGATTTTACTGCTTTCTTTAATAATTTCTTACTAGACAGTATTTTTTTCAGTGCTGCTCTTTTCTACTTCATTTTTTTTTCTGCACACTCCTTCAACAACCCTGATGGTAAATGCATGATGCAAAAGTAAGGTTAAGTATTCAGAAAATAAGAAATGTCACACTTATAAAATTCCTCTAAGAAGCAACTCTTGACTACATGGTCAACCACTATTTCTGAAGTACAATTATTATATCACTTCAGATAATGGTGCAATTGGTGTTGTTGAACACTTTGTATATGCCAGAAAATCTGGCAAATCTATTATCTGTTTCAGCTCTTCAACGTGCATGAGCCAAAACTGCATTCATGACTACTGCAGTCTCTAACCACAGGTTTCTATTCTGTTCTCATGGTCAGGGGCAAAGCATGGATTTGCTGATCCACCAACATCTGAGTACTTTCTAGTGAATAATTCTGTAAGTCACAGCTGCTTTGCAGGTTTATTGTACATTGCAGATATGGTTATCTAAATTTCAAGCCTGGCTGATGATCTGGGTAGCTATGTTTAATTAACTGTCAAGGGCAGAACAGAGCTCTATTGTGGCTGTATTTTTAATTTTCCAAGATTTTAGAAAACATTCTAGAATTTTTTTTTCAACTGTTTATTCACTGTTATTTGTTGGTCATGGGCTGGCCACTGTTTTTGCATAGTTCGACCATTTGTCAGATTTATCAACCAGCTTAAGAACATTGTGAGATGTGACTTGCATTTGTACGATACCTGTATATGCAGCTAAGTTAGCTTCAAAATAAAATCTCATTTCAAAATTGAACTTAAGGCAGCATTGCTGCTGCTTGAAAAAAGTCTATAGTATATGACTGCTGACTAAAATAATAAAGTATTTACTGAAGAAAGATGAGAATTTAATCACATAAAAGTTTGTTGGTAAAGACATACCTGGACCATTATGGCAGTGAAAAATATTACATAATATTACATCTATCTCTGACTTTGTGGAAGAAAAAGTATGATATTGACAAGGAAGTGCTTATGTAATTAGACTGTACTGTGAAGTATACAAAAAAGGTGTAGAGCTAGAAAGATTTGGAGTTTCTGGGCTGCCACATGGCATTCCAAATACAGTTTCCTGAAAAATCTCAAAGTTGAAAATATTTTACTATGTCAAGAAAAAATATTGAAAACTGAAGTTCCATTATGTGGAGTTAGTCTTATCACTGCTAGAAGACTTGATTTCATGTGCTTCAAGGGGACCTTCCCCTTTTCTGTAAAATTTGATGCAGGTTTTATTGCAAGAGACCTGTGCTTTTTGTGGAAGCTCATTTCAAATCTTCTTCAATAAGTAGCTTTCTTTATGCAGGGCCTATTCTTGGAAGATGTGGAAGAGGGCTGTTAAGAAAGTTTTCACCAAAGGGGAACCACGGTCTCTCCTCTCAGTTCTTGTGTGGATGGAATTTGTGACTAGAGATGGGAACAAAAATCAGGCCTTTCAGCCCCTGTGAAATACTATTTTCAAGATGGAGTAAGAGAAGTGGGGCTTCTGCAGCTGTGCTATTATGAGAGCTCTTTCTGTACACAGACCTTTGTTGTAATTCTATTTTTGATTGACTGGGTGGTTCATAAGCTGTATAGGTGTGTCCCAGGGTTCGCAGCGGCTGAATTCTGCTTTCCATTCTGCCCTTCTAAACCAAAGGCAGTACAATTAGTTTTACTACTGATTTCAGTGAGCATAAGCAAAGGCATTTCCCCTGAATAAAAATTTGTGTGCCACTTGGAAACACTTCTTAAACGTTATATAGAATAAATACACATTTTTCTCTCTTGCCAATGGCTGTGTCCTGAGAAATAATTTTAGTTGTAGCTCATGCTGGAATACCACAGTTGTATCAAGAGTCACTGGAATTAAAATTTACATAACAGAAACATCCCTATATTCTTTAAAGTGATTACTTATTGTTATTTTTTAAATCTCTGTTCTTACCATAGCTGTACTTAAAATCACTGTTTTCATTGTACGTGTTGGACGACCACATTGCAAGTTATATTTTGTTGTTGCATACTGGTGGGTTTCTTGCGCCTTTCCCTGGAGCATCTTGCCTGCAGGAGAGAGGAGGTGAAACTAAATAGCCTGCGATTCTGCTCATGTTTGGCAATTCCTGTGATCCTAAGTTTGTGCATTGTATTGGAGCTTTGAAACCCTTGCATTAGACGGGATGTGGTTGCATTGCCCCGGGGATACAGAGCTAAAGTACCAAAGGAACAAATTAACAGGATGTCACATTAAAATAATTTTTCAACTCTAATTTAGGTAACTAGATTAATGTGAGTTCATTTAGGAATACTTAAATATAACATAATCACATCTAAATGATGTACAATATCAACAATAATTAAGGTAGAAAAATCAAATTTATGTAAAAAGGAGTCTAGACTTTCACTGTTTGTACACTTCAAATACATCTGTTGAAAGAAAGTAGAGTCAGAAGGGAATGCTTTAAATGCCAAATCATGCAGTAAACATGACTTTGACTCTTCAGGCCTTTCTGTAGGGAATTTTTTTAAACCTAACATTTTCTTCCAGCTTTTTTTCCATTACCAGGGCTGGTCAAGCCCTGCAGTCCACTTGTAAAAACTTTTGAATTTCTGGTAAGTACTAAAGCAATGTGACCACAACCTATAATAATTCGTGAAAATATGTGTATTTTCAGTCTTTTTTTAATGCGTGTGCTATGGTTATTTTTTATAAATGTACAAATGGCACAGTACTTTTTGGCATGGATGTTTTAACTGCAAAGCAAGTTTTAAGGGTGAAATGCAGAGACATACCAGAAGAAATAGAACTTTTGAAGCTTGTGATTTGAGATAGATTAAATATATGATTAATAGTGTGAAAAAACTAATTTTCAAATGGTTTGTTGAAAAGCAAGGAATTACGTTCACTGTAATAGGTCAGGTTACCCTGAGAGTATTAGCACTGTTAATTCAGCCTGGATAAACAGCAAAAATATCTATTTTTGTTTTCCCAAAACAGATTTCTTCAACCTTTTAATTTCCTTATAAAGAAAAAATCCTGCTTATCTCTCCAGAAACAGAATTCTTTAGAAGAGTGTCAATAGTCTGCACTGTGTACCATTTCATATTATTGCAATACAATTTTAAAATTTATTATTTGATTATTAACTATGACTATTAAATCACTTTAATTATGAAGAATGAAAGTAAAAACTCCAAATCAAACTCGGTAGGTTTTAACGCTACATGAAAAAGCAAAATTCATCCATAGACTGATGACAACTTGCTGTTTGAAATGGGCATTTTTGTTAAGTTTTAAGACTTAGGGCTATAGGTGGTTATTGCATTTCATTGTACAGCTTCTTGGAAGTTCACCTAATTTTGATAGTTTATTATAATGCAAAGAATAAACTCAGTTTCCTGTCTGCAAATTTTCTCTCTGTAACTGAGCAACCAGTTGCCTGAAATACAGGCTATTGACATGTAAGAGGAACAGACAGGTATTTATTCAAGACTCTACTTAGATGGCAAATGAACCACTGCAGAATATTGCTTACTACTCTGCGTAGTGCATCTTAATAGAGCATATTCACCTCTGTGCCAAAATTTTCATCATGTGAACTTTTGGATCCAGACCTTTTCCAAAACCCTGTTTAATTGGTGAGAGAAATTCAGCACTATGCATGAACATCAGAATGATTTATAGCCTGTTCAGCACTACTAGCATGGTAGTTTTGCAAAGGATGAGATCATAAGCAAGCAGAGAATTTGTCCTAATTAAACTATATACGTATACTGTGCCTAATATGAAAACAATCCAGAAGTAAACCATGAAAAGACATTATTAGATTCTGTTCCTCAGAAGCTTGTTTTGTTTGCTGTAAATGCTCATCTTACGAATGCTGTTCAGAGATCTACCCTTAAAATATCTGCTAAAGAAAAAGAAGAAAGCAATTACTGCTTGAACTTAGATCGCAGCCATGAGCTCTTTTAATGGAAATGTAATGAAATAAGGAAAACTAAGACAATGGGTGAAAAAAACATGATTCAGAATAAACAGGATATAATTAGTTGAGGGATGTCAACAATGGAGATATCTGCTGAAGCTGCACTCCATGTGGGTGTGTCATGGTTTAACCCACTTGACGACTAAGCCCCACACCCACACAGCTGCTTGCCTGCTCCCCTGTCGGCAGGATGGGGGAGAAAATCAGAAAAGTAATAGTCAGAAAACTTGTGGGTTGAGAGAAAGACAGTTTAATAAATAAAGCAAAAGCTGTACATACAAGCAAAGCAAAACAAGGAATTTGTTCAACAGTTCCCATGGGCAGGCAGGTATTCACCCATCTCCAGGGAAGGAGGTTTCTGTCAGGCAAAATGGTTGCTTGGCAAGAGAAAAAGCCATAGCTCCAAACATTTCCCCCTTCCTTCTTCTTCCCCCAGATTTTCATGGTGAGCACTATGCCATATGGTGTGGAATATCCCTGTGATCAGTTGGGGTCATCTGTCCCAGCTGTGTCTCATCCCAGCTTCTTGCGCACCTCACTGGTGGGGTGGGGTGAGAAGCCGAAAAGGCCTTGATGCTGTGTAAGCCCTGCTGAACAATAACTAAACCATCCCTGAATTATTAATGCTGTTTCCAGCACAAATCCGAAATACAGCACCGTACAAGTTACCACATAGAAAAATAACTGCTTCAGCCCAAACCAGCACAAAGAGTCAGTTTGCTGTGAGCATGGGACTATGTGTACAGAAGGCAGTAAAACTGTCCTGATGTGCATTTCCCACGCAACTGATAAAAACTAAGTCTTGCTAAAAAAAGGAAGTGACAATCCATGAACTGTTCCATTGTTCTAGTGCAGCAGATTTTCTTCTGCCAGGCATGAGAGTTATAAATGGAAATATATGTGTGTCTAGGGACAGTAGTGTCATCAAGGTGAGTCACCTCAAAAGCGAATAGTTGGTGGAAGTGCTGCGTTCTCCATGAAGGAAGAAGTACCCGTTGGTGGCTGAGTATCTCTAGTTAGTTAATAGGAAACTCTTTCAGGGACTCTGTCTGAGTCAGCTAACTTTTGAGCCTGCTTCTTAAACAGATTGCCCGATGCCTATCCCAGAGAGAGGCTGCCTAGGAGAAGGTTTGCGTATGATACTGGGGGTGAATTAGCTTGGTTTTGTTCCATCAGCACAGCAGCTTTCATCAACATTCAGTTCTTAGAAAGTCAAATGTTTTAGACTGTGACTGCGGTGGTGCCTGTTACCCACAACTTCTATAGCCTTTGTTATTAACTCTGGCAAAATCTGTTTTCCACTCTAGCTTCTCAGTAGTCAGCAGTAATTATTCAAGGTCTAGACTTGAGATACATAAAATAAGTGGCAGTATCATACCCATTAAGCTGTCAGTTTTCAGCAGGGCACTTGTGATATTACCTATGGCTTTCTGTCTTCCTGACTTCCCCCAACAATCTCCTCTGTCAGCTGTGTCTCTTATGTCCTAGAAACTGCTGTCAGCAGCCTGGCGGATGGCTCGCTTGACATGTCTGTCGTGTTGTGAAGCATGTGTAGGAGCTGGATTAAATGAAGAGAAGGTCTGACTGCCTACTGAGGAGCTTCAGGTCCTCTGCATTAGGACTGCAGTAATTGGAAGAGAAGAACAGTAGAAAGTAAGGACAGCTTTGTGGTGAGGTAGGGAGAGGGAGGCAGCGGAGACTGGATGGAGATGGCTGAAGTACATATGCTGTTGGAGTATAGCAATAATAGCTCTTTTCAGTGCCATATTGGAGTCTATGAGAACTTTTAAGGAAATAATTTACTGTCAGCTTTTTCAGCCTTTGACTTTTAGCACGCAGGCTTCTCCTAATGCTTGCCGGCATTAGCTCCTCCTGCTTTTGGAAAGTTGGAGGGAGAAGACAGAAGTAGAGTATTGGAAGTATCTGTCTGCCTGTGGATAAAAAGAGTGAGACATCTCTCCCTCCCAAACCTGGGCCTTTTGTGGAGCTCACTGTAAGTTATAGAAAACTCATCTGAATAATTCTGCACTGTATGGATGTCAGCTGCTTTTTTCAGTAGATTTGTAATATTCTGAAATACAGTGGTGATATGCTGAGAGAGTAAGCAGTGAGAATTTCTCATACATTTTTAAGTAAAATGAGAGAAAGAGAGCTGTCCTTAAAATTGCATTAATGAAAACTCGTCCCTAGAAAATAGTGGAGAGTTATTTTTGTGCAAGTGCAGATTTTGGATGCCAAGACAATAAAGAAAAACCACAGTTTGTTCCATTAAGCTTGTATCATATTGTCAGCACTTGCCCATATGGAAAACATATAAATTGTCATGAAAACATGAAAATGGGACAATTTAGTAATGTTTTGAGTAGGCTTTTTAAAGATCATATGTATTTTTAAATACATAAGTGATGCAGTTTTGAACACAAAAGAGCCACAGTTGTGGCAGCCAGATTTTGCTGTGTTCCCAGAGCAGCAAAATTAGCAGAGCTGCAAATGTAGTTATTCAAAAGTTGAAAATTTGGAGTAAGTCAGAAGAAGTATTAAGAGATTTGGTGGGAAACCAATAAAAGCTAAAAGTGGCACAAATATGCATTCTTTTTTCTCACTGGAGGTCAGAATTTGTGTGTGTGGTTCTAGATTCAACTAAGCTTTTATCCTTTTGTACTGACTCCATCATTGAGCTTGACAACTTGGTGGCTGAAGCAAATCTTCAGCTCATGGGTGGCTGAAGTAGTGGTATTATTGGGCAAAGGGTAGAAATGTGGGCAGTTCTATGAGCTTTCACCACATTATGTGCTTGTGTGGGTCTAAAAAGTACTAAGTCTGGGTCTACAGGTTTCTTCTTAGCTCTGCTGTTAAGCATACCAGTTGTACAGAATATTAGAGCTCAATAGGTAAGAATGGAAAAATGAGGCTATGCATTAGCTCAGAATTTGACTCAGTATGCAGAGAGGAGGAATCAAAGGCATCTTGGTGGGGTTTTTTTCCCTTACCTTATGCCACTAACTGTCTTTCCCTTAAGTTTTGTGTTGAATTTGTGATGGCCTTAGTTTCAGAAAAAATAATTTTGAGCACTGTTGAGTATTACAGTGTATGTATTTCAGTAATTGACGCAGGCCAGAGACTAGGAGGTGTTTGGCAAGCAGAAGTGTTGTTTTGGGATCCACTGTGCCTGGGATTCCTTCACATGCTAATCATTCAGTAGCTTTCTGCCAAAATCCTTTCTGACTTGGTTCCCTGTTTCAAGAGTCAGTAACATTCCTTTCTTTCCCACCTTGTGTAAGCCCTTCCTTATGGAGTTTAAAGTCTCCGAAGCATATCACACATGCCTAGCTAAGGTCTTGTAGTACTGCCCCAATGCATTTCCTAATGTATTAAATTGTCATTCACTGGTGTTCTGGGTCTTGAAAACAATGTTACCTGATTGTACTGGCTTAGCCCGTGTGTCTCCTGAGGCACCATCTGAATGAGAACAGCTCACATCTCTTCTCCACAAAGGCCAGCTGCTGCGCAAACCCCACCTTTTTATCTCTCCCTGTGGGTTTGTGACCTACCAAATGGGGGTATTCCATCACTGGAGAAGCTGTGCTTCCAGCTGTGGATTTTTTTACTGTTTTTCACCCTGGTGCTGTGAGAATCTGCTTCCAAAGCTGGAGAAATCTAACTCAGAATGCCAGTGCTTTTAAAGTATATTGTAGGGGGATTCTATGTTGGAGCCTCCCGAGAGGGAGAAAAGAGAGCATGCAATTAAAAAGTAGTAATTCTTGTTGTTAGTGACATGACAATAATAACAATGTCTTTTAAAAAAATTCCAAGGAAGTCCTACTGATTCATATTTATATAGAAACTGATATTGAAACATTTATTTCATAGGCAGTGGCCAAGGGATAAGATAAAATTCTGGTGCTGCATTTATACTGCGTTTTGCAGACATATCTAATCTTCAGTGGCATGAGAAATGTTGTAGAAAAGTATGTCAGCAAAAATTTCTTCAGCATCATACTTAAAAATCTGTCCTCTGGAAAACAGGTCAGCTTTCACTGTAGCTTATGGTAATACACACAGACACTACAGAGTATTTTGTATCTCATAATGGAGATAGTATAGATAATAATATACTTTCATCTATTACTTTTATCAGATCGTCTTATCTCCTTTGTGGCATCAAAAGCATGTATTCAGAGCAGATTGAGACAGAAGTGTCTGCTTTATTTAATACGCACATGAAGGGCCTGATTCTGTTTACACTGAAGTCAGCGAAGATTTCTGTCCTTGATGGGAGCAGAGACAACTCTCTGAATTCTACTTACAGCATTTCATTAGTTCTTTATGGTATGCACATAGGGAATGGAGACTGACCTCTCAAATCATGAAAATATTGTTATAATTGAAAAGATATTAGTGCTGTAACTTTGTCAGCAATTAACAAACCTGTCAGTTCTGTTCTGTCAAAGTGTGTGCGTGACCTCTCAGTGTTACAGTATCTGAGTTCTGGCAGTAAAAAGAATTCAAAGTAACATACATATACATTCTCTTTGTCTTCTGAGTAATTAGAGAAAAGCTTCAATATTTTTCAGAGTTTCAAAAAATGATTGTCCTGTTGGAGAAGAAGTGACAGGGCAGGGCATAAGTGATCGTCACTTTTTTCCTGTTTTTCAGTTGTCTTGAGTGTGGATTAGGAGGTTTTGCACTGTTGTAGAGTTATTTGGAAGAAGGTGCTGTTTATGTCTCCTGCAATTGTCCCAATTCACCATGTAATACTGATTTTTCAGTTGATGGTATGTTAAAAAAAATTTTTAAGTCTTTTTTTATGTTTTGAAGAATTTCAGGAAGAAGAGTAAAGATTTAGAGTGTCTGTGAATCAAGTCTTTGACAATGCAGTGGACAATAAGCATCTGCATTTGTTTTGGAGGAAAAATATGAGGAATTTCATAACATTTTCTTTCATCCAACGGCTTCTTTTGACTTTATGGTAGCAGTAATTGGCTAAAATAACTTTCTTTTTGTGAGGTTTTAATATAGAATTTTTTTTTCCCTGTTTACCATATTATTGTATATTTTTAGTTCCCTCTAGGGAGGAATGTTTCTGAGAGACTTTGTTAGGTCGATCCCAGTTGTTTGCCCTCCTGCATCTCCCAAGGAGGTTGAAAATCAGCTATAGGTGACAGTCTGAGATCTTTTTTATGCTTCCAGAATAACTGCTTAAATGTAAAAGTCAGAAGTTAAATAGGCAGAATAACTCTCAAGCCAGTCTTCCTAGGAACCTGTGAGATCAGACCAGATCAGAAGGTCAATTTTAAGAAAAGGTTTAGTAGCTCAGCTCACATAAGCATCAAATTATCAGGATATTTTTCTCAATTTCATTGATTTCCTGAAACTGTAAATTGAAAACTCAGTTACATCAGGAAGCTTGCGAATCCATCCTTCTTGTTGTATTTAGAATTATTTTTTTTCACCAGAACCAAGCAAGAAACTGTAAAATTCTTCTATAAAATAGTTGAAATTTTGATTAAATGCATAAACTTTCTATTGATCTCATTAAAGGGGTTAGTATTTTGTTTTATCATCCTTTTTAAAAAAAGTTTTTATATAGTTGGGGAGCACCATGACAGGATTTTTCTTTTCTATTTGGAGACTCTATTAAAAGTTCTTAATTTTAAAATAACAACACTTTAGAAAATGCTTTTCGAATTCAAGGTTGAGTTAGATGTTGTTAAACCCTGGGTGAGATTTCTGTACTTTCATTGATGGGGTATGGAGCAAATATTTTCCTAGTTTTAGGTTGCTTTAAGAGACAGAGGACATCTGTGGTGAGTCATGGAGGAGTTTAGCTGTGATACATTACTAAAATGCATTTTGGCAGCAAATGGAGAACTACTCAATCTGTTGTGAAACAAGAGAGTCTTTCAACCCATTTTTCAAAGTGCTCACAGTTCCCATTTGAAGGCAAGTCAAACAATAAAAGTAGTAAGCAAAGAAAATTAATGTGTATCTGGAATACTTTAATTAAAAATAATATAATGGACTCATGGTGCTCATGAGCTCCTGTTTTCTTATTATTATTAATTGATTCTGCTAAATTTTACCCTCACAGCAAATTATGTTGCTGTTCTGTTACATTTAATATTTGATTACTGAGAGATAGTGAAGCAATTTAAATGGGACTTTAAGGAAAAAATTAGAGCTCTGGTTTTGAATTGAAACAGTATTCTTTAAAATGAAGAAAGTTGTTTTAGTACAGTGATTATTTATAATAAAAGATTTTGCAATAAAGATCCCAAGCAAGAATTAAGTACAAGAATTAAATAGTTGGAAGGCTCTCTTGAAAGCATGAAGCAAATGGTAACTTCCAGGAAATTAAAATGCAGCCTTGGTAAAGACAGAATTTAAACAGAGTGATTATGGGGGACAAGGAAATTATTTCTCATACAGGCTTTGCTTCTAACTCTAAGTTCCCTGTTTTATTCTTTATCCTGAAATGCTGAGTTTTTTCTGAGCATGCTGTTAGCTCTACCTGAAGAATCTCCTTTCTGTTAGTAGTGTAAGCTCATTATGCACAAGCTGTTTTAGTGTGCGAGCCTGTTCTTCATGTTCTGCCAGTAAAGTTGAATTGCCCACAGTTTTGTTACTTGATGAACATCCTGTAAGACAGGATGGATCTTTCTTCTCTGAATCCGTAACTTTAGAACAAACTGTAATTTTACCTTAATTTGTAGTGATTCATGTGTTTCACAATACAGTCTGGAATGATATAGGTGTTCTGGCAAGAAGAAGGAGAATGAATGTCAAAGTGTCGTTACCATGGAACCTTAAAAGTAAAGTATGACACTGCAGATATTAAGGTGTATGAGAGTGACAAAGGTTGTTATCAGAGCAGCAGTCTTTAAAAGAGGATTGGGCTTCGATTGTCACAGCTTACTGAAAACAGAAATAAAACACTGGTTTATTTAAGAACACTGTCTTTTTGTTATGCGCTAAGTAAGACAGAGAATGTGACTCAGAGCAAATCTGATCTAATTCTGAATCGTTCTGTCCAAAACTTGAAGAGAATTCAAACAAAGCGATGGGCTTCAAGCAGTATGACCACGTTTACTTTTTTGTGTGTTTTCTAACTTCTCTGTGCAAGAAATGGTTGTTCAAGAGAGTGAATATTGTCAGGAACTTGAAAAGTCCATACTGAATAAGTATGTTGACATTTCTGAACTTCATACTTGATCCTTGTTGCTGGCCATCAGTGGACTCAAGTCTGTGACTTTATTTATACATTTTTAAAGGTATTACTTGAAGTGGCATATGTGAAAAGATGTTTAGAATTTGAGCCTCATTTTCTTCATTCAGAGAGAGAGATCGCAACAATATGCAGGACTGCTCAGATGTCTTCAGTTGGTTCAGTTATGGTATAGAGTAAGAGTGGAAAATGTGCCAGTTTTGCATACTTGAGAAAAAAGGAGAGAAAAATTACAGGCTTCTGTGAGGAAAAGGGCTGTGTCCTTCCACTGATACATCTGTGAGCAAAATGTATCCTCTTGCTACAGAGACTGGCAGAATGGGAAGAACAAAAGCAAAGCTACTCTACATTAGAACGTAAGGTGACAGTGGATTCAGCTTCTGAAAAAGAGAGAAACAGAAAACAAGTCTTAAACCACAGGAAGCATACAGAATGGAAAGTTTTCATGATTGGGCATTGTTCATCCGAAATATTATTTTGTCATTTTCAAATGTGCTACCTCAAGAGACACGCAATCTGTTCTCAGTGTGTTTTCTGACTGTCTTGTTTTCTGACCAAAACAGACTTTGTGGGGTCTGACTGTCATATTTTGAATATGAGATCTACCTACAATTTGGAAAGGACATTTACAGAATCAAACAGAACAGTCACAGATTCGAACATGCAAAATTCAAGAAATAGCTGTATCTGTCTTGCAGTTTCTCATTTTGTTTTGCCTGAAACAAAGGCAGTATGCACATACCTAATGGTGTTCAAACACTGTAGTAAGGCAGACCACATAAGAAAAATGCCCTGTCAGTATGGAGAAAGAACATAGGAAAAGTGTTATTCTCTGGTTATGCTTTTTTAAATAAACTGTTAGGAGAAAAAAGTTATTAAGAAACTTTTATAGTTATTTAGGACTCCAAGTAGACTTTAATTCATTTGCTTTTTATAGACTAGTAGTCTTTAATCTCCATTGCAGAATCTGAAGTGTACCTGTAACATACTGGTAAATTAGTTGTCAATCCCTTGGGCAGTATATTTTAATATCAGTATTATATGGTAGATGATATAAATCTTGTATATGGTATTATTAGCTTAGGCAGCTGCTGACTTAAAAAGGCCAGTTTAACAAGTCACCACTGTATTATGTTTAATTAGGTACAGTTTATATAATGAGGTGTTCAGTTCTAATGGAAAGACATGCTGTGAGCAGCACATCTGCAGGAATAACTATTACAATCAGCATTGCAGAGACCCATGGAACTGCAAATTAGACTTACTTATCTAGAAATAAATTACATCCCAATGCCTTCATAAAGCTCATTAATTAATTCCACTGGCATAAAGGTCTTTTTCTTAATTTCATGTT